>CM062813.1:311096291-312296291 GCA_031772625.1 Pinus tabuliformis
TTTTCTTCAATTAACTGCTCGGGCTCAAGGGGTAAGAGAATGATGTGTGAGATATAGCAGTGGATAATCCCCTTTTAAGGTAGGGCAATTCATTGCCCACCAGGGGTTGGGACAATCATGGGTTCCTAAAAGATGGAGGCTCATAGAACCTGTAAGAACCAGGGTGATGGCCATGATGATGGGGTAGAGCTCATGTATTGGCTTTTGCCCACATGCTAAATGTGTTTGTCCCAGCCATCTTTTTGCATTTTGTGGTACATTTTCCTGTCGAAAGTGGCCAATTATGCTTTTACTTTTCTTTTTAGCTGCATCAACCTCTGGGGCATCATTCCGGGCCTGACCCAAGGTGTGGGTAAGGGAAGGGGAGAGCTAGCCCTATGTGGACCCAATGGAGGAAGGTAGACCCAGGTGGGAGAAATGATGAATGGGGTTATAATGAGTGGAAAGGGGGCAATATATGTGGATAAACCTCTCAATTTCCATTAATAAGTACTTATTGTCATAATTGAAGATAAAGCATAACCAAAGTACTTAACATAAACAATCTTAACTCAAGAATCACTCATTCCATCTTGCATTACATTCTAAGTCTAGTTGCACTAATAACTCACCTCCAAGAATAAGCTTGGTGGATAGATATTTAGGGCCACCCTTTTTCAATTTAGGTTGAGGAGCTAAGCAACTCTTTAGTGGTTAACACGGTGACCTTGCAATCGTCAAGCCACATGTGAAAATTCCTGAATCTAACACATCAGAAACCCCTACTGCAATTTTTGGTTACTATCTCCTACTTGTTCTTTACATTAACAAGTTATTTAATTGCATAAACATCGAAATAAACACAAATGCAGCCTTCACAGATATACAGATCATGCACTGAAGTAAACAGAAACAATAACACAAGGGACACCGTTATTTTTGGACAATCGTCCCCGGCAAAACCCAATGCGGGAAAACTGGTGTAGCATATAGAGGGTTTGTATTATTAAGCAAATTCATGAATACAACTAGGGTGCCAGAAATGGCTCACCCAACAGAGAATATCCTCGGCATTAGTACCTCTATCTGGAGACAGACATTCCGACAAATGAACAACCGAATGATCAACCCCACATTGACTCTAGTTGTTCCTTGTGTTGGACAGCGAAAGCTGCTACAACACTGCTCTGGAACTACGTCACCTTCTCCCGACTGATCTGCTCTCAGTCTGCCATACAGAATCTCCCCAGCGCTGCCTCTGAAGCCCAGCGTCAATTTCTACGGCCCTTAGCACTGCCTGCGTCAACCTCTATGGCTTCTGCGTCAACCTCTACGGCCTTCTGGGTCTTCTGCGTCAGCCCTTCTAGGGCCTGCGCTGTCTCTCGCGTCACTTCACTACCTCTCTGCTATGTATTCTTCAACCTCGGATAGAAATCCCTTGCTAAACTGCCCCTCACCGCAACTCTGATCACTAACTCGATTTCCTCAGCAAACCTCGCCCCAGAAAATCGAATTCTTGATCTCTCTTGGTGTGTCTCCAACTGACCCTCAAGCCTCCTCTTATACATTTCCTGTTGATGATTCAACAGCCGAGATTAAGTCCCTAATCAACGGCTAAGATTAGAACTGGCTTGATCCTCGTTTCTTAGAACTTTCTCACCCATATTATATTAATACACATTAATATTTTAATTTTCCTAAGTTTAGACTTAGGAAGTCATTAAAAATATTAATTATTTTAATATCTCTTCATCCAGGTGGAATTTCTCCAAACGATTTCTGGGTATTGGAGATCTCATGTGCCTTAGCCTCTCCACCAAATAACATGGCTAGAGAACATCCGATGCTACCAAAAATCAACACTCCCTCTTAGCGAGGAATGTGCTCTAACAATGCTTCACCATAGAAGCATCACATTGATCCTCTGCATCGGTCCTCTGTGCTAATGCCTGGTCTGCTGCCCTACATCCACTACATTGTTGCTTCCTGTACTGCTGCCCATGACACTGCCACTGCCATTGCTACATCTATACTGCAACTCCCTCTCAAGTTTCAACATGATGCATCATGTTGCCCATAGCACTGCCACTGCTAACTGCGACACTGCAACTCAGTTACCGAGAAGTAAGTAACTGATTTCACCCAATCACTGACATCCTAGTCAGTCTGGAAGCCTCGTGATGCTAAAGCTACCTTTGCTGCTAATTTGTGCTGACCCTCTGCTGCCATTGCGTTGTTGCAACCTCTTCTGTACCTCTCGCACTGTTGCAACCTCCATTGCGCTGCTACAAGCTTTTGCAATCTAGCACTACCTTCTCGCTACATCACACCTTGCTCCACCCGACACCTATCATCATGCTACTGTCGTTAAGGGCTCCCATAGCCGTATGTGATCCAAGAGTTTTGGCACCTCAAGGATCTTACCCCTCACTGTAGTCCTCTCGACTACAACTCTATGTCTCCCCACCTCTTCTCTAGAGGTGCATGAGCACTCATGGCACAATCGTCATCAGTCTCGTCATCCTTCTCCGCCTTTGCTGGAGCAGCCTTTGAGGCAGAAGCTTCTCCCTTGCCTTTCTTCCTGGGGCACTAAGAGGCATAATGTCACAGCTCCCAACAGTTGAAGCACTTGACCTTGGACATGTCTTTCTTCTTCCTCTTCTGAACCCCCTGTTGTCCGCTGATGCTAGAGCTGCATCCTCCTCCTCCTCTTTCTTGATTTGAACTCCCTTACTGCTACTCCCCGCCTTGGTCAATCTCCTGAGCTCTTCCTATCGAAGAGCTACCCACATCTCCTCCCAACTGGGCAGAGTGCTCTGCCCAAAATGCTTTAGACAAATGTCTCCTAGTCCTCGGAGACTGCATTCAGAGCAGTCCTGACCATGAACTCTGGATCCGATGTAGACCCCACGGAAGTAAGCTGGTCGCAAATTCCTTGCAAATTGAGAAGGAACGGATCTATCTCCTCTCCTTTCTGCATCTCATATGCCCTCAGTTGATTTTCCAATAACATCTTTCACTGCACGGAAGAGCCCTGGTATAAGGTGGTCAACGTCTGCCACATCTCCCTTGTTGTGTTCTTCTCAACAATATGTGGTATGACATGATCCTTGACCCCATCTAAGATCATGCATTTCGCCTTCGCCTTGGCCTCCTCATACTTCTCATTTGCATTCGGGTCAAATGGGACAGCTACTGTTTTCAAGGCATAGTCCTTGATGTGATATTTATCCAAGATTCCCAGGATCCTGGCCTTCCAGATGACAAAATTGGAAGCCCCGTCCAATCTATCCTGATCCCTCAATCTGTTCACTGCCATCTCTTCTCCTCTTTTCTAGACTCCCTCTGAGTCCTGATTTCACTCTCGAAAATCCTCCAGCCAACTGTCAAATCACTCCTCTCCAATCCTCCTTTGCCGCTGCAGCCAGGATCTAGATTTCTTGGCTAGAAATCTGTCGAGGAATGTTGACACCTAATCCGAAACGGATGGGTGAACTGGACAGTCATCTAGAAGATGAACTGATCCGTTTTATTTTTGTATATAAACATGAGTTAGTTAATGAATAAGATCATCAGTGTTTTCTCACGCTCATCCTGGAGTTACCCTGGCCTGACATGGTATCAGAGCTCAGGTCCCAGTCCCTAAAATAGTTGTAACTCCTCTGCTCTCTGGCGCACTAGCGCTGCATCTGCCTGAGCGTTTGCCTGACATAACGCTCTCTGCTCTCTGGCGCACCAGCGCTGCCTCTGTCTCTGAGAACGTTGAAGATTCTTCCGTTGAAGAGATCTGACACCGGTTTGCAGCACGTTTCAGGTACATTCCGCTGGTATCATCGAAATTCCGCTTGGAATTGTTTTTAAAACGCTATATGCGCATACCAAACGACTTTTTCTGAACCTATCCACACATTCATTGGTCGTTTCTGCTGAGTTTCATTGTAGCTAACCGCAGGCTTCTCAATAGGAATTGCAGTCGTTGTTTCTCCTCACTTTCATAGCAAGCCGCACTCAAATCAACCCGTTCCACCGTTCTGGTCCTCTCATTGTAGAAATCTAGCTTTCTTAGGTCTTGAATGGCGGCCTTGATTTTTGCTTCCACCGCTTCGATCTCCACTTGAAATGTATAGACCCAATGTAGATAGCGAATGGACAGTCTTGCGTATAGACTTCTCATAGAAACATTAACCAGAGGGAGGCTATCCGAGGTATCGAACTTCAAGATTTTGGGAGGCAGCGTATTAGCGGTAATATATTGCCAATACCATTCGTATTAGCGTATTAGCAGAGATATGTCATTGCTGTATGTAAAGCTTTGTTTTGGCAGCACGGGCTTTTAAATTTTCCACAGCCTCGTTATGGTATTACGCAGTTTTATGTGATGGTAATATTGAATCACCAGGCCATGGTCCGTGAGTTGATTATGTACAATGAGATGCAATCTGCCAAACCATCTGTACACGTTCCACAGAATCGCAAGAAGAAGCTATGTGAAAACTATGCCTAGGGTACATGCACTTTTGGGGATAAATGCAACTTTGCACATGGTGCGAATGAGCTGCGGGAGCAGCCTGCCGGGTCCTAATCCACTCAGAAACTCACGTGTGCAGAAAGCTTAATTATGTTTTGTTTTAGAGGCATTGTCACCATTAAAGTATGTAGACTTGTTAGAAGAGAAGTGCAGTGTATTTGCGCAGTTTGTTTATGCAATATTTGCGCAGTTGGTTTATGCATATAACCATAAGATTTTAACCTGATTCATCTCAAAGAAAAAAAAAGTTTGAGAATGACAAGAAAGATGATTTTAATGGCGGTATAATGTGTGCTGTTGATATGTATTTATGATGGCAGTTTTTGTATTGTAAGCAGTTTTCAAAGGGGTTATATAAGCAGTTTTCAAAAGCATTCAAAGTCATATCAGTCAGAACATTTGCACAGTTTGTTTTTTATGCTGTATTGAAGCATAAAGTGTTATAATATTTCAATGAAATTCTGATGCCTTCTGTCACACATTAGAGGGATTTGTAGATTTTTTTATCAAGCAGAAGTTTTTTTACAGAATGCATTCAATCATCTCTATGGTCGGAATAGTTCTCACTGGCAAGGAGAACTATTCTGAATGGTCTCGGATGGTAAAACACACCCTCATCTACAATGAGCTGTGGAAAGGAGTGTGTGTCGGAGAAGAAGACAAAGACCCTGTGCAGCCTACATCAGACAAAGAACTCGCCATTTGGGAAAACAAGAACAGCAAAGCCTATGCATTGATCGCAGCATCTGTAAACGAAGAAGTAAGTCGTCATATTTCATCCTATTCCACTGCCTTTGAAGCTCTACAAAAGCTGAAAGAACTCTATGATACACATTCTGCACTTGAAGTTGTTCAGCTCATGATTAAACTCTTCACTCTTGAACTGAAAAATAATGATCCTCTTGCTCTTGCATCTGAAATAAAGTCTATAATGCATGATATTAAATCCACTAAGGTTGAGTTGGATATCTCTCTTATTGCCTTTCTCAAAGCACTCTATCCTACCTACTCCAATTATCTTGAGTCTTTACAAGCAAATGGAAATCTTAAAGATATAACCTTTGACTCTCTTGTGAAAAAGTTTGCTGAAAGAGAGAAAGCCTTTGGAAAGAAAACAGTCCCTGAATCTTCTGAAGAGACTGTTTGCATTGCTCATAAAGAAAAGCATCCTGCTCAAGATTCTACAAGAGGAAGAGGTGGACGAAGAGGAAGAGGAAGATACTTCAGAGGCAGGGGGGGCAGACATTCTCAAGCAGAAAAGGAAGATCTGCATTGCATTCGCTGCAAACGAAATGGATCACATGATGCTTCTACATGCAAGCTACCATGGGACAAGATTGAGCAGAGAAGAAATCAGCAGAAAGGTAAAACTGATGACACAGACAAAGGTAAAGCACCTGAATCCGCTCACTATATTGAGGCACAATGTAACATTGGAGTAAATGAAGATTTGTTTAATGCTTCACTTGCTTCTTCGAAAAATGACTGGTTGCTTGATTCAGGAGCAACCTGTCATATGACTCATAGGAAAGATTTTTTTGAAGATTTCACTGATAATGTTGATGGAGCAGTATACTTTGCAGATCAGTCAAAAATCAAGCCATCAGGGCTTGGCACAATCAGGCTTAAACTGCCTGGTCTTCCAGACTTTCTTCTGGATCATGTTCTATATCTCCCACAGCTCAAGAGAAACTTGTTGTCCCTGGTCCACATCCGCCAGCAAGGTCACTCCATTCATATGTTTGATGGAAAGCTTGAGGTAAGAAAGGCATCTGACCATTCACTTGTCATGAGGGGTATAGAAGAAGAAAGACTTCTTAAACTGCAAGGAACCTCTGCTCATGCACAACATTTTTCATATATTTCTCATCATGAAGAAGGTACACTTCCATCAAGTTTATTATGGCATGCTAGATTTGGACATTTAAACTATGATAGTCTCCGCTTGTTGAAGAAAAATGGTGTTGCTGGTTTGCCTACAATTCCTAGAAAACATAAGCAATGTGATGCTTGCATTCTAGGAAAGCATAGCAAACAGTCTTTTCATGATTCACATTCAAGAGCACATAGGAAGCTTGAACTCATTCATTCAGATTTATGTGGTCCAATGCTTGTTTCTTCTGCAAATGGAAATAAATATATCATGACATTTATTGATGATTACACCAGAATGTGTTGAGTTTATTTTTTGAAGAACAAATCTAATGCTTTTCAAACATTCAAGAATTTTCATAAATGGATTGAAAATGATGCACAATCTCATATTGGGTCTATTCGCACTGATAATGGAAAAGAATATACATCACATGAATTTGAACACTATCTTCGCCAACATGGGATTAAACATCAAACAACTGTGCCTTATAATCCGCAACAGAATGGTGTAGCTGAAAGAATGAACAGAACAATTTTGAATATGGTACGATCCATGCTTTTCTTCAAAAATGTAAAGACAATGTTTTGGGCTGATGTTGTTCTATGTGCTGCATATATAAAGAATAGATGTCCATCTAGTGCTATAAGAAACAAGACTCCTTATGAATTGTGGTATGGACATGTTCCTTCGGTAAAACATCTCAGGATTTTTGGTTCCACCTGTTATGCTTTAATACCAAAGGTACATAGAAACAAACTTGGTGCTAGAAGTCGTAAGTGTATCTTCCTGGGGTATTCAAACACATCTAAAGCATACCGCCTCTATGATGAAGTAAATAAAAAGTTTGTTTTATCTAGAGATGTCATTTTTCTTGAATCATCCAAATCTGACAGTGTTGTTGAGCGGCAACTTGATCGCTTGGATAGATTCACAAAACCGAAATCATTCCAAGAGTTTGATAATCAGATTCCACATCTTGAAGGGGGGATTCCTATACTAGATCAACATGTGGAATCTCCTTCTGAAGAACAATCTCCCCTGCATGACACTCCAACAACGGATGATGCTTTAAGTGATGTAATTGATAGAATTGGGAGACTTAATCTTGATTCAGTCCCAACTCAATCAACAGAACAGCCTGGACCATCTCAGAAAGGTCCCCCAAAGTGGCTGACAAAGACACTTGAAAGTGTTCATCCTGATGAAATTGGAAAAACAGGAACCTGAAATACAAACCGACAAAATGGAGGTGATGTAGATAACTCTAATTCACCTGTTGATATGGATGTTACTTATGATTGTGAATTGAACTTGTCTACAGATTTTGAACCAACTTCCTTCAAAGAAGTTGCTTCTCATGATGAATGGAAACAAGCGATGCAGAAGGAGTATGATGCCCTCATAAAGAATGGCACTTGGAAGCTGGTTGATCCTCCATTTGGAACCAAACCAATTGGCTGCAAGTGGGTCTACAAGAACAAGTACAAAGCTGATGGCTCACTTGACAAGCACAAAGCTAGGCTTGTGGCAAAAGGTTTTGCACAGAAGGAAGGGGTCGATTATGAGGAAACTTTTGCTCCCACAGCAAAATGGGCCACCATCCGGACACTCTTTGCACTAGCTGCTCAGAACGGTTGGAAAGTCCATCAAATGGATGTAAAAACTGCATTCTTGAATGGAGACCTAAAAGAGAATGTTTTTATGTCCCAGCCTGAAGGATTTGCTGTGAAAGGACATGAACACAAAGTATGCAAACTTGTGAAGTCCTTGTATGGCCTCAAACAAGCACCACGAGCCTGGTATGAAAAACTAACTGAGCATCTTCTGAAACTCAACTTCAAACATTTTGATCTTGATGATGCAACTTTATTTGTCAAGAAAGTTGGCAAAACAGTTGTATATCTTGTGGTATATGTAGATGATCTTTTAATGACAGGGAACAATGAAAGCTATATTGCATCCATAAAGAAAGAATTAGGAAAAAATTTTGAAATGACTGATTTGGGCTATGTTCATTACTATCTTGGCATTGAAGTAACCCAACATCCAAAGTCCATATTTCTTTCTCAAAAGAAATACATTGGAGATTTGTTAAACAGATTTGGCATGACAGAGTGCAATCCCCTTTGTACTCCAATGGAACAAAACTTGAAGCTCACATGTATTGAAGGAAAGGAATTTGAGGATGCAACAAAGTATAGACAGCTTGTAGGAAGTCTCATCTACCTCACTACTACCAGACCAGACATTTCATTTGCTGTTGGAATCCTCTCCAGGTTCATGCAAAAGCCTTGTGAGGGACATTGGTCTGCTGCAAAAAGAGTTCTAAGGTACTTGAAGGGAACTCAAGACCTTGGAATCAAGTATACACAGGTGGACGACTTCAACTTGATTGGATACTCTGATTCAGACTTCGATGGAGACAAAGAAACTGGGGTATCTACTTCAGGATATGCTATGAGTCTTGGATCAGGAGCTGTCTCCTGGAGATCACGCAAACAATCAGTACCAGCAGATTCCACAACAGAAGCAGAATATGTGGCAGCAGCTGAAGCAACGAAAGAAATTGTGTGGCTCAGGAAAATTCTTGAAGATTTGCAAGTAAAACAAATACAATCAACTCCACTCATGATTGATAACACATCTGCAATAAAGTTGGCCAAGAACCCAAAGTTCCATGATCGTACTAAGCACATCAATACTAAATATCATCTGATCCGACATCATGTTGAGGCCAAAACAATCCATCTCCGTCATTGTTCCACAAACGAGCAAATTGCAGACATCTTCACCAAAGCGCTTGGAAGAGAAAAGCTTGAAAGATTCAGAACGATGCTTGGACTCACCAACATCCCTTCAGATTAAGGGGGGGAATGTTGACACCTAATCCGAAACGGATGGGTGAACTGGACAGTCATCTAGAAGATGAACTGATCCGTTTTATTTTTGTATATAAACATGAGTTAGTTAATGAATAATATCATCAGTGTTTTCTCACGCTCATCCTAGAGTTACCCTGGCCTGACAGAGGTAGTACTTCCCTCTACCTTGGTTCAGTCTCCTTAGACTCTGTTCTGCACCGACAGAAATAACGTCCCACCAATTCCTCAAATCAAAATCTGCACAACTCCCTTAGCCCCGACAAGTCGAAGAATCTGAGCCCTTTAGGCTCTGCGCAATCACTGTGTGGGCTGAATCAGCTCCTCTCGACCAACTGCTTCAATCTTTCCTGGCACAGAAAGATGACATGGCTCTACGTGAGCCTGATTTGCCCCCCTCTACCTCTGTGTTGGCTCTTCTCCTGGCTCAGAGTAATGATGCAAGCACTGTGTGAGCCTCTGCATCACCCCTTCTACACTGCATCACTCTTCTTCTTGCCTCTTTAGCTCTGGAACAGCGTTGTCTCTCGAGACAGCTGCTTCTCTGCTGCAAATTCTCAAATTTCCTGGCTAGTGTTTTCAATCACTTATGATTTGCAATCGCTCTGATACCATGTGAAGATTCCTAAATCTAACACATCAGGAACCCCTACTGCAATTTCTGGTTTACTATCTCCTACTTGTTCTTTACATTAACAAGTTATTTAATTGCATAAACATCGAAGTAAACACAAATGCAGTCTTCACAGATATACAGATCATGCACTGAAGTAAATAGAAACAATAACACAAGGGACACAATTATTTTTGGACAATCGTCCCCGAAAAAACCCAATGCAAGAAAACCGGTGCAACATATAGAGGGTTTGTATTATTAAGCAGATTCGTGAATACAACTAGGGTGCCAGAAATGGCTCACCGAACAGAGAATATCCTCGGCAATAGTACCTCTATCCGGAGACAGATATTCCGGCAAATCAGTGACCGAATGATCAACCCCACAGTGACTCCGATGGTTCCTTGTGCTAGACAGTGAAAGTTGCTCCAAGCACAGCTCTGGAACTATGTCACCCTTCAGGAACTGCGTCACCTTCTCCCCACTGATCTACTCTCAGTCTGCCCCACAGAATCTCCCCAACGCTGCCTGTGAAGCCCAGCGTCAGCCTCTACGGCCCTCAGCACTGCCTGTGTCAGCCTCTACGCCCTCAGCACTGCCTGCATCAGCCTCTACGGATTCTGCGTCAACCTCTACAGCCTTTTGCGTCCTCTGCGTCAGCCCTTCTAGGGCTTGCGCTGTCTCTCCCAACACTTCACTACCTCTCTGTTATGTATTCTTCAGCCTCCGATAGAAATCCCTTGTTGAACTACCCCTCACTGCAACTCTGATCACTAACTCGATTTCCTCAGCAAACCTCGCCCCAGAAAATTGAATTCTTGATCTCTCTTAGTGTGTCTCCAACTGACCCTCAAGCCTCCTCTTATACTTTTCTTGTTGACGATTCAACGGCTGAGATTAAGTCCCTAATCAACAACTAAGATTAGAACTGGCTTGATCCTCATTTCTTAGAACTTTCTCACCCATATTATATTAATACACATTAATATTTTAATTTTAGTAAGTTTAGACTTAGGAACTCATTAAAAATATTAATTATTTTAATATCTCTTCATCCGGGTGGAATTTCTCCAAACGATTTCTGGGTCTTCGAGATCTAGTGTGCCTTAGCCTCTCCACCAAATTTCATGCCTAAAGCACATCTGATGCTACCAAAAATCAACACCATAGTCTATGCAACGCCAGAGGCATCAGGAGGTTGGAACAGAGGGGGAGGTATCGATAATCAAGCCTTTGCTTGCTTCCCGTTGGCTTCCATACCACAACCTACTCTAGAGACTGGTTCCAAAACAGTTAAGAGAAATGTTGCATTTAGAACAGGCATTTAACTTAAAATCAACCAAGACTTTGCATTTCACCTAGTTCATAGGATTTGCACCTCATTCAGGTTAGTTAAGCATTCAAGCAGCGATTGTTCATCCGATTACTTGGATTTTAATTGGTAATAAGCAAGAGGTTGACTCCATAAGGCACCGGTCTCACATTTAATCTAATCCAATCTTTAAGTCTTGCTTAAATTAACCAAGTAGCTAGGCCATTCAATTGTGTCTCCTGAACTCCTTGCTTGCCAACCTGTCCTTCATCCTCACATTTCCAAAGGGACTAACCCCCATACCAGTTGTTGGGAGACAGCTAGAACAGAGAGGTCAGGGATCAGAGTGACAGCCCTCGACCTAAGTCGTTGTCGCAGTGCCTGTACAATCTAAGCGTCAATAGGTCCTTCAAGGATCATAATGATCCATTTAAGCAAGATGACAATCTTTAACATTATCTAGATGAACATTATGCAAAATGGTCCAACATTATATCCTAGATGATCTCTACTAAGCAACATAATAAATTCCATTCATGCTACTATCATATGCTTCTATCCCATGATGCTTATGCATAATATATCAAAATGAATATTAACATTCTTAGAGAACCTTGAAGTTAGTGAACCTTCTTTAGTAGTAAAGGTCCTTCACTTATTTTTTCTTTGTCCTCTTCTCAGATTCTCCCACTGCTTCGGCTACTTGATCTTCACTCCTATCCTTTCTTTTGTTGTTCTGCTTGTTTGAACAGTCCCTCTTAAAATGTCCAAATTCATTGCATCCAAAACATTGCACCTTGGACATATCTTTCTTCTTGGACTTGCCAAACTTTCCTTTCTTCATCTTCTTGACTTGGGCTAGAATGGCTTGAGTCTACTCATCTAATCCAATGTCATCCTTGATTCTTCCAGTATGCATTGTGCCCAAAACTCATCAAAGGGAGTTGAATCCTTCCTAGAGTAGATACTTGTTGCGAAATTGCTCCATTCTGGTGGCAATGCATTCAAAACACATATGGTCACCTCAAAATTAGTGACGGGTTCCCCAAGTCTTTGCAAACGGTCTCTTAGTTGAGAGACTCTCATGATGAAGGATGCCATATCCTCATTCTTTGATTTCTTCATTTTGTATGGCTTGTTCCATAATGACATCTTTTGACCTGTTGTACTTACAGAGTACAAATTCACTAGCTTTTCATACATTGCCTTGGAAGTCTTCAGGATTGCCACAAATGGAACTAGAGAATCCTTGATTGATTCCACTATGATCCTTTGAGCTCTTACTTCCCCTTTCATGCATCTTGCTAGTTCTTGTGTCTTGTCTTTTTTAGGTTCAGTAACTTCTCTGATAACATATTCCATTACATTTTTTAGTAACTGTTAATCAATGTTGTCATTGATGACAATATTCTTGCCCTTCCAACATTCTCTCCCCCTTGGACATCAATGGAAAACTGCTTCTTTTCTTCATCATATTTTCTTTATCAAAAGTAGTTCTTCGTAGGTATGTCATTCCCCTTATCATGGTCCTCTTCCTTGTGGCAATGTGGTCCATGATAGATGTGTTTACATTTCTTCATGTGATGAACCAACTCCCCCTGCCTGCATAAACTCCTGCTACACATTTTTGGCACATGTTTGACTTAGGAAGAGGACCCCACACTTCGACTTAGTAACTTTGGGGCAAATTCGACTTTATTTAGCAGCTAGTAGAATGTGGGGGCCACCCACATGGGGGAATTCGAACTTGGCCATTCGATATGCTTGGAGGGAAATCAAATGGGTGGATGGAGGGGCCCACATGAGGCTAAGGAGGCCCAAGGGAATATAAGGAGGGATCGGCTCTCATTTTGGATTATCTTCTACATTTGCAAACAAACACTCACTTGTACGCTTTGCTGTTTAGCAAGTCTACCAGTTATTTAGCCACGAATCTCTCACGCGGGAGATTCAACCTCTACTTCGGGGGACCATCCGTGCCCGCCCTAGGGAGGTTGTTCTACAGGAGTTTCAGGGAGTCAAGGGCAGCAACACACTTTAGTCATCAACGCAGAGAGGGAAGTGTGTATTTCTGGGCAGCCAGAAAACACGTAGAGGGAGTTGAAGACCAGCAGGGGACTCATCGCCTGTTGGGAGATTCGAGAGTTGAGGAAGCAGCACAGTGCAAGCATTTCCACTGGAGTTTGCAGCTAGCTGCGCCAGCAAACTAGCAATTCGCATTTCTGAGCAGAGGGACGCCGCAGAGGCCACCCAACAGAAATTCGTGGTGCTTGGGGGAGCAGTTGATCTTGGCCAAGAGTCATCCGGGTAGTTAGGAGTTGGATAGCAGAGGTAAAACCAGCATTTTGGAGTTTGCAAAGTAATTTGCAAGCAGCTTCCAACAGGTCGAATTTGGCAGCCATAGCTGGGGTGAGGCTCCAAGGGGGTCAAAAAACAGAAGTCAAAACCAGCTAAATTCCCTTCTGGGTTTTTCTAGGTTTTGGCCAAGAAGTACGAAGTCAAAAGCACACAAATTTCTGGGCAGTTTCTGTACACTTTCCAGCCAGTCAAAGTTCAGCAGTGCAATGATTTTTTGGGCAGCGCTGTGCAGATTGGTGCAACAACTGGGCAGCCTTTAGCTCAGCCATTTTCTTACTTGGGTTTGGCCTTGCTTGTCCAATGAGACAAGCCCAGGTGCACCATTCCATTATACATTGTATTTAGCTTGCAGAATCATAATAAAATGGCTCAGAAGTTCTCTATTTCCAGTGTTTCTGGTGATGCTTAATGAATATTTCAATTTTGTATTTTGCTGCATAGAATATTTGTTGTTATCACTTGCATTTCCTATTTAGGAACATTACAGATTAAGAATAATAATCTCCTAATAGTATGCATGGTCTCCTTTGGCAGAGTCTCATTATCAAACACTTGGAATATCAAGAATGACTTTATCATATCAACAACATGTGTTGTTGGCTGGAGTGTTCAAGAGACTTGTCATTGATGTCAATATGGCAATGGCCGAGATGGAAAATATCCTTGAGATGCCTGGTTCCAAATAATGATGTCATAACTCCTATTTGAAGAAGATGTCAAGCCATGAAGATGTCAAGCAACTAATGGAGAAGTCTTGCCCAAACAAGTCCTTGAACTAACTATAATGTTGTTGAGTGCCAATCATGTGCCTTGATTGGTGATCTAGACCTTAGGTGCCAATATACAAGCCTTTGAAGTGGAGGACTATAATTGATGAAATCATACACGTGATAACGTCATACTCTTTAAAGAATGACCACACTTTGACATACTAAGAAGACTACTTTGGTGTCTTTAACAAATTAATGAAGGCTGCACTATGACATATTACTGCACTATCATTGAATACATGATGCTATACCTTCATCATGATGTTGGATACTATCATGGAGACATTATTGGTGCAAAACAATGGGGAAGCCACGTTGTCCTAAAACATTCCTCATACTGTTCCAAATCTTTTACGCACAGAAATTTAAGGACAGTCACAAAGAAAATTAATTTCACTATATTAGAGGCAGAATTCGTTGACAATGCCTACACCATCTTGTAAAGCATAATTTTTCCTTTCCAACGAGCTATTACTCAGCCCGAAACTCCAAGCGGTTTGGGAGAAATGAATTTTTGAAGTTAATTATTAATTCTGAACATGGAGCCAACCTGTGCTAGAGTGTTCAAGAGACTTGTCATTGATGTCAATATGGCAATGGCCGAGATGGAAAATATCCTTGAGATGCCTGGTTCCAAATGATGATGTCATAACTCCTATTTGAAAAAGATGTCAAGCCATGAAGATGTCAAGCAACTAATGGAGAAGTCTTGCCCAAACAAGTCCTTGAACTAACTATAATGTTGTTGAGTGCCAATCATGTGCCTTGATTGGTGATCTAGACCTTAGGTGCCAATATACAAGCCTTTGAAGTGGAGGACTATAATTGATGAAATCATACACGTGATAATGTCATACTCTTTAAAGAATGACCACACTTTGACATACTTAGAAGACTACTTTGGTGTCTTTAACAAATTAATGAAGACTGCACTATGACATATTACTGCACTATCATTGAATACATGATGCTATACCTTCATCATGATGTTGGATACTATCATGGAGACATTATTGGTGCAAAACAATGGAGAAGCCACGTTGTCCTAAAACATTCCTCATACTGTTCCAAATCTTTTACGCACAGAAATTTAAGGACAGTCACAAAGAAAATTAATTTTCACTATATTAGAGGCAGAATTCGTTGACAATGCCTACACCATCTTGTAAAGCATAATTTTTCCTTTCCAACGAGCTATTACTCAGCCCGAAACTCCAAGCGGTTTGGGAGAAATGAATTTTTGAAGTTAATTATTAATTCCTAAGTTACCAGGATTCGGATATGGATTCGGATTCAAATACGGATCTGGATCCGCTTGATTTTTGAAAAGCTAGGATTCGGATACGGCAAGGAAACGACACGTAAGATTAATATAAATATATTTTTATAATAAAAATTTTGATATTAATGTCCAAATTTATTGTGATCACTACCCATCAACAACAATAGAGTTTATATTATTATTATTATTATCCAATTTTAAAGTCATAACCAAGCCATACACCAAATTGGTGTATGAGACCCCCTTGTTTGTGGGACAAGGAACTCACCTCCGTGTAGCGATTTGATTGTTAAGTCTACGAAGGCATACATACTCTACCCCCTCTAGTTTTGAACCTATGACCTCATAGGAGGAAACACATACTCTTAACCATCAAACCCACACAAGTTGAATTGTGTAGATGAATTTCATGAAAAAACATACAATAGTAGCATTAATTATTTTATAAAAATTAAATTATAAACTATAATATATTACAAAACTATTTAAATGATAAATAATAATAATAATTTACTACACACTTTATATGAATTAAATAATAAGCTTATAATATATAAAAGTTTAATATAAAATATAATCTACAAATTTTAAAACTTGTACATAACAAATTTGATATATTTTAAATAATTTTAATTTATAATATATATAGACAATAAAATAACAATTTTTTAATATTTTGAATAATTAATTTATAGTATATATACACAATAAAATTACTTTATAAAATTATAACATTTCTAAACTAATATAAATAAAGTATAACATATTTAAAAAGTTTTAATTAAATTAATGTGAATAAAATATAGCATAGCTATAAAAGAATAATTAAATTAATATAAATAAAATATAGCATATTTATAATTAAATTATGATATTATAACATATTTAATGTATAAACACCATGTATATGCATTTCTGAACTAATATAAATAAAGTATAACATATTTAAAAAGTTTTAATTAAATTAATGTGAATAAAATATAGCATAGCTATAAAAGTATAATTAAAAAAATATAAATAAAATATAACATATTTATAATTAAATTATATTATTATAACATATCTAAAATATAAACACCATGTACCTATACGTTTCCTTTTATAACATTTCTAAACTAATGTGAATAACATATAACAGATTTATAACTATACGGGTTTTTTATAACATTTCTAAACTAATGTCAATAACATATAACAGATTTATAAATTTATAATTAAATTAATGTAAATAATATAACATATTTATAAGTAAATTAATATTATAACATATCCTAAATATAATATGAGTTCAAATGTGCCAAATTGCATATGCCCTGCTGATAAATAAAAAACCCAGTACTGCCAAGTCCGTAGATACCAAAAACAATGATATTAATACCAATCGCATCATTCTGGCCATCTTATTCGCTGCACGTGCACGTATTATCTGAGTTTCCAGCGAGCAGCTATCGGGTTACGGTACAATGCATTACCAAGACATTTTACTCGTTAAAAAATTGTTTTCTAGCGAATCCAAGTGAATCCGGATCCGCATCCGTTTCTGATCCGGGGAACCGCGAATCTAATTCTCAGGGTGGACGGATCCGGTAACATAGATTAATTCTGGACATGGAACAACCTGTGCTAGAGTGTTCAAGAGACTTGTCATTGATGTCAATATGGCAATGGCCGAGATGGAAAATATCCTTGAGATGCCTGGTTCCAAATGATGATGTCATAACTCCTATTTGAAGAAGATGTCAAGCAACTAATGGAGAAGTCTTGCCCAAACAAGTCCTTGAACTAACTATAATGTTGTTGAGTGCCAATCATGTGCCTTGATTGGTGATCTAGACCTTAGGTGCCAATATACAAGCCTTTGAAGTGGAGGACTATAATTGATGAAATCATACACGTGATAATGTCATACTCTTTAAAGAATGACCACACTTTGACATACTTAGAAGACTACTTTGTAGTCTTTAACAAATTAATGAAGGCTGCACTATGACATTTTACTGCACTATCATTGAATACATGATGCTATACCTTCATCATGATGTTGGATACTATCATGGAGACATTATTGGTGCAAAACAATGGAGAAGCCACGTTTTCCTAAAACATTCCTCATACTGTTCCAAATCTTTTACGCACAGAAATTTAAGAACAGTCACAAAGAAAATTAATTTTCACTATATTAGAGGCAGAATTCGTTGACAATGCCTACACCATCTTGTAAAGCATAATTTTTCCTTTCCAATGAGCTATTACTCAGCCCGAAACTCCAAGCGGTTTGGGAGAAATAAATTTTTGAAGTTAATTATTAATTCTGGACATGGAGCCAACCTGTGCTAGAGTCCTCATGTCGGCTTCCCTATAGAGACATGCCTATTCACTTAGCATGACAGAAACCCTATATATTATGCCTCCAACTTCATTCTTTCATCATCTGTTCGGTCATCCAAAAGGACAGAGAAGGAGGATTAGTTCACATCTCATGAACTAAAGGACTGTTCTAGCCACCTTATGACATGACTACAGATTAAGTGGATTGCAGACTGTGGAAGAAAAAGTAGACTTTTTTTGCATTTGGTCTGAGGAATATGGGTCAGATCAGCGGACTGTTGAGTGGTGAATAATTGCAGCAGCTTCGGAACAGAGAGTGGGATCTTCTTGTGGTAACTTTGGATTAATATTCGGTACAGCAACCTTTGTCTTGTGGCTCGGAGCCTCTCTTCAGACAGGTATAGTATCGTTTACAGTCAATATCTTGCCTCAATACCTCTTGGTGAGGACTGTGTATCATCACTTTGATCAGACTCTTGGTCAGTAGCTCGGACATTCCATTGGTACAGCAAGTCTAGTGGTGGAATTAATTGAAGTCAAGCACATGTGAAGTCAAAGATATTCAAAGGTTGAAGATATGGCACCTCTATGATTGGACAGCTGATAAGGATGATGCAAGGTGATTAAGTTTGCAACAGTGATAGACTTGACAAACAAATCGGTGAAGTATATACTTGTTACCAGTGTTGCGAAAATCGTTATCGGGAGTAAATCGGCAAGGGGAAAAAATCAGAAGAAAAAAAAAAAAAAAAATCAGCAAAAAATTATAAAAATTATATTAAAAAAAATTAAAAAATCAAGATTTTTTCCCAAAAAATCGCGATTTTTTCAAAATGAAAAAATTACTGAATTAATCGCGCGATATTATCGGGAAAATGAAAAATCGTGATTTTTTGATGTTATCGCGATAAAATCGCGATTTTCGAAACACTACTTGTTACAGATTTGTTGCCTGCCTTACGGAGTGACAATACTTTGAGTTGTTGCAGAGTTGGTGCAGAATTGGTGAGCTGTGGTGAAGAAGTGTCGGTGAAGTACTGATGACATGTGGTGCAAGAACATTGGTGCAGAATTGATGAAGAAGTGTGGTGCAGAATAGATGGTGCAGTATGGTGTATAAATCCTTGTGTAGAAGTATTGGAACAATTTGAACAGTGGTCTGGTGCAGTGTGGTGCAAGGACATTTGTAAAGAAGAATTGTCACAATCTAGTGTTAAAGTCTTGGTGCAGCAGTGGTCCAGTAGTCTTGAGATAATCTGGTGTTGAAATATTGGTGCAGTGCAAAAGTCATGGTGCAAACTTTGGTGCAGACCTTTGGAGGTAACTTGAAGTAATCTTTGGGACTAACCTTGGACCAGATTTGAAGAAGGTGCAGAACTATTATTAGAGCTGGTGCAGAACTTGGTGCAGTTCATTGAAGACACATTGAAGTGTTGTATTGAAGATCATAATGCAATGTTGATGTCATGATGAGGTAACTTCAAGAGATTGATTGGGTATTATGAAGAACAGTGGTGACACTTTCTGTATGACAAGGTTGTCATTGATGAGGTGACGTGGAGACTAAGTGAAGGGATAACTGAGAACAATGGTCTGGTGCAGTGTGGTGCAAGGACATTTGTAAAGAAGAATTGTCACAATTTAGTGCTAAAGTCTTGGTGCAACAGTGGTCCAGTAGTCTTGAGATAATTTGGTGTTGAAATATTGGTGCAGTGCAAAAGTCATGGTGCAAACTTTGGTGCAGACCTTTGGAGGTAACTTGAAGTAATCTTTGGGACTAACCTTGGACCAGATTTGAAGAAGGTGCAGAACTATTATTAGAGATGGTGCAGAACTTGGTGCAATTCATTGAAGATAGATTGAAGTGTTTTATTGAAGATCATAATGCAATGCTGAAGTCCTGATGAGGTAACTTGAAGAGATTGATTGGGTATTATGAAGAACAATGGTGACACTTTCTGTATGACAAGGTTGTCATTGATGACGTGACATGGGGACTAAGTGAAGGGATAACTAAAGATTAACAGGGTTCGGTGAAAAAGACTTTGTGAGTCATGAAACCAAACATATCTTGACAAAGCGAAGCTATAGGATTGGTGTCCTTGGAGTTGGTGCTCCTAAACTCAAGGTTGGTGCCTTAGATAGGATACGGTTAGAGCCCTAGAGGATCAAAGTCCTCAAGAAACCAGGCCGGAGCCTGAACCAGATATAGGGTTAGAGCCCTTGGGGTTGATGCCTCAAAATTGACAAGGTTGGAGCCTTGGAAGTCCAAGTTGGTGCTTGGCAAATACGAGTTGGAGCTTGGGAGAATGAAGATCAGCATCTTCATCTAGGGTTGGAGCCCTACATATATTGTACTTGATTTATTGAAGAAATTAATAAAAGCATTTATTCTTATTGTTGTTCATTTTGATAAGTGATCTAATTGGTAAAAGTAACAATTGAAAAGGAATACTGATTCCCACCCCCTCTCAGTATTTCCAACAGTAACTTCTTCGATAACATATCCCATTACATTTTGACCTGTTGTCCTTACAGAGTACAAATTCACTAGCTTGTCATACATTTCCTTGGAAGTCTTCAGGTTTGCCACAAATGGAACAAGAGAATCCTTGATTGATTCCACTATGATCCTTTGAGCTCTTACTTCCCCTTTCTTGTATCTTGCTAGTTCTTGTGTCTTGTCTTTTTCAGGTTCAGTAACTTCTCTGATAACATATCCCATTACATTTTGCTCTGTGAGTATCAAGTCAATCCTTTTCTTCCATGCTAGATAGTTTGAAGCCCCAATGAGCTTATTGCTCTCCTTGCAGAAAGAACCTACATGACTTGAAGATTCAGCCATTATGAGATAGTGTGATACTTACTTGAATAATATCTCCAACCTTCTTGATGTCTTCAAGATCTTTGGAGAGTTCTTGATGATGCCCTTGAAAGATGTTCCCTAGGATTCCTCCACCAACAGCTTCCAAGATTGATGCCTTGCAAATAGACTTCCTTTTTGCAAGATCAATACCCTCCTTGTGAGATGGATGTAGTTTTGATCTTCTTCAATGTAGAAACCCTAGATTAGAAGGGTCTTCTATCAACGAGCCTTTAACCAGATCCCTTCAAGAGACAATCTTCTTCTTTTAGGCCTTGAGAGCTTCCTATCCCTTGATCAACACTTCTAATTAGCGTCCTTCCAGCTGCCTTCCTTGCTCACTTTAGCTCTAATACCATGTTAGAAAATGTAAAGTGGCAGCTTATTAAACTTATTTTCATTGACCTTGATAGTTTCTTATGAATCTTAGTTATCTTCTTTATGTTATTTTAGTTAGATTTGTTCATCAAACAATATGAAGAAGCAATAACAACAAAAGAGGACACAGACGTAGGCTCTCAGCCAGGGAAAAACGCCTTGAAGGGGAAAACCCAAAAACTCTTCTCTTCTTAGAATCTACTTCAAATGAGATACAAATACCCAATCCCTAGACCAAGTCCTTCTCCCAGTGCCAAGTCGGCCCTTCCTCAAATCCTTCTTGAATCTACACCAACCTACTACACATCGCAACTTCAATCTTCCAGCTACAACACTGCTACTCGATTTGCAACTTCGGCTCTGCAGCTCCTGAAGAAACCTTAATTTGACCTCCTTTCGGAACCTTCCAAGAGCAAGACAGCTCTTCCTAATGTCAACGAGGTCTAGACACAGTTTCCTTCCTTCTAGCTACCTGTTTCTGTACTTCGTCCTACTGCAACTCGGCCCTGTAACTTCGGTCTCTTCCTACAACCCAGAAATCCTAGAATTTTGCACGTGAGAGTGTTATGTAAAAAAATTAGTTAGTATTTAATTTTAGGTTTATTATTTAATTTTAGGTTAAATTAGACGAAAGGGCACGATCATAAGATCATGCCCTTTCCCCAAACGGTGCTCATAGCAATATATAAGCTAGGAAACCCCAATGTAAACAATCATCTTCTGTCAATTAATATATTAATAAATATATATATATTTTTCTGCGCATCTAGAAGTTTTCACTTCATTGGTATCAAAGCGGTTCGGTTCTGTTAGATGATCCAAAAATACAATTTTATCATAGGTTATAAAATTAGAATAAAATAATTATTAATTTAAGATATTAAATTAATAATTATTATTCTAGAATGTTTAATTATTTAATGGAGACTTTTAGAATTAGCATATTGTTGTAACTAGATATGACTCTCCAAATGTGTCGTATCTTAGGCTCTATTTTAGGAGATTAGTTAGCTAGTTGGTTTGAATAACATTTATTGTAAATGGACACTTGTTATTTAATAAGTGATCCATAATTAGAGGTAGTTAGGACATGGAGCTTATAAATAGCTCATTGCAAGAGTGTTTGTGTGGTTCAGGTGTAAACTCTTGCAAAATCAATTATGTAATTTTTTTTTATCTGATTAATAAAATTACGTGTCTGAGGACACTTCTGCCATTATTGTGGTATCAAAGCTCTGTTAGACTTGTGTGAGGTTGCATCGAGGTTGCATCCAAAGTCGTGAGCCTACAAGTTATTTGTAAGGCGGTTGTTGTAGCGTGAGCGTGAACTTGTAACAAAAAGGCCAAAACCGTCGAGGGGCAAGAAGACGGATGCATCTGAGACGATCTCGATAGATCTATGTCATCAGGTCGTGTTGGTAGCGTGGATTACATATTTGATTTGTTTGCATATTACAGTTTTGGTTTATTGATAGCTAAATTATATGATGAGATAGTGATGCCTCTAATTCGCTAAAGTCAAAGAAAAAGTCTCAAATTGCCTATTCAAATGAGAGTAATATGATCAGCCAAGTTCATCATGGCCTCTTAATGAAATATGATTGCAAAGCGATGTGCAGAGATGATAAGCGAGGTGCATGTCCTGATAGATGGATTCATTCCGATATGAATTTTTATAACATAATAAACATGACTTTCTGATCCACCGCATTGCAACATCCGCTTATCCCTGGTCGGCATCGTTTATGGTTGAGACTAGGACGGTATCTGATCGTCTTTGAGCCCCCAACTTTCGTTCTTGATTAATGAAAACATCCTTGGCAAATGCTTTCGCAGTGGTCCATTGTTCATAAATCCAAGAATTTCACCTCTGACAATGAAATATGAATGCCCCCGACAGTCCCTATTAATCATTACTCCGGTCTCGAAGGCCAACACAATAGGACCAGATCCTATCACGTTATTCCATGCTAATGTATTCAGGCTGTCCATCCACTGACTCCGCTATCCCCTCATTCCAGCTGCATCCCAAACCTCGTGTCCCCTTCGTTGAAATATTCATCCTATAACCCACGCATATCCACCTCCCTATCCACGCACTTCCCGCCTTACAAAATCCTTCATCTTTCTTGCGTGGGCTCTGCGAATATGCTAAAACCCATCCTTCAGATTTTCTTGACACCCTTTGGATACTTGACAAATTTCCTTCACAAAAGTATGCTAAGATAGCACCCAAATGAACTCCAACGAATGAGATAAATGCGATGCAAAAACTCAGAAGAGTTTTACAGCCTCAACAAAAGTGACTGACCTTTTCAAAAACCAATTTCCTTCGTAAAAAAGATAAGGTCCAGCAAATCAATTGCACAAGGTCACACGACCTCCTTCCATCCCGCAGGTTACCCGCTAACCATACACCGCACACCGTAGTTCCATCGTTAAAACTATTGACCGTCCAAATCCGTAGTTCCAGCGTTAAATCTGCTGTGATTCCGCTCGAAGGCTCTTCTGAAACAGTCAAACGGAGGTGACCCATCAGTTAGACGTGACTATTCATGATAGTAATATATAATATATATATTATATACAATATATATTTATATCATTAATTTATATATAACATTAATTTATATATATAATATATATTTCATCAAATTGTATATAACGATTAATTTTATATATATATTATATAATATAATTATATATATGTGTGTGTGTGTGTGTGTATAAGTTATATATATTACATAACTTAATCTAATTATAAGTTATATATATATATATATATATATATATATATATAACGTCAGTTTAATTAATTAATTTTTTTAATTAATTAATTTAAACAAAATAAAATAAAAATAAATAAATTTAAGCTGGCAGATAAATACATGCCCCCACAAACTCGCTCAATGTCGACAATGACAATGGCGGATTTCCAAAAAAAATTGGTTAACACGGAGCATAAGATAAATAACAACAACGATGAGGTCAATAAAAGATTAGATGGATTCCAGATCAAGCTTGAGGGGCAGGCTGATGAAATCAAAAGTCTTCAGGATACGACAAATCGAATAGAAATAAAGATGGAAAATCACCGTGTCCATACAGAAGTAGATCTCAAAGAGACCTTAACATTACTGAAACTTCTGTGTAAAAAGATGAATTATACACCCGCACAACTACTACAAGAAAATCAAGAGCACAACTCATCAGATTCAACGAAATCAACAGACTTTCATGAAAAAGTTGAATCCCCAAAAAAATCAATGACACCCCACCAAGAAATGAGTAACGTGACTCTTACAAACAAGCAACTCTGGGATACCTTTACCAATCAACACCCCTTTTTCGCTCAACCATTAGCGACATACCAGCGAAGGGCAAAAGTCAAGATGCCTAAATTCGATGGAAACGAAAAAAACAATGTTGCATGGATAAATAAAGCAAAAGAATACTTTGAGATATATGACATCAATGATGATGACGAAAAGCTCAGACACGCATCCATGAAAATGGAAGGGGAAGCATATAATTGGTATATGTGGTGGAAAAAGACAACACACGTCATTAGTTGGAGAAAATTTAAGGATGCATTCTTTAAAAGATTCCAAGGTGTAAAGGAAGAAGAGTTCTTTTCAAAACTCATCAAATTACGACAAAAAGGAAGTGTGGACGAATACACTCAAGAATGGGAGACCTTAATAACACGAGTACCTGGGTTATCAAAATCTCGTCTAATTCAGTCATACGTCTCAGGACTCAAAACCCATTTACAAGTAGAACTTGAGATGCATGACATTACATCAATAGAAGTAGCAAGACGAAAAGCAAAAACAGCCGAAAAGAAATTCGAACCAATATTTTGGTCAAAAGCGGAAAAAACATATTCAAGACAAAGAATACCCCAGTATGTGGACTCAAATAATACAAGATATGTTCCATCACATCGTCGTGAAGATGAAAAATCTAATGTGGAAATGCAAAGGATAAAAGAGGGCAAATGCAAACGTTGTGGTGAGAAGTGGGACCCCAAACATAGATGTGCTAAAGGAAAAGAACCAAAGAACCTATATAATTGTGAAGCAACCAATGATTCAAACAGTGAAGATTCTGACATAGAAGAAACAGAAGATGCCCCAGAATTCTCACCAGAATTAGATGACGGAAGTATTCCGCAAGTGTCATTATCAGCTATGACAGGTATATCACAACCTCAGACCTTAAAGTTAAAAGGACACATAAAGAAGAACAACGTAGTGGTTCTCATCGACTCTGGTAGCACACACAATTTTTTAGATGCAACCATGGCAAAGAGACTCAATATTTTTTCATTTCCCTTACCAAACATGAAAGTGATGGTAGCTAACGGTAAGAAGATTGAAAAGGTGGGGAAATGCCATAAGGTCAAATTGCAGATTCAAGACTTTAATTTAGAGTCTCCATTCTTCACGGTACCGTTAGGAGGAGTAGATGTAGTCTTAGGTATCCAATGGCTACGAACTTTAGGTACTTATGCCGCCAACCATCAAGTACAATTTATAAAATTCAAATGGGGAGGTCAGAAGTACAAATTACATGGATTCCAAGCACCAAAGAATCAAATTGTATCATCATCTCAAATGATGAAGATGATTCGAAAAGGAGCACCCGCTTATGTAGTACAATGTCACCAATTAGAAATGTTATCTGCAAATATGACCAGTGAAGAGTCACTAGAGATACAAGATCTAATTCGGAAGCATGAAAAAGTATTTCAAGACCTACCTATGAAGATGCCGCCTAATAGGGAAATTGAGCATACAATAGAAGTCAAGGCAGGGTCAGACCCCGTCAACATCAAGCCATACCGATATCCACATCACCAAAAAACGGAAATTGAGAGATTAATCCAAGACCTTTTAAAGTGTGGGACCTTGATCATCTTGGAATATCTGATCAAGTGGAAGGACTTACCCGAAGAAGACGCTTCTTGGGAGAATGAAGCATTTTGTCAACAACATCCGTCATTACGTATGCTTTGAGGACAAAGCATTCTTTCGAGAGGAAGGCAATGTTATGTAAAAAAATTAGTTAGTATTTAATTTTAGGTTTATTATTTAATTTTAGGTTAAATTAGACGAAAGGGCACAATCATAAGATCATGCCCTTTCCCCAAAGGGTGCCCATGGCGATATATAAGCCAGGAAATCCCAATGTAAACAATCATCTTCTGTCAATTAATTATTAATATATATATATATATATATATATATATATTTCTGTGCATCTAGAAGTTTTCACTTCAGTGAGAGAGATAGAGCCCAAAAAAAAGATATTTTTGCCTCCCAGCTTCTTCCAGACCTTCACTCTCCTTTTCCGCTCCTTCCTAGCTACAGATCAAACTATTTCTTGATGATTGAAATTGTTAATGAGTGCGTCTCCAAATGAAATTGAACTACTCTTTCTATAGCCTTCTCAAGGGGTCAAATTCCCTCCTTTTAAGCTGACTTGACGATCCCAGGGTCGACTTGTACTCTTGGAGATTCTGGACTTTCTGGACTCAAAAATAGTTCTTTTTACAATACAAATTGCCCGGAAGGGTCTTATAAACATGATGTTGACTCCATTGACTCATGACAATAAATCCTAAGACCTAGCAAACCCTCAAAGTAGCAAGAACATGCTTTTACCTAGAAGACCATCAATAATGAGCATGAAACCCATGCTTTAATAATAATAATTTTTCTTTCTTCTTTTCTTGTTTGTTACATACGATGCATATTGAAATGAGTACAACAATTATTAAGACCGAAACTAGTTACATTTATCAACAGTTACGATCAGTTTAAGCAAAAAGTCATAAAATCCCAGCCATCGCTGACAAATCTAATGTTAATGACCCTCGATATCAGACACAGAAGAGACTCGCAAGGCTGGAAGATCCCATTGGCATTCTCGTCCTATTAGAGATATGCAAGGTGTCCTATTAGAGATTCCATTGGCTTTCTTGTCCACTTGATTGCCATAATCATTTCTATTACAATTCGATGTACTTTAGTGATTAGCAGTGGACATTAAAATATTTTTCTATCAAATTACTGAAAACCCCTCTTAGCCATTTATTTTCAAGATTTTCAGACATTGTATAAGTGTATGTGACTCGTGAGAGAAGGTAAGAGAAAATTTGAGCAAGCATTGATAAATAATCAAAAGTAGGAAATAGACATCTACTTGCATTTTAACTAACACGAGAGGGATGGGATTAATGTTCATCAAGATCTAGCATTGCACAACCAACCTGGAAAATTTCAAAGTTGAAATAGCACATAAACTGAAGCATATCAAACAAGAACAAGGCAATACATTTCACTCTTAATGTTACATCAGCCACTGAAAAGCAACTAAATATCATCATCAAGTATGAATTCAGTCAAGAATTGATTCAGATTAATATATCTCTATACTTTAAATTGCAACATATGTCTATTAGTTAGAAGAAATCTATGAACAATATATATATATATATGTGTGTGTGTGTGTGTGTGTGTCCCACACTCATATGTCAGCTAAATCAACTCATAGAAGTACACTTGTACTAAAACAAATCCACAGTTTAAAATGAAGTCCAGCAAATTATTGACAGCATATTACAACATTTTCATCTCATATAAATAAAATGTGTGCAATTTTACTAAAAACAATTACATAATGCCAAGTGACAAATTCAGCAAACATTTAGTGAGAAGAATTTGAATGAAAAACTCTAATGGATATGTTGTGCTTTAACATATTCTTTGTATCAAGTACCAGGGTAGCAACCGTACCCAATCCATATATGTGCCCATTAAATAAAGGTGTATGTAACTGTGGAAATACCTAAAAACAAAATAGGCACTCACCTCAATGCCCAAGAGAGGAGGCATTTCATATTGTGTACAAGCTAAAAATGTGATTCCTTCACGCACGATATGCAAGAGGTAGTGTGTTGGTGAAGCAATCACTGAAGGGACCTACAAATAAATGATGTCAACCGGCAAAAGACAGAAAATGAAACATAAGGGTAACAATAGCATAACCAAATGAATTGTTAGATTGATGTAACTCTTTGTTCCACAAAGAACATATGATGTATTTCTTTAAAAAAAAAACAGAGTACTGTAGTTCAAAGTTCCCTTAGTATAGATATGATAAGAGAAGATAATTGTATTAATGTAGACAAATGACCAAACAACATAACTCAACAGGACAGTAGGAGTACCAAGGCAACTCCTATAAGCTAAAAGATAAAGCAGTTAAGAAATAAAAGAAGAGAAACTACTGAATGAAAATTCAAAAAAGAAATCAAAAGCATAGTCTCACAACAACCTGATGAGGACTACTCATCGTTGGAAGATGGTGCAATGTGAACAGGGGAAGAGGGAGCTCTTACAACTGCTTTAGAAATAGAGGTAGAAAAAAATAAGGAAGAGGATAAATACGTTCATGTTGTACTATCAACCATGTACGAGCCAACACATTGCATAAGCATATCCTCAAGGGAGAATCCAAGGATGAGAGGGATGGGCTGTGATGCCCTAAGAGGGACTCAAGAGCAATCCACAAAGAAACTCCTAACAATCAACGCCACCCAAAAGAACATGGTGACGATAAACCAGTGCTTTGAACCAGAGAGGAGTAACTAAACCATATTGAGAACTGAGATGAACCCTATGTTGAGATAGATAACTAAAGCCCTCAAAAGTTTTGTGGGGATAGGCCTACCTGTCAAGAATCAAGCACTAGTCCATTATCTCACTGATCTACTGTGAAAAGTGTTGAGTTTTTGCTCGCTATTTACTGCCACCAACAGTGAAGATAAAAAGAAAGAAAGAAGTGATCCATCTGACGTGGCCCACACAGAGAGGTCCTTGTAATATCCAGGATTTGTTACGTTTCAACTTCCGCATGAAAAAAGTCATGCATCTCTAGTCTAGGTAGAGGAAGAATGTATTGTGTGAACCCCTCAAGTTCCCATAGAGGCAAATGGAACAGCACACTAATATCATAATAAGTGGAACATCTAAAGATGAGGTGTTCCACCAACTCAATCTCCTACATGTGAATAGCTAGAGAATCTTCTCTGCCTGTGACATGTGATGCTTTGTCTCAATCCAATGCTGGTGAAAAAATACTCTAAACTACACAAGAGGGGTCCTAAGGCTATGCATCCAATGTTTCCTCATATTTGCAGATTTACCAATGAGACCATTCCTTGGTAGCATGAAGTGCTTGAAGTAGAAAGCATCACAGGGCTTGATATCACTCAAAATGGCCCCTTGGGGAAATCAGTCGCAGGGGGGTCAAATGATAATAGGGGAAGGTGCCCCTATGATTGACATAATCCCTCTTTCTAATGACTTATCAAAACACTAACTTGGAAGAAAGAGGGATTACACCAATGACAAGGGAAACTTCCCTGAGTGATCATTCAAATCCTATTAAATTGGCAACTAGGGCCAAACTCCATGTGGGTCAGCTTATTTATGGCAGCTGATATTTTTATTGGATCCCTCTCGTCGAGAGTTGTAGGATTGATCTAAAGATCATCCGATTCCAATAAGTATTTATGGAGATATGAATTTATTTTGATTATGTAATTATTATCAAGCCAACCAGCTCTTACGTAGGGCCGTAGGCTCTAGAAGCCCAAACGTCGTGTCTAATCATTGTAATAATCATAAACTGAAATATGGTAAGAACCAGAACTGAAAATACAGTAACCGTAAGGGATTTTGAACACCTACCTGAACTGTTGCCTGCTTCGGTGTAGTTGATGACGCTGCGGTTACTCTGATCCAATTACCGGGAAACCAATTCCTCCCAGCCAGACTGAGCAGAGCCTGGCTGCTCAATCCAGTAAGCTTCTCGCAGAAGCTCACTGCCCCCGTGCCCAGAACCTCAGACTGATTAAAGCTCTTCCAATGGTCAATCTTCTTCCTCTGGTTTGCCCTCCTGATTTTCTGCTCCTGGTGTTCTCCTGCCCTCTTCTTCCCCCGAACTCAGCCCCTTATCTGCGGTTTTATAGCTGGGTGTAGCGGTGGCCGCCCTGTACACCAGCGACTCCACCGCTTTCTCCTGCGGTGACAGCTTCCTCAAGGGCGTGAGTCATCCTCCCGTACAGGTGTTCATATGAAGTATTCAGGTTTTATAGTGTTTAACCCTCTTAAATGTGTTATGGTTATTATAGTATTATTACATCTCTATTAACCATATACGTACCCTTTTTATAACTTTATAATATTTGATATGTACCTTATCATATTATACGTACCCTTTTTATAACTTTATAATATTTGATATGTACCTTATCATATTATACGTACCCTTTTTATAACTTTATAACATTGATATGTATGCTTTCACTTTATTCATGTTTGTTTTTTTTTAATATAAACTTTAGAACTTTAGGTTAATTAATTATTGATATTAATACTTGATTTTTATTCTATTTTATAAATATCATTTTTATTTATTTATTATTATATTTCTATTATTATTCTTTTTTATACAGGAGCATATAATATGTGTATTTAAAGATGGGTCGTTACAATCATCACCTACATGTTAGTATAAATAAAAGAGGATTTGAAGTCATTTGGAACTCATCCTCTTCATGTGTGATCTCCTCTCCACGTCTTGGGTTTTTGGAGAAGGAAAAACACATAGAGGATACGTTGGCCTATGTGCAAATAATGCCCTAGATCTTAAACGCAGAAGCAACACGCAGCAAGAAGAAGGGTCTATCCACAGCCGCAATTAAAGGATATTTTACCATACTCTAAACGTTGATACTAATATGCTGTCCACACAGTTCACAAAGGGTAACCATAGATATGAAGGTAGCCGCAGTAATATGAAGGTAGCCGCTGTAATATAAACGCAGTGATGAACTACAGCCCTAGCTACAATGACCGTAATGAAGCCCTAGCTGCTGTAGCCGCAGTGAGGAAACCTCAAACCTAGCCGCTGTAGCCTAATACGCTGGTCACTGATCCGCAGCAATGAAGACTCCTCACACGCATGCTCTAATCTGCTCCGTTGTCACACGGAAGAAGCCGCAGTGATATAGGATAGCCGCAGTCATCAAGGAAACGCTGTCCAGAAGCCCTAATGAACGCAGTCAAGAGAGCACCCATAATATGAAACGCATAGTTATGGAAACCCACGCAGTTCATACGCTGTCCAGAAGGAATGCAGGTCAATAACAGTGATACGTTGTGTATGAGTTCATATACACGCTGGAGTGATACGCTGTGTATGAGTTATACGCTATGCTGGTTAATGGACAGTGATACGCTGGGTATGAAGGCTCATATACGCTGGTAAATCCGCAGCAAATATACGCTGGCAAATGAGCAGACAATCGATACGCTGGACCTTATCCACATCATCTATACGCTGTTCAATAAAGACCTTACCACGCAGTCTCTACACGTTAAGCAGACAATCGATACACTGTTCTATGATGGAAACTCATACGCTGTTATGTATATGTAGAAAACTCAACGCTGTTATGTATACGCATGTCATGTATACAACACAGTCATGGCAATACACTGCTATGTATATGCTAAGACTGATATATAACGCATCCGCTGCAAATGAACATATATACGCATATGGTAGCATGAGCAACATGATGTATATGGGCAGTATGAGCAGCATGGGCAGTACAAGCAGCATGAAGTTTGATATTAATCATGGGCAGCATGGGCAGCATGAAGCTTGACATGATGAATGGGCAGCATGAAGCATAATGATCATGGGCAGCATGAAGCATAAGATCATGGGCAGCATGATGAATGGGCAGCATGATGCATGGGCAGCATGAAGCATAATGATCATGGGCAGCATGATAGATAAAATCATGGGCAGCATGATGGAATTACACGGTAAGGTGCAGCAAATAGACGAAAGGCAGCACTACAATAGGTGAAGCCATCACCTTGGAGAATCAGTTGAAGCAGAATGTCTTCAACTGATCTCATTGTCATAGGAGATGATCTATGCTCAGATCTAGACAAGTCAAAGTGTTGACTTCTGTTGTAAATGTACTATCTTTCTCTCTCTCTTTCTCTGCTAAACTCAGAACATAAAAGAAGAATTGATCAAGGGTTTCCCCACACATTGTGGGGTTTGTCCTTGGCTTGTGCCACATCTTGTGTCCTCTTATCTTGGCTTGTCTTCTGGTATTTATATTTATGTTCTATCTACAGTTTATCTTAATGCTAATGTGATTGCTAACTGCGAAAATTTAAATAAATTGCTCTAGCATAGAACATACCTAAAATTAACAAATCGCTTGGGACTTGTTACTGCTTCAAAATGCAAAGTACAAATCAAACTTTCAGAAGCATTATGGACAGCAACATCGCACCAAGACATGTGAATTTTGATAGCTTGGATTTACCTTTTCATTCACATAGTGAAGTGGTGTTTGTGCGTTTGAGTTCTGTTTAATGGCTGAGCTCACATATTTGGATGCAATGTTGGAAATCTAACCGAGATTCACATTTTGGACTTTGGACCCTCATCTCAATATTTTTATGCATATTGTTTTATTGGAGTGTGTCTAGGGAGGATTTCATAATATTCAAGGCATACACCATATATTTGGAGATATATCACATTATTGATGGAGGATGCCTTGAACTACAAGGGGACACATGGTATTTAAGCCCCGTCTACAAGATCAAGCACATATCTCTAGGAGAAGTGCCCATCATACAAGGACGGCACATGGTGCATCATGATTACATTCATTGATTGAAAAGCAATAAATATTTCATCCTAGCTTTTACACACATGTTTTGGGTGCACTATCTTGGAGGTAGAGAATTCGTTATTTTACTAACCACTTTTGCATATATGCCAAGAAAGGTGATTGTTTCGAGAAGTGCACCAGTTTTCTTGGATTTTCATTTGCTAAATTTGGGTGAAGAGATTGGTAGAAGACACTTTCTTGGAGAGTGCGCATTACGGAATAAGGACATGCGGCACCTAGATTTCTCTTTCAAAAGTCAAAGGTACATTGAATAATGAGCACCCTTTATTTAAGGTTGTTTTGGTTCCACCTTCCATGCTTATTCAAGGACATAAGCATATTTGGGGGAACACTCATAGTTGACGATACTCAGAAGCATTTCCCAATTCACGTCCAGCAGCACTACCACATAACTTCTTAAAGTTAAGTTCCATTGGAGTAGTCATAGGCTTGCAATCCACCAGGACACATTGGATCTTATGCAAGATTATAGATGGTTTCCATTTGGGTTTGGTCTCCCTATATGGGATCCTAACCCCCAGAGGTCCACATTGGCACATGTAGGGTGTGCATAGAGAGCCATGGGCCTCCATAGTAGCAGACAACACTCAGAGACTACTAGCGATCCACTTTTGGGATGATGGTTCTTGGTACATTATGCCCGGCAGGGCCACACAAGAGCCCCACACTCTTGGCAGGTTTCCTAGGACACGATGTCATGGCAGCATTCATTCCACCACTTTGACCCTTGCAGAGGATCTACACGCATCTCTGATTCTTATAGAGACCCATGGGGTCATTTATGTGCCCTCAGACCCACTAGGAGCACCACAGGTCTACTACTTGGAGAACAAGGGGCCGCCCCCTTGTCCATCATATTTCGAGGAATTTATTCCTCAATATGGCACTTCTGGATATTATTATGCCTTTGGAGGGCCCCATCACATGTACATATTATTATTTGGTCCTTTGTGAGGCTTATTTTTACACTTGTGAGCTAGTTTGGTGGGCTTGTCACCAATAGGGGTTTTATTTGCACATTACTTTGTCATTAGGGGCTAATGTAGGCCCATAGGCTAATTCGAACTCCTTAGGAGGCTATAAATTGATGTTAGATACATTCATTTGGATCATCACTTGACTTAGGATCTCTCTAATCATAGAGAATTTCGCACTTTTGCCTTGCTGGAGAGTTTTTAGAGATGGATGAATTTTGATGTATGGATTTGGGTTATTTCTCGTCTTGGAGCTTTATTGAACAAATGAAATGTTGGTTGCTGTAATGACCCACCTATAGCTATAAATAAAATACAAGTATTAGCATACATACGAGACCTCCATATGATAGCTATGTATGCATGGACCTGTATGTAACGCACTATATATATGATAAACCCTCAAACGAACAGAAAATGTTAGTTTTTAATGTTAAATTTTAATTTGTAAATTAAATTTATGAAATTAATTAATTAAAATTATAAATTAAATTAATTCATTAAAATAATAAATAAACTTTATCAAATCAAATTTACATATTCGAATAAAATCACCAAATCAAATAAGATTTTGTTTTATAAAATTAACACGTATCAAATTAGGATACAGAGATGGAGGGAGGTGGTGAACAAAGACTTAAAAGAAGGAAGGTTATCTTGAGAGAAGGGGGCAAAAAAAAGGATTAGAGGGCGGTTGGAGGAAGTACAGTTGAGAGGAGGAAAAGTTGTAATACGAAGTTATCGATAGTAAGGACTGAGCCTTGTTTGTTCTGAAGTTTTTGGGCATGGGGGAAACAGATTGCAGCAATTGGGAAGCATTCTGGACTGAGTACCTAGGTTGTACTCAGTTTGGCTGGGAGTTTATGGTCTTTTGGTAACGGGAGTGAGAGATGGAGCAATTCTGAAGCCTCTTCATCCACAGGAACCCAGGTAGGTACTTCTCATCAAATCAATTAATTTGATATATGAATTTTGGTATAATTTAAAGCAAGTTCATGAAGATTTCATATTCTGTTTAGAGTAAATAGTTGTTTAAATTATTTAGAGCATTACATTTTGGTAGCAGAGCCATGTTCAAACTCTCGGGTCTGTTAAGTCTGTTAAGATAAGGTTGCCTGATCTACAAACAAAGAACAAAGAGCCAAAAGTCTGTGACAATATATCATGGAAAAGCAGTTCACTCGAAAAACATAAAGCCTTCCATCACAAACATAATGAACTCTGTCTAAAGAAGAGTGCCTCTTTAATCAAGTTATCTAAAATTTGAATAACTATTCCATTGACGGCCTTCCCTCGTCAGTGACGTTCCTTCCTCTTCTTTGAAGATCGTTCAGTTGTATCCTTCTTGTCTGATTCAGATAACTTTACCCTCTTCAAGCTTTCCTGTGACACCTTAATTCCTTGATCCCTCATTTCTTCCACATACTTCAGTGCTTTTGCTTGCTTGCCACCGTCACAGAGGGTATTTATAAAAGTGTTGACAGACTCCATGCTAGGGAAAACACCCTTGTTGCTCATGTGTCTCCAAACCATTGAGGCTATATTTAGATCTTTCACGACTAAGACCATTGTAAAACTATCGCTATCTGGATCATGCTCATTTCTAGTCATCTCGCGAAATACGTTGGCAGCTTCCTCCATTTGTCGTGCCTTCATAAAGGTTTCGAAAATAGTATTGTAAGTCACAAAATCAGGAAACGCACCATTAAACACCATTCCATCGAAAAGATGGTAGCAATTGTCCATTCTACCAGCATAGCAATATGCACTTATCATTGAATATGCCCACACCACATCATGGTTTCAAAAACCATGCCCACTTCATCTGCTCTGTTCTAGAGACAAAGGGCATGAACAACAGTGCTAAAAAAAAAAAACTCTTATATAACAATGCTTTCACATAAGTCCGCTAGCTTCTAAAGGACCAAACGTCATCTGAATCGCTATCCACAAGGTCATAGGCTCTGACCTTTTGTCGACACACAAATCACCTCCACGAAGTATGCAGGCGTGTTATTGTGGAGACGCGCGTACCAAACCTGATTATCGTGGCCGAGGAAATAATTTTATTTTAAATTAAGGTTCAGGTGTCAAGCGATGAATTAAGGTTCAAACCATATGATATATCATATCGTAACCATATATTAAACTATATCACAAATCATATCGCGCCAAATCTTAATGCGGGTCATATAAAATATATGATATACGTTATATATATATATATATAGCATTACAAAACGTTGGAGCGTCGGTTAAATTATATCGTGAATATATATCACATGATATATTAACCATATCCAAATTTTAATACCATATGCGATGTAAAATGCGACAGCGTCGGGCGGGGGTTTCGACCCGCCGACCTTCCCATTAACTTTACCCAGACGAATGAAGACCATAAAAGAATTTATAATCTTGTAGATTGAAAATTATTCACATGTACAATAAAATAGAATTGCGTACAATCGAGAGCAAAGCAAAAATAATAAACAAATATTGCATTATAGATTTTCACATAACAAGTTGTATATTACAATAGGTATATATATGATCCATTAGCGTTTATCAGTTCTCAATAATGGGCTCGAAAATTGATTTTACACATACACACTATATATACCAATATATATGTATATAAAGAAAATCAACAGTTAAAACACTCGGTTTGAGGCTTTAATCGGAATGGAATTGAGGGGGTCCGCGCGAACCTGAGCACATCAAAAATAAAACTCAACAGATAAACACAGTGATGAAGCTCTATTTGAAATAGATTTGGTGGGGGCCGCGCATACGCGAACCCCGCAACAACAAATTATGACGTGCACTCTCCACATTGGGAGGTGCTAAGAAAACCACCTTCCCTAGTGATATTATGTATATCGTTTACTATAAATATTATATTTAAAGAGAAGATAGACTAAGTTGGCCCATTAATAATAAAATGATTATATTCGAATACTCAGTATTCTCTTAGTTTAACTTTAAAGAGTATTTTAAAATATTAAAAGCACATGTATATTAAAATATTTTATCATCAGCAATGTAAATAATTTGTGAATTAGTGTAGGATGTTTACTAAGAGAATGAGTGTTATGAAAGAAACTTAGAAAAATTTGAGTTATATATATCAGATTATACTATGTTTCTATTTTATATATAGTTAGGCATAAATATTTTAAACTATTATTTAAAAAAAAAAAACTAAGGTTTATAAAGACTCATGCATTAGAATAAGTATTATTACGCATTAGGATAGGATTCCCTGCATTAGGACAAGGAGGTCGCGAGACCACCCTCCTTGACCTTGGTACCAGTAAGACCTGCCTAGCAGGTAAAAATAGCAAAAAAAAACTATACCCGTTTGTAAATTTGAAATTGCAAAACTATATGTTAAATCTGAAAGTATACCTCAAATTTTTACAAATTTTATTATGTATACAGGAAACACTACGATGGTAAGGACATATCAGCAACAACGACGTGATCGGGCAGCATCACCGTCATTAATGCCACCACCATCGTCATCACCATCTCCATCACCACCACCATCATCATCACCTCCATCGAGACCATCATCAACACCAATCGCTCCAGCACCAGAGTTGACCGTGATAATGCACTCATTAGAAGCCTTATTGGAAACATTAAAAGGGTCAACAATGGCTAAGACCAAAGAAGAACCTCAACCCTTAGCAACCAATTTAGCGGAACCAAAGAATTTTGAGTATAAAATATAAAAGGAAGATATTTCTAGGGAGCTACAGAAAATTAAACTCCCAGAATTTTCAGAAGAACGAGCTGGAGAACGTGCTAAGGCATGGTTAGAAGGAACGAACAGATGTTTTAAATTAAGAGAGTATTCTTCTTCAAAAACAAAAATTGTTGTATTTCAATTAAAGGAAAGTGCCTTGATTTGGTGGGGAAATCTAGAAAAACAACTACACCTCACAATGGATAATGTTCCTTGGGAATTGTTCGAGGAAAGATTCCGTGCTAAGTATTTACCTCCATATTTTCAAGAACAACAAGCCGGAGCCTTTCATACATTAATTCAAGGTAATAAATCAGTGGAAGAATATGAAATAAGGTTTATGGAGCTTGTGAAATACATTCACTACTTAGATTCTGATGAATGTCAAGCCGATCGCTTCATATTTGGGTGAAATCCTCGCATCAAGTACTTGGTTAGGATGTGGAAACCATCATCAGTAGCCGAGGTGATAGAATGTGGCCATTATGCAGAAGATCATCTAGGAACTAAAAAGGATGCCGGACCAGCAAAACCTCTACAATTAGGGTTTTTAGGAAAGACTCCCCGAAATTTCTTCAAGGGAAGTAGCTCTAGACCACCTTATGATAATAGATTTACCCCAAGAAATGTAGGAACAAGAGCTCCCATGGCAGTTAATACTATAGCCGCTAAATCATCAAACACAAGTCCATAGAAATCTCGTGGAACTGCTAATAGAGGAAGAAATTCGAGAGGAATCGGTATGATAAGGCGAAGCTTTTTATTTATAAACTCACAATATGATTCAGGAGGACTGGTCGAGGTTAATTGTTGGGGATGTGAAGGACCACATGTTCAACGTGATTGTCGAGAAGCTTTATCAAGTATATTACAAAGGGCAAGAAAAGAACCAATATCAAATACCCGAGGCAATCATAGAATCCATGCATTAGTCAACAACAATCAAGCAGCACACCAGTCCACTATAGTGGAATCCTCAGGTGTTATTAATGGTATAAAATTCAAAATTTTATTTAATATTGGTGCCACAAATAGTTTCATTTTGTCATATGCATTAAATAATGTGGGCTGACAGCCCACAGGCAAAATGATTTCAATCAGGTAGAAATGGCCTCAGGAGAACTCCAATCCGTAGACTTAAGTGTGGATCAATGCAAAATTGATTTAGCGGTCTGTTCGACTAAATTGAAAGTTTATGTCACAACCCTAAGAACTTATGATCTTGTCATAGGTATGGATTGGTTAGAAGCTCATCAAGCTTGGGTAAATTGTTATGGGAAAAGAATTCTCAGTATAAATGATGAAGGAGAGGCGATCCAAATTCAAGGTATCAAGAGAAAAGTATCTTTACGCTACATATCAGCAATGAAAATGAAGTGTTTCTTAAGGAAAGGTTGTTAGGCATATGTAATTCAAGAAGTAAAGAAAAAGGACCATCCTTAGAACAATATCCGGTGTTAGCCAAATTTCCAAATGTATTTCCAAATGAACTACCAGGATTACCCCCCAAAAAAGAGAGCTTGACCTCACAATAGAATTGAAACCTGGTACTCAACCAATCTCTAAAACACCTTATAGAATGACAACTCCGGAACTTCAAGAATTACAAATTCAATTGAAGGAACTATTGGATATAGGACATATTCGACCCAGTATATCACCTTGGGGTGCTCCTGTAATTTTTGTCGAGAAGAAATATGGATCCTTAAGATTATGCATAGATTATCGAGAGTTCAATCGAGCTACAGTAAAGAATCGATATCCTATGCCTCGAATTGATGACCTCTTCGATCAAATGAAAGGAGACGCTGCATTTTCAAAAATTGATCTTCGATCAGACTATCATTAGCTAAAAATTTCTGAAAGCGATATTTCTAAGACTGCATTCCAAACACGCTTTGGCATTATGAATTTACTGCGGTACCATTTGGATTAGCTAATGCACCAGCAGTATTCATGAACCTTATGAACAATGTTTTCCATAAATATCTTGATCAATTTGTACAAGTCTTTTTAGACGATATTCTCATCTACTCCAAGAATGAGAAAGAGCATGAAGACCATTTACAGATAGTATTATCCTGCCTCAGAAAACACCAGTTATATGGAAAGTTATCCAAGTGTTCATTCTTTCAGGAAAAGATTCATTACTTAGGTCATATCATATCAGGTGAAGGGATCTCAGTAGACCCTGAGAAGGTAAAAGCAATCATGGAATGGCCAATACCGAAAAATGCACATGAAGTACGAAGCTTTATGGGTTTAGCCGGTTACTACCGAAGATTTGTGGAAGGATTCTCCAAAATTGCAAAGTCGATTACAACTCTTCAACATAAAGGTGTTAAGTATGAATGCACTGAGGAATGTAACAAAGCATTCTCTGAACTCAAAAGACTACTGACCAATGCACCAATCTTAAGAGTCCCTGATATGGACAAAGATTTTACGGTATGTACTGATGCATCCAAACATGGGTTAGGTGCAGTATTAATGCAGGATAGAGGAGTAATAGCGTATGTCTCAAGAAAGTTAAAGCCTCATGAAGAACTCTATGCTACTCATGATTTAGAGTTAACCGTTGTAGTACTAGCTTTAAAGATTTGGAGACACTATCTAGTGGAGCGAAATTTTACGCTTAAAAGTGACCATCAAAGTCTACAATATTTGTTCACCCAAAGAGACTTGAATGCTAAACAAAGACGATGGAGTGAATTCCTAAGTGAATATGACTTTGGAATATCATATATTAAAGGAAAAGAAAATGTAATGGCAGATGCTTTAAGCAGAAGACCCCGGATATTCTCCCTCATACCTATCAAAGTAGACTTAAGACAACGAGTACTAGAACATCTCATAAAAGATAGCTAGTATTTAAAGGTAAGATCTAGTCTTGATAGTAAAAAGCCAAAAGAATCTAAGTTTGAAGGATATGAACTAGAAGATGATGGAATCTTACGATTTCATGGAATGATGTATATTCCTGATAATAGGGATCTTCGAGACACCATCCTTAAGGAAGCCCACAGAGCAGTATATTGTGCTCATCTTGGAGTAAAAAAAATGTATACTGATACCAAGAAACTCTTCTTCTAGTCGGGCATGAAACGTGATATCGTTCAATTCGTTGCAAGATGTTTGGAATGTCAAAAAGTAAACGTTGATCATTGTCATCCAGCGGGTCTCTTACAACCTCACGACATTCCTATGACCAAATGGGAGATCATTTCTATGGATTTTATCACTGGGCTACCTCTTATTTCTCAAAGACACAATGCTATTTTGGTGGTAGTGGATAAATTAACGAAAAGTGCCTATTTCATTCTCGTAAGAGATACTTACAAAGTTGTTGACGTAGCTCGAGTATTCATAAATGAAATTATCAGATTTCATGGAGTACCTAAGAAGATCATATTAGATAGAGATTCACGATTCACTTCAAGATTCTGGACTTGCATGCAGTCAGCCTTAGCAACTCAACTAAATTTGAGTACAGCTTATCATCCTGAAACTGATGGACAAACAGAAAAAGTAAATTAAGTACTTGAAGATATGTTGAAGATGTATGTTATGGATCAACAATTGCACTGGGAAAAGTAATTATCCTTAGTCGAATTTGCATACAATAACAATTGCCACAGCTCAATCAGAATGCCTCCTTCTGAAGCATTATACGGCAGACCTTACAAAACACCATTAAGTTGGGACAGGTTAGAAGATCGGGTGATAGTAGGGCCAGAATTAATCCAAAAAATGGAAAAGCAAGTAAAACAAATTAGACAACGGTTAAAAGAAGCACGGGATAGACAAAAGAGTTACGTTGATGCTCACAGAACTGATAGGAAATATGAAGTAGGGGATCAGGTTTTCATCCGCATCAAACCAAATAAAAGCACTATTCGATTCAGAAAAGGGACAAAGTTGTCACCCTGATTTATTAGACCATTTAAAGTCATGGAAAGAGTTGGACCTGTCGCCTATCGTCTTGCACTGCCACCTCACTTGCATAAAGTTCATAATGTATTTCATGTATCTGTATTAAGGCATTACATAGCTGACCAATCTCATAACCTTCAATGGAAGGAATCATATCGGTTGAACCATTACGTATGCTGGAACGTAGGGTTCGATAGCTCAGGAATCGTCTCGTAGACCAAGTTAAGGTCCAGTGGGACAAGTATAGTCCTGGATCGGCTACTTGGGAAGATACGAAAATCATGTCAAAAATACCCCAACTTGTGTCAATTTTGAAGAACTTTAGACCATATTTTGTATATATTTACTTTACTTTAATCAGAAACTCAAAACCATTTTGGAATGATCACATATAAACGTGAATTTTTATGATATGTTATCTGTTTAATTCCACTGGTACGTAGATACCAAGATGGATTATGTTATTGATCTTACTGAATTATAGTTATTAAAGTAAAGTTTAAATATTTGAGTAATTTTGCTTATGATGGGAAGTAAGATATTATAATTTTGTTTCATTTATGCATATCAATATGATTGATGAGATAGAAATAAAAGAATGATTACATTTTAATAAGAAAGCTAATAACATAAGCAGGATATCGCCAAGTATGTTATACTATAGTTAACATGTATGAATTATACATAAACTATTTATTTTGAATATATTGATGCATATTTTATAAATGTATGGACAAGTGTTTATGTTGCAGATAACATCGTTACCAAGATGACCACGTGATGACAAAAACTTCAGAACAATTAAGGCTCAAAGAGATTCCATGATAAGGTGTTAACCCTGGTCCCACTAGGAGGGGTGGAGGCATTACCCACCGTTTATCCTCCGAAACCTAGAGTCATGGGAAGACCGTGCAAATCACGCTCCCCTAGATGTGTGATGATGACTGCCAGATGCCTACTGGGCAATCAGGTTGATATAATCGACATTGATACCCTTAAAAGCCTATGAATGGTTAATCAGTATAGCTGATGCCATGGCATACTCTAGTAGAGGATGGATAGGATGGAAGCGGAAGAGATTAGGAAGGATAGGATGATTATAGAATAGCTAGGAAACCAACTAGGGCAAAACATGGATATTATAGTTGTAAAATTTTAAAATATTAAAGAAAACAAATTCAATTTTGTAATGTAAAGACTTATATACTCATAATAATCATTAATATATTTTAAAAACCCTAATTTTGGGCGAAGTTTTTGGAATGAGGGATGTATGTAATGACTCACCTATAGCTATAAATAAAATACAAGTATTAGCATACATACGAGACCTCCATACAATAGCTACGTATGCATGGACCCGTATGTAACGCACTATATATATGATAAACCCTCAAACGAACAGAAAATGTTAGTTTTTAATGTTAAATTTTAATTTGTAAATTAAATTTATGAAATTAATAAAATTAATTAATTAAAATCATAAATTAAATTAATTCATTAGAATAATAAATAAACTTTATCAAATCAAATTAACATATTCGAATAAAATCACCAAATCAAATAAGATTTTGTTTTATAAAATTAACACGTATCAAAATTTGGACACGGAGATGGAGGGAGGCGGTGAACGAAGACTTAAAAGAAGGAAGGTTATCTTGAGAGAAGGGGGGAAAAGGATCAGAGGGCGGTTGGAGGAAGTACAGTTGAGAGGAGGAAAAGTTGTAATACGAAGTTATCGACAGTAAGGACTAAGCCTTGTTTGTTCAGAAGTTTTTAGGCACGGGGGAAACAGATTGCAGCAATTGAGAAGCATTCTAGACTGAGTACCTAGGTTGTACTCAATTTGGCTGGGAGGTTATGGTCTTTTGGTAACGGGAGTGAGAGCTGGAGCAATTCTGAAGCCTCTTCTTCCGCAGGAAACCAAGTAGGTACTTCTCATCAAATCAATTAATTTGATATATGAATTTTGGTATAATTTTAAAACAGGTTCATGAAGATTCCATATTCTGTTTAGAGTAAATAGTTGTTTAAATTATTTAGAGCATTACAGTTGGATATACTCTATAACATTGTAAGTAAATTTTAATGCTATTATTGTTGTTGTTGCATACTGCTAAAATTAGGGCTAGTTGTTGCATTATTGAAATGTAGAATTGAGCATGTTTTAGCTAATTTAATGTATGAGCCAATGTTATATGAATGAAATGACCTAGAGATTTATTTATCTCGAGAATTTTCATCATTTTCTTTGAAGTATAAATGCTTGAAGGCCACTTTTCTTTTCTTTCTCTCAACATTGGATGAAGTTGACTTTTCGGGCCTCCTTGATCAAGAAACCAAATACTTACTCATCATTATCCTTGACTCCATATCCCCAAGTGAACTAGGCACTGATCCCTCAAAAGGGTGATCATTTTAACTCACTTTTTACCATTGTCCCATTTTTTCTCGAGTCTAGCCCCATTAGGTCACCTAGGGCATCAATTTCCTAGGAATTGACCCAAGGAAAATTTTCGATCTCCTATAAGCTATTGCGCTAGTGGGTCCCCTCCCTCTCCAAATTTGAGGCGATTCTAATGGTGAAATCTCGGGGAATCCCAAGCCTAGATCTAGGATCAAATTGTGCCTAGGCATCCCCAAGGCTAGACCTCAATAAGATCAATTCACCTTTTGAAGTAAATATTCTTGTTTGGTCCTTTCGCCTCACCTTGTCTAGGATAAGAACATCATTGGTTGCTACATTCCATCCCCGAACCTGGATTGGGTCCACTTGGCCCCATGTGGTCCCACTTCTCAATAAAGATTATTTTTCAAGAAATATTTTGGAATCCAAGTTTCCCAAGGATTATAGGGATTGAAAAACTTATTTATAAGCCTATCCTTTCTCCCTCAACCCTCCAATCCTCACCCCTTATCCCTGGTGGACCAAGTCCCTTGCTTAAAGAGCAAGCAAACTCCATTCTTCACTCCATCCTTGGGAAAGGGTTTTTAGGGTCACTTCTTACCTATCCATTGACATATACTTTACAAGTGATCCCTACACTACCGGGATTCCTCCCATCGATGAAATTTCGTAAAGAGCAGGGAGACTTAGTTATGGTGACAATGGGCTAAGCCTCCACCATTGCCCTTAACCTAGCAGTTGCCCTCTTAGGAACCCCTTTAGGTTCCCTGATAGTTTGAGCGGTAACAGGGCCTCTAATGGCCAAGATTAAAATTTAATCAAGGGCCCAGATTATTTTCCAGTCGATCCGTGTAAGTTTCTAGATGATTCACACCTTATCTCAATTAATTTTCATTAATTAACCACTTTTCCTAAGTTTAAACTTGGGAAATATTTAAAAAATAAGCTAATAATCTAACTAGGACACTTCTAGGTGGAATTTCCAGAAACAATTTCTGGGTTATGGAGAACTCTAGTGTTTTAGCCTCTCCATAAATTTTCGAGACTAGAACACCTCTGATGCTACAAAAACTAAAATGTCATGTGCCCAGAAGCACCATTGTTAATCAACCAAATATCACTACTATCTGTAATAGTTCCTATAAGAGAGGAGGGAAAGAAATATTCTTTCTGAAATCCATCTGCAATCTCATCAATCTTAAATTCCTTTGTCTTCTTTTGTGGTAGTTGTTCATCATCATCATCAACATCTATTGTTGATGCATGTTGATTTCCCTTCCTTTTCTTCTAAGGACACTGGGAGGCATAGTGACCAAATGTATGACATTTGAAGCATCTGATCTTTGAAAGACCCTTCTTTTGATCTTGAACTAGAGCTAATCTTTCACCTATATTTTTCTTATTAATGTTTCTTCTTTCTTTTCCTTTCCTTGCATGAGTTGCAAGGGCTTGGGTCTCGTCATCCTGAGATCTTTGCAAGTTGTTCTTGGACAATAATCTGGCCTCCTCTTGGACACAATTAGTCCAAAGCCGATCAAACTTGGGCAACTCAGTCCGTGTACAAATACCTTTTACAAATGGATCCCATGAAGAAGGAAATCCATTAAGAGTCACTGTAACAAGCTCTACATCATCAATGGTATCTCCAATGGCTTTAAGTTGATCTCTCAACCAGAAGACTCTCATGAGATAAGTGGCAACTGAATCTAATCTAGACATCATGATACTATGTAATTGATGCCTTAAGGTTAATTTCCTACTATTGTTCTTACTCTCGAACAATCCCACCAAGGCATCATACATTTTTTTGGCAGTTTTCAACTCGGCAACATGTGGAATCAAATGGTCCTTTATGGAATCTATTAAGTTCCTCTTAGCTTTTGCTTCATTCGTCTTATGCTTCGCTTCTCCTCAACATTCTTTGGTTCTGAGACATTTTCCTTCACATTATTCTGAATCTCATTTTCATCCAACACAAGGATTATCTTGGTCTTCCAAGATCTAAACTTTGTACCACCATCCAACCAACCTTCTACTCTTAACAAGACATCAAAAATTTGTACAATCTACTAAACACTGAAATCAATGGCTGATCTTCAACAAAGCTCTAATACCATGTTGAAATTCTATAGCATGTGTAATAGAATACAATTTTTTGATCTGATAATTAATTTCTATTGATTTTCAAACAGTATTTCTCATGCCACTAATATCGTTGAAAAACTACACACAAAAAATCTCAATTGTAAACGTAGCGGAAACAATAAAGATCGTAGAAACATGGCCATTCACAATAGACAATATTTTTACCTTGGGAAACCCAACTTTGAGAGAAAACCCAACAATTTTTTCTTGAGGAGAAACTGTCTTTTCCGCAAGTTTTACAAAATCAAAAATTTGTCTAGAAATTTGTGCCAATATTACAAGTCAAATTCTAGTCAAACTTGGTCAAACTATTGCTAGTCAATAGTAGTCAAACCAATCAAAAAATCATAAGTCAATGATGGTCTACGGTTTCCGGTCAACCCACATGTGTAGCCCTGCAATCAATGGTTTGAGCTCAACTAGCACATGTGGCCATGTGGTCAATGGTCTATGATCAAACACAATCAAACAGTCGTGATCAAACTCAATCAAACACGATCAACTGCGGTCAACTATTCACACATGCGGTTGCAGTTAAAGTGTTGGTCAAACTCATCCTTCTCACACATGCGGCCTTCAAGATAGTAATGATGATGAGAGATGAAAGATGATCCTTAGCAAACTGATTTCCCCTTCGCTGAACTTCTACTCCACTAGAAAAGATTGAAAGAGCTTGATATGTCGATAATTTGTCTCCTCACATGCTTGTCTATTTATATAAAGCTCTAATGTTGAGTGGAGACCCATAAAGAGGCACCGCATCACAAGCAACACCTTCACTTATGGAGCCTACATTACAACTCAACATTAGACTAGAATTTCTTATTCCACTAATGGGTGAAAAACCCCATTAGATAAACAAATCAATTCCATTCTATAGAAAATAGATCACTCCATCCCGGAGCAAGTAATGTGAGTATTGTGGGCCAATCTCCCCTCGCCAAATCAACATGGCCCCATGGGAGAAAGGCTTCTCTTGAGCCATTCACCCCTAGCCAAATCAGCATGGCCCCATGGGTGAATGTACCATTGCCCCCTAGTCAAATCAGCATAACCCCGTGGGAGAATGCCTGCCCGATGCTGCAAAAGCATCAACACAGCGTTGATAGTATTGCAACGTTTCCACTGGATTCTATGATGTACAGGGTATGGAATTGACATTTAATCAAGATCACCAAGCCCCTTATGTACCTCGATGTTGGTGCCATTCACTGTTGAGCCCCTCCTTCATGACCCTAGTAAAATGTACACTTCACTCAAGCAAAATCATTGATTAGGATGTTAAGCTTTTTCTATCTTGGTTTAATGCTTATAGGGTGATCTTGATGAGGATGATCCCAATATAGGCAATGATTTTGATGTTATGTAGCTACTTCTTGTAGTATGATTTTCTTTGAATTTCAGAGGCCATTTAAAGCCTCCCTGTTGATCTAATTTGATTCAAAGATGGATTGCCCTATGTGAAATTTTGGTTATATGCACCCTTGCTATATACATGAGAAATTTTGCATATTTATGTATAATAATTTGGATTCATGTGGATGCACGTAAATTATACGTTCTTTTCAAAATTCAAATATTTTATGTATTTTTTGGTTGACCAATCTTTTGGTCCAGTTCTGATAATATTGTTGAGGATGCTACGACCATTTTCCATCAAGCAAACAGGGGGAATCTCGTTGTTTTCATTGCCATGATTCATCTCATGAGATACATTTATTTTTGTTTTAATAAGATTTTGTATCATTTAATTAGATCTTATGACTTGGGGCAAATATCATGTTTCAATATTGATATCTGATTTATCACTTGATATTTTATATATCAATTTTATTTTCATATTTATGTAGCAATCTGTTTGTTTGATGTTGATGTTGTTTTAGAAGTTAAAAAAAAATGAAACAAAAAACGATTATTTTTGTGTTTTTTTTTAAGTTTCCTGATAATTTCCGATATTTTCGCCAATATTGCTGATGATTTAAATTTTAGACCCACAGTGATAAATTGCCGATAGCGAAACAGGTTGCTGAAGGACCAAAATATGCAACACACTTCCTTCAGCAATTCACTAGTAACGAAAAATGATTGATTGGTTTTATAGCATGTAGATTTTCACAGTTAGTAACATGATAATGCGAATTTCTGGAATACTGTGTGATACCATTAAGGTATCACAAACCTTAATGGTATCACACAGTATTCCAGAAATTCGCATTATCATGATTGTTTGGTGTTGTACATGCTTTCATACTTAATAACATGATCACAAAACACATACCTTAAAAGAGTCCCTTGCAGGATAAGCCTGTTCCCAAAACCAACCACATATTGAACGGTCCACTTGCTGCCCCATCCATTGTTTCTCCAGCATTACCTCCCTGCAGAAGTGCATTGGTTTTTAGAATACATTTTACACAGTTAATATATTTTGCAAAATCCATGTCTTTCGTGAAATAAAGAAATGCAGGACCACAAAGTTAAGGTACAACGATATAGGTTTACTTTACTCAAAAATTACTGGGTTCTATATAAGAGGAAGAAAAAAAAAAGCTAGTTTTCCACTTAATAAAATGTTAAGTTAAAGAGAATCTCTCTCGTGAGACATTTCTATGTACTTTATCAAATATCTCACCTTTCTCTTTGCTTGTGGTCTGCATATATTTTACGTGCAACATTCACATGGTATGAAAGTAAATACCAAGGGTTGGCATTTGTGAGATCAAAGGCAGAGAAAAGTGTCAGTATCTAAAAGGCAAATCCCAGAAGCACAGGGTATTTGCTTCTGGGGTATTTGAGGAAGCACATTGAGGAAGATGACGCCATGGACACATAAAAATGAGAACGTGGCCAAGAAGTTTTGCACAAGGAAACTGGAATCGAACATGCACGACAGTGGGATGAAAGAACACAAAGGCAAAGGCACCAGCACCAGGGACAGCAAGGCATTGAAAAATAACAGGAAGATAAGTATATACTTTATTTATGCTTATGGTATTTAATTAAAAAATAAGATAAAAAACAGTTTAAAACTTAGGAAAAACACAAAAATTAAGATTTAAAGGTAACAATCAACTCAACCAATTGAGAGTACAGAGAACCCCATGAATGGTGAACATACAGGTGAACTAGTGACAATGCCTACAACGGAATTCGAGATAGTGCACACTGAAAACTAACAAAAGTGTGATGGATGAACATCGACGAGCATATCCAAGAATTGTGCTCATTTACCATAGGAAATCTGGTGCTAACAGAAAAAGATTGACATGCAAGTTCTATCAGCAGTACTCTAAATAGCTAAATGGCACACATCAGGAAGCATCATGTGAGATTGCAAGTGAAGTGTTCTAACGGGAATTGATTTCATGAAGACTCACGTGTAGCACCACAAACAACATCTAGGCTGACAGGGCAGAGACTCACATGGTGAAAAACAGACAGCATTTGTGTCATACAAAATTTGGCGGGACTGAAGATGGTTTGCATGTTAAAGACAAGCAGACCAGAGGAATTTTGGAAATATGGCAATATTTTCCAAGTGGAAGTAAAGAAGTTAAGATGAAATAGCTTTATTAATGTTCAGAAATGACCAAATAAAAGGTCGGTGGGAATAGAGAGTGCAAATAGTAGTCAATAGACCATGGAAGAGTCGAAACTCTAGAACACTCCTACATGTTGAAAATTAAAAAAAAAAAAAAAGAGATACAAATGACAATAAAAGAGAGTAACAGGTTTAGGAAACGCAAAGGAGAAGAACCGTAGGAGGCATGAGGTCTGGCTCTAAGATCTCCTAGAAGTGGGATGTTTGTCATAGGTGGGAAGAAGTCCGTTGTCTCATTGGCCTATCACCAACAAGCTCAAGAAGGCAGGAGTCCAACTAGAGCTTACTGCCTCTAGCAGCCAAGAGAGGCTGAAAGAAAGAATTGATGAGCCAAATAGTAATATGTCTAGACAGGTTTTCCAAAGTCTCCCATCCATGAAGTCGTGGACCATCACCTTCCAAATGTATAAGCCTAGGATGTCGAGAATCCAACTAGAGCTTACTGCCTTTAGCAGCAAAGATATGCAGAAAAAAAGAAGTGATGAGTTTTACAGTACTAGATCTATAGAGGTTTCCAAATGTCTCCTATCTATGGACCATCACCTCCCAAATGTATAAGATTAGACATCTCTAGTTAGAGTATGTAATGAACATAACAAATATATAGATAATATCAAATAAATAATAATAGTAACAACAATAACAATAAATGAAGTGATACATCCTAACTAAAGGACATGACCCATAAACCATTGTCACTAGTCAATGCATACAAGTACACCATCACATGGCATTTTATCATTCATCATCTCCCTCATATTCATTTAGTATTTATATTACTTGCCTATATGGATTTTTATTGTTTGTCATTCTTATGTTGGATATTCATTAATAAATTAACTTTGTTCATTGCATTGGTATCAAATGCAAGTCTTAACCTGACCTTTGGCCACATTATTTTCAAACCTTGTCTAATCTAACATTTGGCCATGTAATTTTCAAAGTTTCTCTAATCTTGGTCCTTGATCACAAACTAGCCATTAGCCATTTCAAGTCAATATTATTTCACTATTAGTCATCACAACAAAAATTAATAAGGCAATTGCAAAAAAAATTGAACCAATTGATCACTGAAGCTCTCATTCTATGCATCGACTGTGAAAATTCTATTGCAGTTATTGGTGATTATTCTTCTATCTTCAGAGATTATTTGTCTTATGTATTGAATAAAAACACAACTACAATTTCACCAAAAATTAATCACAAGAACTAAAAGAATAACAAACACATAAAATTTGGACACCAATATTTTTGGACAAATTGTCCCTGAAAAAATCCCAGTATGGGGAAAACTAGTTCTGCAGATGAGGGTTTTATTATTTCTTCAACAAATTGAGAATTACATAAACTGCTAGACTTTTACTGGCAAAGCTCCAGCAATTTAATTTATCTTAACTGCTGACCAAATCAAACTGGGAAATCAAGAGTCTTCTTCTGCAAATCAACTCAGCCTCTCCTAGGAAATTCACATTTCCTCCAGAAACTCACATTGGCAAACTGGAAAATATGAATTGGCCTCATAGAAACTCGCACTGCCTCCAGGAAGTCAATCTCGTGAGTAATACTACCTCCAGCAACTCAACTAACCCACTCACATTGCCTCCAGAATATCTTTCTGACAACTAGCAATAAAAACGAGCCTCTAGCAACTTGCACTGGATAAGCTAGCTACTCGCACTTCCTGACTCGACCTTCCTCTTGCAGAATAATTCGGCCTCCTCCTTGCTCTAGGAAAACTGGAATCACTATGAAGAATTTCTTTGGAAATTCTCTCCTCAATTTCTCCTGTTGAAACCTCGCTACTGGTGTCCCCCACACTATCACTTTGCCCTTACTTGTTAGTTTTTTTTTTGTAGCATCGAAGGTGTTCTAGTCTCGAAACTTTGTGGAGAGGCTAAAACACATGAGTTCCCCATAACCCAGAAATCATTTCTAGAAGTGTCTCAATTAGATTATTAGCCCATTTTTAAATATTTCCTAAGTCTAAACTTAGGGAAAGTGGTTAATTTATCAGTATTAATTGAGAAAGGTGAGAATAATCTACATACTCACATGCATCGATCCATATATGATCTCAACCATCGATTATGTTTTAATCTTGGCCGTTGGAGTCCCAATTGGAGATTATAAGAGGTCATTGGGTAGATGGAGAACACACTAGTGTAGATACTCAGTTGCCCAGGTAGTTTGATTGTTTCAATAACAGAGATTCAACAGAGAAGATTGAGCCAGAGGGTGAGTAACAGGTGGCAAAGGAGGTCAGCAGTATTTCTGAAGGAAGTCTTTTAGTTCCGAAAGAGACAATGAGAGGGAGTGTGAAATTCCCAGAGGGTCTGTGCAAGGATTGCACAGGCATAGCAGCAAGAAGTCTGATCTAGCTGGACGAGCTAGTGATTCAGCAGTTGGAGGTCAGGATCTTGATCAGATAAGCCAGTGAGTCAGTGCCAGAGACAAAGCTAAAGGTTTCAAAGTTTTCCTAACGCAGCTGCAACAAGGTTTGCGCAAGCTCTGTGTTGAAGTTGACACAAAAGGGATTGCGTGTGGCTGGGGAAGCAATTCCAAGGACAAAAATCAACTGTGGGGTGAGGAAAAATCCTCACAATAATTTTGTCTGTATTTATCTCAGATTGGTTTGCCAGTAGGGCATCCAAATTATTGTACTCAGATTTTAGCTGCTACATAATAAAATAAACCCTCATACTGCTACACCGGTTTTCCCAAGTTGGGTTTTTCCGAGAACATTTATCCAAAAATAACTATGTTAATTTTTATGTGTGTGTGCTAGTGTTTTCTCAGTTTCCAACGTTATTTTCTTCCGTAGTTTATTTGTGAAGATTGCAGTGTGAATTATTTGGTAATTACCATAGCAAATAAATTGTTAAATTAATTAACAATTACAAATATTAATTTCTAGTTGCTGCAACAGGATTTCAGATTTGAAATTTTTCATTGGTATCAAAGGGTGATTGATCAGCTAGGAAGCTAAAAGCAGAAGAAGAGAATTTTGCGGTTCGGAGGGAGCAGCAAGCCAAAATCCTCAGGTGTTGTGTAGTGCCTAGCCAGGCAGTGCGAATAAGGGTTCAATTTTTAGTTGTAGGGTGGAAAAAAATTCGATTTGCCCAAATTAGTGATTCCAGCAGGTAGAGGGAGCAGCAGCAGCACAAATTTTCGCTGAGAAGATTCCTTGGTTGGGTGCAGAGGGTTTTGCAGCAGTTTGCAATAGCAAAATCAATGTTTGATGGAAGAGGAATAGCACACAAGCGTGTCTTCTGTAAATTCTTCAATATGACCATGGACAAAGTTGACATTCAAGGGGCTTCAAATTTGTCTTCCAGGTTGGAGGATGAATTTGATTGCCTATCAGGCTCAACTTCACAGGGTGTCTGGTATATAGACAATGGAGCATCAACTCACTTGACAGGGGTTAGAGAATATTTCTCTAGCTACAAGGAGGCGCAGATGGACTTCAAGATTACGATGGTAAACAGAACGAAATATACTCCAGTGGGGAGAGGTACCATCGATTTTCAGAGGGAGTCAGGAGGTAGTACCAACACTACAGATGTATTGCATGTACCAGGATTACGTATGAACCTGATTTCAGTATCCCAATTACAGGAAAAGGGATATGATATCCACTTCGTAGGGAAGAAAGTGAGACAAATTGGAGTTCGCAGCAACAGGTTGTACAGGTTGCAGCTCAACTCTCCAATGGCACTAATAGGCAGTGACAGTATGTTAAATTGGCAACTAGGGCCAAACTCCATGTGGGTCGGCTTATTTATGGCAGCTGATATTTTTATTGGATCCCTCTCGTCGAGAGGTGTAGGATTGATCCAAAGATCATCCGATTCCGACAAGTATTTATGGAGATATGAATTTATTTGTTTATGTAATTATTATCAAGCCAACCAGCACTTATGTAGGCTCTAAAAGCCCAACCGACGTGTTTATTCATCATCCTCATTTTTAGTATAAATAAGAGAAGACTTTAAGTCATTTGATACACATTCATTATGGGATCTCCTCTCCACGTCTTGGGTTTTTGGAGAAGGAGATGCACTAATGAAGGATGCCCTAAAATGATGCCCTAATCCAACATAGATCAAGGAGACTTATACGTTGTTCATGTAGAGATATATACACTGCTCTTGGAGACATATATACGCAGGACATGAAGACAGTTACATGCAATACAACGCAGTCATGGTAACATCTTAACGTTGTTCACGGGACACTTATACGCTGGGTAACCATAGGCACTTATAAGTTAATCATGCCCTAGCTGCAGTCAAGAAGGAGACCTAATTAGCAGTGAAGTGCAAGCCCTCAATGTTATCAAGAAAAGGCTTTCTATACGCTGTCTAAGGGAGCTTCAACGCAGATCAAAGGAGGCCCTAATTCTCTGTCCTAGAGGGAGACCTAGCCGCAGTAAAGGAGGCATATTCACAGCTGAAGGAGAAGCTCTCTTACGCTGTTCTAAATACCCTAGCCGCAGGTCATGAAAGGACCTTAACTTACTGTCACAAGAGACCCTCAAACACAGCAAAAAGGAGACCCAGATCCGCACCACAGAGAGGCATCTATTTAGGGTTTAACTGCTACCTCGGATGGGTATAAGGAGCAGAAGAACCCGAGCTAGTCTCATGGCAATACGTATGATCTCAGATCTAAGGAACGCATGACAAGAGGACGCAAGGAATTCTGTGCTAGTATCATTCTCAGCATACCTGTAAATTAAAGGTGCAGTCAAGATAGATCTTGGATGGATGGAGCAGAAAAGACTTCGGATGAGGACGCTGTATTAATATGCATTCTGGGCTAGATTCATTCTCGGCATAGTCACAATTCTTGTGATGTCAATCTCAGCATTTCTGTGAATGGAGTCTTACCGTCTTGGCACAGTTAGTCTCACAGTATATGGATCTGCCTCCTTGCAATCTTGATATGTATATCAGTGATATCACAACAGCTCTGCTAATAGTCTCAGTATATATATATATATATATATGTGTGTGTGTGTGTGTATCTGTGCTCCTTCCTGGTTACAATATTGGTGAAAGTAAAGCCACAGTCCTAATCTCATTGACCATCACAATCTCGATGCAATGAGAGGGAGCAGTATCACAGTCTGCTCCATAAATCAGTATTTATACACAGTTAGGATGATTGCAAGTGTTGTTGCGTTGGTTGCTGCATTGGTGATGTTTTGAAGACATTCTCTTCCGTGTTGCAATGTGCTAGGCCACAGGCCATAGCACCATAGCAATGGTTACCTTGGGGATGTTGTCTTAGGACTGTTTGGAGATTGTTCAGATCAGCCATTCATCACAGTCAAGGGAGTTTGGGGCTGCAACCAGAATTGTTGGAGCAGCTAGCAATTTGAGGAATGCTGCATCAGGATATGCTTCAGCATGATTGAAGACTGTCATAATGAAGTGCCTTCTACTGCTGTCATAAAATCTCAGTTTTATGTATTTGTATTATCTCTCTCTTTCTCTGCTGAACTTTGAAGATAAAAGAAGATTTGATCAAAGGGTTTCCCCACACATTGTGGGGTTTGTCCCTGGCTCGCGCCATATCTTGTGTCCTCTTGTCTTGGCTTGTCTTCTGCATATTATATCTATGTTCTATCTGCAGTTTATCGTAATGCTGATGTGATTGATAACTGTGAAAATTTAAATAAATTGCTCTAGCATAGAACATACCTAAACTTAACACAGTAGCAGTGGGAAGGAACTGAATGAGCTATGGCATGGGAGAATGGGACATTTACACCATGGAGCACTCAAGATGCCCAGGGAGACAGTAACAAGCGTTCCAAAACTTGGCACAGAATAGGATGATGTGTGCAGAGGGTGCGTGGTTGGGAAATATGCTAAGGCAGCATTCCCAAGAAGTGATAGCAGAGCAGATAGTGTGTTAGGACTTATACACTCAGAGAATTGTGGCTCGATGTCCACTAGAGCTCTTAGTGGGGTCGAATACTTCATCACCTTTACTGATGACCATTCTAGGAAAACCTGGATCTACTTCTTGAAGACCAAGGATGAGGTCTTCGATCGTTTCAAGGAGTTTAAGGCTCTCGTAGAGAATATGACAAGGAAGAAAATCAAGGTGCTTCGCTTAGATAATGGTGGAGAGTATATTGGCAAAGACCACAGATTTTTTTGCAAAGGAAGGCATTAGAAGAGAGTGGACAGCTCCATACAATCCACAGCAGAATGGGGTAGTGAAACGGAAAAATAGAACCATAGTTGGGGCTGCAAAAGCAATGTTATATGACAAGGACTTTTCTAGGTTTCTATGGGCAGACGCATGTAATACAACAGTGCATATTCAAAACAGAACTACTCATACAGCATTGGGGAAGAAAACACCAAAAGGGATCTTCATAGGGAAGAAGCCAAAAGTTAGTCACTTCAAGATCTTTGGCAGCATTGATTATTGCCATATGCCAGATGAGAGGCGCACCAAATTGGATTAGATTGCAAAGAAGGGGTTCACCATTGGGTATAGCGAAACCTCCAAGGCATACAAGATCTACATCCCTAGCAATAGGAAGATTGTAGTAAGACGAGACGTAAATTTCATGGAAGATCGATCTTTCAAGAGATCTCGTGAGATGCTTGCAAGTGATCAGAATCAGCCAACAAAAGCTCCATTGGTCCAGCAGCAGAGGAAACCATAGGGGCAACCAGTGGAATCACCAGTAGGACAAACACAGGGATCTAGTATAGTAACTAGTACCAGCATTTCCACAGGTGTAGGAGATCCAGTGAGTTCACAGTTGACAGAGCAGCAGAGGCAAGACAAGGAGAAGTTGGTTGAACCTCCCACCACTAGTGGTCGAGTGAGTAGAGAGGTTCGTCAAACATTAAGAGATGCAGAGGAGTTTATTGGAACTTCTAGGACGAACAAGAGGCAATGCAGACAGCCTAACAGGTACCAAGATTTGGTGGCTCAAGTTGCAGAACCTTCCAGCTTTTAGGAGGTCGCACAGCATCAGGTGTGGGTAGATGCCATGACAAAGGAGTACAGCTCTATCATGACGAATGATGTTTGGGAGGTAATACCAAGACCTGAGGATAGGTCAGTTGTAGGTTCTCGTTGGATCTACAAATCAAGTATGCCACAGATGACAACGTGGAGAAGTACAAGGCAAGGTTCGTGGCAATGGGGTATGCACAAAAAAAGGAATAGATTATGAGGAGACCTTCGCCCCAGTTGCCAGATACACTTCTATCTGGTCAGTTATATCTCTAGTAGCTTAGATGGAGTGGCAGATGGACATCAAGACAACGTTCTTGAACGGGGTGATAGAAGAAAGTGTACATAGAACAGCCAAAGGGCTTAGAGACTCATCAGAGCGCACTCATGTGTGCAGATTGAAGAAAGCTCTATACGGAGTCAAACAAGCTCCCAAGGCATGGTATGGTCATATTGACAGCTACTTGCAGGAGATGGGATTCGTCAAGAGTGGCGCAGATCCCAACCTTTACTATTTGAGGATAAAGGGTGAGCCACTCATCCTAGTATTGTATGTGGATGATATATTCCTGACAGGGTCATCAGGGCTCATAGAGGACTGCAAGAGGAACCTGGCGGAAAAATTTGATATGAAGGATTTGGTGTTGATGCACTATTTCCTACGATTGGAAGTGTGACAGAAAGACGGAGAGATCTTCCTTGGGGAAGGAAGATATGTTATAGATATTCCGAAGAGATTCAAAATGCAAGATTGTAGACCCATGTCTATGCCCATGATCATCAACTAGAAGAAGATAGATGTATCAGATGACAAGGATGTTGACCCCACCTTGTATAGACAACTCATCAGTTCTCTCATGTATCTGGTCAACACTAGGTCAGATATCTATTTCGCAGTCAATAGCCTTAGTCAGTTTATGGTGGAACCAAAGAGGGTACATTGGACAATAGCGAGACACATTTTGAGGTATGTGCATGGCATAATCGAGTATTGGTTGAGATATACCCGAGGGGATGACGTCAAACTCCACATTTTGAGGTATGTGCATGACACAATCGAGTATGGGTCGAGATATGCCCAAGGGAATGACATCAGACTATGTGGGTTCACAAATGCAAATTGGGCAAACAGTTCAGTAGACAGGAAAATTACCTTTGTGTACTGCTTCAGCGTTGGATCAGGGATGATTTCTTGGTGCAACAAGAAGTAGAAGTCAATAGCACTAAGCTCTGTAGAAGCAAAGTACATGGCAGCAAGCACAGCTACGTACGAAGCCATATGGCTTCGGAAGTTGCTGGTAAGCTTGTTTAGGAAGAGGATGGAGGCAACCAGAGTTTGCTGTGAGAATCAAAGTTGCATCAAGCTCTCTGAGAATCCAGTGTTTCATGACAGGTCGAAACATATAGACATTCGATGTCATTTCATCAGAGATTGTGTGCAGCGTGGAGCAGTCCTACTACAGTATGTTCCCACGGATGAGCAAGTTGTAGATACACTCATGAAAACTCTAGGGAGAGCTAAGTTCGTCTATTTTAGAGAACAAATTGGAATGGTGGAGAACCTATTTCAGTACGAGGGACAGAGCATTTTGGACGCTTCTCAGTTGCAGTGCTTGTAGTTGCAGTAGCAACAGATGAGAGGGAGTTGCAGTGCAGATGCAGAGTTGGCAACAATATAGTAGTGTGAGCAGTAACAAAGATGCAGCATCAGAGTTGCGCAGTGGTTGATGGGTAGTAGCCAAACATCAGCAGTGTGACAGAGGGTGGTACAGAGACAGGGTGTTGTGGCAGAATGTGCAGCACTAAACAAAACACCTTCCTCACTAAGGAATGTTAGTTTTTTTTGTAGCACCAGAGGTGTTCTAGTCTCGAAACTTTGTGGAGAGGGTAAAGCACATGAGTTTTCCATACCCAGAAGTTGTTTCTGGAAATTCCACCTAGAAGTGTCTCAATTAGATTATTATCCCATTTTTAAATACTTCCTAAGTCTAAACTTAGAGAAAGTAGTTAATTAATCAGTGTTAATTGAGAAGGGTGAGAATCATCTAGAAACTCACACGGATCGATCTAGATATGCTCTCAATCATCGATTATGTTTTAATCTTGGGCGTTGGGGTCCCAACTTGGGATTATAAGAGGAGGTCGATGGGTAGATGGAGAACACACCAATGCAGATACTCAGTTGCCTAGGCAGTTTGATTTCTCAGTAGCAGATATTCAATAGAGAAGATTGAGCCAAAGGGTGAGTAGCAAGTGGCAGAGGAGGTCAGCAGCATTTCCGAAGGAAGTCTTTCAGTTCTGGAAGAGACAGTGAGAAGGAGTGTGAAATTCCCAGAGGATCTGCACAAGGATTGCACAGGCATAGTAGCGGGCAGTTCGATCTAGCTGGAGGAGCTAGTGATTCAACAGTTGGAGGCCGAGATCTTGGTCAGATAAGTCAGTGAGTCAGTTCCAAAGCCAAACAGAGACAGAGCTAAGGGTTTTAGAGTTTTTCAAAGGTAGCTGCAGCAAGGTTTGTGCAAGCTCTGCGCAGAAGTTGACACAGAAGGGATTGTGTGTGGCTGGGGAGGCAGTTCTGGGGACAAAAATCAGCGGTGGAGTGAGGAAAAAACCTCACAATAATTTTTCCAATATTTCTCTCAGATTGGTTTGCCACTAGAGCATCCAAATTGTTGTACTCAGATTTTAGTTGTTGAATAATAAAATAAACCCTCATACTGTTGCACTGGTTTTCCCAAGTTGGGTCTTTCCAGGGACATTTGTCCAAAAATAACTATGTTAATCAAGGTCACTCGGGAGCGGGAGCGACATTTTCAAAAGCTCCCGGTTCGGGAGCAAATTGGGGAGCAAATTTTTATATAATATATAATTTTATATTTTGATCAATGTGGAAAAAGTCTAAGTCGGGATTAATTCGGCAAGGGTCCAAAAGTTGAAAAACTTGGCAAAGTCGGGAGTTTTTTGAAAAAGTCGGCAAAATTAAAAAACACAAAATTATTCATTTTTATTTTTATTTTTTTTAACATCTAGAGTATCCACAACATCAAATAAATGCATTTCCACATAAACATGTAAAGAAAGCTAATATATAATATGTATATGAAGTATAGTGCTACATCACATATCAAAATAGTGAGTCAACTCCTGAATTTTGAGTCCTGTTTGAGTCTCAACTCTCGTCCTGGGGCTTGTCAATCTCCTATTTGAAAATTTTATCTTCAAAGATCTTGAATTACCCCTGCACTAGAAGGTTGAGTGACTGATTCTTTTTCCATCAGACTGAGGTTATGATGTGAATGCCCAACACTGCGAGTCAACCCTTGACTTCTAGTAAATTCTTTAATTTTTGCAATGAAAGGTGCCAGATTTACTTTAAACATTGAATAAATTGGGATCCCCTTACACCATATTGACCATCCTCAACTTGGAAACTACCAATAAGAGAAAAACATACTTCTGTTCTCAGCTGAGTCTAAACTATTGACAGTTCTATGTAGCAATTTGGGGTTCGTTGCTTATCTTGTGCAGTCCTTCGCATTAAATTCTGAAGAAGACCAAGACTTTTACATACATCTGAGCTTATATATTTGCACATTACTGAACAACGAAGATATCTGAAGATAGGGTTTGGGTTTTTAATTTTTATTTACATTCAGAAGTTTGGGATTCATTGGTTACTACAGTTGATTTGGTCCTGTTTCTTGACATCAAAATACAATGAAATTTTGTCATAAATGACATACCTCACAAGACTTTTAATTCTCTGCGGATTGGACAATGGAAAAAAACGGGCATCATTGATTCATTACATTGTGGTCTGGAGTCAGTAGGCCAAGAAAGAAGCTCAGACTCTGTAGCTGTTAGCACTGAGCAGGAATTAAGGCAGTGAATCTGGTTCATTTTACATAATTTTTAACAGCGTTTAACTGTTTAACATTTACAGGAAATCTGAAACATTAATGATTAACATTAACCTTGGTCCTTGACTGAAACATTAACTGTTTAACTGTCATACCTTGCCGGCTCCTCTCCACGCAATGGCAAAGTTGCAAACGGAAGTTGGAACGTAACCCTCGATTCTCCACAGCAGCCAAAACAGTGAAAACGCACAACGAAAATGAACCAAAATCACCCTTTGCGGCATTTTATCCACGCATAAAAAATGGAAGCCGATTTTTTCCATTGACTCCCGATTAAATCGGGATTATTTCGATAAAATCGCGATTTTTTTGTTTACGAAAAAATCGCCAAAAAGTCGCGTGATTTAATCCTTTTGCCCAAAAAATCGTGATTTTAGGAATAAATCGCGATTTTTTCGGGACTTTTTCCACACTGATTTTGATGCATATATGTCAACAAAAGCATGTAGAATGATGAATTAGATATAAAAAACATAAAAACATTGAACCATATAACTTCAATCATCTAGAAGTTATAATCTTCATCAACCACGTCCACAAGTTAGTAAAACATATTGAATCTCATGATTCATCAATCCTAAAGTTTCAAGCTTTCAAAATTCAATATATAGCATTTATCATCATTGATCACCAAAGTTGCACTTGTAAGCTAAGTGTAACCATTACAACAAAGAATATCTAACATGAAATAAAATGTTATAAAATGAAATGAAACAACTTTTAACTTTCACGAAGCATCATATTCATAATTCATTACCAATGAGTTATAATTGCCAACTTCAAACTTAAAATGTCATATATTGTTTACAAAAAAAAACATAATAAATATGAAAGAGGCAACAGTTATAAAAACTACTAGAAACTAGAAAAGACAAGTAAATATATTCTCTTTTGCTAATGCTTGGGCCTCTTGTCACCACGAGAAATCTCTAATTTTTTAGTCTTGTTGAAAAATTAGGATCTGCCACTAATGTCACCCTCTAAGAATTAACATAAGATAGAAAAACATGGCATGTCAAGTCAAGATTTTGTTTGAGTGATGGGTATATTTTTAGTAGGGTCATGATAGAGGAGTTCGATAACCAATGTCACTAACATCATAGTACATAGAGGGATTGGTGCTCTTGATTAAATACAAGTTCCATACCCTAATACATGAAAAAATCCAATGGAAACATTGCAATCCCCCCAATCCTGAAATCCTGAAAAACTGATAAGTCTGTTGGATTTTGAATGAGATCTAAAATTCTACTTTCTCCATATGAAATCCAATGAGATCATAACCACTCTGAAACATCCGGAGTCATTTCATAGTAATGTTAAAAATTTAAGTAGAAAGATGAAAATGAAGATTAAGGAGAATTTAACATTACCATGAATCACATATCAGTACTAGGGCCATAGGCTTGATCATTAGGCTACCCCACTCAAAAATTATTTGTTTCTTTGAGAAGAAAATGCATTTGGAATCAATGTGGAAAAAGTCGAAGTCGGGATTAATTCGGCAAGGGTCCAAAAGTTGAAAAACTCGTCAAAGTCGGGAGTTTTTTGAAAAAGTCGGCAAAAAGTCCGCAAAATTAAAAAAACACAAAATTATTCATTTTTTTTTTTAACATCTAGAGTATCCACAACATCAAATAAATGCATTTCCACATAAACATGTAAAGAAAGCTAATATATAATATGTATATGAAGTCTAATGCTACATCACATATCAAAATAGTGAATCAACTCCTGAATTTTGGGTCCTGTCTGAGTCTCAACTCTGAAGAGTCAAAATATCAACAAAAAATATAATAAATGTATATCATGAGTCATTTAAAAGTCATGAAGTAATCAGTCACTGAGATCCTCTTCCCCTTTTAATTTTTGTTTACACTAATTGTATTAAGAAATAAGTCATGCATTTATTCAGTAGATTGTAGTCTGCTTGGGTAATAAGGTGTCAGGTGGTAGGTCCAATGAAAATTAACAGTGAGTATCACAGTAGATGTGAAAATTAACGCTTGGTGACTCCAAGCTGCTTATTTTCTGATAAAACAGTAGATGTCACATTATTAACCTAGCCTTGGCATCTATTATTCAAAAACTGTTGGAGGTAAAATCCACTTCTAATACATAACCTTTTCCCACATTTACAGGGAGTTCACCACTAAAGAAGATTCCCTTTCAAAACGTGCTCTCATTGCAGGAAGGATCTTTGTTGTCACAAGATTTCACAGGTACTTTGTTCCTGTTTGAAAAATGGGTTCTTTTTTGAGGCACTGGTTTTGTTTTTTTGGACAGGTTGTTGCTATTTGATCTTCATGACCTCCTCTTTGTTGTTTCTTCTGGAAGCATTCAACAACTGTAACAATGTTTTTGATTGTGTGGGGTTCTTTCTACGGAAGACTGTTGTATGCATGTCCTTTTGGTACTTTTGTAATCTTTTGAAGGGGCAGTCGCTGTTAGAGTCTGGATCACTGAAAGCCTGGAGGCTTAGCCAATGTATACTTTGCTTTCTAACTAGAAATATGAAGTATAAAGATTTGTTTTTCCTTGGACAACAAAAACATATCTTAACCTCAAAACTAACAGATTACAAATGAGACTGCTATGCTCGCAAGAAGTATGACAAACAATAAAATGCAATAACTTGAAAATGCATGGATGGAAGCTTCAATTTACAGTTTTTTCACCTTTGCGGCCTCTTTATCCGCGGCCTAGGAAGGGAGGCAGACTTTTTGGGTTGAATCCCGATTAAATCGGGAGTATAAGGAAAAAATCGAGATTTTTTCCTTTGTGAAAAAGTCGCCAAAAAGTCGGGGGATTAAATCGTTTAGTTCAAAAAATCGCGTTTTTAGGATTAAATCGGGATTTTTTCCAGATTTTTTCCACACTGTTTGGAATGTTACTACAAAAAAAAAATTGCAAAAAAGGCTAGGGAACAAAAATTTTGCTCCGGGGGTTGCTCCCGAAATTCACTCCCTGTGAAAGTGATTTCGAGAGCGCGCACTAGGAGCGGGTTTGAGAGAAGGGAGTCGCTCCCCCCAACACTAGTGTTAATTTTTATGTGTGTGTGCTAGTGTTTTCTCAGTTTCCAACTCTATTTTCTTCCGTAGTTTATTTGTGAAGGTTGCAGTGTGAATTATTTAGTATTTGTCATAGCAAATAAATTGTTAAATTAATTAACAATTAAAAAAATAATTTCCAGTTGTTGCAATAGGATTTCAGATTTGAAATTTTCACATTGCTATCACTACAAATATGTTGTCCAGATGATCTCCAAAGGGCCCATCGATATCCTCTTATAATCTGTTGTTAACGAATCAATGGCCATGATCTAATTACAATCAATGGCTATATCATCTTTACTCCTAATCACTTTTCTAGAAGTCACTAGAGCTAAATTGATTTGTCTCAATTAATCCAAATTAATTAACCCATTTCCCTAAGTTAGACTTGGGAAAATAATTAAACTGGCTAATTAAATCTAATCAAGACAATTTCACTTAGAAACTTTTTCTGGTTATTGGAGATAATTAATCCACTTGTGTTCCTCGCCTCATAGACACCACATGGGACTAGAACACTTATCCAAGCTACAAAAACTAACACACCCTCTTAGTGAGGAAGGTGTCCTCCACGACTGCCAACTTATCCCTAAAGAAAACAAAATTTGCTTTACCCAAGGCCTTCGTCAGAATATCTACAACCTGCTGATCTGTGGAAACATATGTAGTTGAATTGATCCACATTGTACACAGTCCCTGATGAAATCGTATCTGATGTCGATGTTCTTCGACCTATCGTGAAACATTGGATTCTCAGAGATCCTGATGCAACTATGATTATCACTGTAGATACTAAATGACTCCATCCTTTGACAAAATAGTGCCACTAGTAGCTTCTAAATCCATATAGCCTCACATGTAGCAATGCTTGTTGCCATGTATTATGCTTTTACAAAACTCGATGCCATGAACTTCTGCTTCCTATTGTACCAAGAGATAACCCCTAATCCAATGTTGAAGCAACACCCTAAAATGCTTTTTCGATTCACTGCACTCCCTGCCCAATCAAAAACAAATCATCCACATATAACACATGAATGAGAGGCTCACCTCCTACCATCAAAGAGTAGAGGTTTGAGTCTGCCTCACTCTTCACAAAGCCCATCTACTGAAAGTAGATATTGATCCGACCATACCATGCTCTGGGAGCTTGCTTGAATCTATATAGTGCTCTCTTCAACCTACATACATGAGTATCCCTCCCATGCGTCTCAAATCCCTATAGTTGTTCGATGTACACCTCCTCTTCTATTACTCCATTCAGAAAAGTCATCTTGACATCCATCTAATGAATTTTCCATCCCATTTGTGCTACAAGTGAGATCACGGCCCTGATGGAAGTGTATCTGGCCACTGGAGCAAAAGTCTCCTCATAGTCTATGCCCTCCTTTTGAGCAAATCCCTTGGCCATGAACCTAGCCTTGTACTTCTCCACACTGCCATCTGCAACGTGTTTGATCTTGTAGATCCAATAGGAACCAACCACTTTCCTGTCCAATGGTCTAGGTACAACCTCCCACACATCATTCAACATGGAGTTGTACTCCTCCACCATCGCATCCTGCCACACTTGATGTTGTGCAGCCTCCTAATAACTGGAAGGCTCACTGTCAATGAGCTCACTCATCAACGCATTATACCTTGAGTACCTTTCTGGAGGTCTCCTATCCCTCATACTCGATCTAGGAGCTCCCACAAACTCCTACACATCTCTCATTATCTAAAGCACCTCTCTACTTCTTCTCCTACTGGTGGTGATTGGAGCTTCATGCACCTCATCCAGCTACTGCTACTCCACCTATTGTGAACTCTCCTTTCCACATGTACCTATCCCTGTAAGTATTCAATGTACTCATACTACTACCCTGAGCCTGAGATCCCTGTTCATCCCATGGAGCTACTGCTGGCTCACTCTTATCAACTGCAAGAAACTCACGAGATCTCCACCACTACGTAGGTGAGCATACTTCGTCAAGCGGTCCACCACTATGTAGATGCAATCTTTGCCCTGTATTGTGGGCAGCCTTGTAATGAAAATTAAAATCCATCAATATGCTCTCCAATTTCCCCTCCAGAATAGGAAGCGGCTACAATAGGCCCGCGGGTGTATCTGCTCTCCCTTGTTCCGCTAGCATGTGTCACACTCCTGGATATGCCTCAAAACATCATCCTTGAGGCCCTTCCATGCAAAGCACTCTCTAATGGCCCGGTATGTCTTCGTGAACCCTTGGTGCCCTACTAATGGTGAATCGTGGGCAGCCTGTAGAATCTTCTCCCTCAGTGGGGAGTTGGGTACCAAGTAGATCTAGTCTCGATAGTAGATCACCTCGTTCATCACCCGATACCAGTCATCTGTCACCAACCCATCAAGGACCTCACACGCGAACTGGTCCTTGGAGTACTCCACTAGTAACTGCGCCCTCCAATCCGAGGCAATGCTCATCAAAGAAAGAGTGGCTAGCCTCCTGGACAACGCATCAGCCACTACATTGTGCTTCCCTTTGACATACTCAATGTCAAAGTCATATGCTTGGAGCTTGCTCACCCACTTCTGTTGCCTCTCCTGCAACTGTTTCTGCTCCAAGAAGAACCTGAGGTTGTTGTGATCTATCTTGACTTTAAACCTGTTCCCCACCAAATACTGCCTGAACTTGGCCAACGCATGCATGATGGCCAGCATCTCCTTATCATAGATGGAGTACAGTAGCTCATGGGGCAGTAGCTTCCGACTCTCAAAAGTTATGGGGTGCCCTCCCTGCATCAACACGGCCCCCACACCCACTCCTGATGCATCACACTCCAACACAAAAGGCTAACTGAAGTCAGGAAGTGCCAATACCAGACAGCTACTCATGACCTCCTTGAGGCGGTCAAATGCCTCCTGCATTGTAGTGGTCCACTCGAAAGCCCCTTTCTTCGTCAAGTTTGTGAGGGGTGTTACTAATTGGGAGAAGCCCTTCACGAACTTCTTGTAATAAGTGCAAATTCCTACGAAACTCCTCAACTCGGTCGCATTCTGGGGCTCTGACCAATCCTAGATAGCCCTGATCTTCTCATGTACTCTCACACCGTCCACCCTAATGATGTGCCCTAGGTAGAGCATCTTAGTCAACCCAAACTCACACTTGGACAGTTTAGCATAGAATTGTTGTTCTTCCAGAATGTGTAGTATTGTCTTAAGGTGTTGCAAATGTTCCTCCAAGTTCGGCTATAAATCAATATGTCATCAAAGAACAACATCACGAACTTCCTCAACTCCCCACGAAATAGGTGGTTCATGCATGACTAACAGGTAGTTGGTGCATTGGTTAGCCCGTAGGTCATAACCATGAACTCGAAGTGCCCATAATGGCACCAAAATGTTGTCTTCGGAACATCTTGGTCCCTCACCCAGATTTGACGGTACCCCAACCGTAGATCAATCTTCGAAAAGAAGTTAGCTCCCCTCAACTCATCCATCAGACCATCTATATGTGGGATGGGGTAGGGGTTCTTCAGTGTCTTCTTGTTGAGGGCCCGATAATCGATGCACATACATAAGGACCCATCCTTCTTCTTCACTAGCACAACTGATGAAGCAAAACGGCTAGAGTTGGGCCTGATATGCCCAAGTGCCAATAGCTCGTGGATCACCCTCTCTATCTCATCTCGATTCCTTGGGATGTCGATAAGGAGTGGTTATGACAGCGTGCACTCCCGGCCAGGTGGTTGACCTAGTGGTATGTCCCCAAACACAACTGGATACCTGTCAAGAATAGCCTATATCTCTAGATGTGGTGGCTTGGACTTGCCTCCAGCCTCTAAGATCCTCAACTCCATAGCCCACTCAATGTCTCCATGTCTCAAGTCAGCCTCCATCCTGTGGACTTAAACAGTCTGTGGTGGGTATGGGTACATTTCCCGAAGCAACAATGTCTTGCCATCTAGTCCTACAAACTCCATCTCCAACTTCCTCTAGTCAGTTGTGACTCTGCCAAGCGAATAGAGCCACTGGACTCCCAACACCACATTGGTGTCTGGTACATCTACTATGAAGAAATGATCTATCATGGAGTAGTTCCCCATGGTCAATGTCAAAGCTAGCACATAACGATTGCACTACATGGTTTTGTCCCCAGCCACAAGAACTGAGAATCCCTCAAACTCCTCAGTTGTGATGCCTCTCTTCTGAACCAACTAAGCATCAATGAAATTGTGGGTAGCCCCACTGTCCACCAGAACTGATACACGTTGCCCCTGAACAGTGCCTCTAATCCTCAAAGTCAAAAATTTGGGTACCCCACACAGTGATGCAAGGACCCCTCTAGAAGGTGCAAAGGAAACTCCCCCTGGTGGTGGTGGTGGTGGTGGTGGTGGTGGTCCTCCCTCCTGAGGTGTTGTATTGTCATCTCCACCCATATCAAAATAGGTCTCATCCTCTGCATTACTGTCAGAGAAGACCTCGATGTAGTTAGCCTAGCCCACTGCACATCTATGGCCTGGTGCCCACGACTCCTGACAAGTGAAGCACAATTTTCTCCTCCTGAGATCTCTCCAGGTCTACTCATCCAGCTGTCCACGCCCTTGATTGGCCCTCGATGGTGGAGCCCTGGTGTCTTTCCCCCTCTACTGGAAACCCTATCTAGCGGATAGTGGTGCTCGAGCGCTAGATAGGGCATCCTGTAAATCTTGGGCTCTCCCTACCGCATCCTCTAATGAAGTGGGCTTGTTGGACCTCACTAACCCGCGTAATGGCTCTGCTAGCCCATCCACAAACATGTAGATCCCCCTAGACTGACAAATCAGGAACCATCACAGATAATCGCAGAAACTCCGAAATGTAGGCTTCTACACTCCAGATTTGCTTGAACCTTGTCAGCTCCCCAAAATACTCCTCTGAGTCTTTCCTCTCAAACCCCTCCAACACCCTCCTAGTGAACTCATCATAAGCAGTTACTCTTGCATGTCCCAACGTCGTCAACCAATGTGTTGTCGCACAAAGTGTCTAGGCACCGCGACAACGTTCAAAGTAAGGGTTGTCACTCTAGTCCTTAATCACTCCGTTTAGACTCTCTCCTAAACAAGTCAAGGGGGGTAGTCCCTCATGTGAATGAATGAGAATAGCCTGTGGAACACAGGCTCTAGGAGACTTGAAGATGGAAAACCTGATGAATTTAGGACAAATCTTAGTTAACTAAGATGAAAGCTTAAACACAAGACACATCCACAAGATTGAAATGATTATAGACCAGTGCCTTCGTATTCGATTAACCATAGACTGAACAAAAACAAGATATCCCAAGTAATTTATATATGTGACGAATAGTGACAATCATGAATGATTTAAATGTAAACGCCCAAAACTTTATCATGCAAGAGATTCCAAATTTAAAATCATTTTCATTCATGACCCACATCTAAAATTAATTAACTTTCTCCTATAGCCAATATAATTTTTAAAACATTAGTCGCACTTGACAATAGACAAATTACGACCACAAAAGGAAACCAAGAAACTTTAGATGAACAATTTAATTATTCCTTAGGAAATTTATTTAATGTGGTAAATGTAGAGATTAAGTTTTTAACGTGACAAAAGTAAATTAAAAGGGTTAATAAATCAAAATTTTAATGGGTCATGGGCCACATTAAAAATTTTAATGTATTAGTGCAAGCCCTCTTTTAATTTATTTCCTTAGTCACCAAAATTTAAAAAAAAATATAGATTTTTAAATGTTTTAGATTTCTAAAATATTTTTTAAAAAATAGATTTTTTTCTTAATGTTTTAGAATTTTTTATGTTTAAAAAAAATTATATCAAAATTAAATTCAAAAAATGATAAAATGAAAAGCAAAAATCAAATCAGAAATAAAAGTTCAAAAATTGAAAAACAACAACCCAAAACAAAAAAATCGAAATTTTAAACTAAAACAAATTTAAACACACCAAAAAATCGAACCTAAATCTAACCCATAACAATACAAATGAAAATTAAAAAATAAAAATAAAAAAATTGAGAGCTAACCCTAACTAAAACACAATCCAATAAATAAAAGAGAAGAGGTAAAGTCGAATGCTTTGATTGTTGTTGTGTGCATCTGCAGGTCCCGTGGCGAAAAGTAGGAGGGAGAAAGGCTTGGAGATGGATGCAGGTCGAAGATGGTGAAAAACACAAGTAAAGAGGAGAGGTCGGGGATTGATGGGAGCAACGGAGAGCAGGTCGAAGAAGGACAGACAAGCAGAGGGAGAGGAAGAGAGCTACAAGAGGGTGAATGGAGCAGCGGCTTTGTTTAGTGTGCAGGTCGATGGCAGAGAGTGAAAGGAGGAGGGAGAAAGGTTGCGGACAAGCAACACACAGATGGGAAATGCAAATGGGCAACGTGATGGAGCAGGTGGAGAGGGAATGTACGAAGGGACAACGCGGGGAATAAAATATCAGAAAAGAGGAGGACGTAGCAGAGAAAAGCAGGCAGCGGAAGGGGTTTTGCAGATTCATGGAGAATGCACGCATTAGCAAAATGATGCGGGCCTTGTAAAAAAAATTCAAAATTTTTTTGCAGCAAAGAAATTAAAAACCCCAGGCAGAAGTCACGTAGCCAAAAAACCGAAGAAAAATTCCCAAATTAAAATGTTATACTTCTGCTTAAGATTTATCAATGAAACCCTTATAAAAAATTCTTCAGATTTAACAAAAAAACAAAAAAAACAAACCCTTGGACTGCTAAAATAAAGCCCCTGCAAAATTGATTTTAATGTCAGATCTTACCCTCCAGCGCCTAGATCTGACTTCAAATCAAACTTCACCTTCAGATCTGCAACCTGTACCTGAAAACAAAAACACTTAGAACCCAAATATACAAAAAATAAATATAACCCTAGAAACCCAAGTCAGAAAACCCAAAAAATTTACAGATCTATGCACAAGAATGGTAGATCTATTAGATCTGAGGAGTATAAGTCCAACTCCACTCCCAGATCTGATAACCTAAGGCTCTCAAAGCGAGATCTATCAATTTCCCACATAAAAATTATTTTTTTTAAATGCATCACCAATAAAAATCTTATGATAAGCCCGGGATTAAATTTAGTTGGCTCTTCAGAAAACATGGATCGGGAGTTGGATGGTCCAACTGAAAACTTCCCCGAATGCCCGATAATCTAAAAATCAAGATTTTCCTGTAGAAATCAAACCACCCATCAAAATAAAGTGAGAAAATGATAATAAAATTCAGATATATAGAGATAAATGCTATTACATTCAAAATTTAGATTATTACTTAAACCCCAGCGACTGAGCAAGATACCTGTACTCAAATCACTCTTCAGAAGCTATCATCAATGGCTAAAAAAAAAATTACGCATAAAAATGACACATCTTACAGTATTTCCATGAAGAGTAACACCGGCGAAAATTAACCCCAAAGTCTTTCTTTATTATTCGGAAAAAGATTACACGAGAGCTTTTCGCTTAGCACACGACTCAAAGATCGGATGGATCAACTGACAAATGACCTCCTATTTAAAGATAAATCCTCCAACGACTAGTTCGAGTGATCCTCGTCAAAGCAATCTCGATCGTTGATGAGGATTAAAATTTCTTTTAATCTCATCCATCAAATATTAATTCTTGAGGAAATTAGAATTTTTTAAATACATTTTAATTAACTCAAAAATAAAAATTTTGAGTTAATTTCCTCAAAAATTTAACTTTGACTTAACCCCTAGGGACCAAAGGCTTAAAATTTAGAAAAATAATTAATTTACCTTAGTCTCTTGACCTCTCAAAATTTAATTTTTAAGGACCGACGAATTTCTCCTTTGGAGAATTTAAATTTACCTAGGACCTAGAATTAATTAAATTTCTAGCTTAGGATTTTAATTAATTTTTTGCCAGAAAATTTAATTAATTAACCTATGAGGAGATAAATTATTTTTCCAACGGTCAAGACACTTTAAATCATGATTTTCATATTTTTTACATATCAAGGGGAAAACCCATTTGTAAAAGACCCTCACAGACTACCTATTTCTGCGACACAAATATAATCCAGCAGACCAAACAATTTGTAATAAAATAATCTAACCAAATATTTAGGATTATTCCCAAATCACTTTTACATAGACTCGATCTAGAACACTAGGACTCGCCTAAGATCCTAGTGACAAAATTCATTCCGGCTTTGGGGTAAGGCTGAAGGAAAACTCTGTCGTCCATCCGAGAATGGATCTGTAAGACAAAAAACCTCCTGGAAAGTAGATTGTCACCAGAAAAGTAGGTTTACCTAGGCAATTACATACATGACACGAATCTGCTGAGATTATTTACATCATATACATGAAAAATGGGTTTACATTATAACATCTTAGTCACACTGATGTTGATGGTTGAACGAAACAGATACATCAATCAGGCGCTATCCCTTTTTGCGAAAAACGGGGTATACTGCTATGGGTCATTGACATGTAGTGGTCAACATTTGGCTCTACTTGGGGACACGTTGCTGCAACGGAGGAATGTGAGAACCCAGAATCTGCATCCACGTAACACACAACATAACATAAGTAGCGTCCATCCAAAAATCATCATATAACGTTAAGCACATGAAACATATAAGCTCTTCGTTTATTAACTATCCTAATAACATGAAAAGCATCTACCTAAAAAAATAAAACACTGAAATAAAAAGGGTGTAGGGTTAGGAATACAATACAAAGGATGCCCCGTGGGCATCAGATGCGTTCAATGTAGTGCATGCTAAGCATTTCCCTGCTTTTAGGGAAATCTGTTGGCTGTTTCTCAGATGTGCCATGTCCAATCCTACACACAGTAGGACTTTTTCCTTCCGAAAATCAAGTTGTTCGCGGCCATGAGATGAATCAAACCGCTTTCTCATTCTCTTTCTCTTGCGTCTTTTCTTTGTGGCAGGCTGTGATGTTGATGATGATGCGGTCGGCGTACAACTTCCTTCTTGATCCAAAAAACACTCGTATGGAAGATTCGGAATGTTCAAGACTTTTGTGATCTGCGTTTCGTTATGAACTTGATCTGCTATGATTGGTGGATTAACCATGTGAGCATCAACCTGATTCTTGTCAATTTCCATTTTATCCAGGTCACCTTCAATTAGCCACTTTTCAATGGAACAAATGACCTCTTCATAATAATATGGAGCTTGTTGAATTAGACAAGGAGGCTTAAGATCTGTTGATGTTTCCTTGTTTCTTTCATCCTCTGACCGATGCTAAAATTTCTGTACCTGTATTGTTATGGCATCCATCTTGTTAGAGTGTTCAACCTTCATAGCACTGACTCCCTTGGCATGGTTTTCCTCCATGGTCAATAACTTATTCTGAAGACATATATAACCAGCGTCCATATCTTTTATTACTTTGTCATTATTTGCTTTTATGGTCATCAAGCAATTTTGCATACAGCTCATTTCTCTGTCATGATTAGCTTTCATGGTTTCCATTTCCTTCGCATGTTTTTCTCTCATGACAAGTAAATAGTTTTGCTTGGAAGTCCTTTCTTTCTCATGATGACTCTGCATGTCGGTCCTCATAGCCTCCATATTTTGAACACACTTTTCTACTACAGTGGCTACGTGATCGGAGTGTTTAATTTTCATGATTTCCATCTCCTTATCACGTTTTTCCAGCTGGGTGTACAAAGTTTTCATATCCTTGCCGTAATCAGCTATAAATTTTTCTTGATTAAGCTCCATATTTTTTACCAATTGTATTTGACTGAACTTCGTGTCTTTAACCAACTGCTTTAGCTCTTCAATAAGATGCTTATCATTTTCCCTTTCATTATCAACACTAATTTGACAACATGTTCTTGTTTTTCCACTATCATGGATTCGTCTTGTAATGGTACAAGTGGATGGCACATTTTGATATGGACAATTATCTTGAAATATTTCATTGACACTTGGATCCTTTACAAGATTATTTTCATCCTATTGCATAGTACTAGGGGCACAAGGCGAGCCACCTTGATCTCCATATCTATCTTTAAAAGCATTGATGATGTCTTGTAAAGAAGCAAAAGAATCTTCAAGACAATTATGAAACCAATTCAAAGCATCAACCACTAAAGAAAAGGCAAATAGATGCATCTTGACATCTTCATGTTTGTATTGGGAAGAACGACAATATCTAATTATTATATGAGTAACCCTGGATAGATGCTTTCTAGTAGCGGCTAAATCACCACACGAGAACAAAGGTAATTTATGAATGGCCTATTCCGACATATCATGGAGAAAGTTAGTAAAATGAGACGGGGCAAACAAGTCATCCATGATGACTTGCTTAAAGGGATAAGGAGGGACCAAATGGGATGCTAGAGAGAGACCCCTGCTCAAGAAAATCAAGAGATCCACAAGAAGCGAGCTTCTAGTAGAAATTCTTGTAGGAAATGAAAAAAGTGGAGTCGCCACTTGAGCATGAATCTCTCACAAAGAGACTAAAGGTGAAACCGAAAAAGTTAGTGGATGGAGGTAGATGGATATCTAGCGAGGGCTCCTTGTCTGGGATTAAATGAATTAATAAGTGGAGTCGCCACCCACATAGGAAACCAACCGAAATATCCAAGTGCAGAAGGTGAAGATGAAAGGATTAGATGGGAGATGACGAGAGTTAGGATGGAGAGACGAAATGACGTCAGAAAAATGAGATGAAATGTCGTAAAGCCAAGGTCCAATAAATTAGTCCTTGGGCGCAATGCCAAGAAATATTGGCTTTGCCGGCTCGAATGAGAGATGAAAAATGAGAAGAATGATGAGGAAATGTCGATGAAACGCCGAGAGTAAAATATACTCGGCATTGGTGCCAAAAAATGTTATGCCGCTTCACGAGTTAACAAATGGCGGAAAAGATGAGATGATTAGAAAAATGTCGTGAGGACCAAGGACAAAAAAAACTCTATCCCCGGCAACGGCGCCAACAAATGTTGTCGCACAAAGTGTCTAGGGACCGCGACAACGCTCAGAGTAAGGGTTGTCACTCTAATGCTTACTCACTCTGTTTACACTCTCTCCTAGACAAGTCAAGGGGGGTAGTCCCTCATGTGAAAGAATGAGAATAGCCTGTGGAACGCAAGCTCTAGGAGACTTGAAGATGGAAAACCTAATGAATTTAGGACAAATCTTGGTTAACTGAGATGAGTAGCTTAAACACAAGACACATCCACAGGATTGAAATGATTATAGACTAGTGCATTCATATTCGATTAACCATAGACTGAACAGAAACAAGATATCCCAAGTAATTTATATATGTGACAAATAGTGACAATCATGAACGATTTAAATGTAAACGCTCAAAACTTTATCATGCAAGAGATTCAAGATTTAAAATAATTTTCATTAATGACCCAGATCTAAAATTAATTATCTTTCTCATATAGCCAATATAGTTTTTAAAACATTAGTCGCACTTGACAATAGGGAAATTACTACCAAAAGGACACCAAGGAACTTTAGATGAACAATTTAATTATTCCTTAGAAAATGTATTTAATGTGGTAAATGAAGAGATTAAGTTTTTAATGTGACAAAAGTAAATTAAAAGGGTTAATAAATCAAAATTTTAATGGGCCATGGGCCACATTAAAAATTTTAATGTATTAACGCAAGTCCTCCTTTAATTTATTTCCTTAGTCACCAGAATTTTAAAATATATATATATATATATAGTTATTTATTTATTTTTAAAAAAATATATTTTTTTTAATGTTTTAGAATTTTTTATGTTTTTTAAATAAAAATCAAAATAAATAAATAAAATAAAAAATCAAAATTAAATTCAAAAAATGATAAAATGAAAAACAAAAATCAAATCAAAAATAAAAGTTCGAAAATTGAAAAACAACCCAAAACAAAAATTTCGAAATTTTAAACTCAAACAAATTTTAAAAAATCAAAAAATCGAACCTAAATCTAACTCATAACAATACAAATGAAAAATAATAAAAAATAAAAAATAAAATTGAGAGTTAATCCTAACTAAAACACAATCGAATAGATAAAAAAGAAAAGGTAAATTCAAATGCTTTGATTGTTGTTGTGTGCATCTGCAGGTCCGGCGGCGGAAAGGAGGGAGAAAGGCTTGGAGATGGATGTAGGTCGAAGAGGGTGAAAAACGCAGGTCAAGAGGAGAGGTCGGGGTTTGATGGCAGCGATGGAGGGCAGGTCCAAGAAGGACGGACAGGCAAAGGGAGCGAAAGAGAGCTACGTGAGGGTGAATGGAGAAGCAGCTTTGTTTAGTGTGCAGGTCGATGGCAGAGAGTGAAAGGAGGGAGAAAGGTTGCAGACAAGTAGCACGCAAATGGGAAATGCTTATGGGCAGCGTGATGGAGCAGGGAGCGAGGATATGGATGCAGATGGACAGAAGGTATGCATAGAGGGAGATAGGTTGTGAGGCTTGATGGCAGTAGCAAAGACGGACGCGGATAAGAAGAGGATATGGGAGGATAGCGAGCGCAAGTAAGGGAGAGGATTCCAAGGTTTTGAAGGCAACAACGGGAGTATACGGGACAGCGCGGGGAGTGGAATAACAAAGAAGAGGAGGATGCATTAGAGAAAAGCAAGCAGCGGAAGAGGTTTTGCAGATTCATGGAGAATGCAGGCAGCAGCAAAAGGATGTGAGCCTTGTAAAAAAAAATCAAAATTTTTCTACAGCAAAGAAATTAAAACCCCAGGCAGTAATCAGGTGGCCAAAGAACCGAAGAAAAATTCCCAGATTAAAATGTTATACTTCTGCTTAAGATTTTTTTTTTTGATCAAGTAAGAGTAGGACCTTCTATTAAACTTAGCCAAATTTACATAATTTACAAGGAGCCACATCCGCTCTGCGAGAGTTCAATAGTCAGACGGGCAGGCTAAACCAAACCAATCACCCAAAACTAAGAGAAACCTAAACCGGAAATCCGGGGAGAACCACCAAACAAAGCACAAGGTCATCTGTCAGTGTTGTCGTGCATCAAATGAGCCTAGAAAACCTTGGAGGGCAAGTCCATCGCACTGGAGGTCACAAAGGCCACAGATGACTCGCCATGGATCCACAAGAGGTCCCACCACAAGCCAAACTGAAAACTGTCAAATGGACCCGACGGAAGTTAAAAGCAGAACACTCTAATCATTTTTCGGGTCCGACCAATTCGCACACACAATCGCCACCGTTGATCAACTGACTAAGATCCAATGGTCATCGTGAATATCGGAAGGACAAGAAGCGCGAGAGTTAACCACCCGATGAGGGTGGTTTTCTCTCTCCTCACTCCACAACGTGTCGCTCAAAGAGTGGAATCGGAGCCAAATACAGAAAAACTGGAAACCATTCAGACCTCGCCCAATATACTATTTGTGGTATTGGACCGGTTGACTCGCAGAAAAAACAAACACGTCCTTTTGCCACGCGTTTTCCTTAATTCTGTCCAGCGGGCAATTCTTGAGCCAATCCCATTCACCTGGATTCTCTGTCAACCACCACCTAAGCCAAATGAAGAGGGCTACCCCATCCTGTGGAGCTATCCGAGTACTTATGCTTAAGATTTATCAGTGAAACCCTTATAAAAAATTCTCCAGATTTAACCAAAAAAAAAAGCCCCTTGGAGTGCAAAAATAATGCCCCTGCAAAATTGATTTTGAGGCCAGATCTTACTCTCCAGGGACTAGATCTGGCTTCAAATCAAACTTCACCTTCAGATCTGCAACCTGTACCTAAAAATAAAAACACCCAAAACCCAGATCTACAAAAAATAAATAAAACACCAGAAACCCAAGTAAGAAAACCCAAAAAAATTTACAGATCTGTGCACAAGGATAGTAGATCTATCAGATCTTAGGAGTATGAGTCCAACTCCACTCCCAGATCTGATAATCTAAGGCTCTCAACAGCCAGATCTATCAATTTCCCAAATAAAAATTATTTTTTTTAAATGCATCACTAGTAAAAATCTTATGATAAGCCCGAGATTAAATTTAGTAGGGTTCTTTAGAAAACACGGATCGAGAGTTGGATGATCCAACTGAAAACTTCCCCGAACGCCCGATGATATAAAAATCAAGATTTTCCTGCAAAACTCAATCCACCCATCAAAATAGAGCGAGAAAATGATAATAAAATTCAGATAAATAGAGATACCTACTATTACATTCAAAATTTAAATTATCACACAAACCCCAGCAACTGAATAGATACCTTTACTCAAATCACTCTTCAGAAGCTATCATCAATGGCTAACAAAACAATTTACGCATGAAAACGACACATCTTACAGTATTTCCATGAGAGTAACATCGATGAAAATTAACCCCAAAGTCTTTCTTTATTATTCAAAAAAAGATTACATGAGAGCTTTTCACTTAGCACACGACTCAAAGGTCGGATGGATCAACTGACAAATGACCTCCTATTTAAAGATAAATCCTCCAACAGTTAGTTTGAGTGATCCTCGTCAAAGCAATCTCGACCATTGATGAGGATTAAAATTTCTTTTAATCTCATCCGTCGAATATTAAATTTTTGAGGAAATTCAAAATTTTCAATTAAAAGCATTTTAATTAACTCAAAAATAAAAATTTTGAGTCAATTTCCTCAAAAATATGATTTTGACTTAACACCCAAGGGCCAAAGGCTTAAAATTTAGCAAAATAATTAATTTAACTTAATCCTTGGACCTCTAAAAATTTAATTTTTAAGGACAGACGAATTTTGCCTTTGGAGAATTTAGATTTACTTAGAACCTAGAATGTATTAAATTTATGGCTTCAGATTTTAATTAATTTTTTGCAAAAAAAATTAATTAATTAACCTGAGGGGATAAATTATTTGTCCAACCCTCAAGACACTTTACATCATGATTTTCATATTTTTTACATCTCAAGGGGGAAAACCCATTTGTAAAAGACCCTCACAAACTACCCATTTTTGCAACACAAATATAATCCAACAGACCAAGTAATTTGTAATAAAATAACCTAACCAAATAGTTAGGATTATTCCCAAATCACTTTTACATAGACTCAATCTAGAACACTAAGACTCGCCTAAGATCCCAGTGACAAAATCCATTCCAGCTTTGGGGTAAGACTGAAGGAAAACTCTGTCGACCATCCAAGAATGGATCGGTGAGACAAAAATCATCCCGGAATGTAGATCGTCACCAGAAAAATAGGTTTACCTAGGCAATTACATACATGACACGGATCTGCTGAGATTATTTACAGCATATACATGCAGAATGGGTTTACATTATAACATCTTGGTCAGGCTCACGTTGATAGTTGAACGACACGGATACATCGATTAAGCGCTATGGGTCGTTGACATGTAATGGTCAACATCTGACTCTACTTGGGGACATGTTGCTGCAACGGAAGAATGTGAGAATCCAGAATCTGTATCCATGCAACACACAACATAACATAAGTAGAGTCCATCCAAAAATCATCATATAATGTTAAGCAAAGGAAAAATATAAGCTCTTCATTTATTCACTATCCTAATAAAATGAAAAGCATCTACCTAAAAAAATAAAATATTGAAATAAAAAGGGGTGTAGGGTTAGGAATACAATACAAAGGATGCCCCATGGCATCAGATGCATTCAATGTAGTGCATTCTGAGCATTTCCCTGCTTTCAGGCAAATCTGTTGGTTGTTTCTCAGATGTGCCATGTCCAATCCTGCACACGGTAGGCCTTTTTCCTATCCGAAAATCAAGTTTCTCGCAGCCATCAGATGAATCAAACCACTTTCTCATTCTCTTTCTCTTGTGTCTTTTCATTGTGGCAGGCTATGATGTTGATGATGATGCGGTCAACGTACAACTTCCTTCTTGATCCAAAAAACGCTCGTATAGAAAATTTGGAATGTTCAAGACTTCTGTGATCTGCGCATCTTTATGAACTTGATTTAATATGACTGGTGGATTAACCATGTGAGCATCAACTTGATTCTTATCAATTTCCATTTTATCTAGGTCACCTTCAATTAGCCACTTTTCAATGGAACAAATGACCTCTTCATAGTAAGATGGAGCTTGCTACAGTAGACAAAGAGGCTTATGATCAGTGGACATTTCCTTGTTTCTTTCATCCTCTGACCTATGCTGAAATTTCAGTACTTGTATTATTATGGCATCCGTTTGGTTAGAGTGTTCAACCTTCATAGCACTGACTTCCTTGGCATGGTTTTCCTCCATGGTCAATAACTTATTCTGAAGACATATCTGACCAGCTTCCATATCTTTTATTACTTTGTCATTATCTGCTTTTATGGTCATCAAGCAATTTTGCATAGAGCTCATTTCTCTGTCATGATTAGCTTTCATGGTTTCCATTTCCTTAGCATGTTTTTCTCTCATGACAAGTAAATAGTTTTGCATGGAAGTCCTTTCTTTCTCATGATGACTCTGCATGTCGGTCCTCATAGCCTCCATATTCTGAGCACACTTTTCTACTACGGTGGCTACGTGATCGGAGTGTTTAATTTTCATGATTTCCATCTCCTTATCACGTTTTTCCAGCTGGGTGTACAAAGTTCTCATATCCTTGGCGTAATCAGCTATAAATTTTTCTTGATTAAGCTCCATATTTTTTACCAGTTGTGTTTGACTGAACTGCGTGTCTTTAACCAACTACTTTAGTTCTTCTATAAGATGCTTATCATTTTCCCTTTCATTGTCGACACTGATTTGACAACTTGTTCCTGTTTTTCCACTATCATGGATTCGTCTTGTAATGGTACAAGTGGATGGCACATTTTGATATGGAGAATTGTCTTGAAATATTTCATTGACAGTTGGATCCTTTACAAGATTATTTTCATCATGTTGCATAGTACTAGGGGCACAAGGCGAGCCACCTTGATCTCCATATCTATCTTTAAAAGCATTGATGATGTCTTGTAAAGAAGCAAAAGAATCTTCAGGACAATTATGAAACCAATTCAAAGCATCACCCTCTAAGGAAAAGGCAAATAAATGCATCTTGACATCTTCATGTTTATATTGGGAAGAACGACGATATCTGATTATTATATGAGTAACCCTGGATAGATGCTTTCTAGCAGCGGCTAATTCACCACCCGAGAACAAAGGTAATTTATGAATGGCCTCTTACGGCATATCATGGAGAAAGTTAGTAAAATGACACGAGGCAAACAAGTCATCCATGATGACTTGCTTAACGGAATAAGGAGGGACCAAATGGATGCTAGTGAGAAACCCCTGCTCAAGAAAATAAAGAGATCCACAAGAAGCAAGCTTCTAGTAGAAATTCTTATAAGAAATGAAAGAAGTGGAGTCCCCACTTGAGCATGAATCTCTCACAAAGAGACTAAAGGTGAAACCAAAAAAGTTAATGGATGGAGGCAGATGGATATCCAGGGAGGGCTCCTTGTCTGGGATTAAATGAATGAATAAGTGGAGTCGCCACCCAAACAGGAAACCAACCGGAATGTCCAGGTGCAAAAAGTGAAGATGAAAGGATTAGATGAGAGATGACGAGAGTTAGGATGGAGAGACAAAATGATGTCAGAAAAATGAGATGAAATGTCGTAAAGCCAAGGTCCAATAAATTAGTCCTTGGTGGCAATGCCAATAAGTGTTGGCTTTGCCGGCTCGAATGAGAGATGAGAAATGAGAAGAATGATGAGGAAATGTCAATGAAACACCGAGAGTAAAATATCATCGGCAACGGCGCCAAAAAATGTTGTGCCGCTTGACGGCTTAATGAATGGCGGAAAATATGAGATGATTAGAAAAATGTCGTGAGGACCAAGGACAGAAAAACTCTATCTCCGGCAACGACGCCAAAAAATGTTGTCGCGCAATGTGTTTAGGCACCGCGACAACGCTCAAAGTAAGGGATGTCACTCTAATCCTTACTCCATTTAGACTCTCTCCTAGACAAGTGAATGAATGAGAATAGCCTATGGAACACAGGCTGTAGGAGACTTGAAGATGGAAAACCTGATGAATTTAGGACAAATCTTGGTTAACTGAGATGAATAGCTGAAACACAAGACACATCCACAGGATTGAAATGATTATAGACCAGTGCCTTCGTATTTGATTAACCATAGACTGAACAAAAACAACAGATCCCAAGTCATTTATATATGTGACGAATAGTGACAATCATGAACAGTTTAAATGTAAACGCCCAAAACTTTATCATGCAAGAGATTCCAGGTTTAAAATAATTTTCATTATTAACCCAGCTCTAAAATTAATTATCTTTCTCGTATAGCCAATATAGTTTTTAAAACATTAGTCGCACTTGACAATAGAGAAATTACTACCACAAAAGGACACCAAGAAACTTTAGATGAACAATTTAATTATTCCTTAGGAAATTTATTTAATGTGGTAAATGAAGAGATTAAGTTTTTAATGTAAAAGTAAATTAAAAGGGTTAATAAATCGAAATTTTAATGGGCCATGGGCCACATTAAATTTTTAATGTATTAGCGCAAGTCCTCTTTTAATTTATTTCCTTAGTCACCAGAATTTAAAAAATATATATATATATATATATATATATATATATATTTAAATGTTTTAGACTATTAAAATATTTATTAAAAAAAAGAATTTTTTAATGTTTTAGAATTTTTTATGTTTTTTAAATAAAAATAAAAAAAGAAATCAAAATTAAATTCAAAAAATCCTAAAATGAAAAACAAAAATCAAATCAGAAATAAAAGTTCGAAATTGAAAAACAACAACCCAAAACAAAAATTTCGAAATTTTAAACTCAAACAAATTTAAACAAACCAAAAAATCGAACCTAAATCTAACTCATAACAATACAAATGAAAAATTCAAAAAAAAAAAAAAATTGAGAGCTAACCCTAACTAAAACACAATTGAATAAATAAAAGAGAAAAGGTAAAGTCGAATGCTTTGATTGTTGTTGTGTGCATCTGCAGGTCCGGCGGCGGAAAGGAGGAGGGAGAAAGGCTTGGAGATGGATGCAAGTCGAAGAGGGTGAAAAACGCAAGTAAAGAGGAGAGGTCAGGGTTTGATGGCAGCGATGGAGGGCAGGTCAAAGAAGGACGAACAGGCAAAGGGAGCGGAAGAGAGCTACGCGAGGGTGAATGGAGCAATGACTTTGTTTAGTGTGCAGGTCGATGACAGAGAGCGAAAGGAGGGAGAAAGGTTGCGGACAAGCAGCACGTAGATGGGAAATGTAGATGTGCAACGTGATGGAGTAGACAACAAGGGAATGGACGTAGATGGACAAAGGTATGCGTGGAGGGAGATAGGCTGTGAGGCTTGATGGAAGTAGCGAAGAGGGACGCGGATAATAAGAGGATATGGGAGGATAGCGAGGGCAGGTAAGGGAGAGGATTCCAAGGTTTTGAAGGCAGCAATGAGAGTATAAAGGATAGCGCGTGGAATGGAAAAACAGAAAAGAGGAGGACGCAATAGAGAAAAGCAGGCAGCGGAAGGGGTTTTGCAGATTTGTGGAGTATGCAGGCAGCAGAAAAAAGATGTGAGCCTTGTAAAAAAAATTCAAAATTTTTCTACAGCAAAGAAATTAAAAACCCCAGGCACTAGTCAGGTAGCCAAAGAACTGAAGAAAAATTCCCAGATTAAAATGTTATACTTTTGCTTAAGATTTATCAATGAAACCCTTATAAAAAAAATCTCTAGATTTAAAGAATTAAAAAAAATAAATAAATAAATAAATTCAAACCCTTGGAGTGCAAAAATAATGCCCCTGCAAAATTGATTTCGAGGCCAAATCTTACCCTCTAGGGCTTAGATCTAGCTTCAAATCAAACTTCACCTTCAAATCTACAACCTGTACCTGAAAACAAAAACACCCAAAACACAGATATACAAAAAATAAATAAATCCCCAGAAACCCAAGTCAGAAAACCCAAAAATTTTCCAGTCTATGCACAAGAATGGTAGATCTATCAGATCTGAGTATGAGTCCAACTCCGTTCTCAAATCTAAGTATCTAAGGGTCTCAACAACCAGATATATCAATTTCCCACATAAAAATTATTTTTTTTAAATGCATCACCCGTAAAAATCTCAGGATTAAATTTAGTTGAGCTCATCAAAAAACACGGATCGGGAGTTCACTGTTCCAACTGAAAACTTCCCCGATTGTCCGATGATCTAAAAATCAAGATTTTCCTACAAAACTCAATCCCGCCATCAAAATAGAGCGAGAAGATGATAATAAAATTAAGATAAATAGAGATACCTGTACTCAAATCACTCTTAAATTTAAATTATCAAATCACTCTTAGATAATCAAAATTTAAATTATCACTTAAACCCCAGCAACTGAGCAAGATACCTGTACTCAAATCACTCTTCAGAAGCTATCATCAATGGCTAAAAAAATTTACGCATGAAAACAACACATCTTACAGTACTTCCATGAAGAGTAACACCAGAAAAAATTAACCCCATAGTCTTTCTTTATTATTTAGAAAAATATTACACGAGAGCTTTTCGCTTAGCACACGACTCAAAGGTCGGATGGATCAACTGACAAATGACCTCCTATTTAAAAATAAATCCTCCAACGGCTAGTTTGAGTGATCCTCGTCAAAGCAATCTCGACCGTTGATGAGGATTAAAATTTCTTTTAATCTCATCTGTCGAAATATTAAATTCTTGAGGAAATTCGAATTTTTCAATTAAATGCATTTTAATTAACTCAAAAAATAAAAATTTGAGTTAATTTCCTAAAAAATTTGACTTTGACTTAACCCCCAGAGACCAAAGGCTTAAATTTAGCAAAATAATTAATTTACCTTAGTCTTTGGACCTCTTAAAATTTAATTGTTAAAAACCGATGAATTTTGCCTTTGGATAATTTAAATTTACCTAGGACCTAGAATTAATTAAATTTATAGCTTAGGATTTTAATTAATTTTTTGCCAAAAAATTTAATTAATTAACCTATGAGGATAAATTATTTTTCCAACCCTCAAGACACTTTATATCATGATTTTCATATTTTTTACATCTCAAGGGTGGAAACTCATTTGTAAAAGACCCTCACATACTACTCATTTCTGCAACACAAATATAATCCAGCAGACCAAGCAATTTGCAATAAAATAACTAACCAAATAGTTAGGATTATTCCCAAATCACTTTTACATAGACTCAATCTAGAACACTAGGACTCGCCTAAGATCCCAGAGACAAAATCCATTCCGGCTTTGGGGTAAGCCTGAAAGAAAACTCTGCCAACCATCCGAGAATGAATGGTGAGACAAAAAACCTCCCGGAATGTAGATCGTCACCAAAAAAGTAGGTTTACCTAAGCAATTACATACATGACACTGATTTGTTGAGATTATTTACATCATATACATGCAGAATGGGTTTACATTATAACATCTTAGTCAAGCTAATGATAATAGTTGAACGACATGGACACATTGATCAGGCATTATCCCTTTTGCGAAAAGGGGGGTGTACTGCTATGCGTCGTTGACACGTAGTGGTCAACACCATGGAACCACCAATCATGGGCTTAATGGACCGTGGCAATCTTGATTGCCTCTCCTTCCGTCATTTCATTCAGCTGGAAATAGACATCCAGCTTTTCGACCCATACCTTGGCCGAGCTCTTAGAGGACCCAGAAAGTTGGGAGAAATAGCCCCCCATAGCGCGTTGCAAGTCTGTCCCCTACATGTAGCCTCCTCCACTCTGTCCCTTGGGCATATTGTTGCCCTTCAGCTGGCAGAAATCCTTGAAAGTAATGGCCCTCCCAAAATCAGCTCCATAAGACTGATACTCCAGGAAATAGTCCCCGTAAGGTGCCTCCTCCTGATCTGGTTGCCCACCAGCTCCAGATTGTAGGAACATAGGAATGGTGGACCTAGAGGGTGTATTTGGGATCAGTGGGATGTTGGCATTAAGAGATGCATGGTTTTGTGAAGTGCCAGACCCTTCTCCAAACTGGAAATCCCCTTGGACTCCCTTACCCTTGTTGTCATTCCCATTACGCTGGCCCATTCCTTGGCAACATCGTGCGGCATATTATTGTGACATTCTATGGTATTAATATTGTCATTGTTCCAGACTTCTTATTACTGAGGTTATAACATTGTCAAATGGCACCTATATAGTGAAGCATTGTCACTGTAGTAACACCGAAAGATCGAATTCTGAAAGGAATTGTTATACTGAGCATTTATCCAAACTGTGGTTAGCATCCGAACTAAAGCAAGCATGTAGACCATCCGAACTCCAACACCTATACTTGCAAAGGTATGCTGAGAACTGTGTATTACTGAACCGAAACTGCCGCCATGTACCTGAGTTCTAAGCATTGTGATCTAGCATCGAGACTTCATCTTTTGAACGAGATTACTTAACCATCTTGTGGTCTTTTATTGTGGCACCAAGACCCTTTTTGTCCCAAAAGCATAGCGCCGAGACTGTGGTTAGTATGGAACCCGAGACTGTTATCATGAAATTATCCGAGAACTTCAGATGAGGAACCAAACCAGTCTCACTATAGTACTTATCCTAAATTGTCTTGTTGTAATACTCAATCGAAATTACAGTGTTGTAGCCTTAATCTGAGTTGAGGTAGCATAGTCTAGGTCCAAGATTATTCCTGTAAGCCTATTTAAGACAATTCTAAACTATGTACCATCAAATTGTGATACATGTCGAGGATATATGTTGGTGATTTTATCTCCATTCATGACTGTAAACCAATCCTTGAGTGTCACTGTAACCATAACTTAGAAGCCCTTAGTTTGACTGTAACCATAGCTTTGATACCATGTTGAGAATTGGGTAGGGAAAAGATTAATTCAAATTCTCTTTCATGATAACTGCTTGTGTTATATCTTTACTTATTATATTTGTTCATCATTATTACAGTGTTCAATACATCAAACATCTATCAAAACAATAACATTAGTGACACAATAGTTAGGCTCCAAGCCAGGGCTAAAACCCCTCCTCTTGAGGGGAAAACCTGCAATTCTCTTCTTATAGATTCTTCATTTGATGAGTACACTGACCTTGACAATTACATTTGACCCATAGAGCCTCTTCTAGATCAAGACACAATCATCCTTCACTAGTTCTTCTATCATCACTATAACACCATGTATCACCAGCCTTGACATCATGTAGAGCAAGCACCGAATAGCATCACTGAGTAAACTGAGCATGATTGTCATCATCGAGCTACTATGGAGGACTTCTGAGTTGCTGAGGAGAGATCCAAACTATTGAGGAGAGATCTGAATCTCTGTGTTGATGCCCGAGCTCCTGTACTAGAGATACAATCCGAAACCTGATGCTCGAGCTCCTGTAGTTGACCCGAAAATCTTAGAGGATGTGCGGTCTTCTCTGGACAACAAGGGTATACGCCTATATATAATAGTTAGGCATCTATATTGGAGCCAACATATACCAACGAACAGTCGTGTCTATTTATTTGAGCCGACATAACATAGATGAACCGACATGTCTCAAACACACACACAGACACACACACATATATATATTCATTGGAGCCGACATGAAGCTTCTTTCTGCATACGTTGAGGTCGACTTATGGATGATTGTGCTTGTCTTCTAGGAGAGCTTTTACATTGACTTCTTTACAAGTGTAACAGCACTTCATATACATGACTCTAAATTATATATTTATGACAAGATGACAAACCCCTAAAGACATCAAGAAGAAGTCTTTGACCTATAATAAAAACTTCTTGCTCATGAAACCCGTGATGCAAGTATTATTATTATCTTTGTCTTCTTCATAAATTCATAGTTACAAGTCATTATGAAGACCGAACCTAGTTACATTCTACAACAGGCTAGGCCTTTTAAGGCCCTAAAGCCCCAATGTTGAGCTAGGAAAGGGAGGTTGAGGCCTCTTGAGACTACAACCTGCCCTAATGAGCTTTAAATGATGACGCAGAGGCTTTGGAGACTGATGCGGGCCAAGGAGGGGAGACGCTGGCCCTAGGAGGGCTGGATTTGGGTCCGGGGAGGCCAAAAACTAACACCTTTGTCTCATTTTTTTTTCCTTCTTTGTATTTAAATTTTGCCAAAAAATCTTCAATGAATAGCCCTACAAAATTGTCTAGAGACTAGATCTTACCCTCAAGGGCCTAGATTTAGCTCTTCTTCCACTTGATCCCTTTATCCAACCTGCAAAAATGAAAATAAAACACCCAAACCCCACAAATATACAAAATACTAAAAATCCCCAAAACCCATGTTAGAAAAAATAATTTACAAGTTATATCTACAAAATTATTCATAAGATCTACAAATATACAAGGGTTTTTAAAAAATTAAAATTTTGAAAAAAAATATTTTTATGGAGTTTTTCCTTTGAAGAATGGCTAAAAATACTTTAGAAACCCCAAGGTATACTATAGCCTTAGCAAAGATTTAATCTACCATATAAATATTTGGAATCCAAGCAACAGTGATTCTTGCCCAAGCTTGTGAACTTCAAGACCAAGCACTAAAGTACCTGCAAGCACTATGGATTTATCTCAAAATAATTTGTTAGATCACATGGGGAATCAAACCACCTAAGATTAACCCAAAACTATCAATAGTATGGTTCTATCTCCATCTAATGGAAAAACAAATGTTACCAATATTCAGTGCAACATAGAGATGCCCGTAGTCAGCGCATACCACAAATCAATAAGCAAGAACACCTTGAATTGCACCCCAAAGTCTTTATTATGATTGAAAAAATAATTCCCAGTGGGACAATAGTTACAGAGCTGCTTCAGCAGAAATTTTCTAGCCAGAGATCAAAATGGCCAAAGACTCAACTGACTCTCTAATTTATAGATTTATCCTCCAAGTGGAAAAATAACAACTAGTTTCTTTGATCCTTGTCAAAATAATCTTGGTCGTTGGTTAACATTTCAAGATCTTTTAATCTTGGCCCTTGATTTTTCATTTTTGAGGAATTTTCGAAGTTATCACTAAATTCCATTTTTATTAGCTCAAAATTAATAATTTTGAGCTAATTTCCTCAAAAAGTTGACTTTGACTTAACCACCAAGGTCCAAGGGTCCAAATTTTCTTGAAATATACAACATTCCCTTGGTGGAAGACCTTTAAAAATTGATTCTTTTAGGACCCACGAATTTTTCCACTTGAAGAATTATTTTTCTTTAGAAAATTTAAGTTTGACTCTAATTAATTAATTTTCTAACTTAGGATTTAATTTTATTTTGCCAGAAAAATTAATTAATTTACACAAGAGAGGATTTCATTATTTTTCCACCCTCTAATACATAAGATTTTACATTTACAAACTTCAAAGGAGGAATACCCATTTGGCTTAGACCCTCAAGACACACAAACCATCTATGACAATATGATCTAGTAGACCAAGTGATTTGTAATAAAATAATTAAGCCAACTAGCTTAAATTATTCCCAAATCACTTTTACATCAAACTCAACTAAAAACACTAGGACTCACCTAAGATTTTGACAATAAATTTCACCCTAGCTTTGGGATTTAAGCTGGAGAAAAAAAATTCTTCTGATTAGTCGTGTTTAGAAACACAGGTAATCAGGTAGGTTAAAATACCTCCTAGGATGAAATTCGTCATCAAAATTATAGTCTTACCTAGGTTGTTACATATACTCAAGGTCTTACTAAGATCATTTACATTATGTAACTTGCAGAATGGGTTTACAATGACATGTAGATTGCTAGTAGATGACCCTATCCTGTTGAAAAAAAATTAGGCACTTCCGCTTCCTTGGAACTTTGATAAAATCTGTGCAACAGATCCCTCTGCTAGTCTTAGAACTCAGGCAAATAGAATTACTTATTGCTCTACTCCAATCAACAACTTTGAGGATGATTTGCCATGATTCATCTTGGTGGAGGCCTTTTACTCACGCAACCTCACTTGTTTGGTGACTTTGCCACTTGTTTAGACTTGTACACATTGCAACCTTTGAGGGCACCTTGCCTTGGGCATTATGTATCCGCATTAGGGTCCATGTACTTGTCTCAAGCATTGTTAAGTTATGGTATGTTCTATGCTTAGAGCAGTTTATTTATCTTTCTTATTATTATCCACAGATTAGCAATCACATGTACATTAAGTAAAGTGCAAATAGAACATTTACACGATCAACAGAAAACAAGCCCAAGACAAGAGACACGATGTGGCGGCTAGCCAGGGACAAACCCCAATATGGGGAAACCCTTGGATCAAATCTTCTTTTATCTTCAATAATTCAGCAGAGAGAAATAGTACAAAGATCTGATTTATATCAGCAGTAGCAAACCCTAGATCAGCCCTAAACTAGGGCAACAAACCCTAGATCGAACTTGTCAAGTCTCCACCGGTGAGTCGTTCACCATGCACCAGTCCAAGACTTCGCCGTGCACCAGTCCAAGACTTCGTCGCGCATCAGTCCAAGACTTCGTCGCGCACCAGTCCAAGACTTCACCGTGCACCAGTCCAAGACTTCGTCGCGCACCAGTCCAAGACTTCGACGTGCACCAGTGCAAGAAATTGTCGCGCATCAGTCCAAGGCTTCGTCGTGCACCAGTCCAAGACTTCTTCGCGCATCAGTCCAAGACTTCGCCGTGCACCGGTCCAAGAAATCTGCGTCCTTCTTTTCAAACGTGTGAGAGAGAGAGCCTTTTTGCGCAAGAGAAAGAAGAGACTCTTTTTCTACGCAAGAGAGAGAGAGATATGATGAGAAGTGAGTGACCAAATGAGGAGGAGTCATCCTATATTTATATCCAAACGTTGAAGGTGAATAGATGTGTCTGTTGGGCGTCTAAGCCTACATAAGTCGGTGGCCGACTTTGATAATTTGTCAATAATCAAAATAAATTCATATCTCCATAAATACTTATCGAAATCAGATGATCTTTAGATCAAAATCCTACACCTCTCAACGAGAGGAATCTAGGAAAAATATTATCAGCCAAGAATAAGGTGACCCACATGGAGTTTGGCCCTAGTTGCCAATTTTAACACTCCTTCTCAACTGGGGAGAACTCCATCTGCAATTCGTCTAACCGTCGCTACTATTCATCCATCAAATGCACTGCCTTGTCCAGCTTGACCCCTGCTCTGCTCTGCTCTGCTCAAACTATGAAGAAGAAGTGATCGAGGATGTCTCATACCATCCTCCATTGAACCGAAGTCAGTCTGGAGTGTGTACCACTTCCACTGGTCCCAGACCAGTCCTCTACTGACCCGAAGTCAGTTTCAGAGGGTGTACCACTCTCACTGGTCCCAGACCAGTATCATTGATCCCAGATCAATGGAGGTCATCCTAGCATAGGAAGTACAGTAGATACAATGATGCGTCCATCGGTAGAACTACTATGGTCCCTATCCTCATTTCCCTGCTCATTGATCAGATGAGAGGTACTTCCCATGAGTCCCAGACTACATGGGTAGGATGCCTCGACAAGAGAACTAATCATCCTGTACACAGGAGAACGAATCATCCTGTCCAATGGATGCCACAGAGAACTAATCATCCAGGACTACAAGAGAACGAATCATCCTGTTCCACAATCGCCATGGAGAACGAATCATCCTACCCCACAGGAGAACTAATCATCTTGTTCCATAGTCACCACGGGATGTCAGGGGAAGGTTGAACCTTTTACCCTGTACAAAGTGCACCAACAGGGGATGGTGAGTTACCCTGTGGTCATATGTTGCTCCAAGAAGTACCCCGAGCCCCTCTGGAGCTCCCAGAGGTACATCATACTTGACCCTCAAAAGAGGGTCTCTGAACGACTCCAAGTCGTTCTCGGAAAGTCAGAAATTTGACCTTTCCTAGGGGCTTTGTCAAAATGTCGGCAACCTGTTCATCTGTACTGATATGTTGGAGCCTTATAGCTCCCCGCTACACCATGTCACGAATATAGTGGTACCTGATATCGATATGCCTAGAGCGATCATGGAATACAGGATTCTCTGATAAACAAATCCCACTCTGGTTGTCACATAGGATCATGGTGGTATCCAATGTAAATCCAAACAGCTCACTGAAGAGCTTTCATAACCAGACTGCCTCACAGGAGGCCATGCTAGCAGCAATGTACTCTGCCTCGGCGGTGCTCAAAGCCACAGACTTCTGCTTCCTGCTCATCCAGGATATCGAAGCAGATCCCAAGGAGAAACAACACCCGGAAGTGCTCTTACGGTCCACCACATTGCCTGCCCAATCAACATCAGTATATCCAAGTAGTCTCACATTTTCGACAGTGTATCTTAACCCATAAGTAATTGTGCCACGAAGATATCTCGACAAATTCTTGGCACCTTTCCAATGTATGTGGTGAGGTTCAACCATGTGTTGACTCAACGTGTTGACTGCAAAGCATATACCTAGACGGGAGTTCACTAGAAACATCAACGCTCCGACAAGTTGACGATACTCGGTGGTATTTCGTAAAACAGGTCCAGCAGCACTACCACTTAACTTCTTGAAGTCAAGCTCCATTGGGGTGGTTACGGGCTTGCAATCCACCATGCCAAATCTCTCCAATATCTTCACCACTTATTTTCCTTGAGATAGGAAAATCTCCCCTAGTTTCTGCCAAACTTCCAGTCCTAGGAAATAGTGAATAAGTCTTAGGTCGTTCATCTCGAACTCAGAAGCCAACTCCCTCTTACATTCTTGAATGAGAGGGTCTGCACCTATTAGAAAGAGGTCGTCAACATATAGCACCAGTATGAGAGGCTTGTCATCTATAACCTTAAAGTAAAGGTTGGGGTCGGCTTCACTCCTAGTGAATCCCAACTTCATCAAGTAGTTATCAATCCTCTCATACCATGCTCGGGGTGCCTGCTTTAGCCCATATAGGGTCTTCTTCAACCTGCACACATGAGATTCTCGATCATGAATCTCAAATCCTTCGAGTTGCTCCACATAGACCTCTTCTTTGATCGAACCATGTAAGAACACAGCCTTGACATCCATCTGATGTAGGTTCCATCCTTGCGAAGCAACAAGGGCTATGATCGAGCGGATGGTGGTATATCGGGCAACAGGTGCAAATATCTCATCATAGTCTATACCTTCCTTCTGGGAGAAGCCACGAGCGACAAAACGAGCCTTATACTTTTCTGCACTTCTATCAACTACATGCTTTATCTTGTAAAGCCATTTTGAAGTGACAACTGCCTTGTCCTATGGTTTGGGGACTACATCCCAGACATCGTTCTTCATAATAGACTCATATTCTTCTATCATAGCATCCTTCCATACTTGATGCTTGATGGCATCTATGAATGATGAAGGCTCATTTTGGATGATCGTTCTCATGATAGTCAGGTATCCTTGATACCTGTTCGGTTTCTTACTTTCACGGAAGGTTTCTCGGGGTGTTGTGTGTCCTTCAGCATCATCAAGTGTCCCCCTAAGCCATGAAGGCCTCTTCCTTGAAGAGGAGGGCTCAGGCAGAGGAGGATCAATAGGATCCAAGGGTTCTTCTACATCGGGCATTGTCTCCTCTTCTTTTCTTTCGGTTCCCTGGTGTCAGCTTCTTGAGTGTTCCTCAAAGAAGGAAGATTGTCCACCTTGCTAAGGGCCATATCTTCGTCAAAGGTGACATCATGACTAATCTCGACTTCCCTTTGACCAGCTACAGAGATTCTATAGCCCTTAGTATTTTCACTATAACCCACAAAGATTCCTTTCTTTCCAGATGCACCCAATTTATTCATTTTCTCTTTCGCCACATGAAAATATACTGGGCTTCCAAAAATTCTAAAATGAGATACATCAAGCTTCTTACCGGTGAACATTTCTTCAGGAGTTTTGGAACCCAATGCTTGATGAGGGCATCGGTTTTGTACATATACAGCAGTGTTCGCAGCTTTGGCCCATAGAAACTTCGGAAGTCTTTGATCATGGAGCATAGCACGAACAGCTTCCATAATCGTACGGTTCTTCCTTTCTGCCACACCATTCTGTTTAGGAGTATAGGGTGTAGTGCTCTCCCTCTTAATGCTAGCCTCTTTGAAAAAGTCATGAAACTCATTGGATTCATATTCAGTCCCATTATCAGTCCTTAGGATCTTGATCTTCTTTTCGGTTTGATTCTCGATCAAGGCTTTGAAGTGTCGAAACCAGGAGAACACTTCATCCTTCTTTTTCAAGAAATATATCCAAGTCTTGCGAGAATAATCATCTGTAAAAGTGAGGTAATATAAATATCCTCCCAAAGAGTTCACAGGCATCATACCGGATATGTCTGAGTGAACCAACTGCAATATATTGGAGGTCTTGCTTTGGCTTGAGGGGAATGGTCCCCTTTTGAGCTTCCCTTCGACACATCCTGGACATACACCTTCTTGCTCTAATCTGAACTCGGGCATCCCAGTTACCATTTTTCTTACATCAGGTAGAGCTTTATAATGAAGGTGAGCAAACCTCTGATGCCATAATTCGGACTGAAGAGATGTGTCACAAGTCATGACACCCAACGGACTTCCTCCGACCTGATATAATGAATCAACTCGAAACCCAAGAGTAAAAGCATCTTTAAAGTTCTTTTTCCATACACGTACCTTGCCATCGTTGAAAGCCACCTTGTAGCCTTTGTCTTCCATTGCCGAAATGGACACCAGGTTCTTTTTGAGATCAGGTACATATAATACATCTTGTAAGTGGATGGTATTACCCTGATTTAGTTGAAGAGTGACATTTCCTACGCCTTTCACGGGATATTTTGAATTGTCTCCAAGAACAATTTCCAGGTTGGTTTCTCTCTCTACTAGATTATAGAGAGCTTCTTTGTAACCAGTGAAGTGCCTTGAGGCACCACTATCAATAAGCCAATTTCCCACCGAGTCCGGGGGAGCACTAGTAGATAGAGCAGCTGGTAGATAACATTCATCTTGCTTATTGTCAATTTCTTGCCTTCTTGAATGGTTGTCCTCTTCCTTGATTTCCGGCACTTCTTTTACCTCTGTCGTTTGACTTGCCATTCCTTTGATTGCTTTGAGAGGAATTTTGATCATCGTCCCAGTGTGAGTCCCTTTTATCAGGGCACTCCCTTGCATAGTGACCCGTTTTATTGCAATTGTAACATCGTCCTTTTCTTCCACCATTTGGTCCAACCTTTCCTTTGAATTTAGCCCCGGAATTGTTTCTTCTTTTGCTTTGACTTCACCCTTGGTCCATTTGTTCCTAGCAGCAGCGGATGCATTTGATGGAGGCTCAACAATTCCGCCTCTCACATGGTCCAACACTTCCTGTTCTTCTAATGTTAGATCAAGAGACATCTTCCATCTGTGATAGTCAGACTTCTCACAGAGTTTGTCTTCAGCAGGGAAGTGTGTTGAGGACCCCATGATTTCTTTCAGATAGCCTTGCCAACCTTCTCTTCGGTGATTGCTCTTGCTCTTGCTTGGGCTTTGTCTTCACCTCAGCTCTGATACCATGTTAAGTTATGGTATGTTCTATGCTTAGAGCAGTTTACTTATCTTTCTTATTATTATCCACAGATTAGCAATCACATGTACATTAAGTAAAGTGCATATAGAACATTTAAACGATCAACAAAAAACAAGCCAAGACAAGAGACACAAGATGTGGCGGCTAGCCAGGGACAAACCCCAATATGGGGAAACCCTTTAATCAAATCTTCTTTTATCTTCAATAATTCAACAGAGAGAAATAGTACAAAGATCTAATTTATATCAACAGCAGCAAACCCTAGATCAGCCCTAAACTAGGGCAGCAAACCCTAGATCGAACTCGTCAAGTCTCCACCGATGAGTTGTTCACCGTGCACCGGTCCAAGACTTCACCATGCACCAGTCCAAGACTTCGCCGCGCATCAGTGCAAGAATTCGCCGTGCACCAGTTCAAGAAATCACCGCACATCAATCCAATACTTCGCCGTGCACCAGTCCAAGACTTCGTCGCGCATCAGTCCAAGACATCGCCGTGCACCAGTCCAAGAAATCCTCGCGCATCAGTCCAAGACTTTGTCGTGCACTAGTCCAAGACTTCGCCGCGCATCAGTCCAAGACTTCGTCGTGCACCAGTCTAAGAAATCTGCGTCCTTTTCACACATGTGAGAGAGAGAGCCTTTCTGTGCAGGAGAGAGAAGAGACTCTTTTTCTATGCAGCAGAGAGAGAGAGATATGATGAGAAGTGAGTGACCAAATGAGGAGTCATCTTGTATTTATATCCAAACGTTGAAGGTGAATAGATGTGTCTGTTGGGCCTTTGAGCCTACATAAGTCACTAGCTGACTTTGATAATTTGTCAATAATCAAAATAAATTCATATCTCCATAAATACTTATCGGAATCGGATGATCTTTAGATCAATCCTACACCTCTCGACGAGAGGAATCTAGGAAAAATATTATCAGCCATGAATAAGGTGACCCACATGGAGTTTGGCCCTAGTTGCCAATTTTAATAAGCATTGTAGCACTTACATCAAAATTTGTGATATTGCACTGAGTTGCATCAATTATTTTGGTTGTTGTAAACCTAACTAGGGCATTGTGATCTGCATTTGGAGTTGACATTTCCCTTGGGACTTTGACGGTGCATTGAGAATTGTAGCATTGCTTTGGGTATTGCAACTACATTGGAAGTTGTGACATTACATTGAGAGTTGTGACACTAAATTGAGAGTTGTGTCATTCTTTTAGGAACTGCCACATATGCCCTAGGCATTGGAGAAAGTCGCCAAAATGTGGATTTCCACCTTTGACGAGATTCTAAATGGAGTGCTCACTTACCTCGACACATGTGTATGATAGCTTATCACTTGTATCATTGTTTATTGCTAGAAAGGAGCCATCCCATTTCCATGGTTGATTGTTGGCATCTTGCATGTAGATTGATGAGTTAGTTGGTGGTTTGACCCCTCACATTGGGATATCTAACTACTTGCTCATGATTTGAAGTTGGCACACCTTCGAGACCACTATCACATGTTATTTTTAGGAGAAAGGAGTCACCTACTTGGTCTACACGTGAGATATTGGATTCATTGCATATTTTGAGAAAGTCCTAGCTTCGAGAGTGGTTATCTCTTCACAGACTACCCAAATTTCTACCATATCAATGCCATTAGATACAAAATGACTATAGGATTTTGAAATGTGATCATAATAGAAATTCGATTAAAAAAACAAAAATGACATAGTGGTGTGGAAATAATATTTGAATTTGCTCAATAGCTTAAAAATAGAATAAAATATATGAGTGAATGAATTGGTGAAATGTTTACAAGGAGGAACCCATTAAATATTCGTATGGGGGGTGCCTCTTCCAAAAGGTTGTGACTTTTAATTAAGTAATATATTTCATATTTATTTGGTTATTGTTCTTTTTCATTCTTATATTATTAAATTCTTTTTATTATTACGTACCTTATCTTCATTATTATTTTGTACATAAAATTGCCTTCCTCTTAAGAAATATTTTGTCCATAAAGCATGGCTAATGAAGGATGTTGTTGATGAAAATTGTGTCTCCCAAGAGGCATCTTCTTCCTATAGGTTCAACTTAATAAGATATTATTTAATTACTCGGGAGTATAATTTCTTTTCTCTAGTGGCAATGATACCTTCTAGTTCTAAAAAGATCTTCCTGTTACCTACCATATGTACCTAGCTAATAAATGAAGAAGAACATCAAGTTGGATAAGGCACCAATCAAATTTTTCAGGTTTGGAAGTCTAGCACGGCAATTTCGCCCCTTCTTCTTCTCTCTTCTTTCTCTATGCAAATTTCGTACCCCCATGGGGGAATTCTCAAAAATGTCGCTAGCAAGATGAACTTACATAAAACAATTAGATCTTTGGGAGATAGTTACTAAGGAAGTTGTTCCGAAGTGTTTTTTCACTTAATTAATTATTTTTGTTTTTCAGCAATAAATAATTAATTGAGTTTTTTCACTCACAACCTCCAAAGTTGGAGTGAGTTTTAATAATTGGGTCGTGAGTGTGTTTTCTAAGTCTAGGATCAATGTATATTACCATGATAGGCATTATCTTGAGTCTCATGGAATTGCATTGGGTTTTAGTAGGATTTTTTAATAATTAAAAATTTCCCATGGAACAAGAATTTTTAATTACAATTTATGTAACAGATAAAAAAGTGGTGCTAGGAAATGTTGTACGGCATGTGAGTGCTTGTTTTTCATCCTTAGAGTACCAATATTATCCCAATACCCACTTTGGGGTACAAAATATTAATTTTTCCTCATGAAAAATCACTTTTACACAAAGCATGAGAAAAAAACATGAAAAATCAAGACAATTAATAACTAAGAACATGTCAGAAACATGTTTCTAGTCAACTCTCTCTCAATCACTTAAGAAGAGTGACTAAGCACTCAAGAGAGAGTTGAGTAATTTTTTGAGTGATGAGTCATAAGCCATCTCAAGTGAGGCCAATTTGACTCTACTGAGTGAGAGTTAACCTCACGAGTTGGGTCTACGAGTTGCACCATGAATGGGTCGAGTGAGCACCTGAGTTGGGGGCCGAGTTGGCACTCTAGTGAGGATGAGTTGACTAGAGCATATGGGAGATTACTCCCTCTTCATACCCACTTTGCAGCTTAGTCTCCCACTTGAAACCTACACATATCTCCTAGAGAGCCTATGCATGGCCACTTGGGCTATACGCAACCCTCTCTTGGCAACTCATCCTTGCCACTTGGGAACTCATGGATCTTTCTTGGGATCATCAATTCATTGGGATCTCCTCCCTTCTCTTCTATGAATTGAAGTGCTCCCCTCCATTGTAAGCCATTTTTGAAGAGTTGGAGCTCTTGGGAATTGTTGCTATTGTATTGTTCTACCATTTTGTTAATAAAAGGAGGCTTTGGAGACTGTATGCTAATTTTGTGTGGTGCTTGGAATCTAATTGAGGTATACTTTGTATTTTATTGCATTTGCTTCGAGTTTGTAGCTATAGGCCTTAATAGGGGCATTGTTGTCCAAAGGAGAGGATAAACAATCTTGGTTGTTTGTTTGCCCTCTTGATAGTTTGCATTATTGGAACTGAAATTTACATGTTTTTCTTGGTTGAATGTCATGTTTATTCATTTTCCAATTGCAAGCTACAACTATGATCACTAATCCCTTGGCAAGATCTTAGGTTTTGCAGGTGCCTCAAGCTTTGAAGGTTGGAATCCTCCTCGGTTGGAGTATCCATCTTCAAGCACATAAGAAGCGAATTCCCACTAGCACCCAAGTGTCTACAAAAGTGCTTTGAAGACTCAATCTCTCGCTTCTCTTCTCACATAAATTCTCAAAAATAGTTTCAATCTATCTTGGTTCGATTTCTAAGGGTTTCATTGATAAATCTAGCAAGTTAAAGGCTCATTTTTGCTGTTGCCCTAACAGCAACAAAACAACCAAGAAAAGTTGATTAAACTCGCCTGTTCTTGGTTGCCTTAGAGTAGGAATTTCCATTCATTTCACTAGCTTTACATTCGGTATATTTTGGAGCTTTTTGTACTAACATTTGTGAGTGTTCCAAAGCATTTTGGGTACATTTTACTCTTGTTTGCTTGCTGGTTTTTAGCAGGTCAGCAAATTTACAAGGGGAGATGCTGCCAAAATTTGGTCAAATTGAAGCATTCAAGCACCCGGAAGGAACCTCACACAATTCCCTTTCTAAAACAAGGAGTTTTACCACCATTGTAACTTCAAAAAACCATTCTTCACCCTTTATTCATAAGGGAGACCATCACCATCTAAGAATTGTAATCTTGAGGGAGCTAGGAGAGTCTCCTAAGCATCCCAATCCCCCCACCTAGCAGGGGCCTCATGTGTTTTGTGTTTCATTTTCATGGTGTGTTCATTGGTCTTAAAATTAACTTAACACCGCAAAACATTAGAGTAGATTTCAATTTCATAGATTAGATTTTATTTTATGCTTTAAATTAGATTTCATTTTTGCAAAAGTAATGAACCCCATCAAGCTCTATCATGCTCTCCGTCATTGCAAGCCTGGCTTGATCCTTACATGTGACTAGTGTTGATTTTCTAGGATAATTTTGATCTTCTATTCTGATAATTACTTTTTAATGATTTCTATAACCAAGTTCACATATATCTTTAAGCAATTATACATAAAAAATTTCAACAGTGATGCAATAATGACAGTATGATCATAAAGAGACATCCAAACACACAAAGAGACGCCAATTTTCACCTGGGAAATCCAAACTTTGGAGAAAACCCAACCATTTTTTCTAGGAGAATTTCTTCAATTCAGCAAAGTTACAATCTGATATTCATAACTCAAACTAGGTCAAACTAGACCACCAATCTACCATAGGTCAAACATGGTCAAACTAGCCTAATTTTGGCCTTCTGCAATTTGGTCAACTCAAAGTCAAACAGGTCAAATTTCGACCTCTTGCTGCTAAGCAGAAATTCGGTCAAACTACCCAATCAAACTATGGTCAAAGCTACCCAATAACAAATTCGCTCAACACCTCAGAAAACTCTATCTAACTGACCTCAAAACAACTTGGTCAAAGCCTCAAAGAACTCAGTCAAACTGCTACCCAGAAACTTAGTCAAATTACTAGTCAATGCAAGTCAAATGCTGGTCAAACTTTGCTAGTCAAACTTTGGTCTTCTTGTCTCTCTCCTTCGCATGTGTGAATAAAATATTATATGATTTTATGAGATCCGAATTGATGCCAACAGTCAAATGGTGTATATATAGTGGTCAAAGTAGGTGGGTTTTGACCAATGGTCAAACCCATTCAACTGGTGGGGCCGACCTATCTATTTGGAGCCTACATGGGCTCAAATATAATAATTTTAATTTCTTTTAAGGGGCTGATTTGAATATCGACCAATACTCCCTCTTAGCTAGGGAGGTATCCAACTTTGACTTTCTCAAATGTCCACTTTGTTGAACAATTTCTCCATCCAAAGAAAAGATTGAATGAGCTAGCTATGTTAATGTATCCATCCACTTCACGTTCTAATCTAGAACCATGTGGAAAGCATCCTGCATCAACATCATGCAAAGCATCTAATCAGCTATGTGAAAATTTCAATACTGAAATCCTATTGTAGCAACTGGAAATTATTTTTCTAAATGTTAATTAATTTAACAATTTATCTGCTACGGAAAATACCAAATAATTCATACTACAACCTTCACAATTAAAATTGCGGAAGATAATAGCGCTGGAAACTTAGAAATGGTAGCACACACATCAAAAATTAACACAGTTATTTTTGGACAAATGTCCCCGAAAATCCCAACTTGGGAAAACCGGTGCAGCAACTGACGGTTTTATTATTATGCAACAGTGAGAAATTCTTAGTACAATCTAGATGCCGAAAATTGGCAATCCTATAGAGAAATTACTAGAAAAAATAATGTGAGGAATTGTCCTCACCCCCACTCAATGTTACTTGGGAGCGGGAGCGGAAGCGGGGAGCGGGAGCGGAAGCGGGAGCGGAAGCGGGAGCGGGAGCGACCATTTTCAGAAGCTCCCGGTTTGGGAGCGAATCCCGGAGCGATTTTTTAAAAATATATATATTTTTTATATTTTTTAATTTTTGATACATATATGTCAACAAAAACATGTAGAATGATGAATTAGATATAAAAAACATAAAAAAGCATAGATTGAACCATATAACAACAATCATCTAGAAGTTATAATCTTCATCAACCACGTCCGCAAGTTAGTAACATAGTAACATACAACATATTGAGTCTCATGATTCATCAATCTTAAAGTTTCAAGCTTTCAAAATTCAATATATAACATTTATCATCATTGATCACCAAAGTTGTACTTGTAAGCTAAGTGTAACCATTACAACAAATAATATCTAACATGAAATGAAATGTTATAAAATGAAATGAAATGAAACAACTTTCAACTTTCATGAAGCATCATATTCATAATTCATTACTAATGAGTTATAATTGCCAACTTCAAACTTAAATTGTCATATATTGTTTAAAAAAATATCATAATAAATATGAAAGAGTCAATAGTTATAAAAGCTACTAGAAACTAGAAAAGAGAAGTAAATCTATTATCTATTTCTTATGCTTGGGCCTCTTGCCACCACGAGAAATGTCTAATTTTTTAGTCTTGTTGCAAAATCAGGATCTTTGTCATTAATATCACCCTCCAAGCATTAATATCCAGAGGTATCTTTGTCATTACCTTTGTATCTGTATAGGGATCTTTGTCATTAATATCACCCTCTAAGCATTAACATAAGATAGAAAAAGCATAGCATGTCAAGTCAAGATTTTGTTTGAGTGATGCGTACATTTTTAGAAGGGTCATGATAGAGGAGTTCGACAACCAATGTCACTAACATCAAGGTACATAGAGGGATTGGTACTCTTGATTAAATGTGAGTTCCATACCCTAATACATGACAAAATTCAATGGAAACATTGCAATCCCCCAATCCTGAAATCCTGAAAAACTGATAAGTCTGCTGGATTTTGAATGAAATCTAAAATTCTACTTTCTCCATATGAAATCCAATGAGGACGAAACCACTCTCAAACATCCTGAGTCATTTCATGGTAATGTTAAAAATTTAAGTAAAAGGATGAAAATGAAAATTAAAGAAAATGTCACTTTTACTTTAAGAATTTAACATTACCATGAATAGCATATCAATACTAGGGCCTAGACTTGATCATTAAGTTGCCCCACTCAAAAACTATTTGTTTCTTTCAAAAAAAATTGCATTTCGAACATTACTACAAAAAAAAATTCAAAAAAGGCAAAACGCTCCCGAAAAGGCAGGGAGCGAAATTTTTTTGTAGGGAGCGCGCTCCCGAAATCGCTCCCTTTTCGGGAGCGATTTCGGGAGTGCGCTCCCGACCCGCTCCCGAGTCGCTCCCGCCCGGAGCGCGGATTGGGAGCGGGAGCGAGGGGGGGGGGGGGGGGCGCTCCCCCGCAACACTGCCCCCACTAGCAATCCGAGCTCTAACTGCAACTCCAAGTGAGTCATCCAAACAGCCTTTGCACAGGGTTGTGTCACCCTTACACAGTCCTTTCTATGCTCTGCCTAAATCAACTTCTCTTATAGCCGTCTTGTCTTCCAGTGGCAGAAAACCTGTCTCTCCGGCCTTTTGGAACTCTTTCCCGACCTCTGGAACTGAAACTCGGCTTCTCTCTAGCAAAATCAAATTGCCTCTAGAAGCTTCTGCGCAGCCCCTGTGTCAACCTCACTATGGCTCTTTCTGCCTCTCTGCAATTCACTTCATTGTCCTTGCCCCTCTCTGTCTCTACTTCCCTACTGAAGCTCGAACTCTTTCAGCATTATTGACTCTCTAGAAAATCAAATTCTCCAAAGAAATTGAACTCTTTGTGGTTCTCACAAGTGTGTTCTCCATCTACCCATCTACTTCTTCTTATAATCCTTTTTTGGACCTCCAACAGCCAAGAATAAAACTTAATCAAGGGCCCAAATTAATTCCCTGTTGATCCATGTGAGTTTCTAGATGATTCACACCTTATCTCAATTAATTCTGATTAATTAACCAGATTTCCTATTTTTAGACTTAGGAAATATTAAAAAATAGACTAATAATCTAATTGAGACACTTCTAGGTGGAATTTCCATAAACGATTTATGGGTTATGGAGAGCTCATGTGTTTTATCCTCCACAAAGTTTCAAGACTAGAACACCTTCGATGATACAAAAACTAACAAGGTACTAGTCAAATCCCCTTTGGAAATGGATCTAGTCACCCACTAGCCAAAACACTTTGACGGTATGGTCAGAACCTTCTGACCGGGGTCAACAAGACTAGTCCTGGATCACCAACTCAACAATTCTTCACTTGGAGCTAGGTCAATACCTTTGACCAAAAAAATGGTGAAACCCTGGGCCAATTACCATTCATGGATGTCAATTGAATGGTAAAACATTTGCTCAATGAAGGCACTCACTCTACCCACTAGCCAAGTACCTCTTTGCAATATGGTCGGAACCTTTTGACCAGGGGCACTCACTCTACCCACTAGCCAAGTACCTCTTTGCAATATGGTCGGAACCTTTTGACAAGGGGAGCACTCTAGACCTTGATGCTCTATGGGCCATTCACCCTAGCCACATTTCATGACCCCTGGTCAATACCCTTGACCTGTCAATATCCTTGACCTGTCAATATCCTGACCTAGGGAGAATGTTTTCCCTTGATGCTACAACATCAACACTACCTCTCACTGAGGGAGACATTCTCAACCACTCCAAGCTTGTTCCTGAAGTAAACAAAATTCATCTTGGGATGGAGGCCTTGTGAGAATGTCAGCAACCTGCTCATTTGTAGAAATGTATTGGAGCCACACTGTTGATTTGTGTAGCTTGGGAGGTACTCCAAGCCCTAGGGTTCAAGGTTTGGAGGGCAAACCGCCACAAGGGTCACTTGTGGGCTTGGAACCCAAGGATGAGGTTTTGCACCCAATCATGTTTGGGGCAATTCCGGGAGCACATTTCTACCCGTGATGGCATGAGAAGATAGAGGGTGAAAAGGAGAATCCAACACTTCGAGAATTTTCAAATTCTGAGTTGTAGAGAAATGAATTTTTGAAGTTGACAAGTAATTATTGGTTTTCAAATCATCTAGGCTTGAAGTAAAATTTGGCCAATAGATGTGTCTCTTCACTAATTCGTGGAGCCCTTTCTTTTGTGTATAAAAGAGAGGTGATGGAGTCACTTTAGACTCATCCATGTGTGCAACACTTCCCTCACAAGAGCTCGGTGGAGAGAGGTATTTTTGTTCTAGGCCGCAACAAGGAGGACTGGACCAGCGTGGGTTAGAGGGTTGTTTTGATGCCATTTCAGGAGCACCGAGATGCTGGAGTGAAGGCCGTAGTGCCTTGCTGGAGGGCCGCAGGAGGAGGGGTCTGTTTGAGGGTTTGTTTGAGGTGGGACAGCCCTCAAAATAGGTTATCGCAGACTATTTGAAGGAGTGAAGGACAGTCGTTGTCATAACAAGGAGGATAGTCCTTGTTAAGGGTTGGAAACTGCCCATACATTGTAGCGTGTAGGGAGATCCTTTCACTAAAGGACAGCCACAGTCCTTAGGGGCAATTCTGGGCAGGAATAAGGGCTAGAAAAGGGACTGTCATGATGCCCTAGTTTGCAGCAGTGGAGCAACCTTCAAACAATGGATAGAGGTATGTATTTTAGTGAATGTTTGCAAGTGTTGGATCCTAGTTTGAGGATCAGTCTTGGATCGTTTATAGGGCAGCCTATGGAAGTCAAAGAGGAGGGGCAAACCTCATGGTTAGATGCCCTAAACCAGTGATAGTTTCCATAGTGATTGGGCAGCAGACTTGGAGCGGAAGTTTGATGTGTGTTGGGTCAAAGAGTTTGACCATTGATTGGATCGATTGATGGGAAGCTTGAGGAGACCTTAGGAGTTGTTTGGAGGAGCCCACGTGGACTATTGGGAAGCCTACTAAGTAGCCAAGGTGATAGCAGGCACATTATATTGGAAGACAAGAGATAGCAGCAAGGAGAGTTGCAAATGGACTCTCGTATGACAGTTAGATAGATATCCTAGGTGAGGACATGATTGGTGCCCAGATTTGTGTAATAGCTCCTCTATTGCAAAAGCAAAGGGCAGATTGGTGAAGTCTGTGGGCAGTCTTGTGTAAGGGCCTCTTAGGTGTGGGGATGCCCTAACTAGGTGCAGATGCTACAGCGTGGACTTGGTCAGTCGTGGATTGTTGGAGGGCAGCGTAAGAGTGGACTAAGTGTGGATGTGATTGGGCACTTATGGTCTTATAGTGTCCAAGTTGGAGCCCGGTGAGCAACACCTTGATGGACAAAGGAGTTTACAAGAGAGACAGTTGTTGAGCTCAATGGTCTGATCAACCAGGAGCAGTTTTTGGAGCCCGAGACTTGTGTGTGGAGAAGGACATCTACAACAAAAGATGGGCAGTCCTCCTAGCCCGTGTTCATTGTGGGAGATGGACATCTTGCAGTGATAGGTGGCAACCCTCCGTGCCCTATGTTGGTCTTCATTGGTGCAGCGCAAGAAGACCATAATGGGCTAAAGTCCCTGAGTAGCTGAGGAGCAGCAGTGGGCAAATTGAGAGTTGTTCACAAGTGGAGTTGTGAACAACTCGACAGGAGTCTCGATGTGTTGATGCGTTGATGGACGAACGATCAACTAGTGAGCAGATTGGATAGCTAAGGTTTAGTGGCCAAATGGACTTGGAGCATTGATAGAGGCAGGAGCTGCAGATCGGGAGCTGCAAGACCACGCAGGTATAGGGTATGACCAAGGCGAGTTGAGAGAGTCGACTAAATCATCCAGATGGTCAGAGTATCTTGTTAAGGGCAAATTGGTTGTCGATGGACTAACACCAAGCCCTAGTTTGAATCTTGTACTAGTGGATGTATGAGGGCCATTATCCTTGGTATGGGAGCCCTAGACTATTGTATTATATGTTGTTTAATATAACGAAGTTGGTTTGAAAATTGTAAAAAGTTGTCTATATTATGTGCATGTGTGATTTATTGTTGTTTATATTTCGTTGTGCAAAGTAGTATCGTTGAGATTCTTGGATTGGTAGCGTCAAAGATTTTAAGATTCTACACTAAACCCAAGGTCGTGGAAATTCAACACACACTACTCCCTTTTATACCATGTCTAGGTACTTGATCTCAATGTGCTTCGACTTGTCATCACAATCGTCTCCAACACCAAGTCAAACAATCCTGCGAGCAGCTTCCCAAGCCACACTGCTTCACAACTTGCCAAACTAGTTGCAATATACTCAACCTTTGCAATGTTGAGTGTGATTGTGCTCTTCCTGTCTTCTTGACTCTGTCCAATCTAAATTTGTATATCCCTGCAATTGTACTTCATCATGTGAGACATACCTCAATCCATATCTAACTGTACCATGCCAATACCTCAACACATGTTGTGCCACACGCCTTGGCTCAACCATAAAATGACCAGCTTTTATTATTGAATCCATTACCACGACTGTTTTCCAGTCACCCTAACTGGGTGCTCCCTTTGACTCTGAAACAGATAATACTGTGGCAATCATGATTGCTCCCTCTTGTTGAGAAATCAATGTAGATGTAGATTAGAGTTGATTCCTCTTACTTGATAATTACTTGTGAGAGTTTGTTGACCTTTTATTACTTTATTATATCTTCTTCATCAAGCAATTACCAAAACATAAAATGCATGAAGATCACAAGAACACAAAGAACACAAGATATAGGCTCCAAGCCAAGGCAAAACCCCTCCAAGGGGAAAACCCAATAAACTCTTCTCTTCTTACAGAATCAGATAAAAGTGAGACATCCAAGACCTCCTCAAGCACCAAGTCAGCCCTCCTTCAAAACCTTCCTCAAGCAAGTCAAAATCCCACCAATTCAACGATACTCAAAGCTGGTCCAACTTAGATTTTCGACCCTGCAACTTAGATCTGAAATTTGGCCCAGCAATTTTTGGACCTGCAGTTTGTACAGTTACCCCAGAAACTCACACGTGTGAGCAGAAACAGTCAAAAATTCAGAATTTTCCTTTCTTGCTTGGCTTTCTTCTTTCTTCCTTGGCCTTCGCACTTCTTATTCTTCCTTCTATTTCAGAGATCGAACTTGTGTGTCAAGTGTGCAAATGAGGACGAAGTCTCTTCCTTTATATAGCCATCCATGTGGTTGAATTAGGCCTCTTCTAGGCCGACTTCTTCTTGGCAAGGCCGACTTGGTCTTGGGGGTCAAAAAGACTTTTCTAGACTCAAAAATAATAATTTTCTTTTGTTACAAATTGTCCAAATGGGACTTTGACACATGACAAAATTTCTTCTTGACTTCATGCTTCACTAAAAAAATATATATATAATAATAATTTTCTTTTTCTTCTTTTGCTTTTTACAAGAAATATATATATTGATACAAGTACAAAAACAATTATGAAGAACGAACCTGGTTACATTTTCCAACACCTATGCCACTGTTGCTTCCCAGTCACTAAAGCATATCTATTGTCTTGCATGGTCTGCTTATAGAATGCAACCTGCTCTTAGAGACCTCCCGTCTCTAAGCATTTAGTCTAACAATCTTGCAATCCATCATTTGAAGGATCTCAATAGTATACTTTCCTTGACCAAGGAAGTAATGCATCAAATCTAGATCCTTCATCTCAAACTCAGAGGTCAACTCCCTTGGACACTGAAGCAAGGCTTAACTACTCCCTCTATCATGGAAGCAAATCCTCCTGCCACTGCTACTCTTTCTGTCAGATGAGTTCTTCTCCTCTCATCAAAAACAAGTCATATAATAACAAGATCAACCAAGGCTCATTAGATATTCATCAATCCAAGAATAACATGCTCGAGGTGCCTGCTTGAGTCCATACAAAGCCTTCTTTAGTCTGCAAACATGAGATTCCTTCTAAAGTACCTCAAATCCCTGAGGTTGTTCTATGCACAGTTCTTCTTCTTCGTCAATTACTCCATTGAGGAACACAGTCTCCACATATGTAATTCCAACCCACAATAGAAGCAATAGAAATAATAAATTTAGTAGAAGTGTACCTAGCAACTGGAGCAAATGTCTCCTCAAATTCCTCTCCTTCTTTGTATTTATCTATGTTGCCATCCACCGGATGCTTGACCTTGTAGATCCTCTTGGAGGTCACTATTGACTTCCTCTCAAGTCTCAACACAATTCCACACATCGTTCTTCATGGTGGCATCTTTGCAAATTATCTGCTCCCTCTGAAATGACATCTCTTCTAGTCATCTGACGCGATTCTAGATGTCAATATAATTTCTCCCTTTTGAGCACAAATCACTCTAGCCGAGTTTATGCTCGATCCTAGGAGAATCCTCTTGTCACAGACTTTGCTTTGTTCTTCCTGTTGCCAGAGTCTTGGCAGCGTTCATGATGTACCTGCAAAACCTCGTTAGGAGGCCATGGAAGAAACTATTATAACCAAGCAAAGAAAGATATAAAGGCAAGAGGTTGACTAGAAATACAATAATAATAATCAAGAAGGAAAGATATGAAATACTTATCTTTTGATTTGAGGATTGTAGGGAATTGTCAACTCCCTCTTTATCCTTGCCTTTTGCAAACTCATCAAGCTAGAAATGCTCATCCTCGTCCTCATCATTAGTGATTAATGCATGTAGCTTTCTTTTCCTTCCTTGCATGAATTGTATGAGCTAGGGTTGTTGAAAATTGGCAGCTAAGGGATGAATTTCATTGAATAAAATTTCATTTATGACTATTCTAGAGTGACTTTCTAAATATAGAAAGTCATGTATATCATTGCAAACATGACTTTCCAAAATTAGTAAGTCACCTTATCTCAATTGGAAATTATGTATAGATGATGGAAAATCACTTAACTTATCCTTAATCAATCTAAATTGTTTAATTTTTAAATTTAATCATCAATATTATTAATATTATTATTATTACACACTTATGATACTATAATATTATCTAAAGAGGAATTACATGTCACCTCTCCTACTTGGCACTCAATCATGCCACTTCACATCTCTCTCCTTGATGGCAAATCGAACTCTCTCATTCAATGATACATTACTCTCTCTCTCTCTCTCTCTCTCTCTCTTAAAGGATTCATTCCTCTCTCTCTTTAATGCTCTTACGCACCTCTTACACTCTCTTACACACTTTAATGACTCGTCATAAAAAGATTCCTCTTACACCTCTTTAATGCATATGTTACACTTCTCCTTAATGGCTCGAATTACTAAGGCATGTGTTCTCCTTCTTTATGGCACAAGTCACTAAGGCATGCGTACTCCCTCTTGATGGCATGAGTTACTAAGGCAAGCGTACCTCCTTTATGGCATAAGTTACACTCCTATTTTGGCATATGTAACTTCTCCTCAAGGCATGGGAGTTACTCCTTCATGAATTCGACCTCCTTGCTCTTCCTATATATTTGTGCCTCTCATCCTCTCTACTACTCACTTGTGCATTGTGAAAGGAGAGTATGAACTTGAGAAAGAGAGAACTAGAGAGACTAGAGAAGAATTGCGAGAGAGAGAGAGAGAGTCTTGAAGAGTGAGAGCAAAAATTGGTGAGCCAAAGCAATTCAGAGTTTGCATCAGCTACTGTTATCAAAGATATTCTTCAGATTTGGGTGAACTTCTTCTTTCTCTCATTGTATTTTGTATCTCTACTGAACATTTGATTTCTAATAGAAGAAGAATCTGGTTGGGTTTTCCCCTTGTGGGTTTTTCCCTAGTCATTGGACCTAAACTCACTGTGTCTTATTGAGTTCTTGGTTGTCTTTTATTGTGTATATAGTTTATGTTCTATCTACAATTGCTTTACTAATATTTCAAATTAAAGAAGTTATTAGATCAAGTAATTGTTATAGCATAGAACTTCATAATTTCAACAAGGGTTTCTTCATCCTTGAGTTATCCATCCACACTAAAGGCTCAATTGCAAGCTAATGTCATTTTCATGCTACGAAGTACACACTCCTACTAGCATTCAACATTCTTGACCTCGCCTTGAGATGACTAGAACGACCACCTCATGCTCCCCTATTGATCCGTCAAATCAGAGCAACAAACAGCAGGCAAAGTTCAGGAGTGCACCAAAATTCCAAACAACATAATGGTGAGACCCCAGGTTTCTACTTAGCCCCCCCTAGGGAGGCCAACCAATCTTATCGAGAGGAACTCATCAATAGTAGTATGTACATCAGGCCACACATTCTCAGAGTGCTAGAGAGATCAGCTCCAAATAGTTTTAGAGTACCTCCCTCTCGTCAAACTACCTCCTAGCCCCAAAGGAGTAGCCAGAGATCGATGGGAAGTTTCCTTCCTCTAAACTTAGATGTTAGGAATATCCCTCACTCATACATTCCCCCCAAATCATACAGCCAAACGCCCGACGGTTCCAAAGGACTCTGATAGGGTATAAAATCCACGAAATTCTGATCTGCTAATATGAATAATCTGAAAACTTTTTTTCTTTTCACATAGACACAAAAATTCTCTACCAAATAGCAATGGAATAGAACAGAAATAAAAGCATAATTCACACAATAGAACAACATAATTTTTCTAGGGAACCCAACTAGGAAAACCCTCGCTTGAGAATTTTATTAAGGAACACTGAGCGAAATGGAAAATTCTTTCATATTCTCGAAATTTAAATCAACAAAATGCTTCACATAAAATTTCCTTCATCAAAAAGAAGATCGTGACGTAAAACATAACAAATAAAGCACTGCAATCCAATAACACAATGAACAAGAAAATTCTCAGTTTATTATATCAAATAAACTAGGGTTTACATGTTGATACAACCAATATCGCTAAGATGACAAATTGGCCTCAAGAATCTGCTACAATGTTGTGTTGGCCCTCAAAAATTGAACTGAAATGCAACTACTAAGCTCTCCTGTGAACTCTGGATGAATTCACCAAGAGGGAAGTTGGGTGCTCACCCACTCTCACTGAATCACCCGAGGGTTTTTGTCTCGAGGCTACTATGGTAGAGAACTAAATTCTCTAATCCACACCAAAGACAAATGCTCAAATCCAAGATGTCTCCAAATAATCTCCTCCTCTTTTATAGATTTGATGGATAGATGTTCAAGCCTCTAGAAGCATCTTGTTTTAGTATTTTATTATTATTCTAGAAGTACCTCCATTGACTTTATCTTAAGTGACCTTTTAATTTTATCTTATTTCACTTAAGTTGATTTTGGCCTTCTTCCTCCAATTAATTATTTTTCCTTAATTAAATGACTAATTAAAGTCATTTTTAATCAAGGAAAATGGTAAATCCCCCACCATACTCTCTCTAGACACTAAAAGTCACTTCCCAGCATCCCATCCTATAGATCTTCCCATTTGGGTTCCAACGAGCTATTACACCGAGGTATTCCATCAAATATTTCTCCCGGAATGCCACCTCAAGTGAAATTAATTAAGTCAGTCTCAATAATAACCTCGTTTTCCAAAAGTTGTCGGAATGCAACGGAACGAAAGGCAAGTTGTGTGGATGATAGAATATGCCAAGTGAATGTCATTGGATCTCGTAAAATCTCCTCAAAAATCCCTCGGGGCCCTTGATGATGTAATCCTGCTCCTACGGCCTAGCCATCATATACCCTAAAAACCCATCCTAGTTGTAATATAGAGGAAAATAAAAATGGGGACATCACACAAATACAAGCTTGTTTCGATTTGAAAACACAATGATTCTCCTACCTGTCCTAGGCCTAAAACCCCTACTTGATCCTTGATCTTCTTCCTCCTTCTATGTGCACTAGAGGCTCCAATTCCCTTGTGCAATTCCTAAGGAAATAGCTTCCTATTTCCTAGCGCAGCTCAAGCTCCTATTAAATAGGGAATTTCCCTATTTCTATGCGCACTTCAAGAAGAATTGCTCTCCACAATAATTCGCACAAGAAGAAAACCCTTGGCTCGTTCCTCCACAAGCTCTCTTGCTCACAAACTCATGCTCAAGAATAATGAATACAAAGTGTGCCTTCGATCTCCTTATAAGCACTTCGATTTGGCTATTGTTAGTGAGTTTCTAAATTAGGAAGTCGAACTGGAGTTTTTCTAGTTAACAAAGTCAATACAACTAGTTAACTGGATCCTCCTAAAATTTAGGAGGCTAACTCCACTTGAACATTCAGTTCCCAATTTAACTCACACTAGAGGACAGATAACTCAGTCCTCCACAAACTCGCACTAGTCAAACTGCTTCTTGAACTCGTCCTCATCATTGGCACTCGTGCATGATTAAGAATATCACTAAATCAATTCCTTGAATTAAGGCACAAATCAAGGACTCCATTCCTTCATTACTTTTCAACACTCCCTCTTATCGAGGAAGGGATTTTGTACAACTCCCAACTTATCTCTGTGATGAACAAAACTGCTTCTTGCCAATGCCTCCGTCAAGATGTTTGTTGTTTACTCCCCCGTTCGAATGTACGGTAGCTTAACTATCCCCTTCTGCACGCAATCTCTAAGATGGTGATATCGAATCTCGATATGCTTTGAGTAATCATGAAACACTGGATTCTCAGAGAGTTTAATGCAACTCTAATTATCACAACGTATCATGGTAGGCTCCATCCTCTATTAGAAAAGTCCCACAAGTAACTTCTTCATCCAAATAGCCTCGCAAGCTGCCTGACTAGCAGCGATGTACTTGGCCTCTGCTAAACTAAGTGCAATTGATCTCTGCTTCCTGTTGTACCAAGAAACTGTTGCTGACCCAATGTTGAAGATGCCACCTGAAGTACTCTTCCTCTCTATGGAGATCCTTACCCAATCTGCATCTGTGAAGCCCTTAAGCCTCACTCCATCAACGTGTCTATACCACAATCCATGGTATGTTATGCCTCTGAGATATCTCAACACATGCTTTGCAGCAACCCAATGCACTTTGGTCGGTTCGACCATGCACTGACTCAACTGGTTGACTACAAAACAAATATCAGGTCGTGTGTTAACCAAGTACATTAACGACCCAATGAGCTACCTGTAAACTGTAGGATCCAATTTCTCTCCTCGATCAGCATCCAGCTTCCTCCAATTGTGACTAGAGGTATGGCCATGGGCCTGTAATCCTACATATGAAATCTCCGAAGAATCTCTATTTTGTACTTTCCCTATCACACGAAGATCTCACTATCACCCTACCAAACCTCCAAGCCAAGGAAATAGTGCATAAGCCCCATATCCTTCATCTCAAACTTCCTTGCAAGGTCCTCCTAGCAATCTTGGATTAAGCTCTCATCTCCGGTCAGTATAAGGTCATCGACATAGAGAACTAGAATGAGCAAAAGCCCTCCAACCATGATGTAGTACAGGTTGCCATCCATCTCACTCTTAGTGAAGCCCAATCCTTGAAGGTAGTTGTCAATCTGAGTGTATGACGCTCTCGAAGCCTGCTTGAGCCCATAAAGAGCTCTCTTCAGCCTGCACACGTGTCTATACTAAACTGCTCAAACCCCTCTGGCTACTCTATATAAATCTCCTCCTCAACCACTCCATTGAGGAATGTTGTCTTCATGTCCATCTGGTAGACCTTCCACCCCATCTATGCTACAAGTGCTAGAATAGTCTTGGCAGATGAATACCGTGCTACTGGGGCAAAAGTCTCCTCATAGTCAATGCCCTCAATTTGTGAGAAACCCTTGGCCACAAACTTGGCCATGAACTTCTCCACGCTCCCATCTGCTCCATGCTTCTTTACACCCATCTAGATCCAACAATTGATTTCCCCTCAAGTTGTGGAACAACCTCCTAGACATCATTCTTCATGATAGAGGAATAATCATCCATCATGGCATCCTGCCAAACCTGTTGAGAAGTTGCTTGCTTATAAGAAGAAGGCTCAGTGTCCACCAACTCTGTCATTAGTACCATATAATTTTTGTGCCTCTGTGGTTGTTTACTCTGTCTAAACATGGTGCTAGCAGCCTTGACCTGCTCCTAAGCCTCCTGGATCAACCTCTCAGCCCACTTGGCCTTCTTCCTCCTTGTGGTGGGTGGCTCTGGCTGATCTATCTGCTCTCAGCCTAGCTTGTCCTCCTCATCTGTTGCAAATCCTGTTACGCTACCCTCTTGCCACTAGACTGTGGTTGTGGCTGAATCTGAGGTGTTGGTTGTGACTCTTGTTTGGGAGCAAGTAGCTCCTCCTTAGGTACTGCAATCTGCTCACGCTCTAAGGAAACTCTCAGAGCCTGATCCTCCTAGAATCTCACATCTCGCCTGAGAACTATCTTCCTAAGTCCTAGAAGATACACCATGTATGCCTGAGATGTCTCACTATACCCCACAAAGATACCCTTCTCTGTTGTGGCATCCAACTTCTTCCTGTTATCTTTGGACACATGACAGTAGACCTTTGTGCCAAAGATCCAGAAGTGTGAAACATCAAGCTTCTTGCTTGTGAAAGCTTCCTCTGGTGTGACTCATCCAACCACCTTGTGTAGACTCCTTTTCTGCAGAAATATTGAAGTGTTGCATGCTTCTACCCACAAGAACCTAGGTAGATCCTAATCATGCAACCTAGCTCTAGTTCCTCCAACAATACTCATGTTCTTCCTCTAAGACGCCCCATTCTGTTGAGGGTTATGAGGTGATATTAACTCCCTCCTAATACCTTTCTTTGCACAAAACTCCTTGAAGGCAATGGAGATATATTCTCCACCATTTTCACTTCTCATTGCCTTGATTTTCTTCCCAATCTGCTTCTCTACCGGGCCCTTAAACTCCATGAACCTGTTTAAGGTCTCATCTTTCTTTTTCATAAAATAAACCCAAGTTTTCCGAGAAAAATCATTAATGAAAGTAACATAATACTTGTGTATCATCATTGATGGAGAAGAAAAGGGCCCACACACATCTGAATGCACCAGCTCCAAAATCCCTTTGGCTCTGTTGTCCTGACCATGGAAGGAAGACTTGTCATGCTTTCCAAGCGTGCACCCCTTACACACTTCACTCTTGTCAAGGTCGCCCGCTGGTAATCCTGTCGCAATCAATTGAAGAATAGTCAGTGCCCCATGATGCAAGTGTCTCATGTGACTACGCCAAAGTTCAACAACATCTACACCACCTATCTTGTTGCTCAAGGTTGTATCTGTCTCTCCCTGCAACTTGTAGAGATTATTCACCCTCACACCTATATGTTTCACTGAACATGAAGCTAGATACTTGAGGTAAGCCTTACCTCTGCTGAAGATGACATCATATCCTTTGTCCTCAAGGGAAACCACTGAAACCAGGTCTTTATTATATACATGAGGGAGAGACTGTTCACTTCATCTCCCGATGACTGTTCATATTACTTATTTATCTATTTACATTATATTCACCCAATCTTGATGATTAGGTGTCAACATTCCCCCCCTTAATCTAAAAGGATGTTGGTGAGTCCAAGCATCATTTTGAATTGTTCAAGCTTTTCTCTTCCAAGCGCTTTGGTGAAGATGTTTGCAATTTGCTCATTAGTGGAACAATGACGGAGATGGATTGTTTTGGCCTCAACATGATGTCGAATCAGATGATATTTAGTATTGATGTGCTTCGTTCGAACATGGAACTTTGGGTTCTTAGCCAACTTTATTGCAGAGGTATTGTCAATCATGAGTGGAGTTGATTGTACTTGTTTTACTTGCAAATCTTCAAGAATTTTCCTGAGCCACACAATTTCTTTTGTTGCTTCAGCTGCTGCCACGTATTCTGCTTCTGTTGTGGAATCTATTGGAACTGATTGTTTGCGTGATCTCCAGGAGACAGCTCCTAATCCAAGACTCATAGCATATCCTGAAGTAGATACCCCAGTTTCTTTGTCTCCATCGAAGTCTGAATCAGAGTATCCAATCAAGCTGAAGTTGTCCACCTGTGTATACTTGATTCCAAAGTCTTGAGTTCCCTTCAAATACCTTAGAACACTTTTTGCAGCAGACCAATGTCCCTCACAAGGCTTTTGCATAAACTTGGAGAGGATTCCAACAGCGAACGAAATGTCTGGTCTGGTAGTAGTTAGGTAGTTGAGACTTCCTACAAGCTGTCTATACTTTGTTGCATCCTCAAATTCTTTTCCTTCAATAGATGTGAGCTTTAAGTTTTGTTCCATTGGAGTAGTAAGAGGATTGCATTCTGTCATGCCAAACCTGTTTAACGGATCTCCAATGTACTTCTTTTGAGAAAGAAATATGGACTTCAGATGTTGAGTTACTTGAATACCAAGATAGTAATGAACATAGCCCAAATCAGTCATTTCAAAACTTTTCCCAATTCCTTCTTTATGGATGCAATGTAGCTTCCATTGTTCCTTGTCATCAAAAGATCATCTACATATACCACAAGATATACAACTGTTTTGCCAACTTTCTTGACAAATAAAGTTGCATCATCAAAATCATAATGTTTGAAATTGAGTTTCAGAAGATGCTCAGTTAGTTTTTCATACCAAGCTCGCGGCGCTTGTTTGAGGCCATACAAGGACTTCACAAGTTTGCATACTTTATGTTCATGTCCTTTCACAGCAAATCCTTCAGGCTGAGACATAAAAACATTTTCTTTTAGATCTCCATTTAAGAAAGCAGTTTTTACATCCATTTGATGGACTTTCCAACCGTTCTGAGCTGCTAGGGCAAAGAGTGTCCAAATGGTAGCCCATTTTGCTGTGGGGGCAAAAGTCTCCTCATAATTGACTCCTTCCTTCTGTGCAAAACCTTTTGCCACAAGCCTAGCTTTGTGCTTGTCAAGTGAGCCATCAGCTTTATACTTGTTCTTGTAGACCCACTTGCAGCCAGTTGGTTTGGTTCCTAATGGAGGATCAACCAGCTTCCAAGTGTCGTTCTTTATGAGGGCATCATACTCCTTTTGCATCGTTTCTTTCCATTCATCATGAGAAGCAACTTCTTTGAAGGAAGTTGGTTCAAAATCTGTGGACAAGTTCAATTCACAATCATAAGAAACATCCATATCAACAGGTGAATTAGAGTCATCTATATCACCTCCATTTTGCCGGTTTGAATTTCTAGTTCCTGTCTTTCCAACCTCATCAGGATGAACACTTTCAAGTGTCTTTGTCAGCCACTTTGGGGAACCTTTCTCAGATAGTCCAGGCTGCTCCGTTGATTGAGTTGGGACTGAATCAAGATTGAGTCTCCCAATTCTATCAATCACATCACTTAAAGCATCATCTGTTGTTGGAGTTTCATGCGGGGGAGAGTGTTCCTCAGAAGAAGATTCCACATGTTGATCTAGTATAGGAACCCCCCCTTCAAGATGTGGAATCTGATTATCAAATTCTTGAAATGATTTTACTTTTGCGAATCTATCCAAGCAATGAAGTTGCCACTCAACAACATTGTCAATTTTGGATGATTCAAGAAAAATTACATCTCTAGATACAACAAACTTTTTATTTACTTCATCATAGATATAGTATGCTTTGGAGGTGTTTGAATACCCTAGGAAGATACACTTACGACTTCTAGCACCAAGTTTGTTTCTATGTACCTTTGGTATCAAGGCATAACAGGTGGAACCAAAGACCCTGGGATGCTTTACCGAAAGAACATGTCCATACCACATTTCATAAGGAGTCTTGTTTCTAATAGCATTAGATGGATATATATTCTTTATATATGCAGCACATAGAACAACATCAGCCCAAAACATTATCTTTACATTTTTGAAGAAGAGCATGGATCATACCATATTTAAGATTGTCCTATTCATTCTTTCAGCTACACCATTCTGTTGGGAATTATAAGGCACAATTGTTTGATGTTTGATCCCATGTTGGCAAAGATAGTTTTCAAATTCATTTGATGTGTATTCTTTTCCATTATCAATGCGAATAGACCCAATACGAGAGTGTGCATCATTTTCAATCCATTTATGAAAATGCTTGAATGTTTGAAAAGCATTAGATTTGTTCTTCAATAAATAAACCCCAACACATTCTGGTGCAGTCATCAATAAATGTCATCATATATTTATTTCCATTTGCAGAAGGAACAGGCATTGGACCACATAAATCTGAATGAATGAGTTCAAGTTTTCTATGTGCTCTTAAATGTGAATCATGAAAAGCCTGTTTGCTATGCTTTCCTAGAATGCAAGCATCACATTGCTTAAGTTTCCTAGGAATTGTAGGCAAACCAGCAACACCATTTTTCTTCAACAAGCGGAGGTTGTCATAGTTCAAATGTCCAAATCTAGCATGCCATAATAAACTTGATGGAAGTGTACCTTCTTCATGATGAGAATTGTATGAGAAATGTTGTGCACGAGCAGAGGTACCTTGCAGCTTGATAAGCCTTTCTTCTTCTATTCTCATCATGACAAGTGAGTGGTCAGATGCTTTTCTTACCTCAAGCTTGCCATCAAACATATGAATGGAGTGACCTTGCTGGCGAATGTGGACCAAGGACAGCAAGTTTCTCTTGAGTTGTGGGAGATATAGAACATGATGCAGAAGAAAGTCTGGAAGACCAAGAAGTTTAACCCTGATTGTGCCAAGCCCTGATGGCTTGATTTTTTATTGGTCTGCAAAGTATACTGCTCCATCAACATTGTCAATAAATTCTTCAAAAAAATCTTTTCTATGTGTCATGTGGCAGGTTGCTCCTGAATCAAGCAACCAATCATTTTTCCAAGAAGCAAGTGAAACATTAAATAAATCTTTATTTACTCCAATGTTACATTGTGCCACAACATAGTGAGCGGATTCAGGTGCTTTACCTTTGTCTGTATCATCAGTTTTACCTTTTTGTTGGTTTCTTTGCTGCTCAATTTTGTCCCATGGTAGCTTACATGTAGAGGCATCATGTGATCCATTTCTTTTGCAACGTATGCAGTGCAAATCTGCCTTTTCTCCTTGAGAGTGTCTACCCCCCCTGCCTCTGAAATATCTTCCTCTTCGACCACCTCTTCCTCTTGAAGAATCTTGAGCAGGATGCTTTTCTTTATGAGCAAGGCACACAGCCTCTTCAGAAGATTCAGGGGTTGTCTTCTTTCCATAAGCTTTCTCTCTTAAAGCAAACTTTTTCACAAGAGAGTCAAAGGTGATATCTTTGAGATTTCCATTTGCTTGCAATGACTCAAGATAATTGGAGTAAGTAGGGTAAAGTGCCTTGAGAAAAGCGATAAGAGGAATATCCAATTCAACCTTAGTGGATTTGATATCATGCATTATAGACTTTACTTCAGATGCAATGGCAAGAGGATCATTACTTTGCAGTTCAAGAGTGAAGAGTTTAATCATGAGTTGAACAACTTCAAGTGTAGAATGTGAGTCATAGAGTTCTTTCAGCTATTGTAAGGCTTCAAGGGCAGTTGAAAATGACGAAATATGGCGACTCACCTCTTCATTTATAGATGTTGCGATTAATGCATAAGCTTTGTTGTTATTGTTTTCCCAAATGACGAGCTCTTTGTCTAAGGTAGGCTGTTCTAGTTCATTGTCCCCGTCTCCGACACACACTCCTTTCCACAACTCATTGAAAATGAGGGTGTGTTTTATCATCCGGGACCACTCAGGATAGTTCTCCTTGCCAGTGAGAACTATTCCCACAATAGATATGATTGAATGCATACTGTAAAAAAAAATACTTTTGCTGGCAAAAAATTTGTGTACTGTAAAAATACTTCTGCTGGGAAAATGTGCTTCAAAATACTACAGCCTTATTCTTCCTTCTTCATTTAATATACAAAGATCAAAACTATATTCTATGCATATAGACTATCACAATTTTTATTTTTTTTTTGTATTACAGTATGGTTGCAATTCAAGAGAAATAATATATAAGTTATTATATAAGTCTTCAAACTCAGCTTCTAGATTTTTGAGCGAGTCTTCAAACTCAGCTTCTAGACTTTTGCATCTTCAAAACCTTCTTGACAATCTTCTGTTCTTCGACCAAAAATGCTCTAATAATTCGGTCACGTACAGCTGAACCAGATAAAATGCCTCCATAGGCAACGGAACCAATATACCTATGTATATTGCAAAAGACTGTTCCCCGTTTCTTCCAGGAGGATCTGCTATCGAATCAGGTCTTGTTTGTAGGTGGAATCCAGTGTTGTTGAGTGGCTTCTGTAGGCTAAAAACAATGGTTTGCAATCCTTACGGGTCAACATCCATCAAACTACCACCCCCGACATCTAGACACAGTATTGACACAATCTTTAACAATAAGCACTACAAATGATAATAATAATAAGCTAGACATCTACAGTGTGGTCGTTATCGATGGAGAAGCGGCTCAAATGCAAAGATAGTTGAAACCGGCATTTCTGTCACAACCGGCGAGCTAGAGGCCTTAGCGAGGTAAGGGACCGGGTATGAGATAGTAAAACCGTATAGTGCATATTCAGATTGCAATTACAGACGTATTAGAACCAGATTTTCCGCTTCGATACAGCTCATCGAGAGCAACAGAGATCCAGATCAAAAACCAGACAGAGTTTACAGAACATCGAAATACCAAGCCCAGGGACAGTTACCAGCATATAGCTCTACCATCAACAGGATTATTACAAAACCAAAACATAAGACCACTTGCAGACAAAAAAAAACTTTAGCGCAGCATCATATTAACTATCTCCTCCAGCTACCACCATCAGGATGGCCGAGTGGTCTAAGGCGCCAGACTCAAGATAGTAAAAAAATACCACTAAATTTCCAACAATACCAGCTAGACCACCGAGAAGAACCGTTAGATGGCAGACTGGGCAGACTGGTCTATGCGCAGCGTTTAGACAATTGCAGTGACTGTGGAGGGGACAGAGGGACAGAGAGCCCAGCAGTAGACAGACTGCATGAAACTAGCAGAAGGGAGTTACAATACTATGCCAAAAATGGAGCTAGCTCTGATACCATGTCAGACCAGGTAGTAACTCCTCAACCATAATTGATTCGTGAGTTTTATTCCTTCAGGTAGGTCTTTATTATATACATGAGGAAGAGACTGTTCACTTCATCTCCCGATGACTGTTCATATTACTTATTTATCTATTTACATTATATTCACCCAATCCTGATGATTAGGTGTTAACAGCTATCAATGAGAAGTCCTTCTCAAACTGAGAGGCAAACTCATCTACCTCAGTTGATGCAACTACATGCTCCTTATTTGACCCCTTCTTCTTCCGGTTAGGACACTTGGAAGCATAGTGTCCAAAAACATGGCAATGGAAGCATTTGATCTTACTTAGATCCTTCTTCTTCTTCTCACCCTTTTGATTGTTCTCACTCTTCCCTTTGCCTTTCTTGCCTTTGACTTTTCCTGCAAGAGCAAGATTTTCCTCCTCCTTCTCAACCTTGGAACCCTTGCCACTATTGCTAGAAGTCTCAACTAGTCTGAGCCTTAGCTCCTCCTGGATGAAGTCACTCCATAGTTGTTCCCAATCTGGCAACTTATCTCGTCCAGTAATGCTTTGAACAAAAGTATGTCAATCTTTGGTAAACCCATTCAGAGCCACACGCACTAGCTCTATGTCCATGGGTTGCTCTCCAACAGCTGCTAGCTCATCACGAACTTCCTGAATTCTGGTGAGATAGGTAGTTACACACTCACCCTTCTGCATCTTGATTGTCCTCAGCTTCTCTTTGAGGACCATCTTCCGGTTCTCAGAAGAATTCTGGTAGAGCTTGACTAAGGCATCCCACATGTCCTTAGTTGTATCTTTACCTGCAACATGAGGGACTACATGATCCCAAAGTCCATCCAGGATCATCCTCTTGGTCTTGGCCATCTTCCTTTGGAAGAGCCTCAACTCGTCTGGATCTGAAGGTTCTGCAACACCTTTCTCAGTGAATTCCTTCAGCCCAAACTCGTCTAGCAAGAACAATATTCGGACCTTCCAAACACCAAAATTTGAAGAGCCATCCAATCTATCTTGCTCTCGCAATCCTAATCCTGTGTGAGTTGTCATCTTGAAGACTATGTGTTGATCAATTCCTATTCACAACTCTGATACCATGTAGAAATCCACGAAATTCTGATCTACTAATATGAATAATCTAAAAACAATTTTTCTTTTCACATAAACACAGAATTTCTCTACCAAATAGCAGTGAAATAGAACAGAAATAAAACCACAATTCACACAATAGAACAACACAATTTTTCTAGGGAATGCAACTAGGAGAACCCTCGCTTGCTTGAGAATTTTATTGAGGAAAACTGAGCAATAGATCTAATACAAATACTAGCTTGTTTCAATCTGAAAATACAATGGTTCTCCTGCTTGTCCCAAGCCTGAAACCCCTGCTTGATCCCTGATCTTCTTCCTCCTATGCGCACTAGAGGCTCCAATTCCCTTGCACAATTCCTAAGGAAATAGCTTCATGTTTCCTAAAGCAACTCGAGCTCCTATTAAATAGGGAATTTCCCTATTTCTATGTGCACTTCCTGAAGAACTGCTTTCCACAATAATTCGCACAAGAAGAAAACCCTTGGCTCATTCCTCCACAAGCTCTCTTGCTCACAAACTCGTGCTCAAGAATAATGAATACAAAGTGTGCCTTCGATCTCCTTATAAACACTTTGATTTAGCTATTGTTAGTGAGTTTCTAAATTACGAAGTCAAACTTGAGCTTTTCTAGTTAATAAAAGTCAATACACCCAGTTAACTAGATCCTCCTAAAATTTAGGAGGCTAACTTCACTTGAACATTCAGTTCCAAATTTAATTCACACTAGAGGAAAAATAACTTGGTCCTTCACAAACTTGCACAAGTGAAACAGCTTTTTAAGCTCATCCTCATCACTGGAACTCGTGCATGAATAAGAAGATCACTAAATCGATTCCTTGAATTAAGGCACAAATAAAGGAATCCATTCCTTCACTACTTTTCAACAGATGGCGAGCCAGTGCCCTGTTCATCTCCTTTTCCCTCAACCATCAAACTCAAAAGATATTGACATCATCGGCCTCATCATTTTATATCTTATTTATAAGTGATTACACCATGTTTGAGGGTGCTTCATGAGATTTGAGGTCAATGGTGTATGATCAGCTCGTGGAAGGTTCATGATGGATTTGCAGATTGGAGATGATCCATGATGGATTTGCAAATTGGAGATGGATTACTCAATGGTTGTTTAACCTCAGTTGAGAACTTGCACAATATTCTTCCCTAAAGTGTTGAAGCTCTTCAAACAATGTGGTGACTTCTACATGTTGGCCACATGGACGAGGTTGCTCGCTTGGTGAAAACCTTATATTGGAGGACAAGCATTTGGCACTTAGGAAGAGGGTGTTGAGCGATAGATAACATGAGGTAGCTTGGATGTTGGCATGAAGGCCGAAAGTTGACTTGGGACACCCAGATTGCAACAAAGTTCATACAAGAGGAGTGAACCCAAAGGAATACATGGCTCAGAAGGTTCGTTGGAGTCTTTGGAGGCTTGTAGGAGAAGCATTAGAGTCTTAGACACACCTCGTCTATACCCTTGACACCTCGTCTGCACCCTTGCATTTGGAGCCTTATTTGCGAACAATATCGCCTTGAAGTTTGATGTGTACCCTTGAAGTGTAGTGCTCTACATTTATGAGCCTATATGTGGCTTTGTCAGTTACTTGTAAAGGCATAAGCCCACATATCTATTGTGGGACTTTCTTACACAGCATATATGTAAAGGAAGGAGAAAGTTCTTTCACATCATTATTATTGTACTTTTCCCTTTGTATTTGTGTTCTTGGAGTGAGATACTAGAATTCATGAGGAAACACTAGGAGAACTTATTGAAAATAAAGAGGATGTCTTTGTTGGGAACTTGCTCTTGTAAGATATTGGGGTTAACTCTTGTGAAGACGTTGGAGATGATCATTTTTCATTCTTGTTCATCTTGTGTTGGAGATGTAACTCAAATAACCAAACTTGTCTTGTTTTCTCTCTTGGATACTCTTTTGAACTTTGCCACTTGTGTTGAAATCTGTTGACACCTAATCCTCTGCGATTGGGTGAATTTATGTAAATAGTTAATTAGGAATGTGAACAGTCATCAGGAGATGAACTGAGCAGTCACACCCTTTGTATATAACAATAGCATACCTAATGAAATAAATCGAATCAGTTTTACTACCTATTGGAGAGTTACTGCCTGGCCTGACATGGTATCAGAGCCAGTTCTCAAAATAGTTGTAACTCCCTTCATTTTTGCTACTGTGGGCTGTACGCTGGTCTGAGCACTGTCCTCTGTCGTTCTGACCTGAGCACTGTTCTGACTGACCTCTGTCCTCTGCGTTGTGTATCATTGCCTTAACGCATCTGTCCATATTCCTTTCCGCTGCGCCACTGCGCTCTGTCCATAACGCTCTCTATAACGCATCTGTCTCTCATAAGCCGCAGCTTGTCTCTGACCGCATCTGAAACTGAATAGACAAGGTTCGAATCTCCATTATGGCGCCCATTCGCACCATTCCATTGAAACGTTGTGTTAACGTTGGATTGAACGTTGTTCAATTGGAACGCTGTTGAATTGACTGTGTATGGTGATGGTTATCAGCACGATTGAACGTTGTATGGTGATATGTTATATTGAACGTTGTCCCTCCCATACTACTGGTTCTCAAACACTTGCGATACCACAGTTAACCCCGCAATACCGCCTCTCCAAACCACTTTTGTCTGCGCATTCTCTGCTATTCCAGGGAAGCGATGTTAACTGAGACCAGCAATGGCGGGATGATTCGTAGACCTTAATTCCCAAAACAGGCATTTCTCCATGTATAACCACAATCTTGAACGAATCATCACACGATGATCTCTGCATCCCGATTGCACGTATGGCCTCACAAGTGATCTCTAAATGCGGTAGCTTGCGACCATGGTACGCTGTCACGCTGTAGCACAGAAATGTTGAGAAATTTCAGGCTGCCTGCGCTATATCTCTATTGGTAATGGTATCATGACATAAGTTTTGAATGCTATCTTGAATGCTGCTATTTCAAATACGTTTTCAATGCTGCTGTTTTTAATACATGCGTTGGCCTCCATATAACTTGGTTCACCCATACCTCCATACGTGAAGCACCATTTTTTGTTTTCACTTTCGGTCGAGATTCTGTGCTTCTGTCCCTGCAGTTGGATCCGATTTGATTGTTGGTGCCATTCATATGTTTGATGCTTTGTCGAGGTTGACCGTTGTAAATTACAGTTCAAAGAATGCGCATGACCATGGTATTTATAGGTGAAGTTATATAAGATTTATAAGGTGGAGTTTTATGAGATTTATATAAGATTTATAAGGTGAAGTTTTATGAGATTTATATGATGGACTTATATAAAACTTATATGAGGTTTATGTGAGGTGAATTTATACAATGATGGATTTATATGGGTCACATTATGGATTTGAAATCCTTTGAGAATGCCTTTTTGAGTACATTGGCAGAAGTATTCTTTTCTATCAGCAAAAGTTTTTATTTTTTACAGAATGCATTCAATCATCTCCATGGTAGGAATAGTTCTCACTGGCAAGGAGAACTATCCTGAATGGTCCCGGATGATAAAACACACCCTCATCTTCAATGAGTTGTGGAAAGGAGTGTGTGTCGGAGAAGGAGACAAAGACCCAGTACAGCCTACCTCAAACAAAGAGCTCGTCATTTGGGAAAACAAGAACAGCAAAGCTTATGCATTAATCGCAGCATCTGTAAATGAAGAGGTGAGTCGCCATATTTCATCATATTCAACTGCCTTTGAAGCCTTACAAAAGCTGAAAGAACTCTATGACTCACATTCTGCACTTGAAGTTGTTCAGCTCGTGATTAAACTCTTCACTCTTGAACTGCAAAAATAATGATCCTCTTGCTCTTGCATCTGAAGTAAAGTCTATAATGCATGATATCAATTCCACTAAGGTTGAGTTGGATATCCTTCTTATTGCTTTTCTCAAGGCACTCTATCCTACTTACTCCAATTATCTGGAGTCTTTGCAAGCAAATGGAAATCTCAAAGATATAACCTTTGACTCTCTTGTGAAAAAGTTTGCTGAAAGAGAGAAAGCTTTTGGAAAGAAGACAGCCCCTGAATCTTCTGAAGAGACTGTGTTCCTTGCTCATAAAGAAAAGCATCCTGTTCAAGATTCTACAAGAGGAAGAGGTGGACGAAGAGGAAGAGGAAGATATTTCAGAGGCAGGGGGGGCAGACATTCTCAAGGAGAAAAGGTAGATCTGCACTGCATTCGCTGCAAAAGAAATGGATCACATGATGCCTCTACATGCAAGCTACCATGGGACAAAATTGAGCAGAAAAGAAACCAATAGAAAGGTAAAACTGATGATACAGACAAAGGTAAAGCACCTGAATCCGCTCACTATGTTGAGTCACAATGTAACATTGGAGTAAATGAAGATTTGTTTAATGCTTCACTTGCTTCTTGGAAAAATGATCGGTTGCTTGATTCAGGAGCAACCTGTCACATGACTCATAGAAAAGATTTTTTTGAAGATTTCACTGACAATGTTGATGGAGCAGTATACTTTGCAGATCAATCAAAAATCAAGCCATCAGGGCTTGGCACAATTAGGCTTAAAGTACCTGGTCTTCCAGACTTTCTTCTGGATCATGTTCTATATCTCCCACTGCTCAAGAGAAACTTGTTGTCCTTGGTCCACATCCGCAGCAAGGTCACTCCATTCATATGTTTGATGGCAAGCTTGAGGTAAGAAAAGCATCTGACCACTCACTTGTCATGAGGGGAATAGAAGAAAAAAGGCTTCTTAAGCTGCAAGAAACATATGCTCATGCACAACATTTCTCATACAATTCTCATCATGAAGAAGGTACACTTCCATCAAGTTTATTATGGCATGCTAGATTTGGACATTTAAACTATGACAGTCTCCGCTTATTGAAGAAAAATGGTGTTGCTGGTTTGCCTACAATTCCTAGAAAACTTAAGCAATGTGATGCTTGCATTCTAGGAAAGCATAGCAAACAGTCTTTTCATGATTCACATTCAAGAGCACATAGGAAGCTTGAACTTATTCATTCAGATTTATGTGGTCCAATGCTTGTTCCTTCTGCAAATGGAAATAAATATATCATGACATTTATTGATGACTACACCAGAATGTGTTGGGTTTATTTATTGAAGAACAAATCTAATGCTTTTCAAACATTCAAGCATTTTCATAAATGGATTGAAAATGATGCACAATCTCATATTGGGTCTATTCGCACTGATAATGGAAAATAATATACATCAAATGAATTTGAAAACTATCTTCGCCAACATGGGATCAAACATCAAACAACTGTGCCTTATAATCCCCAACAGAATGGTGTAGCTGAAAGAATGAATAGAACAATCTTGAATATGGTACGATCCATGCTTTTCTTCAAAAATGTAAAGATAATGTTTTGGGCTGATGTTGTTCTATGTGCTGCATATATAAAGAATAGATGTCCATCTAATACTATAAGAAACAAGACTCCTTATGAATTGTGGTATGGACATGTTCCTTCGGTAAAACATCTCAGGGTCTTTGGTTCCACCTATTATGCTTTGATACCAAAGGTACATAGAAACAAACTTGGTGCTAGAAGTCGTAAGTGTATCTTCCTGGGGTATTCAAACACCTCCAAAGCATACCGCCTCTATGATGAAGTAAATAAAAAGTTTGTTATATCTAGAGATGTAATTTTTCTTGATCATCCAAATCTGACAATGTTGTTGAGCGGCAACTTGATCGCTTGGATAGATTCGCAAAAACAAAATCATTTCAAGAATTTGATAATCAGATTCCACATCTTGAAGGGGGGATTCCTATTCTAGATCAACATGTGGAATCTTCTTCTCAAGAACACTCTCCCCCGAATGAAACTCCAACAACGGATGATGCTTTAAGTGATGTAATTGATAGAATTGGGAGACTCAATCTTGATTCAGTCCCAACTCAATCAACAGAGCAGCCTGGACCATCTCAGAAAGGTCCCCCAAAGTGGCTGACAAAGACACTTGAAAGTGCTCATCCTGATGAAATTGGAAAAACAAGAACCAGAAATTCAAACCGACAAAATGGAGGTGATGTAGATTACTCTAATTCACCTACTGATACGGATGTTTCTTATGATTGTGAATTGAACTTGTCTACAGATTTTGAACCAACTTCCTTTAAAGAAGCTGCTTCTCATGATGAATGGAAAGAAGCAATGCAAAAGGAGTATGATGCCCTCATAAAGAACGGCACTTGGAAGCTGGTTGATCCTCCATTTGGAACCAAACCAATTGGCTACAAGTAGGTCTACAAGAACAAGTACAAAGTTGATGGCTCACTTGACAAGCACAAAGCTAAGCTTGTGGCAAAAGGTTTTGCACAGAAAGAAGGGGTCGATTATGAGGAGACTTTTGCCCCCACAGCAAAATGGGCCACTATCCGGACACTCTTTGCACTAGCAGCTTATAACGGTTGGAAAGTCCATCAAATGGATGTAAAAACTGCCTTCTTGAATGGGAGATCTAAAAGAGAATGTTTTTATGTCCCAGCCTGAAGGATTTGCTGTGAAAGGACATGAACATAAAGTATGCAAACTTGTGAAGTCTTTGTATGGCCTCAAACAAGCACCGTGAGCCTGGTATGAAAAACTAACTGAGCATCTTCTGAAACTCAACTTCAATCATTTTGATCTTGATGATGCAACTTTATTTGTCAAGAAAGTTGGCAAAACAGTTGTATATCTTGTGGTATATGTAGATGATCTTTTAATGACAAGGAACAATGAAAGCTACATTGCATCCATAAAGAAGGAATTGGGGAAAAGTTTTGAAATGACTGATTTGGGCTATGTTCATTACTATCTTGGCATTGAAGTAACCCAACATCCAAAATCCATATTTCTTTCTCAAAAGAAATACATTGGAGATTTGTTAAACAGATTTGGCATGACAGAGTGCAATCCTCTTACTACTCCAATGGAACAAAACTTAAAGCTCACATCTATTGAAGGAAAGGAATTTGAGGATGCAACAAAGTATAGACAGCTTGTAGGAAGTCTCAACTACCTTACTACTACCAGACCAGACATTTCATTTGCTGTTGGAATCCTCTCCAGGTTTATGCAAAAGCCTTGTGAGGGACATTGGTCTGCTGCAAAAAGAGTTCTAAAGTACTTGAAGGGAACTCAAGACTTTGGAATCAAGTATACACAGGTGGATGACTTCAGTTTGATCGGATACTCTGATTCAAACTTCGATGGAGACAAAGAAACTGGGATATCTACTTCAGGATCTGCTATGAGTCTTGGATCAGGAGCTGTTTCCTGGAGATCACAAAAACAATCAGTTCCAGCAGATTCCACAACAGAAGCAGAGTATGTGGCAGCAGCTGAAGCAACAAAAGAAATTGTGTGGCTCAGGAAAATTCTTGAAGATTTGCAGGTAAAACAAGTACAATCAACTCCACTCATGATTGACAACACCTCTACAATAAAGTTGGCTAAGAACCCAAAGTTTCATGATCGAACAAAGCACATCAATACTAAATATCATCTGATCCGACATCATGTTGAGGCCAAAACAATCCATCTTCGTCATTGTTCCACAAATGAGCAAATTGCAGACATCTTCACCAAAGCTCTTGGAAGAGAAAAGCTTGAAAGATTCAGAACGATGCTTGGACTCACCAACATCCCTTCAAATTAAGGGGGGGAATGTTGACACCTAATCCTCTGCGATTGGGTGAATTTATGTAAATAGTTAATTAGGAATGTGAACAGTCATCAGGAGATGAACTGAGCAGTCACACCCTTTGTATATAACAATAGCATACCTAATGAAATAAATCGAATCAGTTTTACTGCCTATTGGAGAGTTACTGCCTGGCCTGACAAAATCATTAGGGTTTCATAATGGGGTTAGGGTTTCATCCCTTAGAGACTTGGAGATTAGGGTTTTGGGATGAAACACATGTTATTCTTGTTGAAAAGAACAGGAGACATCTTGTTTTGGAGGACATGTTTATGTGAAGCATGTTTATTGGATATCCTTGGTGTGAGCTAAGGTTTTCATTGTCTCCCCTAGCTAGGGTTTTTCCAAACTAGATGATTGTACTAACCTTGAATAAGGCTATGGTATGTACATGAACTTCATCCTAAGTTACCAGAAAACGGATACGGGTACGGGGTTTGAAACGGATACGGCAAATTTTCAAAAAATCTGGATACGATACGGCAGGAAACGGCACATAATAAATATATAAAAATTTAAAATATATATATATATATATTAAAAATAAAAAATTCATATTACCATTCATATTTCAGAATCTAAATTATCATCTATGATCTATCATGATTCATGATTCATCATCATCAATTCAAGTTTCAACTTTCAACATATGCCATATGGCATAAACATTCAACATTGCCATCATCATTAACGATTATTATAACATTCATGATTCAAGTTTCAAGTTTCAACATATCATCAATGATCAGACATCAAGTTTTTGTTTCAAATTTCAAACATCAAGTTATCAACATGACAAGTTACACAAACACCATCATTACCAAAATTAATAATGCATACTAATTACTACATACTATGAAAGTACAAAATGAACTATGAACTTTTAATATTAACAATTTAATAAAAGGAAAATATGAGTAACAGCCTGGAACTGTGTAAAAGGAAGAAGCTGAAGCCTGAGATAGTCCTGGAATTATGTGAAGCCTGAAGGGTAAAGCCTGAATTTTGAAACTCTATATGAACTCTTGAACGGATTGCTTCAGCAGTAGTGTCATTGAAATAGATATCAAGTACTGAGTCCTGACACTAAACTGTAATTCAGGGAGGGTCTGATAAGTAATTATGAATGCCCATAATACTATATTGTCTTTCACAAGTGCTGACTCCTGAGCTAAGAGGCCTCCATTGCATTCTGTTTGTGGTACTGGTGCACTGGTTTTAATGATAACTATTTTTGAGCTTATTTTATAGGTAAAGTCGTTCAATAGCATCGAATAAAAGGTTGTGTTTTAAATTATACATGTAATGTTTCCATGTTTTACAGATCTCCTTTTCTGACAGCACATTGGCGAACAAATGTGTAGCAATAGTAAATACTTCCATGTACCTTGTTTGTTTTATCTGAAAGACTGGAAATCAACAGAACTGAGAAGAGCTTTCACTAGGGGTGCAAAGAAACACGCTATTGTTTTATCTGAAAGACTGGAAATAAACAGAAGAGCTTTATTAGTAAGAAAGTTACGCTGAATTATTGAAATACTTTCATCAGTGAGAGACTTCTTGAAGGGATTGATGAGTTAGGTGAAGAACAACCTGTTCATTTATTGGTTGGAAAGAGTTTGATCATATACGTTTCAGGAAAGGTATAATTTCTGTGCAATAATCGATTGATGTGAAACTCACCTAATGATCCAAGTCTGTCAAGGCCAGGGCCTACATGAGGAATAACTGAGCAGCGAGAACCAGTATATAATATGTGTTTGTAAATTTACTATAGTCACTGACACGTATCTGATGATGTAATGCATATATGCAAAGGTTTTTGAATCGGGCCCTAGGTTTTTGAATCGGGCCATAGGATCGGGTCAAAATATGATGCATATATATTATAAATCCCAAACTTATTTTTATGAAAACCCAAGCAAAGCTATTAAAATACGTTTTAAGTTTCTCTGAAACGTATCAATTTTTTTTAAACGGGACGTTTTTTCCTTCAAAACGCCTGAAAAACGGCAAAAAAAAAATTGATACGTTTCCAAATCAAAAAAAACGTTTTTCAGCCGTTTTTTGGCCGTTTCTGATACGTAAAACGGCGTTTTTGCCTGCCAGGGAGCCGTTTCCGGTATCTTAGACTTCATCTTTATGCACATTAATAAGGTTTCCAGCTGTCCAATACTTGTGCACTTGCAGCTATGATTGTCAGCCATCTATTCCTTCATGGTTTTGTAATTTCCATGATTTGAATGTCTTGCTGGTTTGACGTAAGTTAAGGCTGCAATTGTTAAGTATTTTAACATTTAGATTGAAGAAGATAGGGCAGACTTGTTGTATTTACAACTGTCACAAATGATTTTCAGGTCTGTTATATGCATGATAAGAGTGCCCTAGAGGGCAGAACTTTATTGGCAATTTGGCACACTTTGGTGTCTTATCTCTTGAATTGCCGAATTGGGGTTCTTAAGAGTTGAAATATCGTCCATTCGTGTTGTTGTTTTGTTTATATTTCATAATAGCACTAAGGCTGAACATTCAAAAGGTCAAGATCCATGAAACCTCTAGTTAAGAGATGAAGTTTTTGTTTTGCATTAGAAGCTATAATTTCAGAAATTTCTACACCCTTGTCATCTCATAACCTGGCTTGGGGTTGCCATCTACAACAGATGCCAATGGCTGAGAGGCAAATTGCTCATGTGTTATCAGTTTGGTGGGTAATTCCAAGAAAATGAAGTACTTGTCTTGTTATATGTTTAGTTTGGTAAGTAATTCTGAGAAAAATGAAGTATTTGTCTTAATTCCTGTGTAAATTACTTTCTTTATATATTTCAATGTTTTAATTCATGAATATTATTTTATATCTAGAATCTGATTGTTAATTGCTTAATGATTTTGTGTAAGAATGAATTGTACACATTCACTTGTGAAAATTTCACCACTAAAATCCTATTGCAGCGACTGGAAATAATTCTTCTAATTGTTAATTTAATTTAACAATTTATTTGCTACGGAAAATACTGAACAAATCACACTACAACCTTCACAAATAAAACTGTAGAAAATAATAGCATTGGAAACTAAGAAATATGCTAGCACACACACATCAACAAATTAATACAATTATTTTTGGACAAATGTCCCCGGAGAAACCCAACTTGGCAAAATTGGTGCAGCAACTGGGGGTTTTTATTATTACGCAGCAGTGAAATTATCTGAGTACAATCTGGATGTCGAATACTGGCTATCCTGCAAAGAAAATACTAGCAAATATATTCTAAGGGAAATTACCCACTTTGAGCAATCCCGGCACTGTCTGAGCTCTGAAAGGCTAGTTCCAACTTGGCCTGCGCAAGCTCTGCTTCAACCAGATGTTGCCTACCACACGTGCTGCTTAAATCAACTGCCAGTCTAATTGTCCTGCCTATTGCTAACTGGGAAAATGCTTTTCCAGCTCTATGAACCTCTACCTGGCCTCCGGAACTAAAAACGTCTTCCTTTCTCAGCAAATCAAACTGCCCTCTGAAGCCTTTGCGCTGCCTCTACGCAGCTACTTGGGTAAATTTCGGCCTCTCTCTGCAATGCACTCACTGGATCTGGAAATCTTCCTTTGGCTTCACTGTCTCTAACCCTCTCTGAAGCATAAAAATTGATATAGCTTGTAGACTTGAAAGTAAAAATACACAACAGGTATTTGAAATAATAACTTATTATATATAAAATGTATAAGTGATAATTGTTACAATGAAAACCCGCATTTATATACCTAAGAAGGTGTCCTTTTCACTTAACTTAATGACTATTTAACATAATCAATATTTGATTATTTAATATTTATATTTATTTATTTTATTTAATTGTTATGAATTATATTCATAACATAGCCCTTTCCTTCGGAAGCTTTGTCCTCAAAGCTATATTGCTGGCAATTGTCTTTGCGGTTGTCGTCTCGAAATATGGAAGGTGGAAGGTATCTGTCACTGGTGGCTCGCTAGTAACTCTATTTTGATTCCAAGTTGTCTTCTTTAATTTTTCCCTTTTTTATTTAAGAATTTATTTTTCCTTTTTTCTTTTTTTTTAATTCTTTTAAATCCAAGGTTATCAAATTTTATTTTATTTTAAATAACTCTATTTTTTTTTTTACAACTTAAAATTTTTTTTGTTTTTATTTTTTATTTTTAAATAACTCTATTTTTTTTAATAAATTAAATATTTTTCGTAATTACAAATTATATATATATATATAACTTATAATATATATATATATATATATATGTAATTATATAATTTTTTTTTTACTTTATAACTTACCAAGCCCCAACCGAATCTTCGTTTCCGAATTGATACTGGGGCAGAAGATGCGTCCTTTGAAAACCCAACGCTCGAACAGGCCACGACATTTCTGACTGGACGGATGTGTTAAACGGTCGCGTAAACGGTTCCAATTCCGAACTGCTCAGACAGCACAGTGTTGGGGTGTTCCACGCCCGGAGCAAACACTACCGAACACAATCATGACCCACGGTGACAGTACTCCTCGACAGCGAACAGGTAAGGTGGTTACAATATGTGCTTGCTGGAATACATGTTTCCGACGGAGGAGTGCCCAGAAGGCAAGTGTCGAAGGACTCGTTTTCGACCACACACCGCTTGACGTTGAACTTTCAACTCCACACCATTTGACGGCAGGGAAGTTTTAACATATCGGATGTCGAAACAGCAGAATGGGAGGCATGCTGGAGTAGCAGTCTCGAATTTTTGTTGTTGTTGCTACTGCAACTCTAGCAACTGAGATGCATCCTAATACTGAATCGATTGTGTTCAGTATGATGCATCTGTCTCCTGAGTCCTGACTGCTACTAGCCACTGCACTGTCCATTGAAGAATCTGTGTTGCTGTTGATCTGCACTATGCCACTTTGCACTGCTGCCAACACTGAACTGCGCTCCTCAACATCTGACTGTTACTAGTCTGCTATTGTCACTCTGGAATCTGACTACATCACTAACACTGATCCATCCTGCTACTGAATATTGTGGGCCCCTGTAGCAAGGTGATGATCCATGAGGTGGACTCTTCAGTGGACCCCGCCCATGTGTACAACTCTCTGGGACTACAACTCCAAATCGCCCACCTATCTCCTGGAGCTATGGCGGCAAACATCGCAAACTCTTCCTCTAGCCTGCAGGAAAACTTATCAATCTCAGCGGACGCTGCTGCCTGGTCCTGCTTCTCCGTCTTGTCCTTCTTCCTGAGAGGACACTGCGTGTTGTAGTGACCGAACTCACCACATCTGAAGCACTTGACCTTTGACAGGTCCTTCTTCTTCTTCTTTTCCCCCTGCCCCTAACTGGGACCCTTGGATGCTAGGGCCACATTTTCTTCTTCCTTCTCACCCTTCATGCCCTTACTGCTACTGCCGCTGATGGTACTCTTTACTAGAGCCCGCCTCAACTCCTCCTACTGTAGATCGGACCACATCCTATCCCATTTAGGCAATGTGTCTCTGCCCAAGATACTTTGGACAAACATCTGCCAGACGTTTGAGACACTATTCAGTGCCAACCATACAAGCCAGTGGGTTGGGGTACCTCCACAACGAGTGTTAGCTAATCTCGGACTTCCTGAATCCTGGTGAAGAAGCCATCTATGCTCTCGCCCTTCTACATCCTTATGCTCCTCAGCTTCTCCTAGAGAAACATCTTCTGCTACTCGGAAGAACTCTGAAATAACTCAGAGAGAGCATCCCACATCTCCTTGGTCATACCTTTGTCTGCCACATGTGAGACTAGATGATCTCGAACTCCATCCAAAATCATCCTCTTCGCCTTCGCCATTTCTTTTCTGTACTCCTTGAGCTGATTGGCATCCTGGGGTACTGCTACCACATTCTCCACATAGGCTTTCAGGCCATATTCATCCAAAAGGAAGGACATCCTAGCCTTTCAGATGACATAGTTGGAGGCTCCCTCCAACCTATCCTGATTTCTAAGCCCATCTGTAACCATCTCGATTCTGGTCGAAAACTCCCTCTTTCCCTCTGCTCGGCTGTTTGATCTGCTAGGATCTGTCGGGAGGTAGGATTTGCAGACATGGTCATCAGGAGGCGTTGGGACCTAACAGGACATCTTTGCAGGTAATGAGTGGACCAGTGGAGCATGGAGTTTTTGGTCAGATGAGGGAGGCTCTTTTGGAGACAGCGGTGCATCCATCTTTGGGTCTACCTATTGACGAGGTGCAGCGGGATACAGTGGCAGCTAGCAAAGTTGCAGTATTTCTAAGTAGCAACCGTCTCCGGGAGTACATAGACAGGGCGTGCAGCACAGGTTGCCCACTTATACAGAGAGAGGCAGGGATTCCTAGACATATCTGGTTGATTGGTTGCATTGAGTTGCATGAGTTAAGCATGGTGCATCACAATGGACTCGTAACATATATAGGTACACATGCATCCGATCCTTCCCCCAGGATGGATTGGCGGGAGATCATGAGTTGGTATCCTGTTGGTGGCACGATACTCTCAGTCTGGAGCATAGTGCAGCAAGAGCCATGGAGCATTGGTACCTGTTCTTGGTGGCATTGGGATCCAGGAGGATTTGTTGATGATAGGTTCGGTCAGAGGTTGGTCTGGGATTCAAGGATTGAGGGGTCCATTCATGGTGGGTTGACACAGAGGCATAACATCACCTAGTGGTTCGTATGGGATCTAGGAATTGGGTCTCAGTTGCTTTGAGCCACCCGATTGGTCCACAGATTTGGATTGCTTGAGAGCAAGCAATCTTGAGGTGGGAGGATTTGTGATGTTCCTTTTTCTGGTATTCCTTATGACATGGTTAGGATGGACTTTCAGGGTTGGAGGCAGATAGGTCACAAGTGCAGGTTTACTTCATCAGAGGGCCCAGGGGCTTTTGAAGATATTTCAAGGGGTTTTGAGGAGTTTCAATGGGACCCGATGGCATTCGCTTGCACATTCCATCCTCTACACAGCTCGCCTTTTGTTCCGTTGCATTCTGACAACTTTCAAAAAACAAGATTATTATTGGGTCTAACTCAATTAATTACGCTTAAGGTGGCATTCTGAGAGGAATACTTGACGGAACACCTTGGTATAATAGCTCGTTGGAGCTGGAATGAGAAGATCTACAGGATGGGATGGTTAGAAGTGATTTTCAATGACCTGAAGAGGCTTGGTGGCCAATTTACCATTTTCCCTCATTAAAAATATATTTTAATTAAAATAAAAAGAGGGAAATGTACTTAATTATTAAAATAATAATAAAATAGGAGCTTCTAGAGGGGTCCATCATATCTATAAAAAGAGGAGGAAGAGAGCATTAAAGGACATCTTGGATTTGATATTTCTTCTTGTATGAGAGGTTGAGAACCCGGTTTTCTACTTCATTGGTAGCCCCTTGACGGAAACCCTTAGGTGATTCAGTGAGATTGGGCGAGTACCCATCTCCCCTTAGTGAATTCATCCAGAATTTACAGGAGAGCTCAGTAGTGACATTTCAGTTCAGTTTTGGAGGGCCAGCATAGCATTGGAGCAGATTCTTGAGGCCAGTTTTCCATCTTAGCTATTTTATCATATCAGCTTGTAAACACCAATTTCTATTATAATAAAAGCTGAGATTATTTCTGCATAAAGTATTATTGAATTGCATGCTCTATTTGTTATATTTTACATGGCAATCTTTTGTTAATTGAATGGCAATTTTATGGAGAAATTTTTGGTTGAGTCAAATTTCTACAAAATTGGTCAAATATCCTGTTTGGAATATTAAATAACCAGATTTCCTAAGTTTAGACTTATGAAATATTAAAAAATAGGCTAATAATCTCATTGAGACACTTCTAGGTGGAATTTCCATAAACGATTCCTGGGTTATGGAAAACTCATGTGTTTTAGCCTCTCCACAAAATTTCGAGACTAGAACACCTCCGATGCTACAAAACTAATATGATCCAAACTTAAACAAGAATGCAACAAATTACATATATGACCATAAATACAGAGATGCAGCAGAAATAACACTTCATTTCATTAATATCAAAATATTGAAATATGCTTACAAACAGAATGGAAATAAACTAGCTTGGGCGATGGTAATTCATCTCTGAGAAGAGATGTGGCGGCTACATGTCTCTAAACTATTATAATGAGGCTCAAGGGCCTATTTATTATGGAACAACAAGGGAAACCCTAAACAACCAAAACCCTAACCCCAAGAGATGTAACACCAAGAGTTTGTGGGCCCCGTTCGGGTTAGTTGGGCAGCAAACTTCCAGGGGTCGTAACTTGGTCATATTATCTCTGTTTGGTGCGTACGATACCTTTTTGGAAAGGTCTCTATGAGTAAAACAGGATTTGCAAGCCCTTGCCTATGGCTATGGGCCTGTTGCGGACCTCAAAAAAACATTGTTTAGGGAGTCAAAACTGCTTCTGAAGTTCAGGACCCAAAAAACTGCTAAAAATAAGTAAATGGTGAAATAAACAAGGAAATAGATGAAATCGATTGGAGGTCTAGGTGGAATAGGCAGATGGCCACCAATATCCACCTGGATCAGTCCTCCCCCCTTAGGAAGCAATGGTCCCCATTGCATGCAGAGCCTCATGAGGTGAGGAAATTTCTGTTGAACCTGGTCGTTGGTGAACTACTTGCCCTAGTGAAGTAGTTGGCCTACTTTGGCAACTTGATATAGTTGGATCCTCTGTTGGCGAATAACCTTGATCTGCGTGTCCATGAGTTGATCAGTTGTGGCTTGTTCCATGCAGTCCGGGTTGAGCTTTGTTGGTGTGAGTTGTTCTGCAATGTCAGATGTGTCCAACAATGGTGGAAAGTATGGTCGAAGGCAGTCTACATTGAACACTGGGTGCAAACCAAGGAATGTTGGGATGTTGAGCTCGAAGGCATTGTCAGCTACAGCCTTAGTGATGGTGTGTGGGCCATATCGGAGCGGGCGAAGCTTGCAGTGGGGTCCAGCGAGGCGCTCCTTCTGCAAATGTAGCCAAACTTTGTCGCCCACCTAGAACTTGTGCAGCACTCGATGTTGATCATAGCGTTGCTTGTACTTAGCATTGGCTCTGTCCAATATATCATGGACCTACTAGCGGATGTGTTGAATATGCTCAATGAAGTTGTTAGCCCTATTGGCTTCGGACTAGACATGAGCTGAATCTGCCTGAGTAGCTGCAAATGGTATGGCCACATCAATGGGACATAATGGTTGAAATCCCAGCCCCACCTGAAAGGGGCTATGGCCAGTTGAGCTATGGAGAGCTCTATTGTAGCTGTGTTGGACATAGGGGAGGCTTTCATCCCATGTGCATGGATGCTTCGAGCTGTACATGCGCAGAATGTGTATGTCATACTGTTGACGACCTTTGTTTGGCCATCAATTTGGGGGTGGAACACTGTGGACTTAGTAAGTTTGGTATCCAACATTGACCAAAGACTTGACCAAAATGCACTTAGGAATTTGCTATCTCGATATGAGATAATAGATTATGGGATCCCAAAGTGTGCCCACACTCGCTCAAAGAAGAGCTTGGCAGTGGCCTCTGATGTGATACTCTTCTTGTAGGCCACCACGATGGCCATCTTAGAGAATCTATCGACGACCACGAAAACGCAGTTGTTGTCGTGCATAGTAGAAGGAAGGCTCGACATGTAATCCATGGAGATAGATTTCCAAAGTTGACTAGGAGTAGGTAGTGGAGTATATAGGCCTTTCTTCTTAATGGTTGGTTTGGCAATGGCGCAGGCGGTGCAGGATCTAATGTATTTCCCAACATCCTGACGAAGTTTCGGCCAATAAAAACACTTCTACAGTACCGCCACTGTTTTTTCTACTCCGAAATGTCCAGCGACCCGACTATAGTGCGCCTCCCAAATAATCTTTGCACGCTCACTTGAAGGACACAGATGTGTCCCAAGTGGCATAACAGTGCATCCTGAAGGTGAAAATTTGGAACTTGCTTCCCTTCCAGGAGTGTCTGGTATGTGCTGTCGAATTTTGCATCGCTCTAGTAAAGATGCGGCCACCCCAAAGTCTCGTGCCCACAAGAGTCGAGCATAGTGATCAGCGCCATGACTAGTGGTTGACTAAAGCAGTCTGCAACATTATTGGTGTTGCCCTTCTTGTACTTGATGTTCAAATGGAATTGTTGCGGGTAGGTGGACCATTTCTAATGGCGATCATCCTACAACCTCCCTTGTGTCTGTATGAACTATGTTGAAGTTTCTAGGTTTAGTTAGTTTAGAAACCCTTCATGCACTTTTCCTGATTTATTCCTACCTACTTGTTATTTTTCTTTAACAAGTTATTTACAAAGTAAATATTGAAAATAAACACCAGTGCATGTTCAACATATTACAGATCAGCAACTAAAAGAAATAAGAACAAACACACCACATGACACCATTATTTTTGGACCAATGTCCCCGGAAAAACCCAATGCGGGAAAACCAGTGCTGTTATCTGAGGGTTTTCTTATTAAGCAATATCAGAGTACAATCTAGGTGCTGAAACTGGCCTACCCAACAGAGAATTTCCTTAGCAATAATACCTCTCTGTTCCAGACAAATCTACTGGCTGAAACCCCGGATAATCCTTCCGGCAGCTACTTAGCACCAATCTGCCCCTGAAACCCCAGCGTCTGCCCAATCTGGACTGCGTCAGCCTCTCCTGGCCCAGCGCTGGCCCTGCCTCAGCCCTCTGGATGCTCTGCTGTTATCCCAGCACTATCACTGCCTCTTTATCTCTCTATACTCAATGCCCCTCAGCTGCTCTCCCAATCACTAATTCTACCTCTTTTAGCAAACCCCGCTCTAGAGAATAGAATGACTGATCATCTGGCGTACCTCTCCAAGTGACCCTCAAGCCTCCTCTTATACTTTTCCTGTTGACATCTCAATAGCCGAGATTAAGTCCCTAATCAATGGCTAAGATTAGATCTGGCTTGATCCATGTCTTTTGGACAATTCTAACACAGATTCATATTAATACACATTAATATTTTATTTTCCCTAAGTTTAGACTTAGGGACTCCATTAAAAATATTAATTATTTTAATATCCCCTGACCTGTTTATAATCTGCCCAAACCCTTTCTGGGTATTGGAGATCTCATGTGCCCCAACCTCTCCACCAAATTTTGTGGCTAGAGCACATCCGATTCTACCCCAAATCAACAAACTACAGGGGTCAGTGATCTATGTGAATGACAGAATGTAATGCTTCCATTGATGGTGTTATCACTCCTTCGGATCTCCAAGGCTGAGGAAGAGTCCAGCTGAGGTAACCACAAACCAACCTTTTGACTTGGTATCTAGCCCTACCAAGCCGGAGAGGGCTCTCTCCACAAAATCACAGCCAAGAGGGTTGGATGAATTAGGGTTTTAGGCTAGTTATGATGTGCAGAAGGGTTTGATTGTTTGAAATTGGGTTGCTGGATGAGGATTAGGTCAAAGAGACTAGGTCAGGGCAAATAAGGGTATGATTGCAGACATCTGATGGAGCAAGGTAGGTAGACACTCAAACACTTTAAGGTTCTTGAGTGAGATGGATCAGACTGGTGAGGTGCTAGAAAGAGCAAGACAAGCATGTATTCTTTCTAAACTGAAGAAAATGGACAAATTATGAAGATTTCCCCAAAACAGAGCATGTAAGATGTATTATGCTCATCAACTTGAAAATCAACATATCATAGAAGTGAAATGAAACATGACAGTACAAAACATTCAAACATATGCAACATAAGAAGAAACTATGTCAAAATGTCATACCACAGGTATTCCATCAAAATAGCTGCAACTCATTCATTAAATTTCTGCCAAATACTAATTACACTAGTGTCTCTGATCAATACAACAACATCCAACCCGTGAAATGAGTCAAGAAATAATAGATATAGCCATCAAACAACTTCTCCCATCCTCAGGGGTCGAATCCATGAGCTAAGGAGTTGCTACACCAAAATTTGAACTAAAACATAAAGTGTCGGGAGGTCAAACTAACTCATCCCTCACTTTTTGGAAGCCGATTCATTACATGACAAAAAGAGTTTTCACCTAATGTATTTACCCTAGGTAACTTTAAAAGACATAATTACATTTGTTTTGACCAATTACATCAGTAAAACTTCATAAAATTCCTTGAGTAACTGAGAAAGTGTGAAAAAGTAGCAAAATATTAGTTTCTGGTCCTATGCGCAGCGCCAATGGTCTATGCGCAGCGCCTTTGGTCTGTGTGCAGTGCCATCTTCCAGCTAAGTTTTGAAGGGGTTCCCAATGTCCAAATTGAGCTCAAGATAGCTCATTGGAAAGCATGTCCTGTCTAGTTTCCAGAAATGTACTTGGTTCCAAAAAATGATAAGATTTGACCCTCCAAAAAGTCAATCTCCCAAGACTACTCTTGTGCGCGGCGCCTAGCTGAAAAAGAGGGCAGAAATGTGATTTTTGAGGTATTTTTGGCCATTTCTCCCTATCAAATTGCTCAATTTTGGTGTGCCAATAGTCAAAATTGCATGTTTACTGCCTTTTGGATCCAACTGTCGTCTTGGTTTTGCATTTGGAAGCCTCCATAAGGTGCGCAATGCCTAGGATTCTACGCATAGGATAGTCAAACTGTGTAAAAACTGTCAAAGTTTGCACAAAACCCCAAAAATTTCAAAAAATGCCCAGAAACTTGTCAAAATTGATACATGAACTGCTGATGAAGTATGTCAAGCATGGAAAGAGGCCTCAGCAAGGATATCAATTTTTCTCTTCTCCTCTTGCATATTTAGGGTTTCAAGCTTTGACTTCACTTTCTTGAGTTTTGACCTTGCTATTTGGTTTCTTCGGCAATAATACTTTGCCATCCTTCTATGAATGTCATTGTCTTTGTTGGCCTTGTCCAGGAGCTTCTCCAAATGTTGGTTAATCCTTCCTCCCTTATGTGGCCTTCTCTCTTCCCTCTCTTCTTCCTCCATGAAATCTATGTTTGTCTTCTTCCATAGTGTCTTGGCTAGAAACCCTAAGGAGATGAATTGGGAGTGAAAAGTAGGTCCAGGGAGTGGGGAATGGGATGGAAAAAATTAGGGAGATGGGGGAAGGGATTATCAAATTGAGGGAGTTTACTGGGAGTAGAAATGTTGTGGGATTTGGGAGCCTAGGGAATTGAGATACCTAGGTCTTAGGGTTTAGGGGAGAATAAATTTGGGATACGGATTTAGCAATACAGGCGTAGGGATAGGGTTTACTGTGATGTGGGAAGGATAGTAGGGTCTGCAAGTTTTGAAAACTCCAAATTTCACACAAGAAACTTAATACCATGAATTTATGACTTGTGAAATGTAAGGAGGGTATAGATAAGGCCTTACTTGCTAGGAGGTTAAGAAACCCTGTGTTGAAGGTTTGGAGCACTTGCATGAAATTTGAGAGCTTACAAATGAAGTTTGACAAGTGCGTAGAGCCTTTGATGCGTGCGCAGCGCCTGTCTGCCCTATGCGCAGCACCAAGAAAATTTTTGCCTTTAAACCTGCAAAATCGACTTTTTGAACCAAGGGAGTGTGAGCTTGACCTTTGAGAGTGAAAATGAATTTGTTTTTGATGTCTTGGTGGCCTTTATACTTCATGAAATTGATGATTTGGGCCTTGGGACCCACTTTCTTCCTTTTGTCATTCACCTTACTCTTGGAAACTATACCTTTACACTTGAATTTTTCTTTGACAAATTGATCACTTGATATACATTGAGAACACTTTGACCTTTGACTTTTTGGTCCTTTGGCATTTTGGAACTCTGAATTAGCAGCTTGGAAATCATGTGCTTATTACATTTGAAAGACATAAAATTACATAGTGAAAAATAAAAAATATTACATTTAAAATCAAAATTACATGCTGAAACAAGATTTTCTGTTTACAAATCATCCTCAGATAGTGAAGAGATGTTATTTGATCACTATGAGACTTGCTGACATTATGCAATGGAAATGGTGTTTTATTGGACCTTGAAAACCCTAGGACCTAATGGTAACCTTGACTGACCAGAATTGATGGTGTCATGACTGATATGATGACATGATGACTTTGACCTCATGACTGATGTACATTCAGCAAGGTATGACAATGTGCCAACAAGTAATGAAATTTAAGGGAGAGTGATGTTTTTTTGACTAGGGCTACCATCGGTGAGTAAATTTTTGAATGATGACCTAGTGGAATGACAAAAATTTCTAAGTGGGACCCTAATATGATATGAAAAGAGGATTTTTTATCACTGATGGCAAGATGCAAAAACTGACACTAAGAGACAGCAGGCCTGCACAAAGGAATACATTTCTTTATCATTAGTGGGATACTTTCGGACTGTGTCTGAAAATGTCTCGCTCTGGTAAGCCACTAGATGCCCCTCCTGAGTAAGAACTGCACCAATAACATAGTCGGAGGCATTTGCCTCAATCTCAAATGGTTCTTGCAAGTCTAGTAATGTGAGCATTGGTGCAGAGCAGAGGCGATGCTTCAACTCGGCAAACGCCTTTTGTTGGGTTTCGAACCAAAAAAACTTTGCTTTTGCTCTACCCTTAGAAACTTGACTTAGCAACCAAATGATATGAGAGAACCCCAACACAAACCTGTAGTAGAAATTGGCAAGACCCAGAAAGTTGCAGAGCCATGTTAGAGTGGTTGGCGCTGGCCAATCCCGAATGACTTGTATCTCGGCTGGGTCCACATGCACAACCTACTCATCAATGATGTATCCCAGATATTGAAACTGGGTCATGCCAAAAGTGCATTTCTCCAAATTGGCACACAGTTTGTGTTGTCGCAGTGTTTGAAGGACCTGTTGAATATGGTGGAGGTGCTCTCCCCAACTCTGGCTGTAGATCAAGATGTCATCTAAACACACCACCATGAACGCATTGGTGAAGGGTCGCAAGATATCGTCCATCAATCTCATGAAGGTTGCGGGGGCATTCATCAACCCGAAAGGCATGACCAACCATTCAAAAAGGCCCTCCTTGGATTTGAAGGTAGTCTTCCACACATCGGAGGGTTCGATAGGCACCTGGCGATAACCGGATTTCAAGTTAATCTTGCTAAAATATTTGGCCCCCTTTAGCTGGTCTAGAAGGTCATCAATCCATGCGATTGGGTACCTATTCCGGACAATGATCTTGTTCAGCACCCGATAAACGATATAGAGTCTCCAAGACCCGTCCTTCTTTTGTACCGATACAATCAGTCTCCCACAAGGTGATGAGCTCGGCCCAATGTGCCCTTTCTGCAACAGCTCCTGAATTTGCCTCTTGATCTCATCGTTCTCTAGAACAAAGCGTCGATAGATCGGTCCATTGAGTAGCAGCGCGCCCAGGGTCAGATCGATGGAGTGCTTGACCTGATAGTGCAGAGGTACCCCTGTAGCTGAGGCGAAAATATCCATGTACTCCTCCATGACCTTGTCCATTTGTTGTCGTTGTGCGGAGGAGCCCTGTCTGGAAGCCGTGGTGACAACCTTCTTCTTGCCCTGAGGGCGAATCATAAGGAAAACAATTTCCTAGTCTAGGAAATGATCTTAATGCATTGCTTTGTAGTGATCAAAGAGATGGTGGTAGGCGGGGCCACCTCTAGTATCCTGTACAACTTATTGCCCAAAGTAATAATCACAAAGCGAGGTTGAGTCTCATATACAGCATGTCGCTTCCACAAGTATGGTTGTCCTAATAATAATACATCACAAATTTAAGAGGAGCAACATCACACAGTACCTCATCCGTGAAGGGCTTGATGCTATAGGGAAGGCAGCACCGTTGGCTGACGCGGAGATCTCGTCCTTGGTGAAGCCATCCGATGGTGTACGACTGCGAATGTGTTGTCGTCGATAGGCCCAGCCACTTCACGACCTCTGCTAAATTGAGGTTCTTTTGGCTCCCGTTGTCGACAATGAACTGCAATGTAGAACCCTTCACCCACATCTATGAGTGGAAGAGGCGTTCCCCCTCCTTTGGATCTTCAGGCTCATTCTTCTAGATCTTGGTGTTGGCCACAGTGGCATTGGGCTTCGCGTCAATGATCTACTTCCCTTTGTCATTCCCCTTGTGGGGTTTTGACTCAAAGTCTGAACATGCATCTAAATCGGAAGCCTTAAGCTCGGCCACCAGTGACTGCTTAGCCCGGCACTCACTTGTGTTGTGAGTGGAGCTCTTATGGAACTCACACCATTTTCCCATGCCATTCTTTGTCTTCGTGGTCTTGTTCTTTGCTTACGGCTTCGAGGGGTTGCCTTGGGTCACCCCGCCTTGGCTTTAGCCTTTGCTCTGTGGTTTGGAGGCGCATTTTCCTTGCTTTGGATTCGCAGACCCAAAGTCTCACTTCTTCTATTTAAAATTTTGCTCAATCTTGACAGCGTATCGGTATGTCGTGCCGAGCGAGGAGGTGTCCAAGAACTCCATCTCGTCCTGGATGTACATGTGTAGACACCCACGGTACTTGAGTACCAAACGTCGCTCATAATCCTTGATACCCAACTTCGTGCAGAGGTTATGGAAAACATTTGTGAACTTGCCGTAGCGTGGTCCACTTTATGTATTTATATTCATAGCTCCTAACAAGGTAATATTGTTCCTTGATGGCGTCTTGGAAAGAATCCCAAGTGGGTGCGGCTGAAAACATTGAGGATTCCCTCTCATCCTTTTGCTCACAGTAGGTTTCCCACCAGTCCTTGACGTGTGGGGCGGCTTTGAGAAGTGCAAAAGTAATATTTTTCCGATTGGAAAAGTCATGAACTAAAAAAATATCCTTCCAACAGATTCAACCATCTACGGCATCTACATCTATCTGGCCCTCAAATATGGGAATATCAAAGTTAACTTGTGCCTTAAAACGAGTGGTGTCTCCAAAGTGGCTACTTGATGAAGATGTGTCGTCTGTGGGTAGCCGTTAGAGGATCTAAGCAAAGTTATCTATCATCACGTTCGTCTATCGCTCGAGAGCTTCCTTGAGCAATATTTTGAAAGGATCTTTTGCCCTCTCGTCTTTCTTTTCTTCCTCCATGGAAGGTCTTCGGGGTTTGCGAGGTGAAACAAGAATGCAACAAATTACATATATACCATAAATACAGAGATGCAGCAGAAATAACAATTCATTTCATTAATATCAAAATACTGAAATATACTTACAAACAGAATGGAAATAAACTAGCTCGGGCGATCGTAGCTTATCTCTGAGAAGAGATGTGGCGGCTACATGCCTCTGAACTATGTTAAATGAGGCTCAAGGGCCTATTTATTATTGAACAACAAGGGAAAACTATTAAAATTGGCAACTAGGACCAAACTCCACATGGGTCATCTTATTTATGACAGCTGGTATTTTTCTTGGATTCCTCTCTCCGAGAGGCGTAGGATTGATCTAAAGATCATCTGATTCTAACATGTACAAATGAAGTTATGAATTTATTTTGATTATGGTCAAATTGTCAAGGTCAGCCAGCAAACTTATGTAGCCTCAAAAGCCCAGCAGTCGCGTCTATTCATCCTCAACGTTGCATATAAATAGAAGGTGACTTAGCTTCATTTGGACACACTCATCTTCACACTTCTCTCTCTCTCCCCTCATTGATTGGGTACGGATTTTTGGGCCTCTTTCTCTCCACACGTCTGAAATTTCAAGAGACCGAAATTTCAAGAGAGCGAAATTTCAGGAGGCCGAAATTTCAGGAGACCAAATTTCTAGACAGTTTGACCAAGCATTGACCAACATGCGTTGACCTCCTTTGACTATGTTTTTGTGAGGGCTATCTCTGTTTGGGCAGGCTGCATTTCTGGATACAGAAATCAAGGCTAAACGTTGATTGTTGACCAGCATTGACTACAGCTAGGGTTGACTGCAGGTGAGTTGTTTGACCAGACTTTGATGGGCTGAATTTGACTGTTTTGAGGATTGTTTTATCTTTTTGTTTGGAGGTTGAAGTTGACCGAATTGTTGAGGGTCAAATCTGCCCTATTGACGAACATCGACTTTTCTGGTTAGGGCTCTTTTGCTGCAGCTATAAATTATCAGATTTTTAAATTGTATTATCTCTCTCTGTTGAACTGTTGAAGACTAAAAGAAGATTTAATCAAGGATTTCCCCACATTAGGGTTTGTCCCTGGCTGGTGCCACATCTTGTGTCCTCTTGTCTTGGCTTGTCTTCTGTTGTTTATGTTTATGTTCTATCTACATTTTACTATCATGTTGATGTGATTGCTAATCTGAATATTGATATTGGGCTAATAAAGAAATTGAAGTAAAATTGCTCTAAAGCATAGAACATACCATTGTTGTCTAAAATTAACATGGTATCAAAGCTAAGGTGAAGACACAACCCAAGCAAGAGTGAAAGAGCAATCAACAAAGACAATTTGGCAAGGACAAAAGATTCAATGGGTTCTGTTGTCGCACAGAATGTCTAGGCACCGCGATAATGACTTAGATTAGGGGCTATCACATTGATCCCCAATCACTCTGTTTGAGTTGTCTCCCAATAGCAGACTAAGGGGGGTAGACCCTATGAAAATGGAAAAATGAAAGATTAGTCAGGAACCAACCAACCTAGAAGACACAGCTAAGCAACCAATAATTGTTTAGATTGCGCAAGATTTTAAGGATTCAAAATGATTTGAAGAAAGTGATACATGTGCCTTATGGAGTCAACTATCTTGCAAAGAAAATAAGGCTCAAGTAAAGGATGGGAAATGAAAATGCAAAACTTAAACCTGTGTGAAATGCAGAGACTTGGTTAATTTTAGTTAAATGAGAGCCTAAAATTATTTATGAAATATGTCTTAAATGTTACTTAACTTAAGGCTCAAAAAAGTGGTAATCTAAATGTGAAAGCAGGTACTTATACCAGCACTGCAAAATGTAAAATTTGCATAAATAATCACTGAAATGCACAATGGATTGAAATGTAAAATGCTGGAATAAAACACTTTTAAATTCAAAAATTCATTTGTATGAAATGCTCAATCAAAGATCATTAGATGCATAAGTAAAACTTGCATGAGCATGTGAAAACAAATGTATTTACGAAATTAAACTAAGTGCTTAAACTCAGATTACATCAACGAAATATCAGTCTAGAAATCTGCTCTTAAAACAAGTGTTAATACCAGCATTATATTTTAAATCAGCAGTCTTGTAACCATGCAATATTCAGAAATTTCTATGTATAACAGCGAAAAAAAAATTCAAATGACAAACTGATAACTACAATTCAGAAAATTTCTGAGTTTAATTATTTCTAATATATTAATGTATTTGGTCTAAAAAACTCATAAATAAACTACCGAACAGCAGTCAGACAATTTTCAGAAATTTGTTTGCAGCAGTGAAAATGTAAATTTAATCTGCTGCTAAATTCAGAAAAATTATGAGTTTAATTCTTTCTGATCTATTGATGTATTTGATCTAAAAACTCAGAAAATTACTAAAAAAACAGTGAAATAATATTCAGAAAATAGCATGCAAAAGTTTCTGAAATGTAATGCAGTGAAAGATGCAAACTAATTTGTTGTTAAATTTCAGATAACTAAAATTTTATGCCAGTATTAATCTTGCTTTCAATTAGATCAATGAAAAAGGTAAGGGTTTAGAAGATGTGCACCAGTCAACCCCTAGGGGCTTGAAGACACTTGAAGATGGACTGCCCAAGTCACTGAAAATTCTCCAATGCAAATGCCAAACTCCAAAAATTTTGAGAAAAATTTGTTTAAAATTTTTTTGGGAAATTTTAGGAAGAAATTTAGTGAGAAAATTATGGTGAAGAAGGCTGCAAAGATGAGAGGTCTGAGGGTGGAATGATAGAGGCTGAAAATGAGGCTGGAGATGGCCAGCGCTGGGCCTCAAGGCCCTAAAAAAAATTTGCCCACAATCCTTCTGAAATTTCTCTTCAACCTGCAAACAAAATGGAGATGCCCTCTAGGGCTCAAATCTCTCTCCGTAATCCACAAAAATCATCTGCAATTTACAATTTTTTTCCTGCACAAATAAAAGATAGAAAACCCCAAAGCATGTATATACAAGTATTTACAAAAACATGAAATACCCAGAACCCCAATGAATTAGAAATTTGCTATTTACAAATCTATAATAATATTCTACAGATCTATAGATCAAAGCCCTCTATTAGCCAGATTTAAACAAATTTCTGCAAAATATTTAGAAATAAATTTGAAATTTTAAAAATACACAAGCCCAAAAAAAACCCTACAAGTAAAATATTCTATAAAATGACTTCAGAAATTAAAAATATAGTGGGCTCTTTTAAATTATGTAAACTGAGAGTCAGTTGGTCCAGCTGAAGACTTCCCCAAACACCCAAATTCTGAATGATAACTTCTGCACACTTAAATCTGCTTGTTAGATTAATAGAGATCTAAAAAATGATCATAAAATTATCAAGAAATAGAAATACCTACCACTTCTATCAAATTAAAATGATATTCTAAAAAACTCAGAAATATGTGCAAGATATCTGTACACAGATCAATCCTCAAAAGCTATTAACCAGCAAATGCAAATAAAAGCAGCAAGTATTAAAAACAATATTACCACATAAATCTGAAAGAGGAACACCACGATCTGAAACCCCAAAGTCTTTGCGTTTTATTAACCAAAAAAAGTTACAAGAGCTTTCTTAGAGCAAGTACACGATTCAGAAATCAGATCCAAATAATGGAGAGAGGCCTCTCATTTATAGGAAAATTCTCCAACGGCTAGTTGGTTTGATCCCCGTCAAAGCAATCTCAATCGTTGATGAAAATCAAATGATCTTTTAATCATCATCGTTGAAATAAAGTTGTTTTTTGAGGAAATTCAAATTTCACTTTTAATTAACTCAAAAATGATTATTTTGAGTTAATTGTCGCAAAAAGTTGACTTTGACTTAACTACTATGGCCCAAGGGTTCAAAATATCTTGAAATTTTCAATATTCCCTTAGTCGATGACCTTTAAAAATTAAAAACTTTAAAACCCATGAATTTTAAATGTTGGAGAATTTAATTTTTCTTAGGAACTAAATTAATTAAATTTCTGGCTTTAGCATTTTAATTTATTTTAGCCAGAAATTTTAATTAATTGACTCATGAGGGGATTATTATTTTTTCCAGCCCTTTAATATTTAACCATGGTGTCTAACTATGAGGGACCATGCACTAAATATTTTTTACATGAAATATTACATTTCTAAGCCATGAAGGGGAAACACCCGTTTGTTATAAACCCTCAATAATTACCCATTTCTGCGACACAAAACATGATCCAGTAGACTAAGTGACTTGTAATAAAATAATCTAACGAAATAGTTAGAATATTCCCAAATCACTTTTACAGATACTCGATAAATAACACTAGGACTCATTTAAAATCTTGACGACAAAATCCACCCTAGCTTTGGGGTGAGGCTGAAGGGAAAAACTCTACCGATCATCTGTGTTTAGAAACACACACGAATCAGTGAGACTAAAAACCTCCTAGAATAGAAATCATCATCAGAAAAATAAATTTACCTAGGTTGTTACATACATTTGTCTTACTAGGATCATTTACATTACAAAATGCAGAATAGGGTTACAAAACTCCAGTGTACATATAGTTGATAATGATGAATCTGTGGATCATCTGATTGCTCGGACATGATGGAAATCCATGCGCGAAAAGATGTATAGCTATAGGGTAGTTGACATGGAGTGGTCAATAGGTTCCTCATCCTACTTCCCGGCTGAAGACAAGCTCCATGATAAATCTGACTATCATGGATGGAAGATGTCTCTTGATTTGACCTTGGAAGAAAAAGAAGCGATGGACTATGTGCAGGGTAAAATCCTTGAACCTCCTTCAAATGCATCAGCTGCTGCGAAGACCAGTTACAATAGGACTGAAGTCAAAGCAAAGAAGATTATCAGGGATTCCATTGACAAGCATCTGGTGGCCTACATCTCTGAATTGAAGACCTCCAAGAAGATCTACGACAGGGTGGTCGGCATGTTCAAGGTTAGTAATGCTAATCAAATTCTATTTCTCAAGAACAGGTTGAAGGATATTAAGAAGGGCAGAGACGAGAATTCAATCCTATTTCTTGAGGATTACTGAGATCAAGAATGATCTACTCTCAATTGGAGAAGTCATTCCTGACAGAGAACTTACTCTCACCACCCTTGGAGGACTCCCACCTGAGTGGTATGTATTTAGAACCATCGTCCTCACAATGATTGAATTCCAGGGTTTGAAGAATTGATGTCGAGATGCATTCAAGAAGAAACAAGAATGGTGGAGCAAGAAATGCCTTCTAATAGAAGCAACCCCACTACATTCTCCACTCATGCCAAAAGGAGAAATAATGCAAGGCCTAAAGGTCATTTTCATGGAAAGCCTGGATCTAAGGAAGGAAGGAAGGGCAGGTGCTTTGTTTGCAATAAGTTTGGCCAATATGCAAGGGAGTGTCCAAATAGAAGGGACACATCGCATGATGATGATCACAATCATTCCAGGGGCAACTTCAACAACAACGATCAAAGGAATGGCAGGTCCAATGGCAAAAGAAAAAGGAATGCGGTACATCAAGGAAATGGCCGACTTTCCAAGAAATCAAGGAACTCCAGGTATGAAGAATCAAATGTTGTTAACAATAAGCAAAAAGAGTACTATCTTATATCGGCCCTCTCCACTGCCTCTCCTCCGAACACTTTGGAAAATTGGTCGATTGATAGTGGTGCCTCAAGGCACTTCACCGGATATAAGGAAGCCCTCTCTAATCTCATAGAAAAGGAGACAAACTTGGAGATCATCCTTGGAGATGATGCCACCTATCCCATGAAGGGAGTAGGGAATGTTACCCTTCAATTGAATCAAGGTAACACTATTCATTTGCAAGAAGTACTATATCTACCTGATGTCAAGAAGAACCTGGTGTCCATTTCAGCCATGGAGGACAAAGGATTCAAGGTGGCATTCATCGATGGAAAGGTACGTGTTTGGAAAAGAAATTTTAAAGATGATTTTACTCTTGGGTTCAGGGTTGACACTTTGTATCAAGTTGGAGGAAGTCCATTTGGAGCCATGTCTTGCAACACATCTCTACAATCTAAACTATGGCACTAGAGATTTGCCCATCTTCATTATAAGGCCCTATCCGATGTGAGACAGATGGTGACAAGTATGCCCGAGTTCAAAGTAGAGCATGAAGGTGTATGTCCGAGATGTGCTGAAGGAAAACTTACAAGGGGACCATTCCCCTCAAGTAATAGCAAGACCACAAATATATTGCAATTGATCCACTCTGACATATCTGGTATGATGCCCGTAAACTCTTTGGGAGGATACTTATATTATCTCACCTTTACAGATGATTATTCTCGCAAGACCTAGATCTACTTCTTGAAGAAGAAGGATGAAATGTTCCCCTGGTTCTGACACTTCAAAGCCTTGATCGAAAACCAATCCGAGAAGAAAATCAAGATATTGAGGACTGATAATGGGACCGAGTACAAATCCAATGAATTCCAAGATTATTGCAGAGAAGCTGGCATTAAGAGGGAGACTACAACGCCATACACTCTTGAGCAGAATGGTGTGGCTGAAAGGAAGAATCGCTCTGTTGTAGAAGCAGTTTGTGCCATGCTTCATGATCAAGGCCTTCCAAAGTTCCTAAGGACTGTAGCTGCAAACACTGTCGTGTATGATCAAAACCGATGCCCTCATCAAGCATTGGACTCCAAGATTCCTGAAGAAATGTTCACTGGTAAGAAACCTGATGTCTCTCATTTTAGAATTTTTGGAAGTCTCGTATATTTTCATGTGTCGAAAGAGAAAAGAAGCAAATTGGGTGCATCTGGAAAGAAATGAATCTTTGCGGGCTATAGTGAAAATTCTAAGGGATATAGAATTTATGTGGCTGGTCAAAAGGAAGTTGAGATAAGTCATGATGTCACCTTCAACAAAGATATGGCCCTCAAGAAGAGCAACAACCTTCCTATCCTAAGGAAGGACAAAGAAGCTGAAATTGGAAATCAGGGTGCAAAAGAAGACGAAACGATGCCTGATGTTGATGAACCTATGGATCCTATTGATCCTCCTCCTCATGAGCCCTCCACCTCCAAAAGGAGACCCTCATGGCTTAGGGAGACTCTCAAAGATGTCGAGAAACACATTGCACCAAGGGGGACTTTCCGTGAAAGCAAGAAGCCGAATAGGTATCAAGGATATTTGACCGCCATGAGCACTATCATTCAAAATGAGCCTTCATCATTCGAAGAAGTCGTGAAGCATCAAGTATGGAAGGATGCTATTAATGAAGAATACGAGTCAATTATGAAGAATGATGTCTAAGATGTGGTCCCTAGACCCCAGGACAAATCGGTTATCACCTCTAAGTGGCTCTACAAAATCAAGCATGGAGCTGATGAAAGTGCAGAAAAGTACAAGGCTCAATTTGTTGCTCGAGGCTTCTCTCAAAAGGAAGGTGTATATTACGATGAGATATTTGCACCTGTTGCCCGATACACCACCATCCGCTCGATCATAGCCCTTGCTGCCTTGCAAGGATGGAACCTACATCAGATGCATGTCAAGACCGCTTTCTTGCATGGTTCAATCAAAGAGGAAGCCTATATGGAACAACCCGAGGGGTTTGAGGTTCATGATCGGGAATTTCATGTATGTAGGTGAAAGAAAGCACTCTACGGATTGAAGCAAGCAACCCCGGGCTTGGTATGAGAGGATCGATAGCTATCTGATGAAGCTGAGATTCACTAGAAGTGAAGCCGATTTGAACCTTTACTTTAAGGTTGAAAATGATAAACCTCTCATTCTGGTACTTTATGTGGACGACCTCTTTCTGACAGGTGCAGACCCTCTCATTCACAAATGTAAGAGGGAGTTGGCTTCTGAATTTGAGATGAAGGACCTAGGACCGATGCACTATTTCCTAGGGTTGGAGGTCTGGCAAAAGCCAGGTGAAATTTTCCTCTCTCAAGGAAAATATGTTGTGAAAATATTGGAAAGATTTGGGATGGTGGACTGCAAGTCTATGACTACTTCGATGGAACTTAACTTTAAGAAGTTATGTGGTAGTGCTGCTAGACCTGAATAGGGAAATGCTTCTGAGTATCTTCAACTCATAGGAGCACCGATGTTCTTGGTGAACTCCCCTCCGGACATATGTTTTGCAGTTAACACATTGAGCCAATACATTGTTGAGCCTCATCATATACATTGGATTGCTACCAAGAATCTTCTAAGATATCTTCGGGGCACAATCACTCATGGACTAAGATACACTATCAGAAATGTGAAGCTGCATGGTTATTTTGATGTTGATTAGGCTGGCAGTGTGGTGGATTGCAAGAGCACTTCTGGATGTTGTTTTTCATTGGGTTCTGCTTTGATATCCTGGATGAGCAGTAAGCAGAAATCGATTGCCTTGAGCACCACCGAGGCCGAATACATAGTTGCTAGTATGGCCTCCAGTGAAGCTATCTGGTTGAGGAAGCTCTTCAGTGAGCCAGTTTGGACATATCTTGGATACCACCGTGATCCTCTGCGACAACTAGAGTGGGATCCAATTATCAGAGAATCTTGTGTTTCAAGATCGCTCCAAGCATATAGATATCAGGTACCACTTTATCTGGGACATGGTACAACGAGGAACAATAAGGCTCCATCACATTGGGACTGATAAGTAGGTTGTCGATATTCTGACAAAGCCCCTAGGGAAGGTCAAATTCTTGGCCTTCCGAGAACGACTTGGAGTTGTGGAGAGACCCTCTTACGAGGGTCATGTATGAGATGGACATTGAGCTTTGGGAGCTTCGGGGGGCTTGGGGTACTTCTTGGAGCGATAAGCAACCATAGGGTGAGTGGTTCAGCCTTCCCCTAGTGGTTTGTTGTGTACAGGGTGAGTGGTTCAGCGTTCCCCTAGTGGTTTGTTGTGTACAAGGTGAGTGATTCAGCCTTTCCCTGCAATACCGCTTGGCAACATGTAGACAAGATGAGTGGTTCATCCTTCTCCTGCTAAGACATCCTACCCATGCAATCTGGGACTCATGGGAAGTACCTCTCATCTAGCCAATGAGTAGGGAAATGAGGATAGGGACCATAGTACTACCGATGGACGCATCATGTACTACCGTAATCCTTATGCTAGGATGACCGATATTGATCTGGGATCAATTGGAACTGACTTCGGGTTAGTGAGAGTGGTATGAGACACTCTCTTTGTGAGAGTGGTATGAGACACTCTCTTTTGATTGGAACTGAATTCGAGTCAATAAGAGTGGTATGACACACTCTCCTTTGATTGGGACTGACTTCGGGTCAGTAGAGAATGGTACGATACATTCTCGATCACTTCTTCTTCTTCATAGTTCAACAAAGTAGAGCAGAGCAAAGCAGTGCAGAGCAGTGCATTGATGGCAGAGATAGTACATATTGGCAGATGGATTAGCAGATGGAGTTCTCCTTAGTTGAGAGGGAGTGTTAAAATTGGCAACTAGGGCCAAACTCCACATGGGTCATCTTATTTATGACAGTTGATATTTTTCTTGGATTCCTCTCTTCGAGAGGTGTAGGATTGATCTAAAAATCATTCGATTCTGACATGTACAAATGAAGTTATGAATTTATTTTGATTATGGTCAAATTGTCAAGGTCGGCCAGCAAACTTACGTAGCTCAGAAGCCCAACAGTCACGTCTAATTATCCTCAACGTTGCATATAAATAGAAGGTGACTTAGCCTCATTTGGACACACTCATCTTCACACTTCTCTCTCTCCTCATTGATTAGGTACAGATTTCTGGGCCTCTCTCTCTCCACACATCAAAAATTTCAGGAGACCGAAATTTCAGGAGAGTGAAATTTCAGGAGGCCGAAATTTTAGGAGACCGAATTTCGAGACAGTTTGACCAAGCGTTGACCAGCATGCGTTGACCTCTTTTGACTGCGTTTTTGTGAGGGCTATCTCTGTTTGGGCATGCCGCATTTCTGGGCACAGCAATCAAGGCTAAACGTTGACTATTGACCAGCGTTGACTGCAGCTAGGGATGACTGCAGTTGGGTTGTTTGACCAGACTTTGACTGGGCTGAATTTCACTGTTTTGAGGGTTGTTTGGAGGCTAAAGTTGACCGAATTGCTGAGGATCAAATCTGCCCTGTTGACCAGCAATGACTTTTCTGGTTAGGGCTCTTTTGCTGCTGTTATAAATTATCAGATTTGTAAATTGTATTATCTCTCTCTGTTGAACTATTGAAGACTAAAAGAAGATTTGATCAAGGGTTTCCCCACATTGGGGTTTGTCTCTGGCTGGTGCCACATCTTGTGTCCTCGTCTTGGCTTGTCTTCTACTGTTTATGTTGATGTGATTGCTAATCTGAATATTGATACTGGGCTAATAAAGAAATTGAAGTAAAATTGTTCTAAAGCATATAACATACCTTTGTTGCCTAAAATTAACAAAAACCCTAAACAACCAAAACTCTAACCCCAAGAGATGTAACACCAAGAGTTTGTAGGCCCCGTTGGGGTTAGTTGGGCAGCCAACTTCCCGAGGTCGTAACTTGGTCATATTATCTCTATTTGGCGTGTATGTTATCTTGTTGGAAAGGTCTCTCCGACTACTACAGGATTTGCGGCAAGCCCTTGCTTACAGCAATGGGCATGTTGCGGACCTCAAGAAAACGTCGTTTAGGGAGTCAAAATTGCTCCTGAAGTTCAAGACCCAAAAAACTACTAAAAATAGTAAATGCTGAAATATACAAGAAAACAGATGAAACCGACTAGAGGTCTAAGTGGAATAGGCAGGAGGCCACCAATATCCACCTAGATCATAATATCACTATCATGAATCCATGGTTATCCATTACAAATCTGCTTCTGCAGTTTTAATTCCATATTGAGTATGCACTAGTAGTTTGTTGGTACCATCGGAAGCCAAATCCTGTTCATTGTTTATAAAAGCGATTCGCAAACCAGGGAAGAATTGATTTGAGTGCCCCACTGTCCAAAGAAGACGAGAAGAGCATCCCACCAATGCAAATCCTTCCATCTTCTACCACAAGGACCCTCAGAACACTACAGGGCACCGTTCTGTTCTTATTGCATCCATGGATAACCAATGGCTAATTAGAGACTGTAGGTTTTAACCCCGTACAGAAATTACCTACGTACGAATTCTAAAACCCATAAAATAAACAATGTAAGAGCATAACACATAAAATACATATACACAGAGATTTTCCCTTGGATCCTAAAACCGGGACTACCAACTTGATTTTTCATTGTGTTCCTTTCAATGTTACAATACATATTTATACATGCTGAAGCATCCAATACCATGGACCGAAAAACCATCGCGTCTAAAACCATGGACCGAAAACCATCGCATCCAAAAACATAAGCGAAAATCATGCACAAAACCATAGGTGGGTCTGCCCAACCTAACATAGGGCCCAAAACCAAAATTTTCTGAGGCACTGCCCGGACCCCATAAAGTGGGGTTACGGGTACCCCTCAAACCCCCTGTGACCCCCCCCCCCGACTACACAATCGACACAACAAAGGGGGGGCTCCGTCCCCCCTCTAACCCCCCAGTTAACTACGTGGGCTAGTCGTGGAAAGAATATAACATAATCCAACATTCTCCCACTTGTTGTTTTCTTTCCACAGGGGGCCACAAGAGAGCTTACTCATTTTTCCAGCCCTCAAACGCCCATTGTTTCTCTACACCAAGAGAACTTCTCAAAGCTCACAGATTTTGTCAATGTATCTGCAGTATTCTTCTAAGTGTCCACCTTTACCAGCAAGATCTTTTTGTCTTCTATCATATCCCTCACAAAGTGATACTGAACATCAATGTGCTTTGTCTTTGAATGATACACAGGGTTCTTTGCCAAAAAAATTGCACTTTGGCTGTCACAGCCTATCGTTATAGCTCCCTGTACTAACACCATACTTGAACACAATCTCTGCAACCAAATTGCTTCCTTGCTTGCATGAGTCGCTGCCATGTATTCTGCCTCTATAGTTGATAGTGCCACTAGAGATTGTTTCTTACTCATCCAACTAACTGCACCTCCAAATAGGTTAAACACATACCCACTTGTAGATCTTCTCTGATCCAGATCTCCAGCCCAGTCCGCATCAACAAAGCCACGGATATCCAAAACTCTGTCCAATCCTGGTCTTCCTTGGTAGCACAAACCATAGTCACTTATGCCATGCAAATACCTGAAAACCCGCTTCACTGTTGTCCAATGCTCCTTCCCTGGTTTTGACATAAACCTGCTCAATACTCCCACTGCATGTGCGATGTCTGGTCTAGTATAGACCATCACATACATCAGGCTATCAACTGCACTTGCATATGGAACACGGGACATGTCCTCTTCCTCTTCTTGTGTCTTGGGACACTGTTCAGCAGATAAATTTACACCTACAGGAATAGGAACCTTCACCGGTTTACTATCCTGCATATTTAACCTCTGCAATATTGTCTCGACATACTTCCTCTGGTTTAACCAGAGCTTCCTCTTTGTCCTATCTCTTTTAATTTCCATGCCCAAAATATAGTTTGCAGCACCAAGATCTTTCATATCGAATTTGGAGGACAAATGGGTCTTCAAATCCTAGATAATTTCTTTGTCATTTCCAACCAGCAACATATCATCCACATACAAGAGCAGATAAATAACACGATCACCAATTAATTTAAAATACACACAGTGATCTGCTTTGCAACTAGTGAAGCCAAGTCCCCGTATAAATGTATCAAATTTCTGATACCACATCCTTGGTAATTGTTTTAACCCATACAGAGACTTCTTTAACTTGCATATCAGTTCTTTCTTACCCTTCACCGCAAAGCCTTCAGGTTGCTTCATGTATATTTCCTCTTCCAGATCCCCGTGAAGAAATGTTGTCTTCACATCCCTCTGTTCTACCTCAAAATCAAAAGCAACAACAACAGATAAAAGTAATCTAATAGAAGTTACTTTGGCAACAGGAGAAAAAATATCACCAAAATCAATTCCCAGCACCTGGTAATAACCTTTTGATACCAACCGAGCTTTGTATTTCTCCACCTTTCCTTCTACATTTGTCTTCTTCTTGAACACCCATTTGCTGCCAATGGGTTTCCTTCCAGCCGGCAACTCCACCAAATCCCAAGCCTCATTTTTGTGCAAAGATGCCATTTCATCAACCATGGCCTCTTTCTAGAGTTTTCCATCCTCTGAATCTACTGCTTCCTTCACAGTTTTGGGATTATCATCAATAATAGATAAAGCAAAATTTGAACAAAAAGCAGATGGACTATACATTTCTGGTTGCCTTCTTTCTCGAACTGATCTTCTCACACCCAAAGTTTGTGGTTCTTCATCTTCTGATTCCTCCTCTGCTGCAGACTTTGATTCTTCCTCCTTTAGCTCAAACTCTATCTTCTCAGGTTCCTTTGGTTGGACTTCATGTTTAATAACATCTTTCACCTCTCTGAACACCATAGCTCAGTTGTACACAACCTTCCTTATTACTGAGTTCAAAAGCTTATAACCCTTTAAACCATCCTTATACCCAATAAAGATGCACTTTTCAGATTTACTATCCAACTTGGTTCATTTCTTCCTTGGAACATGTACATATGGATCACATCCAAATACCCTCAGATGTGAAAGAGAGGGTTTCTTACCAGTCCATACCTCTTATGGAGTTTTATCCTCCAACGCTGATGAAGGTGATCTGTTGACCAGGTAACATGCTGTCTCCACCGCCTCTGCCCAGAATTCTTGTCCTAACCCGGCACCACTGAGCATACTTCTTGCCCTTTCCATCAACGTCTTGTTCATTCTTTCTGCAACTCCATTTTGCTGAGGTGTATATGGAGTAGTATTCTGCAGTGTTATACCACACTTCTTATAGAATTCTTCAAATTCCTTACTGCAAAATTCTCCACCGTTATCTGTCCTCAACACCTTTATCTTCTTCTATGTCTGGTTTTCCACCAGAGCCTTGAATTCTTTAAACCTATCAAAGACTTCAAATTTCTTCTTAAGGAAATATATCCATGTATTCCTTGAGAAGTCATCTATAAATGATACATAGTACACAGACTTACCCAGTGATGGAACCTTGAACCTTCATAGGTCCAAACACATCACTATGCACAAGCTCTAATATATGTTTTGTCCTCTTACCACCAGAGGGGAAACTCACCCGATTCTGCTTCCCATATACACAATTTTCACAGAAATCAAAATCCAGAGAGCTATTACTCATACCTTCTACCATACCTTTACCATGAAGTATTCGAAGGCCCTTCTCTCCAATATGTCCAAGCCTTTGATGCCACAACATGGTCTTCTCTTCAAAGACCACTAGATTTTCTGCTCCACTTTCAAGAACCACAGAACGGTTGCACCCATCAACAACCGTGCTAACTTGAAGCTTGTACAGAGTATCCTTCTCGAACACTGTTTTTACACCTGCATCATCCAACTTGCTTACAGAAATTAGATTTTTGGCCAATGCAGGAATATGCAAAACACGCGGAAGTGTTCTAACCCTTCCACCTTGCAACTTCAACTTTACTTTTCCGCGACCAATGATTCTAGCCTTCCTATCATCCCCTAAGAAAACATCACCACCATCGTATTTCTCATACTCGCAGAACCACTCTCTATGGGGAGTGAAGTGAAAGGATGCACCTGAGTCAATCAACCATGCCTCATGATCTACGTGTACTTGAAGAAGCCAAGTACACATCCCCACCTTCATCTGAGGTAGTTTTCGCCTCTGTAGAAGGAGCATCATCAGATCCCTTTCCTTTATCAGGAGCTTTAGATTTATAGTCCCTTTTGTAGTGCCCTTCCTTTCCGCATTTCCAGCACACTACCTTTACAGGTTTTCCTAGAGACTTAGATCTCCCTCTAGATTTAGATCTCCCACTCGATGACTTATTTTTGTTTCTGTACTAGGACTGTCCTCATACAGACAAGGCATCACCATTCTGGGTCTCCATATTTTTCCATCTCATCTCCTCCATCAGCAAGGATGAGACTATTTCATCAAACTACAAGGCAGTTGCATTGCTACCTATTGCAATAATCAGACTATCCCACGAATCTGGTAGAGAACACAACAAACTGATGCACTTATCTTCATCTTAAATTTTAATATCAACCGATGTTAACTGACTTACCACAGTATTAAATGCGTTCAGATGCTCTGTCACCGAGTCTCCATCTTTCATCCTCAAGTTATACAGCTTTTTCTGCAGGAACAGTTTATTCACCAGAGACTTAGATTGGTACAAAGTCCCTAACTTGTCCCACAAAGCCTTTGCTGTAGCTTCCCCTGATACGTTCAACAATACTGAATCTGAGACACACAATCGTATTGTGCTCTTTGCCTTCCAATCCAACTTCTTCCATTCTTCATCGGACACTCATGTTGGTTTAGTACTCGAATCTACCACGATCCACTGATTTTTATCCACCAACAGATCCTCCATCTTGAGTTTCCACAACTCAAAACTCTACCCATTAAATTTATCGATCTCTATCTTTCCACTGCTCGCCATCTTCTTTCACCACCAGAATCGATCTCGCAGATCTCCCACTAAACAGGGTCTACCACAGGCCCGAGTGAAACCCCTCAGCAACAAAGGCGTCCCCTTGAAGCCAAAACAGCTCCGATACCAAATGTACATTTTAACCCCGTACAGAATTTACCTACATACGAAATCTAAAACACATAAAATAAACAATGCGAGAGCATAACACATAAAACACGTATACACAGAGATTTTTCCCTTGATCCAAAAACCGGGACTACCAGCTTGATTTTTCATTATGTTCCTTTCAATGTTACAATACATATTTATACACGCCGAAGCATCCAATACCATGGACCGAAAAACCATCGCGTCCAAAACCATGGACCAAAAACCATCACGTCCAAAAACATATACGAAAATCATGCACAAAACCATAGGTGGGTCCGCCCAACCTAACATAGGGTCCAAAACCAAAATTTTATGGGGCGCTGCCCGGACCCCATAAAGTGATGTTACGGGTACCCCTCAAACCCCCTGTGACCCCCCATACCCCCCCTACACAATCGACCAGTGTTACTTGGGAGCAGGAGCGACATTTTCAGAAGCTCCCAGTTTGGGAGCAAATCCCGGAGCGTTTTTTATATAATATATATATTTTTATATTTTGATACATATATGTCAACAAAAACACGTTCAAAAAAAAAACCCATGGATTGAACCATATAACAACAATCATCTAGAAGCTATAATCTTCATCAACCACGTCCACAAGTTAATAACATAGTAACATACAACATACTGAGTCTCATGATTCATCAATCTTAAAGTTTCAAGCTTTCGAAATTCAATATATAACATTTATCATCATTGATCACCAAAGTTGTACTTGTAAGCTAAGTGTAACCATTACAACAAATAATATCTAACATGAAATGAAATGTTATAAAATGAAATGAAATGAAACAACTTTCAACTTTCATGAAGCATCATATTCATAATTCATTACTAATGAGTTATAATTGCCAACTTCAAACTTAAATTGTCATATATTGTTTAAAAAAATATCAGCGATAGTTATAAAAACTACTAGAAACTAGAAAAGAGAAGTAAATCTATTATCTATTTCTTATGCTTGGGCCTCTTGCCACCACGAGGAATGTCTAATTTTTTAGTCTTGTTGGAAAATCAGGATCTTTGTCATTAATATCACCCTCTAAGCATTAATATCCAGAGGTGTCTTTGTCATTACCTCTGTATCTGTATAGGGATCTTTGTCATTAATATCACCCTCTAAGCATTAATATAAGATAGAAAAAGCATAGCATGTCAAGTCAAGATTTTGTTTGAGTGATGCTTGCATTTTTAGGAGGGTCATGATAGAGGAGTTCGACAACCAATGTCACTAACATCAAGGTACATAGAGGGATTGGTGCTCTTGATTAAATATGAGTTCCATACCCTAATACATGACAAAATTCAATGGAAACATTGCAATCCCCCAATCCTGAAATCCTGGAAAACTGATAAATCTGCTGGATTTTGAATGAAATCTAAAATTCTACTTTCTCCATATGAAATCCAATGAGGCCGGAACCACTCTCAAACATCCTGAGTCATTCATGGTAATGTTAAAAATTTAAGTAAAAGCGACATTCTCCTTAATCTTCATTTTCATCTTTTTACTTTAAAAATTTAACATTACCATGAATAGCATATCAATACTAGGGGCATAGACTTGATCATTAAGCTGCCCCACTCAAAAATTATTTGTTTTTTTCAAAAAAAATTGCATTTCGAACATTACTACAAAAAAAATTGCAAAACAGGGAAAACGCTCCCGAAAAGGCAGAGAGCGAAAAAAAAATTTGGGAGCGCGCTCCCGAGTCGCTCCCACCTGGAGCGCGAATTGGGAGCAGGATCGGGAGGGGCGCTCCCCCGCAACACTGCGATCAACACAACAAAGGGGGGGCCCTGCCCCCGCCCCCCCTCTAACCCCCCGGTTAACTACGTGGGCTAGTCATGGAAAGAATATAACACAACCCAACAGAGACTTGGCTACTGGCATGATAAAGACACTGAAGAGGTAATCAATGAGACAGGGGAGAAGGTCTATGTATCGGCCTCGGCTTTCCAGGCTGACATTTAATACAACAATCATAAATAGAACTTGGTACTGGCGCCAGTCATCAGAACCACAAACACCATGCATTCGCTCACTTCCATGACAGGGTGTATAATGACAAGACTGGGAGACAACCATCCAAACCAAGAAGATTGTAGGGAGTTGAGTCCAGCAGGAGTGACTGCAGGGGCTCGTGATCATTAGGATCTCAAAGTTTGAACTGGATGGAGAACTACTCTCGTTCATCTTCTCTAACATGCTTTTCCAGCACTTTCAACAGTGATAACTTTAACCAGCCTAAGCATGTTAATATGGTTCTAGACAGGAATTACAGCAGAAACATAGTCGATAGCACAAGTAGACTTTCTTTCTTGGCAAACTGAGTTAAGGATTTTGTGTTATTACGATGAGAAACCTCTGAGAACTGCCAGACCAACTCCTGTGGTAGCTCTTGCTACGGGGAACCCTCATTTATAGTTTTGTGTATAGCCTGATCAAGCTATCTGCTTGCGCTTCCATCGAGGACACAAGAAAAAGGCTAAAAGGCCTAATGGATAACTGTGATGCAGCAGCTGTAACTCTTGATGTAAAATATGAACAAAAATAAAAAAGTATACACCAAAGAAGAAGAAAACTCTTGTTCAGCAACTGCAAAAGTTTTTTCTCATCTTCTTGATCGTGCCTTATTCAATCCTATCCAACACTTCAAGAAATATTTACTATGCAAAAATTTTGACCAGTTCTCACTGTCATCATTTTGTTCCTACAAAGCTCCTGTCTGACTTCAAAAAATGCAATAGCAGCCACAAACCGATTGTGACATTATGAACAGGTGATCAACAGGTTAAGGACAATTTGATCTAGAACTACTGCCAATTATACGATTGTCTTAACCATCCTCCTGCAAACAGAACATGAATAGAATCCATTCTTCAAATCATTGACAGGTCGTTACTACCGATATTATCGCAGTGCATTGTGGTCAAGGTTTAAGACTTCTCCTCAAAGCTTTGTTGGTCCTTCAGACTCCTTGTTACAAACATGCACAATAGTTTCAAATTGTTGGAACAATTATTAAAGCAGATAATATATAAGAGAACTGTCCACTGAGAACTGAGAACTGAAATGAGGAAAGCAGGGAAGGAGATACCCTGTTTCGGAGAGAAGAAATATGCATTGCAGCATTCTCGCAGATCAGATCAGATCCAGGATCAAATCCAATCCCGCCTTCAATGCTCTGCTTGCGTTCGCTTGCTCTATGCATCTGCCATGATTAGTACCCTTAACCGTGGGATGAAGCTCTCTGTGAGTTGTAATCTCTATAGATTGTGTTATTTGAGCGCGAGCGCATCAATAAATGGAGAATATCAAGTATTTGTGGAAGCAAAGAACGGATTAGTTTAATATCGCTTGTGAGATTTGTTCCCCCGGGGCTAACTTTCACTAGGTAAGACGTGGAGAAAAATAAATGGGCTTATGCATTTTCCAGGTTTCATTAGGTCCCCCGGGGCTAACTTTCACTAGGTAAGACGTGGAGAAAAATAAATGGGCTTATGCATTTTCCAGGTTTCATTAGGAGTGGCACATGGTGTTTTAATTTATTGAGATTGTTACAATTGTTTTAAGTTATTAATAATTAAAATTGTTAAACTAAAAAATTATATTAAGAGTGATACATAGTGTTTTAAGTTATTAATAATTAAAATGGTTACAACTAAAAAATTATATTATATTAGTTATTTCAAGTTAAATATAGAAGAAGAAAGAAGAAATTATTTTAACGTCCATGAGGCTAAAGATAGCCTATGGGACAGGTTGCTTCTTCATCTGCTTGATGTATTCGGCCCTTTTTTTGTGAAGCTTCACAATAAATGCTCCCATCTTCTCGACAAACCCCTCGTTAAATAGATTATCCCAAGAGCTAGCTGCCAGCGTATCTGCATAACTTTCTCTGTTGTCTTTGAAGGCCTCACATTCTAAAATGAAATGTTTTTTTGTTTCCACTTTTCCGGAAGAACAAAAAATGCATACCCTTTCCTCCCACATTTCCTTTGGCCTTTTCCAGCGCCCTGTTTCACAACGGAGTTGATGAGAATTAGTCCTTAACTGAGCAATAAGAGTTTTGGCTCTCCAAGAGATATTCGCCTCTATGTATGCTTTTGTTTGATGATTATGAGTGGGATTAAACACTTCAATATAGTATTTTTTCTTTCTTCCTAGCTCCTTATCCCAAGTACGTTTGTGGAACTTTTCCATAACAAAAGCTTTTATCTCTTTGTTGTTTATGGGACACGCGTTCAAGCAAATACCCCATTTACTAAACCATTTGTTATTTTGCTGCATCCAAGTTTTTTTGCTCTTGCACAATCTATCATTAAAGACAACCTTAGGCCATCTACCATCTTCCATTTGCTCAATTTTTTTTAAATACCTTATGACTCGCACCATAGCAATTGCTTCAATAGGAGCAGTCCCTGTTTCAATTAACAATATATCATAAGGAACTGCACTTTTAATCTTAAATTTGTTTGTAATCAAACACTTCTGAATTTTCTCAATTTTTCTCCACTGCATGTCGGAGGTACTGCTAGCCCACAGTTCACAACCATAGAGAATCATCGGAATCACTAGAAGCCCAAAAAGAGTTTGAGTGGTCTTCCAGTCCCATAACTCTGCCTCTCTACACCTATTTTGAAAAGCATAAAATGCTTTCCAACCCCCAAAGTTCTTTTCTTTCTACAACCATTCCAGCTTAAATTTTTGTTGAAGTCACTTTCGAGGTATTTGTAATTCGCAACTTCTTCCAGAATGTTGCCTTCAAAGTAGAACTTATGTTGGTTATGTTTTCTTTTCTTAGAGAAGACCACTACTTTCATTTTGCTGATATTGACTTGCATCCCCACACTTCTACAAAAATGCTCAAGGGATAGTAAGTGCTCTTGCAAACCAAGAGCCGATTTAGCAATCAGAATAAGGTCATCTGCATACAAAAGAAGCCTTATAACAAAGTTGCACAAGTAGATACCATCACCCCCTTGCGAATTTAACCACTCCTCAAGCTTGTCGATATATAAACCAAAAAGGGTAGGAGACAGTGGGCAACCTTGCTTGACTCTGATATCGCTTCTAAAACTTTCAGAAATGCCTGCTGAAGTTCTAATTTTGACTTTCACCTCTTCATACAGCCTATGCACAGCTGCTCCCAAATGTTTAGGAACCCCAAGTTCCTCCATTCTTTGCCAAAGTTGATCCCTAGGAACCGAGTCAAAGGCTTTTCTGAAATCAACAAAGCAACAAAAGACTTCTTCCTTTTTCTCCCAAACTTTTTCAATGATGTGCCTTAAAGTTATGCAATGATCAACTGCGGAATGCTTAGGTCTAAAACCTGCTTGCCCTTTAGCACGCTTATCTCTTTCTTCTGCCACTTGCTAATTTTGTTTTCTAGCATGCTTCCAAATAGCTTTGCAAACAAAGGGTTTATCATGATGGTCCTATAATTGGAGGGATTATTGACGTCGCCGCTCTTGAAAAGAGGTATTGCCAGACTAGTTGTCCAATCTGCGGGGAGCCCTTGTTGTATGATGTTGTTGAAGATTTTTGTAATGTGAGGTGCAAGAATCTTTGAGCTCCACTTTAGATATTCTGCTTGGAGTTCAGCTAAGTCTTTTGCTTTTCCAACACCCAACTTCTTGATACCCATCTTTACCTCTTGTACCGTGAAGAGTTTAGTATCAGTGTTGACCAAGGGGGAGGGTCAACCTTGGGAACCTACTCATAGAGTTATCTTGCATAGTCAAACCATTTAGAAGTTGTAATATTATTTCCAATTTGTATCTTTTTCAGTTGGAGCTCCTTCCAAAATAATTTGGGATTATTTTTCCCAAGGAAGATTAGTTCTTCCCTCCTTGAAACCATGAAATCAGCCTTTTTCTTGCTTAATAACTGCTTGTAAGATTTGAGCTTTATGTTATCCTTGTTTGACTCTTTCCACATTCTCCTTGCCTTTTTGCATTCCTCGTCAAACCAAGCATTAACTGGAAAGCAATTTGTTTCAGACTTCTTAATTTTTTTTCTTTTGCACTTTGCAAGTGCGCATTGAATTAAATGTGTTAATTCATGACTATGAAGGCTGCGAATTGTAATTTTCTCCTTCTCAAAGAGCCTCTCTAGCATCATTTTGAAGGTATTACAATTTTATGGGGTCAAAAGAATTCTGCCCTGTGGGAGATTTTGTTGGACATGCTGAATTTTTTACTCTAATTGTTTCTTTCCAATCCAAGAGAGACATAAATAAATTGGCTTGTGATATGATTTCAAATCCCACAGCTGATCTCCAACCAAAACTTCTTCCATTTTCTCACACAAACCATGCGAGCAAATTACATAATCTACCACTCTTGCTCCATTGTAAGTATTGCAAGTGAAATTACCGGACTTTTCCCATCTAGTCAAGCCATTACGAATGACTAAATCAAAGGCCCCACATAGAGTAAGCAATTGTTCACCAAAGAGATTGTAGCCCTTGTCCTCTGAAATTCTTCCCCATTGATGATTACTTTCTTCTGTAAGCCAAATAGGGTCACAATCATCTTTACAACAAAGAATGCTAGCTTGCTCACTTGCAGTCCTAGCAATGAAATCACCCACTATAAGGACTTCACCTAGCTGAGAATATGTTGGAATATCCGCTTTTAAAGTTGCAAATGGATCTTTGTGGTCAAGCCCTCTACCTTTGTAGATTTTTGAAACCTGTGGCGCAAAATAGCATGCTGCAATTCTGATGTGGTTTCTATTTTCTGATATTTTAAACCAAATGAATTGCTTATTTGAGTCTTCTTTTTCTAACTGAATGAGACAACCTTTTTTCTCCCTTACTAAAACCATGATACCCCCGTGCCCTTTGCCATTCCCTGTTGCCTTGTTCCATACTGCCATCTTCCAGTGTCCTTCAAACGAAGGTATCTTGCACCCTTCATGCTCATGTGTTTCTATGAGGCAAATTATGTCTCTATTTTCCGCAATAGGCCCTAACCCAGGTCCTCGTCTCCATGGGTAACCTCTGCAGTTCCAACAAACTAATCTTAAGGAAACCTGGGTATGACTTGATTGCTATTTATTTTGACATGCAAGACTCACATTGGAGTCTTTGTCCTTGTTTTCCCATACTGACCTTGCTTTCTGATTTCATGTTGAAGAGTTTTTTGCCTCTTCTTTATTACCATCTTGCTGCTCTGTTCTGGAAGGAGGTCCAAATTGCGCTATCACAGCTTTGCCTTTATAAATCCATGCTCTCTTTCCTTCATCTCTTGCTGCCCTAACCTTTAAAATTTCCTCTCTTCTTTCCTCCTGTTTTTTTACAGTTAAATCTTCTTCTAGGAAAAAACAAGAACCCCTCAAGAGATGTTTCTTGCTTAGAATAATATATTTATCACGCAAGCTAGGCATAATGACTTTTATGGGCCTGGCTCTCTCCCCGTTGAACTTACCCACCCTCCATGCTTGGCATATTTTTCCTTGCCATAGCAATTTGTCTTTCAAGAAGTCTCTTGCAAGGTCAAGAGTACATTCATTTTTCCCATAGTCTTTCACCCCTTTAATAATTATGTTTGCTGCCCTATTTTGTCTTTCCTTGCCTTCACTATCTTGCATGTTGTCAACCTGAATATTTGTTTCTCCCTCCTTATTAGCAGAATTGCTAATAACTTGAGCCCAAGTTTTGGAAACTTTGGTGGAACCTTCTTTCATTTCTTCTCTTGCATTTTCTTCATGGTTGTTTATTTGGACAATCGTTTTCCCATTATCGTGGGATGATTTCACATTCACCACCTCTGTACTTTCCACTACAGATTTCTTTATGTTTTGCACATCCGCCTTCATGCATTGCCATTCTGTCTTCCCTATCAGGAGAGCTTCCTGTAGCAATGCCACTTGTTCTTTTAAAATTTTATTGCTTTCTGCTAACACCTTGTTCTCAGCCATTATTATATGAATTTTATGATCTCTTTCCTGCCCTTTAGCTTCTAAAACCTCCAGCCTTTGTTTTGCATTTAACAATTCTTTCACATAAAGATCAGATGACCAGGTGAGAGGTGTGGATGTGGGACTATATAAGGCAAAATCATCAATGGTTTTTCCTTTGGACTTCTTGTTGCCACATGCTTGTGGAGGAGACTTGTTTGAGTGCTTTTTGCGAAGGACTTGATTACTTTTCTTTTTAGACTGTTTCTTCCTTGTTTGCTCCCATTTTAGACAGGCTATTCTTCGTTTTAAAATGCCCCGATATTGTTTGGCATTGACCCAAACCCACTTCCCAGCTTTAGCGGATGAGGCAATTTTCACTTGTCCTAAATCATTTGTCTCCACATGTTCTGAAATTTCTGGTTCCTTTGTCATGTTTGAATGCATTTGTTGTTGCTTGCTCGCTGCTCAATATTTCCACTGCATAAAAACTACATGCTTTCACATTGTTCATTGTTCGTTGCTCGCTGCTCTCGTTGCTGCCTACACTGCTCTGCTTATATCGCTGACCACACTGCTCACCACGTTGCTTGGCTCATAAATGCCCTGAATATATGTTTGTCAGAGGTGACGCCAGTGTGAGTGCAGCCATTTTTCAGAAGTACGACGGAGTGCCTGGTCTAACCTCTGTCCTGATGAGACCGACAGAAAAAAGAAATAAAACAACAACAACAACAAAAAGGGCACGCGAATGCTAAGAGACCGGCGCAAATTCTTTATAAAGTTATACTAAAATGTGAAAAGTATTTTTTCTTGTCGGTGAAAAAAAAATAGTTTGTTTTATACTAATGTAAACTAGTTATATCATCTCCATTATGTAACAAGGATGAGGAATTAGTTGACCACTGGTTTATGTTGTGTCTTTTTGCTTCTCAGATTTGGAATATGATCTATCATGCCCTTGACATCCGCATCAGGTGGTAGGGTGAATCCTTTAATGAAGCATGGAAGAATTGGTCAAATGAAGACAACCTAAAAAACTATGAAACACTCTTGTACTCACATGTTGGGGTATTTGGATTGGAAGAAATAAAATAAAAACTAGGATAAAAGTCTACCTCCAGATCGGATGGGTGCACAGGTCTTATCAATTTTTGATCTCCTACCTAAAGAAGAACATTGATCTAGTAACCATGATATTTCCACATAATCCATAGACAAATGCATGCCATGGGCCTATTTTGATGGATCGACTCAAAATGGTAGGTGTGGTGAGGGTGCAGTTCTCTACCTCAACAACTCTCACTTTTTCAAGTTGATGTCTGGATTGGGGCTAGGCACAAAAAAATTTGCAAAATTTTTCAGTCTAAAGTTACTTATTCTATTTGATTTAGAAAAAGATTGCCAACAATGACAGGTATATGGTGATTTCAAAGTGGTTATTGATTGGTTCAACCATATATCTAATTGTCACACTCACACACTCAAGAATTTATTGGGTGAAATTTTGATGTTAAAAGCATAATTTGATAGCATTTCTTGTCAACACATTTACTGGGAAAGGAATTCACTTTCTGATCATCTATCGAAAGAAGGCATGCAGTAGGACTGTGGTGCTTGGCTGATAACAAAACAGAATGGACTGGAGCATTATCAGTATTATCATCGCCCTTTTATCGATCACTTATAGACGAATGTTGATATGGAGTGACTTTTTTGCTTACTATGATGAGATCATGGACAATCATACGTATATAGCTGAGGTTTTTTTATAGCAGGCTTTATGACTAGACTCTTTCTACTGATGGATTCTATTGTATATATTTAGATATAGATGGACTAATACATTAGGTGACTTATGGATATGGACAGTATGACTCTTGAACTTTTCATATGATTGTTGAGTGTTCAACAACCAACTTTTTATATGCATTACAAAATCTACAGCATGTGATTTTCACTATTTATTAATGAAAAATATGATTTTTCCTTGGGGAAAAAAGTAGTTACATCATCTACAGAATCATTATATCTAGAAATTACAAAATATTTGAAATATCGAAATTCCAGGAAATAGATGTAGTTCTATTTGATATCATGTATCCATCATAAGGCCTGAAAACTAAGATAATAAGCTAGTATCCTATCAACAAATTACAAGTAGGATATACCAAAAACCTGTCAACTCTTTATGCATTGCCTTCACCTCAATTGAACCTATCTAGATTCCACAAGAAGACCATCCTTGTATTCTTTGACCCAAATTATACCCATTTGTGTATCAATGCCTAATTTAGACAAGGTATCTACTTGCACATTCAATTCTCTATAAATGTGATTTGTAGTGATATCTCAAAATTTATCCATGAGCTCCTACACCCTCAGCTTCCAGTGTATAAGATCATATGCCTCCACATTATAGTTACCCTTTGTCCATTCCACGGTTGTCTTAGAATCTCCAAAAACATGCAAAATATCAAGACCAATAGAAATAATGAAAGCTAAGATACCCCAAAGTGAAGTTATTTCTGCCTTCATGGATGATCCCATACCACAATTCTAGTACAATGTGTAATAGTGATTTCCATCTAGATGGAGAACTCCTCTGCAACCACATGAATCAGATTGAGTCGCACCATCAAAAAACCCAGTGGGATATTGTGTCAGATTTGTAGGGGGAGTAATCACTCTATGCTTCATCAATTTCATACTTGGTCCAATCTCCATAAAGTAACCTACAATAATGCAAGAGATATTTGCAAAATTTGGAGAGCATCCTTCAAAAATAAGCTTATTTTGACTTCGCCAAATGCCCCAAGCGATATATAAAGGAAGTGTGGCATATTCAAAATTTAGGCTTCCACTCCCATAAGCACTGATCAAAACTTTAATGATTCCAACTGGAGTAGATATTAAGATGAAGTAAGACTTTTTGCCAAACAATCACTGCAAAAGTAGACTTAAGAAATAAGTGGTTTAAATATTCACAATCTACCATACACAGTGAACATCTACCTGGGCCACAAAACCCTTGTTTCCAAAGATTTTCCCAAGTTAATATTTTGTTATTCAGGCACAACCATCCAAACACCTTAAGTTTATATAGTAATTTCCAATGCCGCAAAATATTGTATAACCATTTATGATATGGTCACATACTCTGAACCGCACTAACATTATATGCCTCTTTGACGATGACCGATACACCAACAGTTGATCCATTCTACTGTATAGAGTCCTTTACATGATTCAATCTCATCCTAGCTAGTAAGAGGTTTTGTATGAAATAGTTCTAGATGTCTTCCTCAAATCCAAAAAAACCCAAATCATCTGACATCCAACTTGTACAATTACCAAATGGATCATCCCCCTTTGAGACCTAATTAATATAACATATCCCTCACTTCTGTAGCATACACACAAAATGTTGTAGAAATTCCATTTCAGAAGTGTAACCTGCAATCCTATCAATCCCAATCCGCACCTTAATCTTGTTACCAACCTTCCAAACTACATTCTCGACCAACCATTGTCTGATAGAAAGATCTAACCTCTAGATAAGTGATGTATTATTAGAAGAACTAAGTGGTTGACGAATCCACTCCTCAGATTGAGTGCCCATCAAATATTTATCATGAATAACCTCCTACCAAATAGCTTCACCAAAAAGTGCATGCCCAAGAATTTTAAGCCCAACCAAACCACTAAAGTTGTTTTTAACCCCCAACAGCCAGCATGTTTACGGATAGAAATATTCTCTAGAATGACCAAATGAATTTTTTTATGAGCACTTGATCCAGCCCAAATGAACTTGGCAATAATAGATTTGATTAATTCAAAATATATTTGGGAATCAAAATGAGATGCATCCAATAAACTACCATATTTTGAAGTACATATTTTGCAAGAATCATCTTGCCCCTAATGGTAAGCCATCTATGAGTCCAAGTAGAAAGTTTCCTCTCAAATTTTCCCACAAGCCATTTCCAATCTTCTACCTTATAATTATTTGGCTTTAACATGAATCCCAAGTATTTAAAACCAAGTGATAAACGTTGCACTTTGACATCAAATAGCTCCACAATCTCATTGCAAATCACAGGATCCATTTCATTCTCAATCAAAATAGACTTGTCTTTGCTAACACCCAACCCTGTGGCAAAGCAAATATGTCAGTTTCCTTATAAAAATTCCACCATTCCATCATAGCTCCCAGCCTAAGCAAAAGAACATCGTCCACAAAGAAGAGATGAGAAACAATGATGTGTTTTGAAACTTGAATCCCCAAAATTTGGTTATTAAGCTTCTCCTCGTGTAAAATCCAACTGAGACTCTCAATAACAATAAAAAAAAATAGTAAAGGAGACAAAGAGAAACCCCGAAACAAAACTCTAGAAGCCTTAAAAAAATGAGTAGGGATACCATTGACCAATACCACAAACTGAACAAAATTAATACACCCCATGATCCACTGAACAACATTAAAGGTTAGACCAATCTTGACCAGCGCCAATCACAGAAATGATGAGTCCACACAATCATGGGCCTTAATCAAATCTAACTTAAGAATGAGAGCTTATAGATGCTTAGTTTTGATAGTATGAAAACATTCTTGAGCCACACAATGGCATCATGAATCTAGTATTGTTTCAAAAAGCCAAGCTCTCGGGAGATGGAAACTGACAATTTATCCCTTAGTTGAATATCAATAATATTAGATATCAATTTAGAAACCAAACTGCACAAGCAGATATATGTAAAGTCTTAAAATGTACACAACTTATTAGTCTTAGGCACAAGAGTAATAAAGGTCAAGTTCAATGCACCCAATATCACTTTTGTAGTTCTAGACTCCTCGACCAAAAATAATAGTTTTCCACCCAAAATATCAGTGCAGAAAGAGCTCCACCGACCACCCATCTAGGCCAAGACTCTTATCCTTGGTGAAAGACTTCAACACCTTTTCTACTTCCTGTAAAGTAACTTGACTGTCAATATAATTAGAATCCTCTTGTGTAAAAATAGTCATATATGCATTAATCACTTGCAATTGATTATCAATCTCAAGATCATCTTTGGCTTGATAAATACCTTGAAATATTGTATGGCTTCTTCTTGTATATGCTCCAGAGAATGATATGTATTTCCAACTGCATCCTGAATCTCCCATATAGCATTATTTTTCCTTTGTTGAGATGCAAAGTGGTGAAAATATTTCGTGTTATTATCTCTAGCTGCAATCTAGATCACCTGACTCTTTAATCTCCATTCTTCCTATTGTTGATGAAGTATAAATCTCTTTATATTCTCCAATTCCACAAATGTCTTTTTGGTATGTCCAGAGTGTATATCTCGATGCATAGGATCTTACCAAAGCTCCTGCAAAGTGTTGATGTCTTGTGATTCAACATTATTCTTTTTCTTTTTATCGCACTGCCACTTTTTCACCTCTTTTTTCAATTCATTCAGTTTATAAGATAGCCTATCCATCTGAGAGTCAAATAGGATATACATATCCTAAGACCTCCACTGTTTAATAATTCCATTGAGCTCCACCTCCAAAAGCCAAATATGATTGAACTTATAAGGAAGATCCTTATAGTTGTATTCATCCTTCCATTGCAGAAAAGTAGGGAAATGGTTTGAGATACCCGTAGGTTAAACCTAGGTACGCGAGTTTCCCATATTATCAAGAAAATTCCCCTTGATCAGGAATCAATCTTGTTACACACCAAAAGTGGGTACCCCTAGGAAAGCATTTCTCCTAATCATCACTTTTAGATGGTGGCCAATAGCCCCTGACAGCCACCTCGTAGTTGATGTGATGTGCCACTTCATCTCTACCACATGCATTAGTTGTATGTTTCCTCGACCGTTTTTCAAGAGCACATGTTAGAAGGTGGGCAGTCTGAACCAAAAGGTATGTTATTCATTGTGCAATCGGGTGCTTATTCTTTTTTTTCATTTTGGAATTTTGGCATGGATTATTGGGTGACTTGGAAGAAGGAAGGGCTTTGACCATAGTTTTGTTCCCTCACCTTGAATGGGGGGTCAATCCTCAATCCTAGTCTCGTGGGATATCCCTTATGAGCCTATGGCTTTAGGAAGAGCACTACTTGGGAAACCTTGATTTTGGTAGCGTGATTTCGTTTTCCCATCCCATATTTATCACTTCCCTCCGCACATTATGAGCCTGATTCACTATTTCCCTTCTCTAAGTCCACATGACCATTGGGTCCACAGGGTACTAGCACACACCTTCCCCTTGTCCACACATATGGGTTAAACCTATAAACGTTGCCCCGAAGGTTGATGCAACTAAAAGAAATTTAAAAGCATATCATGGCCATAAACAAGAAATAAAAGAAAAAAGAATCATAAAATGCAAAAGATGGCCAGGACATTAATAATGGCAAATGGGAAAAAGCCAAGCATGAGCTATACCCCTTATCATTATGGTCATCACCCTGGTTCCTAAGGCCACTAGTTGCCCCATCACATCATTAAAGGAACCCATGTATGTCTCAACCATTGGTGGGCGATGAACTACCCCACCTTTAAGGGGGTAACAATTGTTATACATCATTCACAACATGCTCTCATTTCCTAGAGCTTCAAGCGAAAAATCAAGAAAAAAGAAAAAGGAAATTAAAGAGGGGTGGAAAAACAAAGGTTGGGGTAACTCATGAATCCACGATTGCTCCCTACTCACATATAGATAACCATTATGTGGACTTCCTCGTTATTGCTACCCCTTGGCCCATAGCATTTGGCTTTGAGATCCCATTTATCCCCATCCATTTCATCATTATTCATAGGCCACCTATTGATTGAAGGATGTACTAGGGACATGTCTTTCTCCTTAGGGGCTGGGAACACCTAATAGGGTCGTCTATTAGCCACTCCTACCTAGAGAGGTAACACTATTATGTGATCAAAGCGCCAAATTTGGAAGAGAAGCCCTGCATGAAGTCTCAATTTTCCCTTTATTAACAAGATTGGTCCACTTAGATGCACTAGTGATTAATTATACCTAATGGTGAATGTGTAGCACTCGACATTATGTATGATTGGTAGGTGGTTTCCATCATGTGCTAGGTAACTTAACTGGGGCCCATGTCCACTAGAGGAGCATTATGACACCCTATTGATGAAGCATTAAGAACCATGTGACTCCTCTCACTTGCAAAGCATCACTCCATTTCATGGGCACCTTCAACACCACAACAATCTGCGCCTTGCCCCACATTATTCATGAGGTGATGCACTTGGACTAGTGTGCCCTAGCTGTCTTAGCAATGATCACATGATTTGGCAGTAGATCAGAGGCCCAAATGAGGTTTTTCTCACCCCTTGAGACAAGGAAGGGATAACACCATCCTCTGAGCCAACAACATTTGAGCATAACCAGGCTATTCTATCACCACGAGACCCATGAGACCTCTTTTATGCCCCAAACACAAAAATGGGGTCCACATGATGATTTGCATGGAGATCTAGGAGCCAACCCTAGAGTATAATTTTTGGAGCCCTCTTCACTCATCTTGGAAATAGACGAGCCCAATGCATTCCCTCAAGATGCCTATGCATGAATTACATCAACATTTTTGCCCTCTTGTGGGTGATTTCTTATGATTGTACATTGGCTATGAGGTTTTCTTGTAACCTCACTCAGTCTTTCCCATCACTTTACAATTAAGAGGGGCTTTTAGGTTAGAGTTCAGTAGACATGTATAAATTAGTGAGTGATCATTTGATCCTCTCTTCATCATCACTTGGATCATATGACCTCTTTAGAGAATTTTGTAATTGTTCCTGCTTGGATATCGGAGATTTTGGATGCATTTTGATGTATGGAAGATTTCTTGGATTATCTTTGGAGCTATTTCTTTTGATTATGGATGGATATACTATATACTATATATTGTCTTGTAAGTGCTCTTTGTTGATGAATTTTACCTTGAAATTGTCTAATGTATGAAATTGATGCTTCTAGATTATACCAATTTGTGCCTAATTATTGAAAATAACATTTTTAAAGGCTATCTAGTTGAGAATTGCATACATTGTTTATTGTATAACATGTAATGAATGTTCCTAGTGGAGGAAATCTTTAATCTTTTTATCAAACTCAATTTTCCTTAGAAGTGGGTAAATGCTAGAAGTTGATACCTAGGGCATCAATTTTTAGCCTCCTCGAAATAATTTAGCTGCTCTTGAGCCTCCTAGACTCCATATGCCCAAAGGACAAGGCACTATTCCAAGTCCTTAATGGTCAACCTTACTTTTTATCCATAAATCTTCTCTTTAAAATTCCAGTCCTCTTAAGGTAGGACATCTAACTAGGACTTAAAGTGAATAGCCTTGGAGAGGTTTTGTGGGAATCTAAAAGCCTAAACATCAAGCTAAGTGTCTTTTCTACTTGACCTCTAAGTTTGTAGGCACCCAATTAGATTTTCTTCATAAACTTTCTTGCCCTAGGTGTTGCCCTAAGAGGGAAACCCTAATTATTCTTCCTCAGCCTGGGGAATTCTTTGAAGGTTGTATGAGCTTAGTATTTATTGAGGCATATCATAAGAATCCTTTTCTCTTTATTGGCTTGATCTAAGGAGTATCTAGAACCACACAAATTCATGAAATGCTAGATCTTGTGCATTTCATTCCTAGGTCTCTCCTTGAAAGTGAATTGCTTCTCCAAGCCTTGTACCATAAAATTGAATCTTTCTTGGGAGATTATAGCATATCATTCTATACCTTAACCTTAGAATACCTTTCATAGGTTATTATATCCTACTTGGACCCGTCCCATTGGTGAGAGTCCATAAAGAGCAGGGGGCCTTGGCTATGGTGACAGTGGGCCCTTGCCCCATTATTAATGCTTGATCTAGCTACTTGTCATGTAGGGTTTCCCTCTCCAAGGCTTTCTAGATTTTGTGATAACAGATCCATTCTTTTTTCCACCCCATCCTTACCAATAATGTCATTAGTCCAATTGTAATGTGGCGTCAATGGATCTACATCAACTAAATCATTCATAGTAAACATCTACAAGAAAAATTCCACCAAATGATCCAATCTATAATTACCACCCCAAACCTCCTCGACCAACACAGTGAGATTTAAATCTCTTGCAAAAATCAAGTATCCCAAACCAAATATTCTACTTTGTTCTAATTTCTCCTAAAAAAACTATATCCACTGATATGGTCCATAACAGTTGATAACATGTACACGTTTTTCATTACCCTTGAAAAAACTAGATAATAAGATACATGCAAAGGATATATAAGATGATAATTTAGCAATTTGAGGGTCCCAAATGGATTCCAAACCACCAGACGACCCGCAAGCATCCATAACACAAAGATTCCACCCATGACAAATGTTGAGAAAATATGGTCGAGCCTATGCCGCAATAGTCATAGTCTCTTGTATGAGAATCATAGATGGTATGATTGTGTTAGATATCATAGGGAGTTTTTTTTAGGCTCTCCTTAATCCTCAGATGTCTAGAGACATATTGATCATGTATTCCCATAAGCATAAGGATGATATCTAAGGGCCCTAAGAGAATCAACAATTGACTGGTTAGTTGAAGGAGGAGGAGAATTTTCAGATACAATATTCACCACATCTGACCCGGGTTCTCGAGTTAATCAAGCCATGTTTTTCTTACTACACAAGGTGACATTCTATGCAGATTCAGGATCAGGCACTACAATCTCTAGAGAAAATGTTGATGAAAATATAGGAATTGGTTCCAATGTCTGAAGGGAATCCACCAGAACCCCAAGCGTAGGTCCACTTAGAGAGGGATTTGCACAGTGTGTAGGAGTAGTATTATAATCCACCAATTGAATCATCAATATAGCCAAATAGGATCTGTGTATGGGACCAAGGACCAACCTCATCTAGAACAACTATGCCAGGAACAAAAATTCTAGATTTGAAATGTCCTCACAAATCCTCCTTATAAGAGGGAGTTGAATGGGGGCACAAAGAAGGTGGACAAGACAACAAAGAAAGGAGAGTTTCATGAATCAAATAACTAATACCCATTTGATATTTAATAACATGATTGACATAAGTCAATGCCAGTTCACCCTCTGAGCGAACAGGAAATGGAGTAGATGGATAATCCAGGTGCACAGAATCCATCATTGGAATAACATCCTTTAAAATAGGGGAGAAAAGGCAAAACAAGACTTACCTAGAAATATAGAAGCCCCCTAATCCAAAGTGACCTCAACAAATCGATTCGATAATCAGCTCTCTGATGAGATACACTTTAACCCTGCCGATATAGAAGAATTGAGAGACTAGGGATGTGGTATCTGCCCACATTGCTAGATAAGATGATCAGTTTGATGACAACTTAATAATTGAAACATAATATGCAAGTAGTCAATGCACTGACAATTTCCATTACCATCCCACTTGAGATCTACATCCACCATTAATCCCCCCGTAAAATCCACTTCAACAAGGATCCATGCCATCGTTTTATTAGATGCGAAAAGACTATGTTCCTTCAAATATATAAATTTTCCAATTTTATTTCCTATCTGCTCTAGAGCCTTCCTCATCCAAAGTTCAATAGGAAAGCCAAGCAACTTGACCCACACAATCTTACATCTAGGTAATTTAGTGAGTGGATTAAATCCAACATGTCAGCATTGTAGGCATTCTAAACCTCTACCACAAATCCAAACACACAAAAGGATATGATCAACATCCTCTGGATACCAAAAGTGGATACAAAACCAACCATTAAGTAGAAATTGACCTTTGGCCAATATTCCAAGATAGTAACCCAATTCTTATATACCCACTCTTCCATTTGACGTAGATTTGCAACAAGAAATTCCGAATGACCAACTAGAGCATGATTGCAAAGCTCAGAGACTTTGTCCAATATAACATCCTTGCCAAAAATCAATATTTCAATTTGTGGAGAGACTTTGACAACCTCCGACTTGTTACCTCGGCAAGGTTTATTCCCATGTAGAGTATCATAGGACCTAGAAGTACGTTAATCTCCCTTCTTATAAAAATCCTTTGGGTCTACTTTACAATGGGGTCAGGATTCACCAAATTTTGTTTATGTGAATAATAATGTTGTTTTACCTCCTCTGTCAGTTGAATAAGTTCAACATATGAAAATGACTCATGGCTACCCATTAAATCACCAATTGTCCCAAACTACGAATATATAACCAACAAACCAACTCCCACTACTTGTTGGCTTGAGGGGGCTTGGACCTAGGTTCAGAGTTATTTGCGCTAACCAACAAAACCCTACACTACCGATCCTTTCGGCAACAACCGCGTAGCGCAAGCTGCAGTCTCACTCGAGGCAGTATTGGGGGATGTTAGAACCAAGTTTCTGCATCCAAAGCACTATGTGATGTGTTTCTATTAAACTTAGGGCTTATCTCGACCTTCGCGAACCCTAACCCTTAAAACCCAAAAATTACAACAATTAACAGTTAGCAGGTTTATGCCCTTCGCCAATTACACTAAACATTCATAACATTATATAAATACACAAATCTAAGTCTTCGCAAATCTATTAAGTACTTTTCATGATTAATTGCATTCGACAGATCAAAACATACAATAAATTCAGAGATAAGCAATGATACATAGATAATTCTTCAAAACAACCTTTATTATGCTTAGATCTTCAATTACAATCCTTTCCAACCATGTGCACACAACTACAGGGGCCCATGCACGCAGCTGCGGACTTACCAAGGTCTTTGTGCACACAACTGTAGGAGCCTTTTCCCTAGTACATAATAGACAAAACAGACCCAAAAACTTGCCCTTCTATGCTCTTCGTTATCTTCCTATGACTCTTCTATGACTCCTTTTTATATGATTCTTCATTACAATACCATGGTTCATGAACCATGGGCGGGTCACAAAACAACTTGACTCTTAACAAACTAAGGGGATTTGACCTTCTAAAAGCCCCTTTGACTCCTATCGACCTACACTACTCATGCTCTACTCCTCAAAATGCGGAGACTTTACAATATTTAACAAAACTTTACAAAATTCGACCACAGGGAACCCCGTACCAACAAGCCCCCAACACAAAGTCGTGACTCGTCCTGAGTCACTCTATTGGTGTTGCCTCTATCTTTGCTTGCATACCACTGAATTCAATTTTCAAGGCTTGAAGATCTGTTGCTCCCTGCGCAGCAGTCTAACAGACTTCTTCAACCAATTTCTCTTTGGTTGGAACTTCGATTGCAAGGCCCATGGCTCTCTGCGTTTGCTGCAAAGCCTTCAACTTGCTGTAAATGGCCAGTGACAATTGGCTTGCCTCATTGGCCCAGGGATGCGTCCTTGAGGAGATAATGGAGGCCTTTCGACGTAGCTCATTAATCTGGGTCTGGATGAAATTTCCTTCCTGAAGTTTGGTGAACCTTTGCACAGGTGCTAAGGTATGTGTTGCTGCCCTGATCTCGTCAAACTACAATTGTTTTTCATGGATGTATGCTTCAATTTTCTGCAAGTGTGGATCCTTCGACAGTGAGGTCCACATCTCCATCGTTTGCTCAAACAATTGGCTACAATCCCTTACTACAACTTCCAGAGTAGTCATATCTTCTTTGATAGCAGCCTCGTTGTTGTCTGACTTTTGAAGAAGTGCTTGGCTACAACTTAAGTTGAAGCTCTTATATCTACATCTGCAGCTCAAAGCAGACCTTTCCAATTTCCTCCTTGTACTCTTTTACCGCAGCAACTAACTTCTTAATTTTCTTTGTTGAGGCTGCTCTTGGTGGAATTTGGAGCTCAGGGAGCTCACTGCATACTTGGGAAAGGGTAGTCTCTAGCTGTTGATTCTGTTGTATCACCTCATTGCAGGCCTCCGCTTTCTCTTCAAAAATCTATTGATTGTTAGTTTTGACCTCATCAATAATCAACAGTGCTCACTTTTCCCGAACACAAAGTTCATCCGAAACTCCTTGGTGCAGCTCATGTAAAGTCTGGATCGGTAGTGCTATAAGGTTGTTGCTTAGGTTCTTCCAGAACTGTGCGTGCTCTTGGTCTTCGGTTGTCTCAAACTAGAGAGAGCCCCCTGGTAGTGGTATTGGGCGAAGCTCGGATGTGATTTCCACTACAATAATGCTCGACACGCTTGCTTGACCCACGCTCTCTTGTCCCATGCTCACCTGGATTACCCCTGTCTAGACCTGCAATTCCTTCAGGCCTTGTTGTACCTTGTCCAATACCTAGTGGTACTGGTCCTTGATGTGTCCCCAAATAGTTTCAGTGGCGTTGCAGACAACATCCCCTATCTCATCAAGGTCCCCCTCCGTGAGGACCAATGGTGTTGCACTCGCAGATTTGTCAGACTTCTTCTTCTTGCGAGGTCCCGTGGAACTTCACTTCTACCTCTTCCTAACCCTGAAGGGGGATTCCAAGTCTACGCCCCCTTCCTCTTCACCTTCGGCCTCGACCTCAACGTTGGTGCGCTCCGTTTCTAGTTCTTCGAGGTCAATAGTGAGTTTCGTTGTTGTTGCAACTTCTCTTTTGGCGCTTCCTTCTCTTTTGCAGCAACTGTTTCTTTCAACACTTCCTTTTCTTTGACAGAGGTCTTTTCCAGCTGTGATGCCATTTCTTTCTGTGCTGCCTTCTCTTTCTGTGCTACTTTCTCTTTCTACACTGCTTTCTCTTTCTGTGCCACTTTCTCTTTCTGTGTGGCCTCGTCTTTTGTAGAAGCCTTTTGTGCTTCTTTCTCTATGTCTTTCTTGGTTGTTGTCGCAACTACTGTTTTTCCCATTTCGCCTTTTGCAGCTTTACTTGTTCTCGTGCCTTCATCAGATGGGGTGAGCCATTCGCTCAGCCATTTGTTGATGACCCCCAAAATGTCTTCTTCTGCGACCAAATATGGCAACTTATGCCATGTGCGCGTGGCATCCTTCTTTGTGCTTATAGACAAATTGTGGAAATATGCCTTAAAAACTGCAATATTGGTATATTGCGCATATAAACTAGGTGAAAACCGCGGTCGTTGGTTGATCACCATCCACAAATTTGTCTTGAACAAGATCGAAAAGATCTTCATTTCGGTGATGCGGTCAAGGTCCTTCGTTGCCCACAGCGAGGTGAATTTAGCAGCCTTGCACAAATTTGTATCCTATGTTGGGAACTGGGTCTCCTCAAGTGTTCTCCATGCCACCAACGCGATCAATGGAAGTAACCATGCATAGTGGAATGCCTTGCCATCCTCCTGGGCTTCACGACAATCCTTGAGGAACTCGTGACAGAGATACTTGGCCCAATTGTATTGGACCCCTTTGCTGTATTGCATAGCCAGAGATACTACCGGTACTGGCACTTCATTGGTGCAACACTCCTGCATTATTTTTCTAGCCAAAATTTGTGTAGCAAATTGCACAACACCATCTGATATGGAACTAATGGCGTAGCCACGCAACTTATTCACCAACCCAAAGTCGCTCTTCATTTGATCGACCAATTTCTTTTCCTGTGATTTCCCCACAAAAGCATCTACACGGTTTGTGCCCTAATAAGGCAACAAGGTAATTTTATGGATCAGTGTGTCGTCAATTGGAATGGGCCCTCCTAGCTAGAGGCACCCATCATGAACCAATGCCAGCAATTGGTGCACACAAATAGTATTAATGATGTTGTGGCTAAAGTGTGGCACCCACAACATGTTAAGCAATCCCACATGCTCAATTTTGACTGCCCACTTCATTGGCTCAAGCCATGTAAGAGTCAAATCCTCTTTAGAAATGGTACCCAACCAACAAATCGCCCTCCACAGGTATGTCCTCCATCTTCAGAAACAGTACCCAGCCAACAAATCGCCCTCCATAGGTATGTCCTCCAGCAAAAACGGTGTGAAGACCTTGTATTTCTTCGAATCTGGGTCGTTAGTCACTTTGGAGGTGGATTTCCTAGGGGGTACATAAGGTGGTAGTTGAGTAATCAACACTGCTTCTTCTGCATCAATATCTTCAACCCCCATATTCAGTTCTTCCTCATCCAAATCCAAGTGTTCTGTCAGTTTCTTATTTCGATCCATCCAACCCTTCTAACTAACCTTCGTTGGATTTTTTGCGTGGCGATTGCCGCACTGACACTTGATATGGTTCCTTTTGCTTCTTCTCTCTTGCCGCAGAGGCAATTTGTTTAGGCCTCAGAAACCTAGGCATTATGGTAGGTACGAGTTGTGTTGCAATCATTTTCTCCCGGAATATTTCCTTCTGCCACTCAAGTAAATCCGCCTCCCACCCAAGTCTGTGTTGCGAAAACTTCTCTCTATCTCTTTCCAATCCTCTCCAAACATGTAATAATCATCTTAGCGTAAGCTAAAGCGCAAAATCTCAAGGCAATTTCTCTGGAAGAAAAGTGTTCGAATGTGGAGCGAGACGCTATATTTATAGCCCATTTTGAATTCAAATCCATCCGTTCACTCCATATCTCCTTCATTAATGCTCTTTTGACGGAAGATTTCTAAATATATGGTCCTTAAATGCTCCCCCACTTCCTTTAATAGAAAATAGCCATCCAATCATCTACAATGTTTTCAACAGTTACTTTTTGGCTAGGTTGCGCGGGACCCACTGTGCTAGCGCAGCTCCTTCGTCGCAACTCCACTCTGCGCCTTTCTTCTAATCGTCGCGCAACCCCTTTGCTTCGCCAAACTATCCTTCTAGAAGTGTAGTTTATAGTCCCGCACTTACTTACAACTGCCTGAAGTATTAAGACTATCTTGCATTCATATAGTCATTACATAGGGGTGGGATCACCCTTTTACAACTTCAGCCGACTCCCATTGATTCTTCCTAGAAATAGCTCTCTGTTTAGCTTCACGAGCTGAACTGCACCTCCATCCGTAATTTCCTTGATGATGTGTGGTCCCAACCAATGCATCTGAAACTTTCCAGGAAACTTTGTAAACTTACTATCATACATCAGTACTAAGTCTCCAGTTTTAAAGGTGTGCTTCTTAATGTGGTGATCATGCCACACCTTTTCCATAGCCTTCTGCACCTGCTAAAAAGCAATCTTCTTCCAAATTAATTGCCTACGCGAGGCGTTCCTCCATGATATCCCATCGGCCATCTCTATGATTGCAATAATCTGCAAGCTGGGAATGATATACTCCACTGGCATCACTGTCTCTGGTCCATAAACCAACCTAAATGGTTTTTGTCCAGTCAAATTATTACATGTAGTTCTTTATGCCCAAAGAATAGTTGGTATGCGCACATCCCAATCGTTCCTATTTGCATTACAGATCTTTGTCAAAGCATTCTCTAGGATTTTATTAAAGGCTTCAACTGTGCCATTTTCTTGAGGATGATACGACGTGCTTTTCTGATGATACATATGGAATTATTTAAGCAAAGCAACAATTGTTTGGTTCAAGAAATGTGATACCCTATTGGTCATCAAAATATTAGGACAACTAAACCTAGACAAAATGTATTCAAATAGAAACTTTGCAGTTGTAGCCGTGCTGCAATCCTTCATGGGCTATGCCTCAACCCATCTGGTCAAGTATTATGTCGTCATGATTATGTATCGTGCTCTTGTCTTCTTTCCAAGTGGCTAAATAGGCCCCTACAAAATCTGTTGCCCATTTATCGAATTCCTGGAGCGAAACTTGTGGGTTCAGAGGCAATTCATCCCTTCGTGACGACTTCCCAGTCCTTTGACAGACATCGCATGCCCTACAATATTCCTTGGAATCCTTGTGCACAGTAGGCCACCATAGGCTAGCTCTTAGGATCTTCTGTGTAGTCACTCTTCCCGCATAATGTCCTCCATCAACTCCTCCATGTGCTTCAACGAGGATGCCTTGTCTTTCATAATCTGGTACATACTTGCGCATAACTTCATCTGATCCCATTTTGTACAAATGCCCTGCAATGACAGAAAAATTTGCAGTCCTCACCACCAATTCTTTCTTCTGTTGCGTCGTATATCCTTCAGGAGTTGTACCTATAGACATGAATTAGATTATATCTGCACAGTGTTCATCTTCAACGCGCATATCAAAGAGTTGCACATCATGTAATCATTCATCGACACTTGTAGGTTCGTCGCCATTCTCAATCCTCGAAAAGTGATCCAGTCCAACATTTAATCTTTGTGGCTTCACAACTACCTGAAAGTCGTACTCGTGGAATAGAAATAACCATCTACAAATCCCCCCCGCCCCAACATAGGCTTGTTGACCAGGTACTTGAAAGCAGAATGATCTGTGTACATTTTGAAGTGCGCACCCAACAAATAATCCCTGAACTTTTGGAGTGCATATACCATTGCCAACCCTTCGAGCTCTGTGGCTGAATAATTCTTATCCGCCTTAGACAAATTTCTGCTCGCAAATGCAATCGGATGGTCGATATTTCCTACGCCTGGTTGGGTTAAAACTACTCCTAATTCTATGCAAGACGCATCTACATGTACATGGAATTATTTCTTCCAATCGGGGAACACTAGAATAGGTGTTGTAACCATTTTTTCCTTCAACACATCTAAGCTTTTTTGGCAATCATCATCCCAGCAAAACGTCGCATCCTTCTTCAATAATTTTTCCATGGGCGCAGTGATCTGCGCATATGCCTTGATGAACTTCCTATAGTATCTTGTATGGCCCAATGTTGCGCGCAATTGTTTTACATTCCTTGGAGGCTCCAAATTGATAATCACTACAATTTTAGCAGGGTCCACCATCAACCCTTGCTTACAAACAACGTGGCCCAAAAGTATCCCATATGGTACATAAAATATGCACTTCTTCATATTAAGGGATATATGATACTTCCTACAAGTATCCAGCATTAGATGAAGACTTGCAATGTGCTTTTTCACTAACCCAAACACCATCTAATCATCAAAGTAAACCTCCAAAAACTTATGAATAAATTCTTTAAAGGCTGCGACTACCACCCTAGAAAAGATCGCAGGGGCATTCTTAAGTCCAAAGGGCATAACTGTATACTGAAAAGAGCCCCATTCTGTAGCGAAGGTAGTCTTACTCTGATCTTTTGGCGTGATCTTGATTTGGTGATATCTTGAGAACCCATTTGTAAAAGAGTAGGTTTCTTGACCACCAACGTTCTCCAATACTTCATCTATGAACGGTGTAGGGAATGGATCATGTACACAAGCATCGTTCAACTTCCTTAGATCTATGCAGATTTGGATTTCACCCTTTGTCTTCTTCTCCTGAACCACCATAGGACTAACCCAGTCTGATTCTTCTACAGGCTCAATAATCCCTGTTGCAAGCATCTTATCCAGTTCTTCGCACACTTTTTCTTTGTACTTAGGATTCAACTGGTACAGGCGTTGCTTTATCAGTTTTGCATCTGGCTTCAAATTGATCTTCATAACACCCAAATCACCTACTATTCCCTTCATATCAGAGAACTTTTTTGGAAACAAGTCTTGATATTCCTGTAATAACTCCGCGACTTTGTCAACTGTGTCCTCATCCCAGTAATCACCTATATTTGTGAACTTTGGCTGCACTTCTGACCCAATGTTCACTTGCTTGGTTTTCAATGGTTTTGAGATGTTAGGAACTTCTGCCTTAGGTCCGGCAACTTCGCGTTGTCCCTCTGACTCAAGGATACTGATATTCCTGGGGTCTTCCTCACCTTCTTCTGTGGTAACATTGTAGCATTCCAAAGCATGGCACAACTGCATACTCCAGTCTGGTTGTACCCACGTGATAGGCTCTACCGACGTCTTTAATATCGCAGCCTTGATTTCCTATAACGCATCATCAATACATTTGAATCCATCCTCAAAATTGAACGCTAACAAAAAGCTTTCCTTCAGAACATCCCGTTCTACGGTTCCGTGTCACAAATTTGTTTCTAAATACCAGTTTATTGGAATAGTATCCAAAGTGTGGCATAATATGTGCACCCATTTAGGCTATGGTTCCTCTCCCCATGCTTTCATCCAACGAGCCAAATGCTCGCATAGATAATCCTTCCTTGTATATTTTTTAGCAATGCAGGTATTGGCATATCCAAATTTCAGCTTCATCATCCTACGGTATTAAATTCCAGTCTACAAAATTGCTCTTATGTGTACCCCACCATCTGGCAGGCATAGCTCTTAGCGTGATGTCTAATGCTTGGAACTGATGCTCCTCCGGTACATCCCTTTCAAATTTATCAAGAAATAAATTTACATCTTCTAAGCCATCATAGTATGGTAAATTGCGTACCTCAGTAAATATACACCAGAGTGACTTAGTAATCCTATTGCATCGCAGTGTTGACACTTCATGCAATTGATTCTGCCAATGCTAGGTCTCCTCATCTAAATCCGAGTTACAGGAGCTATCCTTTTCCCAAGTAATTTCCCATCCATCGTAGGGTTGATCAAATCCTCATTGTGCGCAGTAAGCTTATAGATCTAATCTATATCATCCTCCTCATAGTAATCTCGGACTGGTTCAGTATATCGTTCACCCTCGGCTGGATCCAATGGAACAATGACCCTCAAGTCCTTCTTCTCAAACGTCATGCTACGCTTCTTCAGGTTGATGCCCGCATTCATGTCAAACACCTAATAAATTCGAAGCAGCGCTGGGTCTGGATTACTATCATCCACTATTTCGTTTACCTCAAAATCAACTATAGTGTGTGCCCCTTCAATATCTACAGTTACTCCATGTAAGCGCCCCATAGGAATAATCTTCTGTTGGTTCGCCATTTGCAGTTGAATTAGGGACCATTGTAGCGTCGACTTTCCCATTCTTTCCCAAGTCTGTTTAGGCAAAACATTCGCATCAGATCCCAAATCAAGGATCACCTAGTCCATTTCAAATTCTCTGATCTTTGCAGTCAATATCATCTCTCGACCAATCCTTTTCTTACCCTTCTCTACTTTATGCACTGCACATTGTTCAGGCAGTGGCTTACCCTTGCCAGCGTAGTTGTCTTTCAACTCTTGCAGTCTCTTCATTGCTTTATGGTCTCTTAGGAGCTTCATGCAAGTCTATAAGAAGGAGGTTAACACTGAAGGATCTGTCTCCTGCGCAACAATTACCTCTTTAGGCTTCTCCATTCGTGTACTCTGAATTTTTGATGTGGAAGCACCTGAATCCACAAAGCTCTTTTCGCCTCCATAAAAGTTTCATTTGCCTTATGCAAATCAAATCCAACATCTTTATCAGCAACCTTGCACACCCATATATTTTCTTCTGGTTGTTTCCCTTTACCCTCCCCGGTAGCCATACTGCTTCGCATAACGATATTAACCCTGGGCCCATATCCACATGGTTATGATCTCATCATCTGGATGTTCTGGGTGGGTTGTTGATTCTTCTTTTCTTACATCTTTGTGATGATCAACACGTGACAGTCTTCTATAACGTGGTCAAATTGTCAACAATATTGACAAGAGGGGTGTGTTAGGTTTTGGAAATCTCGTGCAAAGTGACTTAGTTCCCCAAAATTGTAACAAATAATTTGTCTGCAACCTCTGCCAGCAACTCCCCCTCATCCTCTTCCTCATCCTTGGAATCCTCTGCGCATTGTAGGTGCGCCTTGATCCTGATAAGGACGTGTCTTAGCCTGTACTCTATATGTCAGAGTCATGTCTGTCATTAACTCATAGCTTCAGGAAATGCACTCATCATGGCCTACAGACTTTACAAAAATTGTTTGCACAAACTTCTGCGACAAATGACAATTGTTTGTTGAATGCTTTCTTGTTATTTGGCAGACAATGCACCATGGCACCACACCAGTGCTTGATCCAACAGTATTTTCCAGCTTCAGGGGGACATGACCTCCCCCAATTAGATAGTTCTTATAAACTGGGCAATGATCCTTGTCGTGACCATGCCCTTTGCACTTCAAGCACCATACTTCTGTGTGGGTCTCATTTTGGACCTCTTTACCCTTCTTGAGATCTTGCAACTCCATATGTAGGCTAGCCAACTACAACTGAATCTATTGCACTCCCATATTTGTATCCCGAATAAGTGGAGCCTCCAACTTCATATCAATTTCCAGTGCTTCGGCCAGTTATCCAACCTTCAACTGTGACAATGGTAATCTCAAATGAGGTAATAACAAAGCAATATACCAATCCTTATGTTTCTCATCTGAGATCTGTAGATTAGCCTGTTGTAGCAGACATTTCAACCTTTAATCAAAATCCCATGCAGATTCATTCACCTTCTGCTTAATTTCTTTTACCTCAGTCATAAACTGGGCTTGAGACTTAGGCTTCCTGAATTCACTATTCAGTGCATCTTTTGTGTCCTTTAATGATGTAGCTGGATGAGTCGTGTTGTACTTAATATACTGACTTAGCACCCAATCTTGCAATGTGGTGTCCAACTTTGCTTTCTTCATATCGTCATCTGTTATCTGTTGTGACTTCCACATAGCATCTGCTACAAACCAGAATTGCTCAGGGTCTTCTATCACCAGACCCTTGAATATAGGCATCTTCATAGTATTCGCCATATTGAATAGCGAAGGTGGAGGTGTAGGTGTGTGAGGTGGAGGTGATGGTGGGGGTGGAGGATGGATGTGGTATTCCCGCAAAACCCTGATCTATCGTCTGCGACACACCTTGAGGTGTCTTTAGAGTATTACTTTCTTCATCGCTATGAGATGCTCCCAACAAAGGACTGTATTCAGCACTTAAATCTAGATCTCTTCTTAATGGTCTCCCACTTCATGTAGCTCCCATCAAATCTCATCTAAACATTAATTTAATGGCATAACCCTTTTCTCGCACAATAGCATTTTAATCCAAGTTTTCAGAGACTTCAGATACTTGCATCTTGGTCCCTTGAAAAACCGACATTCAACTTCGCTATAACTGGCAGACATATCAATTGCGAACTTAGTAATAAATCCTCCCAAAATACTATCGATCCAATAATTGACAACCTTTGCGACCTTGTTTTCTGATCTTTCCATGCGCTTCACTAACTCTGGAGTCCACACAATAGGGTTATCCAACTTCCAAGTACCTTGATCATCCACCAATTTAGCCAACCATTCATACAATTTGCACAGGGAAAAGTAGAAGAAAAATTCATGTTCCTCTGTATACAGGTACCTTTATAATCACGCTTCTTTCGATAGGTGTGAATTCTTGTTTTCTTGGGCTGCAAACTCGTGTAGTTTTCGATCTAGCCACTTTTTAGTCTCCTTCTTAGTCGATATCCACTTATGCCACATCACACATTCCTTAGATAGATCCCAGTTCCAACCACAGAACCATTTGTTGGCTTGAGGGGGCTTGGACCCAGGTTCAGAGTTAGTTGTGCTAACCAACAAAACCTTAGACTACTGACCCTTTCTGCAACAACCCACATAACGCAGGCTGCAGTGTCACTCGATGCAGTATTGGGGGATGCTAGAACTAGGTTTCTGCCTCCAAAGGACTATGTGATGTGTTTCAATCAAACTTAGGGCTTATCTCGACCTTCGCGAACCCTAACTCTTAAAACCCGAAAATTGCAGCAATTAATAGTTAGCAGGTTTATGCCCTTCACCCATTACGCTCAACATTCATAACATTATATAAATATGCAGATCTAAGTCTTCGATTTAAGTACTTTTCATGATTAATTACATTCGACATATCAAAACATACAGTAAATTCAGAGATAAGCAATGATACATATATACACAAATTATTCTTCAAAACAACCTTTATTATTCTTAGATATTCAATTACAGTCCTTTCCAACCCTACACACACAGTTGTAGGGGCCCGCACAATAAGTTGCATACTTACCAAGGTCTTCGCACACACAGCTGCAAGAGCCTTCCCCTTCGCCCAAGTACAGAATAGACAAAACATACCCAAAACTTGTGCTTCTATGCTCTTCGTTATCTTCCTATGATTCTTCTATGACTCCTTTCATATGATTCTTCATTACAATACCATGGTTTGCGAACCATGGGTGGGTCACAAAACAACTTGACTCCTAACAAACTAAGGGGCTTTGACCTTCTAAAATCTCGTTTGAGTTCTATTGACTTGCACTACTCGCGCTCCGATCCTCAAAATATAGAGACTTTACAGTATTTAACAAAAATTTACAAAATTTGACCCTAGGGGACCCCGTCCTAACACTACCCATGCAACATCCTCACCTTAGAATACACCACCCAATATGTACTGAATAAAGAGAGAGATTAAGGTGGCATATAATCCCCCTCTAGGTTGTCTGACTCCTCCACACACCTACTACAATGAGCAATAACCTAATAGAGCCAGACCAACCACAATCACCACTCCAACCATTAGGAGGATAAAGAATAAATGTGAAATCTTCAAATAATAAATGATACGTCCTATCCATATACCTATCGAGAGAAAGTCAACGGGTTCACTCAAACAGGTAGAAAATCAAATGACACCATCTAATTCTTGCACAAAGTAACAAAATACCAATAAAAAACTTCTAGTAATGTTCCTAATGGCATAAATGGAAACATTATAGAAACATATGAGAAAAATTAGGAGCCAAGCCAATCACCTTTGAAATTCCTCCAAAAAACACCAAAATCCAACCCTCTCATAATGAAATTTGAATTAGGCTCCCGCTCAACCACAAGAAAGTCGATCACATCAACTCACCAAAGGAACAACCCCAAGCGATGGGATATACTAGAGCACGAAAAAGTCACTGTCTTGAAGGAGGAAACCAGAGTAGTATCACTAAGTATCCCACCAAAGAAACCTTTTGACCATGTATTAGTGAGAAAACCCAGTATTGTCTAAACATGTAAACATAACTTACCAACACCAAAAGTAACAACCTGCCAATAAACTATCACTATGGTTAATCTCAACCTCCTTTATAGTAAGGAAAATCACAATTCACAATGTCACCACTTAGAAGAAATCACTGCAATCTTGTAACTAAATTCCACCTAGAGATGTGGATAGAATAGATATGACCATCTTAGGATGTGTATGGAACTTATTTAAACATAATTTTGAGCACATAAACTCCATGCTTGTGTTTTTGTTTCAACTTTGTTTCTTGTGCTTATGGCGTTCAGGAGATGAGAAAACACTGGGAAAGTTAATGGCCCTTTGTTTGGTTATGGCTTCCTGTGTAATGTTGAATTTGAAGAACCCCCAAGGTGCAAAGTACTTATAAACATATTTAAGTTTGAACATTTAGTTCTATCTAATCAAAATAAAATAGTATATCTATATCTATATATATATATATATATATATATATATATATATATATATATATATATATATATATATTAATTAAAAATTATATATTTTTTTATTATATATAGAGATAGATAGAGTATAGTTATAGATGTGGTAAGTGTATTTAGTGTTAATTGTTGTTGTTGTTGTTGTTTTTTTTTTTAAATGTTCCAAGCGGATATTTCATCCATGAACAAGAGTGTTGGGTAGATATTTAAAGTAAAAATTTAGATTAATTATTGTAAAAATAAATTACAATTTACTATGAAAAATGATTAAAATCGTAGAAGAGTCATTGGAAATAAAAGCTAACTAATGCTTATATTAAAAATGAAATCAAATAAAATCTTAACCAACGCACACATAAGCGGATCAAAGCCCACCCCATGTCCTCCATTTGTAAATTGAAAGAATCTTAGCTCTAAGTGATTTGGTAAATAATTTGTTTCCCCACCTACTTGAGTTCAAGTATCCGAGACATGTAGTAACTGGCCCATTTGTGGCATTTATGAAATAGTTGTATCTAGTGTACATGTTATGAAATATATATATATATATATCTATATATATATATATATAGAGAGAGAGAGAGAGAGAGAGAGAGAGAGAGAGAGAGAGAGAGAGAGATTAAAATTAAATTCAGAAATAAAAAATGAAAGGAAGATTTGTTAATTGCCATGTTATGAAGTATTATGTAAACCATGAAATCAAGGTTCAAATCCCTTTTGGGAAAAACCAAAAGGAAAAGATTAAATAATAGTAATAATAAATAAATATATTTTAAGTAATTAAATTGAAATAAAATTTTAAAAAGAAAATGGGTTAGTAATCAAGACAATGAATAATGAGTTCCTAAGATTGACTAAGTTTGTAGCCACTTTCTGATTAAAATTACCAAGATCTTTTTCAATTTGCAATGCTTCCCAAGTGATATTAGAGGAGTAATAGGGTTCAAAAGCCACAATTTTAGTTTTCTTAAAGCAAATGAGATGATTTGTGGGAGTGTTCAACAATTAGAGAAGTGATTATGGAATGTGTCATCTATGTATTCTTTAAGATGGGTTGTAAATGATCTACCAGTTTGGCCTATGTATGATTTGTCATAAGAACAGGGAATTTTGTAAATTCCTTGGCCAAGCATGGGATCATATTTATCCTTAGTTGTTTAGAATAATCTTTAAGGGTTTTATGAATTTTAAAGAGAGTTTTAATAACAATTTTGGCCAAAATCTTAGAGGTGTTATCCATAATACCTTCGGTATAAGGAAATGAAATGAGAAATAAGGGAGGAGAGGAGGAATGCAAGTTTTTAAATCTAGAATGGTGAGGTAAGCAAAAGGCATTGTTGACTTGAGAAGAGGGATAACCATTTGCCACGAGGGCCTCAATTAGGTGGCCCTTTTATTTCTAAGGGAATTGATGATGAAAATTTTGGAATGGCTCGAGTAATGAGATTTTTAAGAACAACGTGTTTTTAAGCAGGGTGATGGTGAGAAAGGGCATGAAGCTATTGATCAATGTGTCATTTTCATATAGATGGTGAGTGAGGATGCCATCAAGAAGATGAGACTTGACAAGAACATCCAAAAGGGGAAAATAGTTTTTATTTTGGATTTTCATGGTAAATTTGTTATGGGGTGAAATGTTGTTAAGATGGTTAAAGAAAAAGGTGAAAGATGGATTGCTATGATGCTAAACAATGAAGGAATGATTGATAAATCGATACCAACTTTAAACTTATTATTTAATTTATTTAAGGCCAAAGCTTAAAAATGCTCCATTAAAATATTGGCAAGATAAGGAGGACCTATGGTTGTACATTTGGTTGTTCATGGCATTTCCTTTAAAGGTGAATAAAGTGGAGGTGAAACAAATTTTAATAAGGTTAAAAGTTTCAAAGTCCACTAGTTTGTAGATAAGGTCAAGGGCTTCCAAAACTTGGATTTGGTAAATTAGGACAAAACATCAAAACTAACATGGTGTCACATTTATCTAGGTGAAGATGTTTAACTTTTTTAATAAAATAATAGGAATCTTTAATAAACAAAGGAGTTTTATGATAAAAGGTTGGAATTTATAAACAAGAAAGTGAGTTATGGCATGACCAAGAGCTCATATAGTGATTCCAATTGACTTATATAGGCATCTCTTCGATTACCCTACACAACACAAGAGAGATTGTCATTTCCTTTACTCAACAATCCTTCAACCCCTCAAGGATATTATTTCCTTCTAATTCTCTTTAGATGTATAGACAAAGAGTTAAAATTGTTGTATGCCCTCTAAGAATTGCTTGCAAGCATAACAATTATCTGTTATGTATCTAATGAATATCAAATACATAGTTCATGAAGGCTTCCTAACTTTCCCATCCCATATGCTCACCTACAACCATATATTTCTCATCCAAGTTATACAATTCCTCTTTCACAATGATAATTTGGTAAATTTCTAAATCGGTTCATGGTTAGCAAGGGAGATTACAGTTTGAGAAATTGGGAGCATGAATGTGCAAATGTGATATAATGAATGACAATGAGATAATCGAGGGAAGTGATGGTTGACATTCCTTCTACTGGGAGAATAACATACTCTTATGCTCCCCGTTAATGATTGTACCTATCCCATGATCCAATACTATATAAATTTGATAGAAATTACAATTGCTAAAGATTCCAAACTGAAAAACAAGAGACACAATTCTACTCTGCTGATTTGCGAAATGGAAATCACAATTTAGAACAACATGCAATAAGAAAAATCACAAATACATAGTGATTTCTAGGGGAACCCAACTGGGAAATACCCACAAGCCTCATTTCATTAATCAGTTGAATAGAGAAACTATTACAAATGCCAGCTCTGACTCTGAGCTCAACCTGCAAAAGAATAGTTTTTCTCTCTACTCAATGAGAAACTCTAGCAAACTCTTAGTCAATTATTTTCTCACCAAGCCTCCTATTTCCTTAAGCAAATATCGAGTAAATTAGCCCCTAAAAAATAGGAATTTCATCCAAATTGATTATGCAATTCCCAAGGATTGATCTTCAGACTCATGCAACACTTGTACACTCAAAACTAGTCTACAAGTGATGTTACGTTGCCTTGTCGTCTCCACTTCAGCTGAGGAACTTGAATTCCTTGCATGCACTAGCTTTTTTGCGTTGATTTCTGAGTTAGCTGGAAGATCTCTGAGTTAGATTGTTGTCCCATTGCACAACTAACCTTTAAATGACTCTATACATAGTTAGAGGTGAATTAACTGAATATAATTGAAAATCAATGAATTGGATTACGAAAATTTAGCAATCACACATGCATAACTGAACTCCAAGCCCTCTAACTTGAATTTACTGAGCTAACTAAGTGATAATATCTATGTCACACTAGTTAACTGCCTCCAAGTTGTCTTGCTAATGTGGAAATTCGATTTACTCAATTTGACTAAGGTTAAAGTCAAATTGATCCTTTCTTGCTACATTTCTTCAACACTCCCTCTTAGCAAGAAAGGGATTTTTCACCTCCCCTATCTTGCACCTGTGGAATTCCAATTTACCTCTCGACAATGCCTTTGTTAAGATGTTAGCATCTTGCTCCTTAGTTGGAATGTACTATAGCAACAAAATTCTCCTTTGCACACAATCCTGCAAATGATGATACGGGATATCAATGTGATTGGACCTATCATGAAATACTAAATTCTCAAAGAGCTTAATGCAACTATGATTATCACAATATATCACTATCAGATCCATCTCCTAACTAAAAAGACCCACAATTATTTTCCTCATCCATATGGCCTTACATGTCGCTTGACTTGCAACCATGTATTTGGCCTCAACTGAGTTGAGCGCCACAAACCTCTACTTTTTGTTGTGCCAAGAAATAATTGCAAACCCAACATTGAAGAAAGCACCTGAAGTACTTTCATGTCTAACAGACTCCCTGCCCAATCTGCATCATTGAAGACTTGAAGCTTCACTCCCTTTATCCTCATGTACCATAGTCCATACTCGATAATGCCTCTGAGGTATAGTAACACATGTTTTGTTGCCTTCCAATACAACTTGGTAGGCCTCACCATAGCTTGACTAAGCTGGTTTACTGCATATGACATGTCGGGTCTTGTGTTCACAAGATACATCAAAGAGGCCACAAGCTGTGTGTAAATGGTAGAATAAACCTCTTCACTTGAAGTGGCATTCTCCTTCCTCTAGTTTGTAGCTAGAGGTGTGTCCATGGGGTTACAATTCTCCATGTGAAACCATTCAAGTATTTTAGAGGCATACTTTCCCTCAGACACAAACAACTCACCATCACCTTGCCATACTTCTAGCCTGAGGTTCACATCTGCTTCACTTTTGGTGAAGCCCAATCCACTGAGATAATTTTCGATCCGAGTGTACCATGCTCAAGGCACCTGTTTGAGACCATACAATGCTCTTTGGAGTTTGCACACATGTGACTCTCGATCATATGTCTCAAATCCTTCTGGTTTCTCTATGTAAATTTCATCCTCAACAAAATCATTGAGAAAGGCGATCATCACATCCATTTAGTGGATTTTCCACCCCATCTGCATAGCCAATGTTAGAATGGATATGATTGAGGAATATCTTGCAACTGGTGCAAAATTTTCCTCATAGTCCACTACCTCTATCTGAGAGATTCTTTGGACACAAATTTGGCCTTATACTTCTCGATGCTCCCGTCAGTTTCATGCTTAAATTTCTAAAAACCAACCACTGAATTCCCTTCTAGTGTAGGTACCACCTCCCATACACTGTTCTTCATGATGGATTCATATTCTTCCACCACGACATCACCCAAACAAGTTAAGAAACCGCTTCCTCAAATGTGTTGGGTTGTGTTATATTCTTTCCACGAACAGCCCACGTAGTTAATGAGGGGGTTAGAGGGGGGGCGGAGTCCCCCCTTAGTTGTGTTGATTGTGTAGTGGGGGGCTCACAGGGGTTTTAATGGGTGCAGGTAACCCCACTCTATGGGGTCCGGGGCAGCGCCCTAGAAATTTTTGGTTTTGGAACCTATGTTAGGTTGCGCGGACCCACCTATGGTTTTGTGCATGATTTTCGCACATGTTTTTGGGCGTGATGGTTTTTGGTCCATGGTTTTGGACACGATGGTTTTTTGGTCCATGGTATTGGATGCTTCGACATGTATAAATATGTATTGTAACATTGAAAGGAACATAATGAAAAATCAAGCTAGTAGTCCCGGTTTTAGGATCCAGGGGAAAATCTTTGTGTATATGTGTTTTATGTGTTATGCTCTCACATTGTTTATTTTATGTGTTTTAGAATTTGTATGCAGGTAATTTATGTACAGGGTTAAAACCTACATTTGGTATCAGAGTTGTTTTGGCTTCAAGCCAAAATTCCTTTGTTGCTAAGGGGTTTCGCTTAGGCCTGTGGTAGACCCTATTCAGTGGGAGATCTGCGAGATCGATTCTGGTGGTGAAAGAAGATAGCGAGCAGTGGAAAGATAGAGATCGAGAAATTTAATGGTCAGAGTTTTGAGTTGTGGAAACTCAAGATGGAGGATCTATTGGTGGATCAAGATCAGTGGATCGCGCTAGATCTAGGTACTAAACCAATAGGAGTGTTCGATGAAGAATGGAAGAAGTTGGATCGGAAGGCAAAGAGCACAATACGATTGTGTGTCTCAGATTCAGTATTGCTGAATGTATCAGGAGTAGCTACGACGAAGGCTTTGTGGAACAAGTTAGGGACTTTATACCAATCTATGTCTCTGGTGAATAAACTGTTCCTGCGAAAAAAGCTGCATAACTTGAGGATGAAAGATAGAGACTCGGTGACAGAGCATCTGAATGCATTTAATACTGTGGTAAGTCAGTTAGCTTCTGTTGATATTAAAATTTCAGATAAAGATAAGTGCATCAGTTTGTTATGTTCTCTACCAGATTCGTGGGATAGTCTGGTTATTGCAATAGGTAGCAATGCAACTGCCTTGCAGTTTGATGAAATAGTCTCATCCTTGCTGACGGAGAAGATGAGACGGAAAAACATGGAGAGCCAGAATGGTGATGTCTTGTCTATACGAGGACGATCCCAGAAAAGAAACAAAAATAAGTCATCCTGTGGGAGATCTAAATCTTTAGGAAAACTTGTAAAGGTGGTGTGCTGGAAATGCGGAAAGGAAGGGCACTACAAAAGGGAATGTAAATCTAAAGCTCCTGATAAAGGAAAGGGATCTGATGATGTTCCTTCTGTAGAGGTGAAAACCACCTCAGATGAAGGTGGGGATGTATACTTGGCTTCTTCAAGTACACATGTAGATCATGAGGCATGGTTGATTGACTCAGGTGCATCCTTTCACTTCACTCCCCATAGAGAGTGGTTTTACGAGTATGAGAAATATGATAGTGGTGATGTCTTCTTAGGGGATGATAGGAAGGCTAGAATTGTTGGTCGTGGAAAAGTAAAGTTGAAGTTGCAAGGTGGAAGGGTTAGAACACTTTCGGGTGTTCTGCATATTCCTGCATTGGCTAGAAATCTAATTTCTGTAAGCAAGTTGGATGATGCAGGTGTAAAAACAGTGTTCGAGAAGGATACCTGTAAGATGGTTTGGGAGCACTTGTATTGATGCGGGGAGTTCGGATTGGAACTCTCTACAAGCTGCAAGGTAGCACGGTTGTTGATGGGTGCAACAGTTATGTGGTTCCTAAAAGTGGAGCAGAAAATCTAGTGGTCTCTGGAGAGAAGACCATGTTGTGGCATCAAAGGCTTGGACATATTGGAGAGAAGGGCCTTTGAATACTTCATGGTAAAGGTATGGTAGAAGGTATGAGTAATAGCTCTCTGGATTTTGATTTCTGTGAAAATTGTGTATATGGGAAGCAGAATCGGGTGAGTTTCCCCTCTGGTAGCAAGAGGGCGAAACATATATTAGAGGTTGTGCATAGTGATGTGTTTGGCCCTGTGAAGGTTCCATCACTGGGTAAGTCTATGTACTCTGTATCATTTATAGATGACTTCTCAAGGAATACATGGATATATTTCCTTAAGAAGAAATCCGAAGTCTTTGACAAGTTTAAAGAATTCAAGGCTCTGGTGGAAAACCAGACAGAGAAGAAGATAAAGGTGTTGAGGACAGATAACGGTGGAGAGTTTTGCAGTAAGGAATTTGAAGAATTCTGTAAGAAGTGTGGTATAGCACGGCAGAAGACTACTCCATATACACCTCAACAAAATGGAGTTGCAGAAAGAATGAACAAGACGTTGATGGAAAGGGAAAGAAGCATGCTCAATGGTGTCGGGTTAGGACAAGAATCCTGGGCAGAGGCCATGGAGACAACATGTTACCTGGTCAACAGATCACCTTCATCAGCGTTGGAGGACAAAACTCCATAAGAGGTATGGACTGGTAAGAAACCCTCTCTTTCACATCTAAGGGTATTTGGATGTGATGCATATGTACATGCTCCAAAGGAGAAACGAACCAAGTTGGATAGTAAATCTGAAAAGTGCATCTTTATTGGGTATAAGGATGGTTTAAAGGGTTATAAGCTTTGGAACCCAGTAACAAGGAAGGTTGTGTACAACCGAGATGTGGTGTTCAGAGAGGTGAAAGATGTTATTAAACATGAAGTCCAACCAAAGGAACCTGAGAAGATAGAGTTTGAGCTAAAGGAGGAAGAATCGGACTCTACAACAGAGGAGGAATCAGAAGATGAAGAGCCACAAACTCTAGGTGTGAGAAGATCAATTCGAGAAAGAAGGCAGCTAGAAAGGTATAGTCCATCTGCTTTTTGTTCAAATTTTGCTTTATCTATTATTGATGATGATCTCAAAATTGTGAAGGAAGCAGTAGATTCAGAGGATGGAAAACTCTGGAAAGAGGCCATGGTTGATGAAATGGCATCTTTGCATAAAAATGAGGCTTGGGATCTGGTGGAGTTGTCGGCTGGAAGGAAAGCCATTGGAAGCAAATGGGTGTTCAAGAAAAAGACAAATGCAGAAGGAAAGGTGGAGAAATACAAAGCTCAGTTGGTAGCAAAAGGTTATTCCCAGGTGCGGGGAATTGATTTTGGTGATATTTTTTCTCCTATTGCCAAGGTAACTTCTATTAGATTACTTTTATCTATTGCTGCTGCTTTTTATTTTGATGTAGAACAGATGGATGTGAAGACAACATTTATTCACGGGGATCTGGAAGAGGAAATCTACATGAAGCAACCTGAAGGCTTTGCGGTGAAGGGTAAGAAAGAACTGTTCTATGTATGGGTTAAGACAGTCACCAAGGATGTGGTATCAGAAATTTGATACATTTATACGAGGACTTGGCTTCACCAAAAGCAAAGCAGATCACTGTGTGCATTTTAAATTAATTGGTGACCGTGTTATTTATTTGGTGTTGTATGTGGATGATATGCCGCTAGCTGGAAATGACAAAGAAATTATCCAGGATTTGAAGACCCAATTGTCCTCCAAATTCGACATGAAAGATCTTGGTGCTGCAAACTATATTTTGGGCATGGAATTTAAAAGAGATCGGGCAAAGAGGAAGCTCTGGTTAAACCAAAGGAAGCATGTCGAGACAATATTGCAAAGATTTAATATGTAGGATAATAAACCGATGAAGGTTCCTATTCCTGTAGGTGTAAAGTTATCTGTTGAACAGTGTCCCAAGGCACAAGAAGAGGAAGAGGACATGTCCCATGTTCCATATGCAGGTGCAGTTGGTAGCCTGATGTATGCAATGGTCTGTACTAGACCAGACATTGCACATGCAGTGGGAGTATTGAGCAGGTTTATGTCAAAACCGGGAAAGGAGCATTGTGCAACAATGAAGCGGGTTTTCAAGTATTTGTGTGGCACTAGTGATTATGGTTTGTGCTACCAAGGAAGACCAGGATTGGACAGAGTGTTGGATATTCATGGCTTTGTTGATGCAGACTGGGCTGGAGATCTGGATCAGAGAATATCTACAAGTGGGTTTGTGTTTAACCTATTTGGAGGTGCAGTCAGTTGGATGAGTAAGAAACAATCTGTAGTGGCACTATCAACTACAGAGGTAGAATACATGGCAACCACTCATGCAAGCAAGGAAGCAGTTTGGTTGCAGAGATTGTGTTCAAGTATGGGGTTAGTACAGGGAGCTATAAGGATAGACTGTGATAGCCAAAGTGCAATTTTCTTGGCAAAGAACCCTGCATATCATTCAAAGACAAAGCACATTGATGTTTAGTATCACTTTGTGAGGGATATGATAGAAGACAAAAAGGTGTTGCTGGTAAAGGTGGACACTTTGAAGAATACTGCTGATGCATTAACAAAATCCGTGAGCTCTGAGAAGTTCTCTTGGTGTAAAGAAACAATGGGCATTGCAAGGCTGGATAAATGACTAAGCTCTCTTGTGGCTCCCTGTGGAAAGAAAACAACAAGTGGGATAATGTTGGTTTGTGTTATATTCTTTCCACGACTAGCCCACATAGTTAACCGAGGGGTTAGAGGGGGTGCAGAGCCCCCCCTTCGTTGCGCCGATTGCGTAGTAGGGGGGTCACAAGGGGTTTGAGGGGTGCAGGTAACCCTGCTCTATGGGGTCCGAGGCAGTGCCCTAGAAAATTTTGGTTTTGGAACCTATGTTAGGTTGGGCAGACCCACCTATGGTTTTGTGCGTGATTTTCACACATGTTTTTGGACGCGATGGTTTTCGGTCCATGGTTTTGGACGCGATGGTTTTTCGGTCCATGGTATTGGATGCTTATGCATGTATAAATATGTATTGTAACATTGAAAGGAACATAATGAAAAATCAAGCTAGTAGTCTCGGTTTTGGGATCCAGGGGAAAATCTCTGTGTATATGTGTTATGCTCTCGCATTGTTTATTTTATGTTTTTTAGAATTCGTATGCAGGTAATTTCTGTACGGAGTTAAAACCTAGAAAATGAGGAAGGCTCTGTCTCAATGATCTCTGTCATGAGTACCATGTACCTAGTGTTCTTATCAGGTGACATCCTCTCCCTACGCTATGACGTGGGGTCTCCCACATTCTCCCTTGCATCCTGTAACAATCTATCAACCTCTCTGGTTCTCTTTCTCCCCTCTCTAGAAGATTTTGGTTAAGTGGGTGCCTCCACTCTACCTCCTTTCTGGTCCAATGCATGTGGCTGCTCCACAAAATCTTGAAGCACCTCCTAAGGCTCCTCCTCTGGAGCTAAAATCTCATTCCAGAGAGCATCTCATTGCCTTCTCTACGTTGAACTTGACATCTCTCCTTACAATTGTCATCCTTAGTGAAGGTAAAGACACCTGTGGAGTTTCGCTGTATCCTTAAAAACTCCTATCTTTGTTGTAGGGTCAAGTTTCTTCCTCAAATCCTTGGAGACATGACAATAAACTGAAGCTCCAAAAATCCTGTAATGGGACACATCATCCTTTCTCCTAGAGAAAGCTTCCTCTAGTGTGATCATGACAAGTATTATATGAGGACTTTGGTTTTGCAAGTAGACTGTTGCGTTGCATTATTCTACCCATAGATACAATGGCATCCCCTGATCATGCAACATGGCCCTTGATACTCCCACTATGCTCATGTTCTTCCTCTCAACTACAAAATTTTGTTGTGGGTTATGGGGTGCTATCAGTTCCCTTCAAATACCTTCTTTCGCACAAAAATACTTGAAGGAATGCGAAACAAATTGAAATCCATTGTCGCTCTTGAGAGCCCTCACCTTATTCCCAGTCTCCTTCTCAACCAATGCCTTGAATTCAACAAATTTTGAGTAAACTTCATCCTTCTTCTACATGAAGAAGATCCGACATTTTCTAAAGAAATCATCAATAAAAATAACATATTACTTATGTTTTGTTGTGGAGGTTGTAAAAAAGGTTCCACAAACCTCATAGTGAACTCACTCCAAGATTGCATCTTCTTTGCTCTCTCGGTCATGGAAAGTGGATTGTACATATTTCCCTAATGTGCAACCCTTGCAGATATCGTACTGGTCAAGGGAGCCTTTAGGGAGACCGGTGGTAATTTGTTGCATGATTTTTAAGGAACCATGGTGTAAATGACCCAGTCTCTTGTGCCAGAGTTCTCCAACATCTCGAATCTTCACTTTCTCATCCTTACTTCTCATGTAGTGCAATCTCCCACCTCAAGTTTGTATAGGTTCTTCACACGAACCCTGATCTGCTTCACTTGCCCGGAAGATATGTGTCTTAGAAATGATTTCCCTTTATTGAAAATAATATCATAGCCACAATCTTCCAATACTGTTACAAAGATCCGGTTCTTCTTCAGCCCAGGTATAAACACAACATCTTTAAGGTGAAGAGGAGAGGATTTCTCCCTCTCAAAGGTGACAATACCAATTCCTGCAGCGTTGTACCTCCCATCATCCCACATTTTAATATGCATCTAGAGATTCTTCTCCTTTGGGCTACTGAAAAACTCCTTGCACATTGTCATAGGGAATGAGGGACCATAATCAAGGTACCACACACTCCCCATAATAATGTTTTCCATGCATGTTATTAGGTTGAAGTCTAATTCGAATTGTGAATCCAATGCTTCACCTCTTGCTCCTCCTGAAGGCTTCTTGGTAGAATTCCTGTGCAAACATTTTGTTGCATAGTGTCTATATTTGTGGTAGTGGAAGCACTTTATCTTGCTCAAGTCTTTCTTCTTGCCATTATTTTGGTTGGATTCAGGTTTTCTCTGGGTATTCTTCCCTTTGCCTTCTTCCCCTTTCCAACCAAGGAAAAATTCTCTTCATCCTCAACTTTGGATGATGTTCCATCTTTGTTATTTCTCCTGAACTCTTCTTGAACCAAATCGGACCACAAACTTTCCCAATTTGGTAATTTTTCCCTTCCATTCACAGAGTCCTGGTAGTTGTGCTAGGATTTTGGAAGGCCTAGAAGAGCTAGGCTCACCAGGTCATCTTCTACAACATTCACCCCAACCCCTCCAAGCTCATCATAAACTTGAGTAAACCTGGAGAGATATTGTGGAATAATATCATTCTTCTGCATTCTTATGTTTCGAAGTTTGTCTTTCAAGGCCAATTTTCTATGGTCACTGCTATTTTTGAATAGCTTAGTTAGTGTCTTCCACATAGAAAATGGTGTCTCTTTTCCATGGATATTTGAGACCACATGGTCTCTCACACCTTCTAGAAGAATTCTCTTGGCCTTTGCAACATCCTTCTTCCATTGGGCTAATTGTTGTGCATCCGACTGCTGGGGTTTTGCAATGTCAATTTTAACATATTCTAACACACCATTATCATCGAGCACTACTTCCATTCGATCCTTCCAGGCTATGAAATTCGAGCTACCCTCCAGGGCATACTCCAATCTTAGTCTGTTGAAAGACATTCTCCCGATCTTGAAGAAAAATTGTTGCACTTAAGATGTCAAATCGAAATTCCGTAGAGAAAAGTTTGAAATAATGGTTCTAATGTGATTTCAGGGCTCTGATACCATGTAGAAATTTGATAGAAATTGCAACTGCTCAAGATTTCAAACTGAAAAACAAGAGACACAATTATGCTCTACTGGCCTGTAGAATGGAAATCACAATTTAGAAAAACATGCAATCAGCAAAACCATAAATACATAGTTATTTATAGGGGAACCCAACTAGGAAAAACCCCTCAAGTCTCTTTGCATTAATCAATTGAATAGAAAAACTATTACAATTGCTAGCTCTAGCTTTGAGCTCAACCTGCAAAAGAATAACCGTTCTCTTTGCTCAATGAGAGAGTTTGGCCAACACTTAGCCAATTATTTTCTCACCAAGCCTCCTATTTACTTGCGCAAATCCTGAGGAAAGTAACCCCTAAAAAATAGGAATTTCCTCCAAATTGATTGTTTAATTCCCAAGGATTGATCTTCTGACTCATGCAATGCCTATACACTCAAAATTAGTCTACAACTAATGTTACACTTCCTTGTCATCTCTACTTCAACTGAGGAAATCGAATTCCTTGCATGCACTAGCTAATTTGGATTGATTGATCAGTTAATGCACAAATATTTGAGTTAGATTGTTGTCCCATAGCACAACTGACCTTCAATTGACTCTACCACTAGTTAGAGGTCATGAGAGAATGCTTCCAGTAAATCACAATTCAATTTTTTTGTCGACGAGTTTCGAACCGACTCCTTAGCTTTAGCGGAACATGCTGACAAAACTAAACACCACATTTGTTTAGAACATTTTCATGTCATTGTAAGGATCGACCACTTCCATCACCGAAAGTTTAGGGATGCTATTGAAATTGAAAAAAGGTCTTTCACATTGAATAAGGATGATGAGTGGAAAATTAGCAGTTGTTGGATCACATCTCTTTTTCCCTAAGTTAGTACCCTTCTCCTTCTCCTTCCTTTCTTAGTTCTAGTCTCCCTTCTTTTTGGGTTGCTTCTTTGTTTTTCTTTTTCCTTATTTTTAAATTAATTTATTCTTATTATTATATATATTATTATTTATTTATTTTATTTTATCCTTTTTTGTCTATTCATTTGTTTATTATTTATTATTATGATTATTATTTATTTATTTATTTTTACCCCGCTTTTATTTCTTTTATTCTTTTCGAAATTATTGTTTTTATTTTGTTATTTTTAAACCAAAATAATAATACTAAATAATAGTAATAGTATTAAATCAAGGTGATAATTTTGAAAATTTATTGAAATAATAATAACTTATTATTATAAATATTATTTTATTAAAACTAAATTAAGTAATTTATTTTCATAATGTTCATATTGATTATATTATTAATTATATAACGATCAATTTAATTAATTTATTAATTCCTTTAACATTCATTTCTCTAGTCGTTTTGCATCTCTACAATATATAATTGCATGGTTAGATCAATGCTTCCATCCTAGTCCTGATGATGAACCACACTAAGTGGTTCGAAACGCGTCGACATAAAAATTGAAATGTGATTTACGAAAACATTCTCTCATAACATTATGAATCACAAAAGTTTTCATTATGAAAAGTTAGAGGTAAGTTAACTGAATACAACTTAAAATAACTTAACAAGATTACTAAAATTTAGCAATCGCACATGCATAACTAAACTCCAAACCCTCTAACTTGAATTTACTAAGCTAACTGAGTGACAAGATCCATGTCACACTAGTTAACTGCCTCCAAGTTGTCCTGCTAATGTGGAAATTTGATTTACTCAATTTGACAAAGGCTAAAGTCAAATTTAGCCTTTCTTGCTAGATTTTTTTCAACAATAACTACATGAGCATACTTCCCCACTAACCTTTACATGTTTTTGATGATTAAATTTATAAGGCAATGGATGAGGGGCGACTTCATTTAAGGCACATGGTGGAGATGGGATCTTAGGATGACAATTGGAAATAAAAGATTAATTTTTTCATAAGTTGTAACAATCTCATTTTGAACCCCATGATTATTATAACTAATATGTCATTATCACCTGTAGTGACATATAATATGTCATCATGGTAATGGACCAAGCTAAACAAATTTAAAATGATGTATATGTAAATATTTCTTTGATAATTAAAAATGTGGAGTAACAAATTTAGTGTTGGAGAATGTAGTTATGGCCGGTCTTCATGGTCTGCATTTCAATTAATAATTATATGTCATTTTGTTCAACCTAGAGTTTGCTATCATTTTGACTCTATTGTCCGCATTTCAATTAATACTTATTTTTCACTTATGTACTTTGAATAATAAAATTATTTATTTTCAAGCATGTTCTTCATGCTCTTATTGATCAAAAGTAATGTAGAAAGACATGTTCTTCATGGCCTTTGTAAAAGAAGAAAATTTGAATTATTTGTCAAGAGTATTTTCTGTCCCCATGTGACCAAGGCGACCCTCCAAGCATCAAGCCGACTCAACCTTCAAAGAGACACATATTCACATTAGTGGAGGGCTATATATGACCCATTCGACTCCCTTTAAATGAAATCACATTGATTAATCTATTTTCTACCCTAATGCGAAGTTCCAAGGCTTGAATATCTAAAGCTAATGAAAAGGCATGATACGCAAGTATCTGAAACTAATGCAAATTTCTGAGGTACGAGTATCTGAAACTATTCTGAGGTTTTGAGGCACAAATATGTGAAGTTCTGAGGCATAGTACTCTATGGTAACACCTGAATTTTGTGTCTAAGATGGACGTCGAAATTCAACCCTCTTGGAGAAATGAAGCAAACTTTATTGCAATCCTATTTGTGGAAATATTTGTGGCATCTTATCTTGGAAACTTTGTAGGGTTGGATTGACACTTAGTGGATGGTCATATTGCTCTTATATTGGTTAGTTTGTCTATGACTTTGATGTCTTGTTGAAGTGTTTCTCTAAGGAAAGGATTGTTGGGTTTTTATCCCTAGTGGGTTTTCCCAAGGCAAACTTTGTCACTTGTTCTTGTGCATTGTAATATCTACTTTACTTTCATTATTGTTGGTTGAATTTCTAAAGAGTAATTGCTTGATGAAGAAGATTGAATGCTAAAATGACTCTAATATATTCACAAGTAATTATCGTAAGTTTAGAAATAACGCTAGACTCTTTTGCACTATATTTTTCAACAATTAGAATGTTGATACAGAATATGATCACACAAGTGGGAACTAGTGAGGGGGTTAGGGAAATTAACCATGCTTGCTATCACCATAAAAACTTCACCTGGTGATCTATGCCAAAAAATGATTTCAAAATTTTATTACGTTGTTTTCCCACTAGTCCGTAATTCATTATATGAAAAATGGGACTGAATGATGGTTGTGGAGTACTCTCATAATTCATTGGGAAACATGGGCCAAGTACCCATCACAAAATTCAAGGTTTGAGCGATGAATGGTGTGGGAAAATGGGGAAATACATGTGGATTAGACCTCTACTAGTTATCGAGAGAGATCAAAGACACATGGGTGCTTGAAGTGGTGATTTTTGAGTGTTTATATAGAGTTTTGGGTGCCTAGATATTCCCAAAAAAAGTGCCAAATACGAATTGTAACATTGCTAAGTTATTTTGGACTCTCTAAAAATGAATTTTTGCATGTCCATTACTCACCAAAGAGCTCTGGAACTAAGCTATGTAGTGGGGGTCATGAATTTATGCATGTGAGCTAGTATGATAAGTAATAGGCAGGGAAATCACCAAGGGACTTGTTGACGGTGCTGCATTCTACCAACAGTGGGGGTCTTCCTGGTATGAAGTCCCAACTAGACGTCAAATCATTTGGAGTAGGAGCCCCATCTGGATAATAGGCCCAACAACCATAACTTAAAGGTTTTCCTTATCTGTAATAAACAACACAAGATAGTATGTAAAAAACCTTTGAAACAATCAAGTAAGTTGACACTGTGAAGGATACAATTGCAATGTATATAAGGTACTTTCATGGACGGGAAGAGAGAAAGTGAGCCTTTAGAAGAAAAGTAATATTACTATCCTAATAAAGACACATGTGAGGATATAAAGAATCATTAATTAACCAGCGAAATAGTTCACATAGTAACAATGATCATAAAAGCAAGTAACAATGCACATTCAACAAGATATATACCAAAGCCAACAAAATAGTTCATTTTCTTTAGTATGTATGAACACAAACATATACTGTAAACATTAAAAGAATAGTCTTACAACATTCATGATACATGCATGAAAGTGCATTGGCTCTAAGAGTTTCAAGATATTAAGTGAAATTTCCAAGTACACAATTACAATGATGCAACACTAGCCCTAATAGTGGAACATTAAGTCACCACTTGCTCCTCCAAAGAATGATCTTCTCTCCTATGCCAAGCTAGAGAATCCAACGTGAAAAGTCCCTTTTCTTGAGGCACGAGGTTTCATTTATAAGAAATGAGGTGACCTTTCACCTCCCTCGTGACTCTTTAGCTCCCATTTGACTTTTGAGCTTCTATGTGACATTTGAGTTTGTATATGAATCTAGGACTTCCTAGTGAATTTCCACATTCCATGTGTGACCCTTGGGCTTCCACACATTTTATATTTTCTCATTTTTTGGAAAAATAAAATTACATTACACAAATTATGGAAAAATACATGGACAATATAAGACTTGTGATGACACATGAGAAGCAATAATTTGGCAACTATGACACAAGGCTTCATTGTAATATATCAATGCCAAGTTCCTATGTTTGTTGTTATGTCTTCAATTCTTCATGATAGATCTTGCTTGTACTTCATATTCACATTCCAAAGAGTTTGGATATGTTTTGGAACCTTCTAAGTCAACATGAGTTTCCATCTCTCTGTCATGGTCCAAGATTCCTTTTCCCCTGCATGATAGCATTTTTGTATCTCATCTCCACAAGTGTCCTTCTTGTAACCTCTTCTTACTGACCTCCTTGATCATCATCTTTAATATGATAGCTCCTGCAAATGAACTTCACTCATGATAAGACAACATCAGTCCCAAAATAATCTATTCTATCTTTATTTGCTCATGTGAGATTGACTGTGATGGGACAGTGCACAAGGATTGAGAGAGAGGCCTTCTCGGGCATAGTGCACATGATTAGGAGGCAAGGGGTGAAGGAAAGGATTGCAACAACCCTGGTAAAAAAAGCCATGTAATAAAGTTAATAAAGGAAAAATAATAACCAAGGTCATGGGACATATATTCCAAGACGAATGTTAGGAAAAACATAGTTACATGGATCACTTGTGATTAATTAATGACTATGAAAATTGGCAAAGAAAATGGTAAAAGCTTTGGAAAGGCGTGGGACATTTATTGGAATTTATTAATGAAAATAATGGAAAATAGGAGAAAAGGGAGGTGAAAGATCATAGGTTGCATGTGAGGAGGAAAATGAAGGAAAAATAACAGAAAATGAAGAAAATAGAGGCCTCATTAAAAAAAAGGCTTATGAGGATCAGTTTGCAGCTTTTTGTTAGTTCAGTTTTGGAGCTCTCATTTTCTACTCTCTCTCTCATACTCTTGGAAACTTAGAGTTTTCTTGTAGCACTCTTGGAGGAGTAAGGCATACTTAGGATTTGGAGCAATAAGGCAAAGGAAGAGAAGGAAAGTGCAAGAGAAAATCATGATTAGTAGCGACAACGAGTTTTGCTTGTAAGTACCAAGTTGCATGTATGATTTCCTTGCTAGTTTTGGCATGCATGGCATATGCATGTGGGTTCTTGGTTATGATCTATCATTGGCATGGAGGATTGCCTGGATTGACAATGGTTTTTCCTAGCCTTTCCATTTCCTGGATAGCCATGGTGTTATGGGTTTTATATTGGTTTTCTAGTTGGTTCTCATGTTCCTCATGGTTATGGGTTGAGTTACTAGTTCTCAGAGCCTTGGTTGGACAAATTCTCTGGAAGTCCTATAACAACTTGGGTTAAGTTACTAGTCCTGGAAGCCTTGGTTGGAAAAATGATTTGGAGCCCTTAGTGGGTTGAGTTACTAGTCCTGGAAGCCCTGGTTGGAGAAACACTTTGGAGACCAACAACAACTGTGGGTTGAGTTACCAGTTCTGGAAGCCTTGGTTGGAAAAAATGCTCTAGAGCCCTGGATAGCTTGGGTAGAGACCAATCTGGTGATGGTTAGTGATGTCTAACTATGAGTTGGAATCACTGGTTGAGGGTTGAGGTGGTTTTGCCTCTGGAAGCCCTGGTTTGGTTTGTTTGATTTGTTTCATTAGATCCGACATTCATGCTTGGAATATGGCGCGAGGGTTATTGGCTGAAAGAGAGATTTGGTTTAGCCCAATCTATGGTCAGATGGTACGTGGAAGTCCCTGACTTGGTTGGATTTTCATATGCTAATAAGAGCTCCCTTCCTTTGGTATTTTATGAGTAAATGTGATTTCCATCATGTGACCTTAATGGTTGTTTCCTCATTGATATATCTCTGGTTATTTGCTGGTTATAAGCATGTTTTATGACAGTTATAATGTATGGATCTCATCATGTTTTTTGTTAGTATACAAAATGTTAATGAGTGAATGACCTAATAGATAATAATGAAACTATTGTGAGGAGATAATAGTCGTCTTTGACGATTCTGAGATAAGTATGAGATGCCTATGCTCAGATTTGTTGTTGTGACCTGTAGATTACATGTTTATGATATGTTTGATGAAATACCTTTCATGGATAGTAGGGCTCAGATGAAGTCCTTGTTCAATTTTTTGCATTAGTAACCTTGTTTCAATATTATTTATAATTTATGGAAGTTTCATGAAGTTTTGGGTAGTGGCGTGAGTCCTAGCCCTGAAAAAGTGGCACGAAATCTAGGGTCGCTGGCACTAAACTTCTTGAAAAATGCCACAGCCACATGGATGCCTTGTTGTGGGAGCGAATGGAAGGTCCCATTCACATCATTCCTTTTCATGGGAGCGATTGAGGCTCTAGGTCAGTGAAAAAACAAGTTCTCTTAGGGTTGGATACATGAAGGGATTAGTTGGCTCCTGAAGGTTCTGTAGGTTCTGAGGAAGGTCAGATTGGCCTTGTCATGTTGATTCCACTTCCTTAACTGTACATGGGGAGTTGAATCATATCATAGTAACTCTTCATCACATGCTTACCTCGGTGGACTAATTATCTTGGGTAAATGTGGTAGGAGGGTGCTTACAGAGTGGTATCAAAGCATGGTTCCGTTCTCCTTGGGTGATGTCTGGTTTTCATTCTCCTTGGATGAATGTGTTGTCATGTGTACACATCAGTTGCATATGTGTTCTTATGCTTATGGTCTATGTGCTCCTTGCGTATACATGGTGGTGGTCATGTTTCTCATTGTGATGTCATGCAGAAGTCAATGATGTTGTTGTCAGAATGTGTTCATCATGAATGCATGTCAGTGTTTGTATGTATTGTGTATACATGCGTGTTGTATATATGTTTTTATACATGCATTGTGTCTAGTTGGTGTGTAGTTGTGGCTTCATGCGTGGTAACAGGATGATGAATCAGATGATGTCTATATACTATTATGCTTATGATTATACATATATTGTGCTAATATGGTTGATCTTACAGGCGAGATATCCTCCACTGAACTAAACTGAGGTGCATTGGTTTATTTATGAATTGGTTTAGCTGACATTATATACATTGCAGGAAGAGAAGATCAAATATGACTAGCAAGATGGTAGATTACATTTCGCGATATTCTCCCTATAGATAAGATGAGCAACATGGTGAGGGGTATTCTCCTGACATAGAAAACACTTTGAGAAGTTTGAAGGCAGAAATAAGGACTTTCAAAGAACATAATGACTGAATCATTCAATCATAAGAGAGACTTGCTAGGGCATAGGAGAAACAAGCAGAGGTCAATGCAATTATTCTTGAGAGCTCGTCAAACTTGTAGAGACAAGGACCGCTTAGGATCAGTCATGGATAGGAGGTTAGGACTAATGGAGCATATGGTAGCAGGGCACATGGTGGGCACAAGTTGGATAGAGATGATGCGATCAGAGATGGAAAATTCTTGGATACACTTGATAGGCAAGGTAGTGGACATGGGATTCATTCTAGATTAGGTTCAAATAGGTACCATGGTCATCATCGCTATCATCCTTATAGGAGGAATGACAGGGGATATTTGACGGAGGAGTTCAAGAAAGAAGAGACACCTACATTTGATGTAGAAACGAAGAAGTCACAAGATGCAGAAGCATGGTTGCTTTGGATGAATAAGTTATTCAAATTGCATGATTACTCAGCAAACATGAAGGCTAGAATAACTACAATTAGTCTTAAAGGTAAAGAAAACATATGGTGGGAAGATGTAAAGAATGTCAAAGGAATCCGGGAAGAGGAGTTGACTTGGAGTTAGTTCGAGAGACTTTTCAGGAAGAAGTATCTATCAGAAAGATACTATGATGACATGGAAAAATAATTCTATGAGCTAAAGATGGGATCTATGACCGATGAAGAGTACACTAGCAAGTTCTCGGAGTTATTAAGGCATATGCCTTATCTTAAGGAGAAGAAAGAGAAGATTCAAAGATTCATCATTGGGTTGTTGGTAGCATTCAAGGACGAGATTGAGTTTGATGAGCCTAGATCATTGGAGGAGGCCATTCGGAAGCTAAAACATTGTTATGAGCAATCAAAGTGCATATCTGAGACTAAGCAGGACTGTAAAGGTAATGATAAGAATAAATGGAAATTGGATAAGAAGCGAACAAGACCTCATGACACAAATAATAAAGAGAATACAACACCGCCTAAGAAGTTCAATGCATATGATAGAGGACATGGACTTTGGTATGAGGAACAGAACAAGGGTGATGAGGAAACCTTTACAGTGTTGGAATTGTGGTGGAGAACATCATAGGAGAGATTGTCCACAACATCGGGGTGGTAGGCCTCAGATCTAGAAGTGCATAGGAAGCGTAGACAATGAGGGATATTGAACAGAGTATTCCACGGATCTATGCATCATTGGAGAATAGGTACGCAGATCAACAAGTGTTTATTATCGAGATGGACGGTAAGCTTTGTGATCAATTTGTTTCTATTTTGATTGAACCTGGATCTAATTATAGTTATGTTAGTCTTGCCCTAGTGGATAAGTGTGGTTTAAATAAAGAAGTGCATGCAAATTCTTGGTTAGTAAAGTTGGATATAGGTACAAAGAAGAGAGTTCATCATTAGCCAAGAGCTTGTGCATTTGAGTTGAATGGTATGCCTACCTCAATGCATTTGAATGTACTACCTGGGGTCATATAGTATGATTTTGGGTATGGACTGGTTGTATCTTCATAGGACCAAAGTGGATTGTTATGAAATAGCCATGGAGTGCTTGGATGAAAATGGGAAACAAAAAATGTTGTAGGGTAAGAGGAAAACAACATCAGTTAGAATGGTGACAACTATGAAAGCCAAGCATAGTCGTAGAAAAAGGTGTGTCTTATTTGCAGTGCATATTTCTAGTGAAACAGGCAAGGCAGTTGAGGATGCATATGTCTTGAGGAGGTATCTAATTTTACAACAATTCCAGGATGTTTTTCCACAAAGATTTCAGAGTTTCTGCCTCACAAGAAAGTGGAATTTTCTATTGATTTGGTACTAGGGGCAACACCTGCATCAAAGGCACCATACAGGATGGACACACCAGAGTTAGTGGAATTGAAGTTACAATTGAAGGAAATACTTGAAAAGGGATACATTAGGCCAAGTGTGCCGCCTTGGGGTGAAAAGGTATTGTTTGTGAAGAAGAAGGATGGTACTCTAAGCTTGTGCATTGATTATAGGAAGTTGAACAAAGTGGCATTCAAGAATAGGTATTCGTTGCCAAGGATCGATGACTTGTTTGATCAGTTGAAGGGAGAAACAATGTTCTCAAAGATTGATCTGAGATCCGAATACCATCAAGTATGCATTAAGGAAGAGGACATCTACAAGATGGCTTTCCAGATCAAGTATGGGAATTATGAGTTTGTTGTAGTTCCATTTGGTTGAGTAATGCTCTAGCTACTTTTATGTGCTTGATGAATAGTGTATTGTGTCCTTATATGGACAAGTTTGTTATTGTATTCATTGATGATATATTGGTATATTCTAAGAATGAGCTAGAACATACCGAACATTTAGCAACCATATTGAGATTGCCGAGAGAGATTCAGTTGTATGCTAAGCTCAGTAAATGTGGTTTCTTTTAGACAGAGGTACATTACTTAGGACATGTGGTTTCCAATGAAGGCATAGTAGTGGATCTAAAAAAGATAAGGGATATCACGGAGTGGGAAACTCCTAGGAATGTGGATGAGGTAATATCATTCATGGGATTAGCAGGTTATTACAGGAGGTTCATCAAGAACTTCTCACGAATTGCTTATCCTATTACATTCTTGTAAAGGAAAGGCAAGAAATTTGAATGGACAGAGGAATTTGCAGCCGGTTTTGAGCAGTTGAAGCAGTTGTTGAAAAATGCTCCAGTTCTAAAGATTGCATATCTAGAAAAAGAGTTTGTGGTATGTACAAATGCTTACAAGAGAGGAATTGGTGGAGTCTTGATGCAGGAAGGACAATTAGTATGCTCCGAATCAAGGGAACTGAATGAGCACGAGCATAATTATCTGATACATGATCTTGAATTGGCAACGATCATATATGCTTTGAAGATGTGGAGGCACTATGTTCTTGGTAGGTGGTTAATATTGATGAATAATTACAGTGGATTGAGGTATCTATTTGACCAACCGAATCTGAATTCCAAGCAAGTTAGATGGTTGATCACGAATAGTGAGTTCAACTTTGAGATCAGGTACATTAAAGGTAAAGGGAACAGGGCTACATATCTCTTAGCATAAGGATACAAGTGAATCATATAGAAAGTATGAGTTGCTATGGGACATATTTACAGAATTAGATCTTGCAGGCAAGTCAACATGATGACATGTATAGGGAGCTTATGCACATGTTACAACAGGGTATAGGTGATTAGGATGTGGACTACCATCTCACAGCAGATGGCTTGGTCAGATTTAGGGAAAATATATATGTGCCAGATGACAGTGAGCTCAAGAAGCTTATCTTGAGGGAATATTAGGCTAAGCCCTATTCAGTTCACCCAGTATATCAGAAGACATTGACACCAGTGAATAAGTTATATTATTGGCCGAACTTGAAGAAAGAAGTGGCATAGTTTATGGCTAGGTGATTGGATTATCAACATGTAAAAGCAAAGTGTAAGAATCCAGATGGTCTACTACAGTTGATTATGTGGAAATGGGAGGTCATTTCCATGGACTTCATTACAGGTTCTCCAAGGACATCTAGGCAACATGATTTTATTATGCTTGCAGTTGGAAGGTTGACAAAGGTAACACACTTCATATTAGTGAAGTCTACATATTCAGTTAATGACGTAGCACAGATCTTCATCAAAGAGATAATGAGGCTACATGGTGTTCTGAAGAAGATTGTGTCAGACATGGATGCCAAGTTTACTTCTATATTCTGGAAAGAGTTATTTGCAGGTTTGGGTACAAAGCTGGCCTTCAGTAGAACCTATCATCTGCAGACAGATGGTTAGAAAGAGAGGGTCAATAAGCTATTGGAGGACATGTTGAGGATGTATGTGATGCATCAACAATGGAGGTGGGGAGAGTATCTTCCATTGGTTGAGTTTTCTTACAACAATGGATATCAAGAGTCACTGAGGATGAGTCTATTTGAGGCACTCTATGGACAAATTTGTAACACTCCCATCAGTTGGAGTGATCTAGTAAACATGGTGTTGATAGGACCAGACATGTTGGCAGAGATGGAACATGAAATGCAAGTAATCAAAAAGAATCTAAAGGCACCACAAGATAGATAGAATAGTTATGCAGATCAGAACAGGATGTTTAAGGAGTTTCAGGTTGGGGAACAGGTGTACTTGCACATCAATCCTAAGAAGAGCTCCTTGAGGATTAGATTATGACAAGATGACACCACGATTTTGTGAACTTTCAAGATTCTTGAGAGGAATGGACCAGTAGATTATCGACTTGCACTGACTCTAACATTGAAAGCCCATGATGTTTCCCATGTGTCATTTCTTAAGAAGCATGTTAAAGATGTTGATCATGTGATTGATTTGTAGGAATTTACAAGGTAAGTTCCTCAGACAGAACACCTAAGGACACCGCTCACAAACAAATCACAGATAAATACACCAGTATTATTGACGTGGTTAAAACCCTCAAAGAGGGAAACAGTCCATGACCTAAGCCAACGCGGCCACTTCAGGCAATTTATTAATAAAAGAATGAAAATTTACATAAGCTTCTCTCATGAATAGTTACCCTACAAATGGCCCTCCATGCTCTTTAAATAGAGATCATGGAACAATCGGTGTTAAGCCACAGATCAAGTCTCAGTAATACCGAGGAGAGAATGAACCGTCGGATCACTACATATCGTGACCGTCGGATTGTAAGTTACAAAAGTACATAGTAAAGAAACACACTTTACCTAACTCTACACTAGACCAAGTTATACTTAACTATTTACTATGTGTCAGAATATCCTAACATCCCCCTTAAGAACAACTTGGGATAGGATTGAAGGATGTAAAAATATGACACAATAGGAGAAGGAAGGAGGCATTAAAGCCTATCCCCCCTTAGTGACAACTTCTTGAACTCCAACCATAAATCGAAGTTTAGTAAACTTCGCCTCTGTGAGAGCCTTTGTAAAGATGTCTACAACTTGATCATTTGTTGAACAATATTGCACTTCAAGGACATGGTCATGAATGAGCTTTCTGATGAAGTGCATGTGCAGTTCAATGTGTTTGCTGCGCTGATGTTGGACTGGATCTTTGCATAGTTGAATGGCACTTTGATTATCACACCAAAGTGTAGTCGGATGCTGCTGCTGAAAGCCAAACTCTGACAGGATCTGACGAAGCCACATGGCTTCCTTACTAGCTTCTACGACATCATGATACTCTGCTTCTGTTGGAGAAAGAAAAATGGCACTTTGTTTCTTGCAAGCCCATGTAATAGGTCCTGAAATAAGAGTGAACACATAACCTGCAGTAGACTTCCGATCATCAGGGTCACCAGACCAATCGGAATCAGTGAAACCAACCAATAGAGGAGATGCTTCTGCACTGTAATGAATCCCAAACTGAATTGTACCTCAAACATAATGAAGTATTTTTTTAGCTGCTTTCCAATGACTTTCATGTGGGTTTTTCAAAAACCGAGTAATAAGGCCAACAACAAAGGAAAGGTCAGGACGGGTATGGGTCAAATACAAAAGTTTTCCTACAAGTTGACGGTATAAGGCAGCATCAACTTTAGGGGTAGTAAAAGTGACTGAAAGTTTGGCTCCAGACTGAAAGGGAGAAGGAGCTGGCTTACAGTCTTCCATGTGAAAATGGCGTAGAATATCACATGCATACTTGGACTGGGAAAGGGAAATACCTTCCTTGGATTGCAAGACTTGAAGACCAAGAAAATAATGCAAGTGTCCTAAGTCTGTCATTTCAAAATTCTTTTTAAGGCTGGAATTCACATGGTTTATAAGGTTGGGATCACTACCAGTAAGGATAAGATCATCAACATAAAGAACAAGAATGATAAAAGACTGGCCCACTTTCTTGGTGTAGATAGTATTGTTAGAATGACACCTAGAAAAGCCAGTTTCTAAAAGAAAGCAATCCATTTTGGCATACCAAGCCTAAGGGGCTTGCTTGATACCATAAAGGGATTTATTAAGCCAACATACAAGACTGGAGTCTATTTATATAAAGCCAGTAGGTTGTTCCATATAGATTTCTTCATGCAAGTCCCCATGCAAGAAGGCAAATTTAACATCCATCTGATGCACTTCCCATTTGAAAGAGGCAACAAGGGAAAGAACAAGGCGGATAGAGTTCATTTTGGCAACAGGGGAGAAGGTTTCAGTGTAGTCAATGCCTTCAACTTGTGAAAAACCCTTAGCAACAAGACGAGTTTTATGTTTATCAACTTTTCCATATGGTTCATACTTGGTTCTGTAAACCCATTTGCATCTAACAAGTTTTCATCCCTTTGGGAGAGGAAAAAGATCCCATGTATCATTTGCCAATAATGAACGATATTCTTCATTCATAGCTGTGTCCCAATCTGGATGGTTTGAAGCTTCAGCAAAGGTGTCAGGATCATAATTCTCTAAAGCTTGAGCCAGTAAATAAGAGGCTCTATCGAACTGAGAACGTGTACGTCGTTGATTTGTAGGATCAACGGCAAGAGCATCTGCTGCATCCCGAGTAGCACGAATCCATTTTGGAAGCTGAGGAGCTGAAGGAGGATCTTGAGAAGGTGGGGGAGGATTTTCATCCTCGCTATCGTCATCTGAAGAAGAAATATTTTCAGAAGTAGAAGGGATAGAGAGACGTGGCACATCCGCCGACTAGGCTCGTAAACCGATATATTTTCAACAAATTTTACATCTCTTCTAATGATAACATTTTTGGACTTAAGTGGAATAAGTATATATCCTTTGAAATCTTCAGAATATCCAACAAAAATACATTTTTCACTCATTGGTTGTAAAGATTTATGTTTCTCATCTAGAATATGGGCCCATGCTTCACTTCCAAAAACATGAAAGTGACTTACATCTGGTTTAATTGAGCTCCATGCTTCTTCTGGAGTGATATTCTTTAAAACCTTAGTAGGGGTGCGATTTACAATGTAATTTGCATAGTTAATTGCTTCTACCCAAAAATTAAGACTAAGTCCTTTAGTTTGAAGCATACAATTAGCCATTTCCTTTAAGGTGCGATTCTTCCTTTCAGCTACACCATTTTGTTGTGGAGAATATGGAACAATATGTTGCATTTGAATTCCATTCTCAGTGCAAAAGTTGATGAATTTGTTGTTAACATATTCTCCGCCATTATCATATCTTAGCTTAAGAATTTGATGTCCAGATTGTTGTTCAACAAAGGCCTTAAAGGCCAAGAACATGTTAAATACTTCACTCTTGAGTTTTAAGAAGTATACCCAAGTGCGTCTGGAGAAATCATCAATGAAAGTTAAGAAATTCTTGTAGCCAGAGAATGAAACAACTGGAAGTGGACCACATAAATCACTATGCACAAGTTGTAAAGGGGATGAGGCATGCCAAGAGGCATGTTTTTCAAAACTATCCCAATGATGTTTTCTGAGTACACATCCGGAACAAACACCATCTCTGTAAGATACCATTGGAAGACCTTTCACCATATTTTCTTTACATAGATTTTGAAGGGAGCGATAGTTTAAGTGACCAAATCGCTCATGCCAAAGTTTTCTCACTTCATCATTATCAGCAACAAATACCGAGGAAAGTTTTGATGACCTAAAGTTGTTAAACTTATACAACCTTGTAGAATCATCAGCAATGCCAGTAGCTAAAATCTGTCTAGGATCTCTTAGGTCCTTAATTACAACATTGTGAGGTGAAATTCAACGATTTTACCTTCACTTGAATGAGTTATCTGATATACAGATAGAAGGTTGTAGGATAAGCTTGGAACACATAATACATCATTAAATTGACCATTGTCTAGATGAACAGTTCCAGTCCCTACAACACTAAGATATCTATCATCACCAACATATATATTTTTGGTGTTACAATCATTTAAAGAAGAAAACATGGCTTTGTTTTTGGCCATATGATAAGAAGCTCTAGAATCAATGAGCCACTCATGAGAATGAGAAGAAGAAGATACATTTAGTGCATAACCAGACTGAGATGCTTGACAACCACATGCATAAAGTGTTATTCCCAAAGATGAAGTTGAAGTAGAAGAGTGCTCCAAATGGATGTTATGCTTCTTCATTGCTGCTTGCAAGGATTCCATCTTTTTAAAACATTTGGATTCTAAGTGGCCATCTCGATTATAAAAGTAGCAATGTCTATCAGTCTTCTTCCCTTTGTTTTTATTTGCCTTATCATTTTGTCAAAATTATTTTTCATTTTGAGGCTAAAATTGCTTAGGACCCTTTTTTGGTTTAGGACCATTCTTTTTAGGACACTGCTTCTTAGGATTCTTTGAATTTGGTTGCTATTGCGTAGCTAAGGCTTTCTTAGAAGAGTTTCCAAGATTAAGAAGACCAAGATATAAGAGATTTTCTTGTTCTCTTATTAAAGAATAACAAAAGGCATCAAAAGAGGGGGAATTGTAGTATTGTCATTGATAAATAAGGCTTCTCTAGTAGAATGGAAGGTGGAAACAAACATAGAGTAGGCTGGTCCCAACTTAGTAAGAATGGAATAGATAAGGCTACCATCTTCTTTCTTAACCTTAACACCTTCCAAGAGAAGTCTAAGGGTCTTGAACTTGGACAAAAAATCTTCAATGGAAGAAAAATTATTGGGGTCCAATGTAAGCAACTCATTTTCGAGTTGATGGGCTCTAATTTCATTTTTAATTCCAAAAACTTTAGTGAGCTGTTTCATTGCTTCATTAGGAGTATCAAGTTCTGTGATATGGAATCTAAGGTCTGGAGAAATAGACATCCCTATCAACCCACGTGCTTGATTCTGCCTATTTTCCCATTTGGTTGCCTTATCTTCATCTTGAGGTTTGGTTTCTTGGCCTGAGGCTATTATGTGAAGACCTTTACTTCTAAGTAAATCCACAATGTAGGACCACCATTGGAAGTAGTTGGTGCTGTCAAGAATAACTTTGCATGGACTTTCCATTTTAACAGAAATTGAAGTTGTAGATGTTGAAACTAAGTGTTCCAATGGAAAGATATTGAAAAATTAGGATGATTAAAAAAACGGCTCTGAAAACGGCTTCCAACTGAAGAAGTTATGGCTTTTTGAAGAAAAATGGTTGAAGATGCCAACGAAGTGTGTGAATGTGTGGAAATGAATGATAATGTTATATTTAAACGCCCCCGGCCGCCCCCCCCTCCAAACATAAATCTAACTAGTTCACTTAAAAAAAAATAATTATGTGACTTAGTTTTATAAATAAGTGAAAGTCACTTTTACAATGGTACTTTATGAGCTACCCACTAAATTGTAACTTAAATAAAAGATAAAGAGACTTTAGAATTATAAGTGAATCACTTTTTATAATGGGTGAGAGCACTTTTACGTAAAGTAACTTTAAAACATAAGTTACATGTGCTTGTTGAAAAAGTAACTCAACAAAAAGAAAGACTTGAACTCAAGATCTCTATTCTCATAAAGTAACTTTGGACCAAGTGAGTTAGATTAAAAGGTTAGTAATTTTTGGAAAAGAGGAAGGAGTTTTTTTTTTTAGTCACTTAAGCTTTGGAATGCGTGCTTACTTGAGAAAGCTTCTTCTTTTTTTTTTCCCCTACAAAAAAAAAACACAAAACCCAACACGGTCATACAAAAAAAACAAGCCTTACCGCTTGAAGTTAGCTTTAGCCGGAAACTAAATATTTTCCTCAATGTTTCTGATTTTCCGAGATCACATTAAGGCACAATGGAAAATAGCATACGCATGAGAAAAATCCTTCCTTTCTGTTTTTGATTTTCCCAGATCCCATAGAGTCGCGCGAAAAGAGCATACACAGAAATGAAATATATAGATCCGGTAATAAAAAACAGAGAGCTAAATAAACCAAAATAAACAGATAGAAAATAACTAAAAATTGCAAATAAAGAGTGTATAACTCTAGATCTTAAAAATGATGTAGCTAGGGCTACCAAAAACCTTTTTGTGTCAAATAAAGGGGTTCCTCACTGGAACAGATGCTCCTAACACAATAGAGCAGTCCTCTCTGCCCGAAAATAGTCAGAAACAGTAGATCTAGGAAAGATAGTCGGATATAGTTCTACCGGCTTCAGATTTGGATCACCAATGGATGTGGCCCTCAAATAGCTCTGATACAATGTAGGAATTTACAGGCTAAGTTCCTAAGACAGAACACAAAAGTACACTTCTCACAAATAAATCACAGATCAATACACCAGTATTCTTGACGTGGTTAAAACCATCAAAGAGGGAAATAGTCCACGGCTTGAGCCAACGAGGCCACTTCAAGCAATTTATTAACAAAAGAATGAAAATTTACATAAGCTTCTCTCATGAATGGTTACCCTACAAATGACCATCCATGCTCTTTAAATAAAGATCATGGACTAATCGGGTGTTAAACCGCGGATCAAGTGTCGGTAATACTGAGGAAAGAATGAACCGTCAGATCACTACATATCGTGACCATCAGATTGTAAGTTACAGAAGTACATAGTAAAGAAACACACTTTACCTAACTCTACACTAGATCAAGTTATACTTAACTATTTCCTATGTGTCGGAATATCCTAACATGACTGACCTGTATTGCAGGTGGAGCTAGAAGGAGAATTCTAGCCGGAATCTCATCATTTTGTAGGGAAAGATGCTCATGCTCCAGAACCGAGCAATCGAGTAGGTTAAAGTGTAGTGGAAGAAATTTGGGCTTGATGAAGCTACATGGGAGATGGTTGATCATATGCGGGCTATGCATCCTTCTTTATTCACTGGTTGAGAAAATGTTTTGAACGTATGTTTGGTGTGATGTTTTGGTATATGTATATATGTATATGGATGTAAACACTGCCATGAGTTGTGTTGTAAAGCTCCAATAAGTGGTATGGGTGTCATGTTGTTATGTTTCTCATGTTGGTTTGCTTCTTAGCAAGATGATCAATGTAAATATTGGAATGAACTAAGTTATAAAGCTCCCTGGACAGAATATTTTTCTTTTTAGTAGTCTTGTTGGTTGTAGGTGTCATTAAACACTGAGTACGGTGTTCCCCCAAGGGGGAGGGTTATGTAAGAACCCTGGTAAAAAATTCTAGGTAATAAAGTTAATAAAGGAAAAATAATAACCAAGGTCATGGGACATGTATTCCAAGTTGGATGTTGGGCAAAACATAGTGACGAGGATCACTTGTGATTAATTAATGGCTATGGAAATTGGCAAAGGCAATGACAAAGGCTTTGGAAAGGCATGGGACATTTATTGGCATTTGATTTATGAAAATAATGGAAAATAGTAGAAAAGGGAAGTGAAAGGTCACAGGTTGCATGCGAGGAGGAAAATGAAGGAAAAATAATGGAAAATGAATAAAATAGAGGCCTCATTAATAAAAAAGTGTATAAGGATCAATTAGTAGTTTTTTGTCAGTGTTAAGATTTTTGTTAGTTTAGTTTTGGATCCCATTTTCTACTCTCTCCCTCATAATCTTGGGACACTTAGAGTTACCTTGGAGCTGTGAAAATTTCTAAATCTACACATTAGAAGTCCCAGTGCAATCACTGGTTTATAATCTCCTACTTGTTTTTTCATTCAACAAGTTATTTAATTATTTAAACACTGATGAAAAACACTACTGCAAACTACACTGACATACATATCATAAACTGAAATAGATATGAGACAAACACACAAGGGACATCGTTATTTTTGGACAAATGTCCCCAGAAAAGCCGAATGTGGGAAAACCGGTGCAACAACTGTGAGGGTTTTCTATTATTAAGCAATAGTTTTGAATACAACTCTCGATTCCCTCTTGGCTATCCAATTACAGAGATAAAATATACCGGCAGAAACCTAAATGAGATTACCTCACTTCACTCGACAAGATCCCTTCGATCCAACAACTGAACTGACTATCCTCGGCTACAACTACGTTGCCCCTTCGCAGTAGCTGCATGGGCTTGCGTGGAGCACTCCGAGACTCTATGTGAGCTCTATGCTGGCCTCACTGCCTCCTAGAGATTTGATGTCATCCTTCTTGGATGATCCTGCTGCTCATCAGCTGATTTTGAACTTCTTTTGGAGGTGACTAATCTTCTGCGCTGGCACTGCGTCAAGCACTGCGTGGGCCCTCTTGGCTCGACATCAGTCCTCCTTGGTCTGCATTGCCTCCTTTGGTGTATCTCTGCCTCTCTCTGCTGAGTATTCAGGGTTCCGGAGAAGATCCTCCACCCCAACTATCCCTGCCCCTCTGCTACAACTCAGATCACCTGTTCGACTTTCTTAGCAAACCTCGCCCTAGAAAAATTGAACTAACTGATCAATATGGTGTATCTCCAACTGACACTCAAGCCTTCTCTTATATTTTTCTTGTTGATGAATCAACAACCGAGATTAATTCCCTAATCAACAACTAAAATTAAAACAGACTTTATCCTCATCTCTTAGAAGTTTCTCATCCATATTTTTATTAATACCCATTAATATTTTTATTTTCCTAAGTTTAGACTTGGGAACCCCATTAAAAATATTAATTATTTTAGTAACTCATAATCCGGGTGGAAGTTCTCCAAACGATTTCTGGGTCTTGGAGATCCTATGTATTCTAGCCCCTCCACAAAATTTTAGAGCTAGAGCACATCTGATGCTACCCAAAAATCAATAGGATCACTCTTGGAGGAGTATGGAATACTTGGGATTTGAAGAAAGAAGGCAAAGGAAGAGTAGGAAGGCACAAGAGGACATCATGATCAGCAACGACCACTGGTTTTGCTTGTAAGTATGAAGTTGCATGTATGATTTCCTTTCTAGTTTTGGCATGCATGACACATGCATGTGGGTTCTTGGTTATGATGTGTCATTAGCATGGAGGATTTCCTAGATTAACAATGGTTTTGCCTAGCCTTTCCATTTCATGGATAGCCATGGTATTGTGGGTTTTATCTTGCTTTTCTGGTTGGTTCTCATGTTCCTTATGGTTGTAGGTTGAGTTACTAGTTCCTGGAGCCTTGGTTGGACAAACGCTCTGGAAGTCCTGTAACAACTTGGGTTGAGTTACTAGTTCTGGAAGCCTTGGTTGGACACACGCTCTGGAGCCCTTGGTTGGTTGAGTTACTAGTCCTAGAACCCCTGGTTGGACAAACGATCTAGAGCCCGACAACAACTATGGGTTGAGTTACTAGTTCTGGAAGACTTGGTTGGAACAAACGCTCTAGAGCCCTAGATAGCTTGGGTAGAGACTGATCCGATGATGGTTAGTGATATCTGACCGTGAGGTGGAATCACTGGTTGAGGGTTGAGGTTTTTTTGCCTACGGACGCCCTGGTTTGGTTTGCTTGATTTGTTTCATGAGATCCCACATTAATGCTTGGAATATGGCGCGGGGGTGATTAGCTGAAAGAGGGATTTGGTTCAGCCCAATCTATGGTTGGGTGGTACATGGAAGTCCCTGACTTGGTTGGATTTTCATAGGCTAATAAGAGATCCTTTCCTTTGGTATTTTGTGAGTAAATGTGCTTTCCATTATGTGACCTTAATGGTTGTTTCCTCATCGATATATCTATGGTTATTTGCTGGTTATAAACATGTTTTATGACGATTATGATGTATGGATCTCAACATATTTTGGTTAGTATATGAAATTCTAATGAATGAATGACCTAATAGATAAAATGCAACTATTGTGAGGAGATATCAATCCTTTTTGACGATTCTCAGATAAGTATGAGATCTCTATGCCCATATTTGTTGTTGTGATCTATAGATGACCTGTTTATGATATGTTTGGTGAAATGCATGTCATGGCTAGTAGGGGTCATATCAAGTAGTTGTTAAAGTGTTTACATTAGTAAACTTGTTTTGATGTTATTTATCATTTATGGAAGTTTCATGAAGTTCTGGGCAATGGTGTGAGTCATGGCCGTGAAAAATTGGCACAAAATTTGGGGTCGCTGGCATTGAATTGCCTGAAAAAGGCCACAAATCCATGGATGCGTTGTTATGGGAGCGACTTGAGGGTCCCAGTCACATGCATTCCTTGTCATGGGAGCGACTTGGAACCTTCCTTAATTGTACACGGGGAGTTGAATCATATCATAGTAACTCTTCGTCACATGTTTACTTCGATGGACTGGTTAGCTTGGGTAAATGTGGGAGGAGGGTGTTACATCGACACTAGGAGTGCACATTGTGTAGTGGTAAGGAAGGAAGAGGCAAGCTTATGTGCATTGTGTAGGTCCTGGAGGCAGAGATGATAGGATTTCTCATTGAGAGTGTGAAGTGCACAATGCTCGAGGAGAAGGGTTTAGGTGTTCCATAGTTGAGCACTGCAAGGACTGAAAGATGACTCTAATGCTCATTGAAATTGCACAATGCACAATGAAGGCAAGGTTTATTAAGGAATTATGCAGAGGGTAAGTTCAAGAGACAAGGATGGGAGGCTTAGGAACTATAAATATGTAGTGCACAGTGGCTGAGGAGGAAGCTCTATGGATTGTGTAGTTGAGCACTACATGGGTCCATAAATGGCCCCGCTATCCTCTGAGAATGCACAATGCACAATCCATGGCAAGGTTGGTCCAAGCTTGCATAATGAGCAAGTGTAAGCAACAAGGTTGAGTGATAGTGCTCCAAGGTTGCTCAATGCGTAGTGAAGGAGGTTATCCTTTGGATGGGCACAATGCATAGCTCTAGGAGGTAAGGGTATCATCACCGAGGCTTAGGAGTGTACCATGTACTCATCACTTGACTAAAAGTTGAATGTGCTCATGAGTTGTGCAAGACTTGAGGACAGATAAAGACTCTAAAACTGACCAAGTGTGAGATCAATGATATAAAGGAACAAGAGGATATAAAAGGTCTTTAACATGATCACACACACACATACACCCATGTACATAACAAGAATATGTGTAGTACCCAAAACCAACAAGCATATAGTGAAACGACACTTATCTCCAAGTGTTACACTTAACTTATATCTTTACGACACAAGTGTTGACTGCAACGAAAAGGTGTGTTATGCCATAAGAATATGTCTACCACATGTTCTAGTAACAAATAGGATCAATTAATGCAAGATAGTGCATTGGAGCTGCCTCTTGAAGGTGTGTCAAGGTGCTCTTAGGATATGTGAAAGCAAGCAAAAGTGACACATGCAAGAGTGAAAGTGACACCTGCGAAAACAAAAGAAAATATAAGAGACACATGTGAGAGTGAAAGGAAGAAAAACTGACACTTGAAAAAGATAAAGTAAGCAAAAAAACACATGTAAGAGCAAAATAAAGCTAAAGTGATACTTGCAAAAGAAAGAGCAACAATTGAGAAACTATAACCGGAAGATGGGGCATTTGCAACCACGAGTGAGAGAGTGCTCCTTATACTCCAAAAGTGCACAAAGCTCAAAATTAAAGATGAATATGAAATGAGCTCTAACTTGGAGTATTTATATAAAGAGAGCATACATGCAATTAGGATTATGGTTTGTGGATGCACTTAGTGCATAAGTAAGATGACTTACACTAAAAGGTGTGATGATACTAACTTGAATAAGTGCACTCTCACTAGCAACAAGGAGTATGCAATCACTATTAGCAGAGGATTCCATTACATTGTCACTGGAAATTGCACAATAACTGAGAGTAAGGACTGCACAATCACTGAGGGTAAGGATTATCTAATCACTGCGAGAAAGGATTGCACAATGAGTGTGAGCAAGGATTGTGCAATGACTGCGAGCAAGGATTGCGTAGTGACTATGAGCAAGGATTACACAATGTCTTTCACTAGCAACTGCTCAATTAGTGTTGGGAAGGGTTGCGCAGTCACTATCTATAGGGACTGCGCAATCATTGTTGCTAGAGACTGCACAATCACCAAGGCATGTGTTAGATTGACAAGTAATCAAGAGCTACACGTGTGTAAACAAGTAGATTGAGACTTAGGATCCCTAAAGGAAGACTTGAACACTTAGACCACATGACCAGGCATGACCTTAATAGATTGATGGCATGATCATAAAGAGGCTCTAAATTTTGAATGTAGGAAAAATTTGGAGGGTGTTGTAAGAACGATAACGCTTGGCGACACACTAGAAGAACCCTATCTTCTCTGTTTACTTCCATCTTTATGCACATGTTATAGCTTTCAGGAAGTATTATCTCATCCTAACTGTAGTTTCCTTATCTCGGTTAGAGTTGTAGTCCCTTTTATTCCTCTTGTTATCCTAACATAGTTCATAAGACTAGTCAAACTTCAGTTGCTTCAATTAGGGAGTAAGAGTATGTAATTTTTGCAAGTTTAAGATATTCAGAGTTTTTAGTATCATCTATGGTGTTTCTTTGCTACCAGTAGGCCTGTTCAGTACCCTGGAAGAGTCACTTCAAGGAATCACAAGCATTGCTTCGTTGCTAGTGATTCTATTCACTAGCTAGATGAAGTTGCTTACTTCACCTCTCTACGTAGGAATCCTTTCTCTTATTTCACCCTTTATTTATTTGATTACTTTATGCTCATTGGCATTTCATACGTTTTTATTTCAACAAGGGAAGAAGAGGGATCCCGACTTATTTAACGATTAAGATAGGTTGTTCCTTGTTTTGCAGAGGTTCTTATATATACACATTTGAAATTGGTAATCTTGCTTAAGTTTTTCCTCCTTTCCCTTCTCTACTCGACTGAGCTGACATGTTAAAACCAATCAACATAAAAGCTGATTCAAGGAAAGACGATCTTGTTATATATACGAGCATCGTAGATCCGCTTGAGCTTTCAATTAAGATGAAACATATTTTCCGTACATTCACCATTGACCATAAAAGATATTTAGGCCCAAACAAATAATTATACCAAATACAAACTAAGCGTTTTTGGTTTTCACAATTGCACTTTTGAGTTTTTCTACATTATCATAAAGCCAAACAAGACAACTTTCACACAAAACCTTTATTCAACACAAACTTGTAAAAGAAAAAAGAGAATGGAACTCAAATAGGAAGGAAAGTGATTAATGCAAGGAGATGATTGTAAGGTGCAAAACAAAGGAAAAATGCAATGGAGGTATGGAAAGATTGTGTAAACAATGCAAGTAAGTACAACTAATTTAATAAAAGAATCATGACTAAACCTAAACCCTAATCTATCTAACTAGAAGGCCGATATCACGTGAAATAAAATTTCCAATGCATCCATGAAAGTTACTCCCAACCTACAAAGAGAAAGATATCAAATATTAGAACCATTACAAAACAATGTGTAAAGATAAAGATGTTTACCTGAACAACTTGCACAAGAAATTGAAGGTCTTGTTTGCAAGCAGAACAATATGTTATAAAGACTTGCTTTATCCAACCTGTAGATTTATCTCGATAAAAGGAACTTGCAAATGAATGTTGATCCATATGTTCATCAAGCCAAAGATAAGATTAGAACTTATGATTAACAACAGAGCTCGTGAGGTGCGGATCTTCCAACCAGTTGATGATTGGATCCTGATATTGAAAACAACTAGTTTGAAAAGACTGAAATTCTTGTAGAGATGGTTAGAGAGTTTTTACAAATGCTCAGTACATCCGTGAATGATATGAATTCAAAGTCTCATTTAAATAAAAAGGATTTACAAGAATCATTATCTCTATATTGAGGATTAGGAAGATTAACTTGAAAATGCTGAAAATCGTTTAGGAGTGAACTTAGATCCAACGAAAAAATGCAGAGAAAAGAATCATGTGAGAGAATTCTAATTTGACCTAGTTCAGGGATCTCATCATGGTCATGGGATCCCGACATAACCATTAGCCAAAGCTGAAGTGCATCAACTTCCTAACAAGTCCCTGAATTTCCAAATAATAGCTGATTAAATTTAGAAGGCATGGTCATGTTAACATCTATGTGAGGACAACGATCATCAGTTATTTCCACGAGATCATTATTACTTAGATGTCAGCTGCTATAATCAATAGTTTTATCGGTCATTTCATCATCATCATCAACCATATTACATAATAAATACTCAACAAGTGTATTACACAACAAATACTCAATAAGTGAATTGCTTTCTTCTTCATCACACACATCCTCATCACCTTGTGTCGCCTTGAAATATGGCTCATCAGATGGTGGATCTGAAGAGAATGGCATATATTCTCCACCAATTATTTAATTACATACATCAAGGGATAAGAGAGGGTGAGAAGAAGAAATTCCTGCAATAAATTCTTATATGATCATATCGGATTCTAGATCAAAATCCTGAATATCCAAGTCTGTTTGAGAAATTAAGGAACCAATAGATGTCAATGGAGTCATTTTCATCACGGTGATGGTTGCCTAAGCCTTCATTTTGATCAAGGGCTCAAATTTCACTTGAATGATCACCAATATCACAAGATTCTTAATAAACTAAGAATTTGGGAGCATCATCTTGACATATAGAGGTTCACGTGAGAGAATAAAGGTGGAAAATGTCTTCATCCTTTTTCTCTTCTACCTGTGAAATGTATCCAACTTGTACCTGATCACCACTTGAACCAGATAATTGAGAATCAAATGCATCTGAAGCAAATAGTGATGAAGTGGGTTGATCAAGCGAATCAAGTAATATGGAGCCATGAGGTGTAAATGATAAAGGCTGAAAGGTATCCCTTGAAGAGGAAATTCTTTCAATCAAATTAGATTCAAGATTAAGATTATGTGCATTAATGTCATCTTAGGAAATGAAGGGATCAGTCTTCACCTCAGGCTCCATGTATTTATTGGATCATTCAAAGTTTTCCAAATTATGGTCTTTGATCATGGAAAAAAAATGAGGGTGGAAGAGGAAAACCAACAATTTTATTTCCAGATATCCCAACTCTAACACAAGCATGAAGGACCATTTTGTTTGGTAATTGTTGTAGCTGTTACAACCACCCGCCAAATTTTTTCCCATACTTTCATTTTGGAGCCTCCCTTATGTCTACAAGAGTCTATCATTCATTTTCGTAAAGGATTCATGCCATGTTAAAGACTGATCATTCCATGCAGTGCTTGTGATGTCTTGTTTTGATCCTGATTTGATACTTTTTTAACATAAGCCATCTCCTTCCTTGACCTTTTAGCATTGTCGACTTTCCCTCTTGGAAATCCACAATCCACTGTCTCTAGAAATTGCATGAATCTTGAGGATTTGAACTGCATAATCTTGGAAGGAAGGCCAACCTTCAGGATCTGAACTGCACAATCTTGGAAGGCAGGCCAATCTTAAGCTCAGAAACTGCGCAAAAGTTGTCCTTCCCCTAAAAAATTGTGTAGTTCACTAAGGTAAGGAATTGCACAAGCCCTTGAGCCTGGGAATTTCCTAATCTCCTTTACTAGTGTGAAAAAGCAGTTTCCTGAAAATAAGAGTTGGCATCCCTAAAAAATAGGAGTTTCCCAATCAATGTTCGGTTAAGTCCACTAAGCTTCTAATTATGACTTTAGGACAATTAGCGCTTTTTCCTTGATTTTAGGCATGTGCATCAAAAACTCTAAACCACCTATATCTATTTAATAGAAGCCCTTAGAGATTATTTACACACTCAAACTTGGAGCTCTATCATTCCCGAGGAGATCAAGGAACTTTGAATTGAGTTTGGGACACTTTTTTGGGTAAGTTTTGCATGTGTCGCTTTTTCTGTCGCTTTTTGTTGTTTTGCTTCTATGAGTGTTATTTTTCCCTTTCTTTTCATAGTATCCGGTGTTTTACATTATATTATCTTATACATGTGTTGGTTTGGTCCGACGTTCACTTTTTACAAGTGTCACATCAACTTCTCATTTTTTCCCATAAGAGGTCGCCGGTACGGTGTCTTCTTTTGCATGTTGATATTCTGCACTTGATTCTCTCTGATCTATCTTGCCTTAGTTAGATATACACTCTTGCTTGCACTATGCCTCAGATCTGTCACTTTTCCCATCTTATTTCTAAGCAAATCTTCCTTTAGCTTGGCCAACGGTTTCCCTCTTCAATTGCGCATTTCGCAACTCCAAGGGTCAAGCCTCGTGCTTGGCCTTTGAGACTGCGTTTTCCCAACCACACATTGCGTATTTCTAGAGTTCAAGCCTCACCCTTGGCCACTTATACTGCATAATGTGTAGTGTCTCCCATAGTCTTCCCAGGCTGCGACTGCGCATTGTGCAGTCTCAAGCCTCAAGCTTACCCTTTTCTTGCTGAGACTGCACAATGTGCAGTTCCTAAGTTCAAACTCTCCCTTTAGTCTAGGAATTGCGCAATTATTCCTCTCAGACTTGTGGTTGTTGCCTTGATCTTGCTTTGTGAGTTGTTTTTCTTAAGCTAACTTATGTTTTCCATGAGTGCATTTTCTCCTATAGGTATTGCAGTTTTTGAGCACTTTTCTTTATGAGACACTGTTACTATGGCTCCCAATAATTTTTTCTCAAAGGAAACTACATAAGGAAACAATGGGGAGGGAGTTGAGGGTACTCTAGTGAACTTGCTAGTTTTCTATGACACTTAGCTGTTTATAGAGGAGGATTCATACATTACATGGCAGAAGGTGAATGATATGTTCTTAGAAAGAAATTTGAAAGCAGATCTTGAAGACTGATAGGTTTACATCAATGTCCAAAGGTTAGCATTACACAAGATTGCATTTAGGTATCTAGATTTTCCATGTGCAGATTTTTTCAACTCGATTGTGTCACACAAGGTTACAAAAACTATGACTCTAAACAGTGCTAGTGGACAAAGGATTTCCTCTTTTATGGCACATGATTAGTATCTTATGTATCTTTTGTCATTTCCAGAACCATACATGGATTCCCACTTTTATGCAGTCACTAACTACTTGAGCATGAAGGATTTCATCAATGGTTGGGTAAAAGAGCCTTCCAAATTCCGCTAAACAACCGACAACACTTACAAGATCAAATCTATTAGGAAGGCTTATTAGTACTTGATAGTCCTATGTTATCAAATATATGGTCAAAGAAATACTAAGACCTTTATCAGGTTGGGAATGAAGGAAAACCATTCAATTGGTCATATTTGCTATCTCAACAATTGAGAATTCATGTGAATAATGCTATGAACCCTCCCAAGGGTAAGAAAGCAAAATTATACATGTCTTCTTACTTGCTGGATGCAATATGTGCTCATAATTCATTTCCTGACATGAGTTGGACCTGGTCACCAAAAGAAATTGTCATGCACATCTACTGCAAGCTGCTTTCAGAACATCTATGAAGGAGTAATTGAAAAGTTGATTGATCACTTCCTCATTCCATTATATAAGATGATATTTGAGGAAGACCCACCTTGCATGTTAGGTGGGGTGATGGAAGCAGTGTCAGAACTGATGGATTGGTTTGCCTTACTAAATGGTATTGACCTCAGGGTGTTTAGTGGTCAGAAGCCTCTACATTTACTACCAAGGTATGCCACCGACAAGTTGGTCATGCAAGAAGTTGCTTATCATCTTTCCACAGGGTTATCAAGAGTGTTGAAAGGAAGAAGAAAGCACCTTGGCCCACTCTTCCTTTGCAAGTTGGATTGTACGAGATCAAGAATTTGAAGGTTGTTGACACCGAAGGCAAGGAGATAGAGAAATTTGCATTTGGTCGTTTAGACTTCAATCCGTACAATCTTAGGAATGTTTGTAAACAACACTATGCAAAGATTCATTTCCAATGGCCAAGCGAGACTTTTGTTAGACTCGAGGAGGAAATGATGAAGAATTATTACAATGTAGCAAAACCCCACCAACTAGTCAGCTTCATAGGTACATCAAAAGCTAATCCTCAGAAAAAAGCCACTCCAAAGGCAGAACCATCAGAAAGGTGCAATCCAGTGTGTGAAAAGTGTAAGAGGAAGGTTGTGTACAATCCAACAAAAGAACAAAGTTGCAAATGGAAAATGGACCCAATCATTCAGAAAGTGGCCATAACAACAGAAAAGAAGAGGAAGCATAGGAAGCAGGAAGAAGAACTAAAGAAAAAGGAAGAACAAGAACATAAAATATTAGGAGAAGAATGTCATGAACAAGAATAAGAAGAACAAAGGCAGAGAATAGAAGAAGAAGAAGCAACGCAGAAGCAAGCAAAAGAAGAGGAACATAACCAACTACCTAAAAGAGAGAACACATAGTTGCAAGAGAAGGAACTTGCTTAAGAAATTGAAGATATGATTGTAATTCAAGACATGGAGGTGGAACTAGAGCTGCTAAACCAAGATGTTGATATTATGTCGAGCACTCAACAGGTCACCATTCAGTTTCCCCCTCCTTCGACAACAGAGCAAGCTCCAAGCGAAGAAGAGGAAATTGTTCCTCTTGATTATGGTCCGGTCATGGATACATACAATCTAACCTATGACGAGCTTCAGAATAATATTGTACAAGCAAGAAAGAAACAATTTTCAGATGATCTCACATCTCCCGAATTTATTAGAGAAAGGGTTATTGTGATAGATACCATGAGTAATCCAGAAGCCATTGTTGCAACCAACTTGGCCTTCGCACTTGCTACCAAGTCAAACATGGAGTATCTCATGGCTGATAATAGACATATGTTAAAGAACTTATAGGTAGAAAAGAAACAAGTGGAACAACTCCAAGCAAAGGTCCATAAAGTAGCTACTACACAGGTGTATCTAGAAGAACTTAAGGCAACCATACTTGGTGAAGTATAGGTATCGGGAGAGACCATGAGAAGCCTATACGAGGAGCTTGTCATTGTGCACAAAGTAGTTGTCTTCTTGCATGACATGCAACATAAGTGCAAAGATAATGCTAAAGCTTTCAAGGTTGTTCATACAACCATTGCTACTGTGCATGAGTGGGAAATGTAGCACAAAAGCAAACCTCCCTTGTTGGTGAAGCAGATAAGGAAACAAGCTAAATTGGAGAAAGCGAGGGTTTGAATTCTTATCCAGAGTAACAAACAATTCAGCTCATTCATCACCAACATTTAGGCCTCATACGCGTGGTTGTTCAAAAATGTTGATTTCATGGTGAAGTCACACAAGATCCCTTGAGTTGGCTCACTCACCGAGCCAAAGGCAAGAATAAAGTCAGGCAGGAGGTTGAAGAATACTTGGACCAGCTTAGGTGGACCAGCTCAGGTAGATCACCACCAAGGAAGATTTAGAGGTGAATAAGCATAATATGCAGAAGTACATTTGTGGCCCTATCTAGATCAAAACCATGTTTCTCCTTTTGAAGAAGGAAACCCAAACCGGTTCCAAGGTAGTGTACCTAGATGCAATGGAGGCTAAAGTTCGCTTCTAGCCTGATCCCATCACACAGTTTGGGGAAGTCACTGCATAGTACGAAGCTTGGTACCGCTATGGGACCAAGAAACTACAAGTTGAGGTGGCTGAGCTGGAGTTTCCCCAAACTCAATCTTGACTTGTTTTGTCTTATTAGGTTGTCTAGTTGATTCTACTCAATTTTGTCTTATATGGGTATGAGCATATTATAATATTATTTTGTAATTAATTATAAGTGAAACTCCAAGTGTTAATTGTAGAATGTGAAGAGTCATTTTGTAATGAATTCCAAAGGTCATGGTTGAAAGAAGTCAAAGAGTCATGAGGGAAGTCCAAGATTCATAAAGGGGAGATGATTAGTCATCTCATTTGTTATAAATATACCCTCATAACTCATGTAAGAGGATTTTGGCTTAGGATCAGAAGCTTGGGAGTTTTTTTGATACCCTTGGCTTCTCCTTAGCATAGAGGGAGTATATTTCTTTGGAGGAGCAGGTGTTGGCTTCATGTTCAACTATTGGGACTAGTGGTTTGTCAATTGTACATTTATGCTTGGGACTTTTGCTTTAATAAAAGCTTTGAGCTGACATGCTTTCATGCATACGTTGGGGATATAATAGGACTACTCTTGTTATGTTTGCAATATATGTTGTTTATTTACGCTAACTCTTATGAACTATTTTGTTTGCATTAGTCTGAATCTTGTTGGATGCGTGCTGTTATGTATTCTAATCATGGTTATCGTGTGAACTGTTTTACTAGCTAACTCATGATTCCTTTTACACTCGTGTGTTCCTTTCAAGATACATACTATTACAGGCTTCTAAGGGGCTCACTTATTTTCCCCTTTTTATGTTAGAACCTATCATGCATTTCACTTGGCCCTTCACAAAGTCATACACTTGTTTTACCAAAGTCACGAATACATCATTCTATGCATTATCACAACCAAGACATACCACTAAAACCCACTACTTCAACAACCGAGCCGTATTCTAGATGGGGCTCCTATTCTAAATGGTGTGAGATCTAATTGGGACTTCATATCTGGGAGACCCCCTGAACGTTGGTAGATCCAACACCGTCAACGATAATGAAAAAGGAGGAGGACAAGGAAAAAAAGGGAGAGAGAATTCCTCATTTGAGGGTTGAGGTGCCTCATGATTGAGAAAAGTTGGAAGACCCAAATCAATAGGGGAATCATATTCAAATTTGTTTCAAAGAGATTCGAACTAAATGCTAAAGATTTTCACCCATGAAATCCCAATCCACATCTTCTTCAGAAAGTTCATAACAAAGGTGAAGAAATATATCAACAAAATCCTCTAATGATTGATCATGTTTCATTCTAAGTTAATTGATCCTTTTGTATACATATTTATAATCATACCTATCAAACGCTTCACAGAGCTCTTTGACGAGTTTCTCAAATGAATGTATCAAAGTAGTTGGTAATTTTTGACATGACCTTCAAGGGTGAGGATGAACAAACTTACCTGAACATCCCTACAATGAATTCCATTAGAGAGACATAAATGAAGAAACTGAATCATATGTCCAAGGACAACTAGTTCACCCTTGCAATCAAACTTAAACTGAGATAAGTTATGAATAATTTCAGCGGGGATTGTAAGGTTCATTATTTTAGGAAAACACCCCAAGAGTATGCTTTGAGAATGAGCCATTTCAATATGAAGATTCAAAACATACTCAACGAGCTCAACTTGTCATCTTCCCTCCTTCTAAGTCAACACGAGTTTCCATCTCTTTGTCATGGTCCAAGATTCCTTTTCTCCTATTGGGCATGGAATCCCCCCAAGGCATGTTTTGGGGCTTAAAGCTCAAGTTTTTACCAAGTCCTTTGTAAAGGCTCCATGATTTGTGGGCATAGAGTGCGAAGTCATAATAGAGTCACAAGGTTGTTCGCCCTTGTTTTTGTAATGTAATATCGGCTTGATAGACCTATCCATGGTCTGCGGACCATGGACTTATATAAATAGAGGAAGGATCTAAGTGTAGAAGACAATACTTAGCTAATAGAAAAGTTAAGAATAGAAGCATGATGAGTCTAAGAAATTGAGTCGAAGTGTAAAGTGTGTTGTTGGGTTGTAGAGTAGGAGAAGGCTCTGCAGCTAAGTGCGCAAAGGCCTAGTAGTCTGCAGCTGAGTGCGCGGACCCCTGCAGTTGAGTGCACAAGGCAAGTCGAGTCTGTAACCGTTGGAAGAATTAATAAAGAGAAGTTTACTATATTTTTGTGTATCGTTTCCTGTTTAAATGTATGATTGGGTATAAATTGCAAGTGTATTGTTTATTTTTTGCGCGAACTTATATGTGTGTATAAATAAATATAACACAAGGCTTCTATTTACGTGAAGATAACTAACTGGTGAAGGAAGATATTTAAGATCTCAGGTGTGACTTAGGGAAATAGTTCAGAGTGCTGCTCCAGTAGCTCAGAAGCCCCCACAGCCCCTGGTTGGGGATGAGCGAAGGCAAGTATATCAAGGCGCGAAGGCTAGGGAAGTGCGCAAAGCAACCTGTGCGTAGGGACGAGCAGTTGGACTGAACCAAACCCTTAGACATCTCAAGGGTGCGGAAACCCGGTCCAAGCACCCCCCCATACTACTTCAGACCTCAGTCCACTGTCTGTGGAATGTTGTCGATAGGGCCAGTAGTACAGGGATTTGTTTGGCTAATTAACTCCGAATCTAGGTCAGGCCCCAAAAAGCCAACAAATGGTTCCATTGCTGGGACCGGGATCTGCAGAGATATGTATGATGTCCTATCACTGGAATCTAAAAAATAAAGGAATTGAAGATTGGTTGGATAGGAAGATTCACTAGTTTGCGGTGCAGGAGAACATGAACCCACAACTATTAAAATAAGAGTGGTTAGACTGCTACTTATACACAGAGATCCACGAAATTTTCTTCGCATCTTTCCCTACTGAGTTATACAAGTGGACCGTGAAGCTAGCAGATAGCCAAGGAAGGTGTAAGCTCGACAGACCTATTGTGTGGACTCCAAAATTGGTGCGTAGATTGGAAGCACCAAAGGATAAGATCACGCGCGCTGTTGATCACTGGCTCGATCGAATTATAGGAGGATTCATCATTGAGTTCTCAGTAGATACTTTAGTCAGCAATAGCGAGGCAGAACGACGCTTCCTCAAAGGGCCGCGAGGTAAGTACATTAAATATTTGAACAATTGGATTAAAATGCTACTATGTGAAAAATGGGTTATGCGAATAAATTGATGTTTGGGGCTACACGAAGTGGGAGAATCTATAGAAACGAAGGTATTACAAAACTAAAAACTATCCCCTTGATTTCACCTCCACAAGGGGGCGAAGAAGAGCTCGCAAAGGTCTCACCAAGAAGTGCGATCAATTTGATAAGGTAGAGAATTTTTTGCATACCACCCACACCCACACCGTCGCCAATTTCACCATCTTCACCCCCATCTTCACCCATACCTCCTCCGCCACCATCGCGAATCAATATGGGGATCGCGATAAAGTTGCTAGTGTTCAAGGGAGTAGGGAATGAAGATCCTGACCAGTTTTGGTTTGTGATAAAAGCTGTATGGGAAGCGTAGGAGTCACTGATGACAATATAAAGAAAGCGACGTTGGTCAGCGCTCTGCAGGATCGCGCACTGACCTGGTACATTAAGAATTCCAATGACAATCCGAATGCGGGGATCGTAGATATTCAAACTACGCTAAACAAAGAATTTAGTAGGCCAAAGTCAGAGGTGCAGTCGATCATTGGGTTTAAGGAAATCACAATGCTACCAGGCAAGACCCCTTGGGAGTTGGATCAGAGACTGAAGTGCACAATTCACAAAGCTAACATGATGTTGACGGATGGACAACACTGCGAATGGTTTGTAGCATCGTTAATGCCACATCTAAGGAACGTGCTATCACAACAGAGGCTAACAACTCAGGCCAAGGCCTTGGAGGTCGTGATGAGATTACATGAGACTCTGATACAAGATCCCAACCTGGGAGTTCAGTAGATTCACGCGCAGTTGAAAAACTTGTGCCTTGAGATGTAGAGTTTGAAACAAGATAGGACAACTCACCCAGAAGTGCATGATGAGGTATGGTGCGTAAAGTGCAAGGGTCAAGGACATGACAAGGACCATTTCCTGGTGTTCACGAATTACCTCGCGGGAGGAGGACCAATGCCATTGAGACCGGAGGCACAAGCAGGACCGAGCGCAACGCCTGCATTATGGTGCGCGATTTGTCAGATAGGAGGAAAGCATGCTACAGACAACTGCCACTTATTACAAAAGTACACACATAATTCACAACAATTGTTTTGTAATTTCTGTAGATCAGTAGGCCATGATGAGTGCACCTGTAGAAGTTACGAATTGATGATGGATCAAACTCCTACCTATAGAGTTCAGGCCAAAACACACCCTCTTGACTAGAACGGAGGAATGGCGCGAACTGGATTTTAGGGGCGTGGACGAGGCTGAGGTGGAGGAGGACTAGGAAAAGGTCGCGGACAACTGATATGTTACAATTGCAGAGGGCCAGGGCATTATACCCGCGATTGTACAAATCCAACGCGACCATCATGCTTGTATTGTACATTGTTTGATCATGAGACAGACGATTTTCCCACACTGATAGCGAGGTTTCCCAATAAAGGAGCACTCCAACCTCCCCTGACTTAGAACCTGCAAATGATGAGGTCTGAGCCGCGCGAGGAAGACCCTAATGTGAATATTGTGCTCCGAAGTGGAATTATGACATGGGATGACAAAGGCACACATCCTGAAGAAAATACTTAGGTTTTCAAGGCTCCAATGAAGGAACCAGAGTTTTATTTGGAGCGTGCTAAGGAAACCTTCATGGAATCCAAGAAGAGCTTCACTGATGCCTCATCTTCAGGAAGCAAAGACATACCAGAGTCGGAATTGGAGCCATCGATGCTCACAACATTCCTGGAAACATGCATGAAGCTGCTGCACGACAGTAAGGCCATAAAGGGGCTACAGGAACTCATAAATAGATGCGTTGGGACCGTGCAAGGAGAAGCGTGTGTAGTCTGGAAGCTCGGAAAGCACACGACGCGAATGGGAAGGGAGATGAGATTGATTGCACAGACTGGAGAATATGAGATGGACCAAGTGATTCTGGATCTAGGATTGAATGTGAATGTCTTAACGAAGCAGACATGAGAGCACATGCAAAGGCCTATACTGCAATGGTCTCCTATCCAACTGCGAATGGGGAACCAGAAAAATATCCTACCTATGGGGAGATTGCAGGGAATCACAGTAGATATCAAAGGAGAAAGCGCACTAGTAGATTTCGAAGTAATAGAGATTGTTGATGACAACAATCCCTACCTCGCGCTATTAGGAATAGATTGGGAGACTGACATGAATGGGGTGATAAATCTAAAGAAGCGCAAGATGATTTTTGAGAAGAAGTCTCTGCACGTAGTTGTACCTTTGGACCCTGCAGAAGGACTGCGCTACACAGAGACAGTACGCGACTACGACAATGACGACGATTTGGATTGCATATACAAGATAACCGAGCGAGAACAAGCCTGGGTGAACCCAACCACGGATGGACGAATCTCATGGGAGCACGAAAGCTCTTGCACATCGGATTCTGATGAAGAGATAGAACGATGGCAGAAATGGTTACACGAGGTAACCACACTGAACTGTAACATGATGAGAAGAATGTTGTGCTGTGTATCGACGGGGGTAAGAAATCTGCTTACATATGATGGGTTAAGTGAGGTGGATGACTTCCTGAACAGATTTGAACGAGAAGTGCCAGAACAACAATTTTTCGAAGCTGTGGAATGGGTACTGCGCGCTATGCCCGCGAGGTGGTGGGGTATGCACCAAAAAAGATTTGAGGACTGGCCCGAATGCAAGAGGATGATGCGAATGTGGTTTGGGAAGCCTCAAATGTGATTAACAGACAAGATTGCTAGATGAAACAATTCGCATGCCCACCTATCCAGATGGATACAAGCATATGGTACGAAACCTGCACAAATGCACACAGTCTTCGCGTTAGGAGACATGGTCAGTAAGCATGTACGGGCGACGTAGTGGCATGAACGATCCCTTCGATTGGAACCACGGAGTATGGAAAGACCATGTGCATAGAAGGTTATCCATGCAGAAGCCTTTAACGAAGTACGCGAAGCACTGAACAAGGTCCACAATGTGTAGCGGACCAACTGGGACCTGCGCGTACCAGCGGTTCTATGAACTTATAGGACCACGTGCAAGAAACTGACGACGTAGGCACCTCTGAGGCTAGAGTATGGTGCAAACACTATAATCCCCATGGAACATAAAATGTCTAGTCCGTGGATGGCAGTACTGGTAGATACAATGGTTCGCAGAACCTTGGAAGAAGGGATCGCACAATCGAATGAAGCAAAACCCTTGGGACCTAAGGAATAAATCCAACAAGGCAATTTTAGGATCGAAGAACTTGAGAAAGAAAGGGTGCGATTAAGGAAGAAAAGTGCTTTGGTAGAAGCGGAAGTCAAGAAGCTGGAGGACGAGATAAAGGAAGATTTTCTCGATAAGAAGACTAGGGTGATAAAACAGGGTGCACGATCATGCTGACAAGTTTGAGGACTATCGCTGCGAATTGATCAGTCTGATGCCTTGGCTTGGACCACATATTACTAAGCGGATCAACCAGGGTGGCGCGCTGCAGATGATAAAGTGCACGACGCCGTCAGTGATGATAAAAGGTTAGTATTTTCTAGGAAGAGTGATGGATGACTGAGGAAATCATATATAGGTGGTGCGACCACCTGACTAGCTGAGGGAAGTACAGTCTTAGCGCTCCTGGTAGTTGAAAGGAGGCGTGCGACTATAAACTACTTTGCCTGGGAGTTGCACGCAGAAGCAAAGAGTCATAAGGTCCGCGACCGCGCTGCTGTGCGGGTTGGCCAGAAAGTGACTGTTGAAGTCACTATTCATGATGTGATGCTCGACTTGAGACCAAATGGAGCGGGCGACAGGAATTTAAGATGCGATTTATGAGCAAGATTTTTGAAAATCTGCTTCCAAGAGAGTATTAATGAACTAGATTAGGGGGGAACAGTCGAATTCAAATTCAAAAGGCGCTATAAATTACAAAGGGTTGCCCAACAAACAACACTTGGTCATTTTCAAATTGAGCTATTGTATACCTCGCATAGCCTGAGCAGAGCCCTGTTTGACCTGTGCAGAATGTTGATTGAGCCCCTGAGTACGCGAGCAATAGATTTCTGGTCGGACATAATGGCAACATCTGAGGAAGTTATGGATATCACAGAGATGACCGCCGAAGAGGCTGCATAGGCCCTGTCTATAGGGGATGCCCTTGAAGGTGTTGGGATTGTGGCAGAAATCCCTAAATCACCGCGCACGCCAAGACCAAAGAATGACAAATAGTCAATGGTTCCCGTATGGGTGTCCTCGCGAAATCCGCTACGCACCAGGCTAACAATGGAGGAGAAAGGGAAAGTCGTTAACATAGAAACCGATGAGGAGGAGGAAGACTTGGAGGACCTTATCATCGAAGAAGATGAGGATGAAGGCATGGAGGAAGAAACTGAGCTTGCGCACCCTCCAACAAAGTTGCCCGCCTATATCTTCCCGCAGATGGGGAAGGCTAAAGTGCCCAAGGATCTTGATGAGAGCAAGAGCTCTCTCTAGACCTCGCTCCTCCCAGACGACATCATTTTTGAGGGCACACACCTGGGATAGGTGCCTAGATTGAAATTTGAAGATTGGGATCTCGTTGACCACGGTAAGTTCCCTCACCTAGAGACCGCACAACTTATGAAGCCTAAGCAGAACACCGTGGCGGGGGTTACCGAATTAGAGCTGCGAAGTGGTTGCGCAGAGTGGAAAAGGCAGGGTTACTAAACCTGCTTTGGGTGTCGCATGTCCACTCTGCCCTAATAACGACTTTCATCATCAGGCAGCTGCTCTTCCTAGTGCATGGTGAGTGTTTGTGGTTGGAGGAGCCCATCCCTATCATAGAACACTTGATTCACCACATTACCCAGCTCCCATGCGAAGGAGAGGACCCCACAGATATCTCGGAGGGGAAAAGTAGTGACTTGGCCATTGCGGAGGCCATGAAGAAGAAATATAAATTAGAGAAGAAGAAAAGGGGCTACACCATATTCAACATCAACTACAAAGTAGTTAAGGTAGTGACCTTGATACTGGCAGGTAAGGTTATGTGAAAGTGCCATGCAGACGAGGTATCCACGCCGGTGGTGGCACTTGTTGAGAAATTCGCGGAGGGGTTCTAGTTTAACAGGTCTGAGATCCTCTGCAAGGAGTTCTTGGAAAATTGCCACGAGGCTCAAGAACAAGGCAAAACGTTCCACTATGCATGACTTCTGCTGTCCATAGTGCTCATGGCAGGGGAATTGCCGAAGGACATTGAATTCCCCACAATTGAAAGGGATCTTCCGGAGGCCGCGAAGTAAGCTTTGCTCTGGGCCATGAAGGACGCAAACAAGATTCACGACAGCAATATATTCTTGGTGTTCATGGAAATGAACCTTAGAATGGGGATTAACTGCAAGCTGCAGTTATCACCCACTGTCTACAACAACCTGCAAAGTTTTATAGAGTTTAAAGCATACCTCCACAGCATATACATCATAGCGTGCAAGGACCTAGCCAAGCAATGGAGAAAGCTACCCTTTGTAGCCACAGACGACATAATCTTTGACGTACTGGAGACATGGCTGCTGGAGTGGCACGCTGCAGACATCACGGCAATGGAGAAGTCTGCGGCGCAGAGGAAGAAAGAGGAGGCCAAACTGTGCATGGTGCAGTTGGCTAAGAAGAGAAGGAAGGAGGTAGCGACAACAAAAGCGTAGGGGGCATGGGATGCTGCACAGACAGCAATGGAACAGAAAAAGGCCTCAGCAATGTAGGAGGCAGCTGAGAAGGCTTGCGAGGGCCAAAAGTTGCCTTCGCATGGGCAAGAAGTAGAGGAAGAGGAGGGGGTGCAGACGCACAAACCGCGTCAACACAACTGAATCGCCAGTGCCTGAGCGAGTGGATGGGGCCATGCAAGAAGGTCAAGGCATCAAAGTTGTATATTGACCTAATCACTTTTACCAAGGGTGATCTGCATGACATTAGAGAGAAAATACGCGATGTCACCTTTGAGGCCCTCCAGAATTTTGCGTAGGATAACTAGATTGTGTTGGGGGCCCTTAAAGCGCAGCTACAGGAGTTGTAGGTGTGCACTCCTCAGGTTGGTACCCTTTCGACCAGCTTCGCAGTAGGGACAACTGCAACATAGCAGATGTTGCGCACTCGGACAACAAGTACCATAGTGCTGTTGGAAGGGGCACTGGTGACAAAAAATGAGGCCGACAGGCCTACGATTAATGCACTAAAGGGTATCGGGATCAACATGGATGCACTCCCGTGGGAGACATTATATGTTCTACAGGATGGGATTACTGCAGAATTGTAGGCTAGGGAGAGCCGCGCATTGCAAGCACTAAGTGAGTAAAATATCAACATGGAGCAGTTGAGCTTGCAGTGTGACGAAGTGGTGTCGCAGAATCGACAACTAGTACAGGTACTGGACGAAGCTTGTCAAAGCGTCTCTGAGCTGGCCATCCCAGTAGAAACACTAGCAGAGGCATGCATCCACAAGCTAGCAGCAGGGGTGCGTGAGGCATGGGAGGAAATGACTAAGGTTCAACTGGAGTTGAACCTTCAGATCGCAGAGCTACGGTTGAAGGCACAACTATCCACCCTTCTGAAAGTAGGAGAATAGCGCGTCAGCGCTATTACAGCAGGACTGGATGAGATCAACAATGCAGTGAGGGACTGCACCAGAATGTTGGAGGATTCATTTGAGGTCCTCACAAATCTGCAGGAGTACCCCAACATCTAGCAGTTTGAGACAAAGGCGTGTGAACTCCAGCAGTAGTATGACAACGTCAAAGGAATTGCGTAGATGGTGGCCCTCACCTAGAGGCTCACGCAGACGCAACAGGCCAAAGCGCTGAAAGAATAGGTGGATGCGACACGACACAAAGAATCAGTCCTGAAGGCGTGTGTTTAGCCTTGGATCGACGAGGCCTTCACCATCATAACAACAATTGAAGGCAAGCTCGCACAAATGCAGGGGATGCATGAATAGATCCAAGGGAGAAGTTCCGACACGACAGTCTCGGAACAACGCGTACAGGAAATCCAGCAGGTATCCGCTCAGTGCACTGTCGACCTTGCAGTGGTTCGAACAGAGTTGGAGGGACTCCGCGCGAAGATCTCCGTGCCGACAGAGTGTCTCGAGGGCGAGTCACGATGTTTGTGTTGGGGGCCTGTTGGGCATGGAATCCATCCTGAGGCATGTTTTGGGGCTTAAAGCCCAAGTTTTGACCAAGTCCTTTGTAAAGGCTTCGCGATTTGTGGGCGCGGAGCACGAAGTCATAATAGATTCATAGGGTTTTCTGCCCTTGTTTTTGTAATGTAATGTAAGCTTGATAGACCTACCTATGGTTCGTGGACCATGGAATTGTATAAATATATTGAGGCTCTAAGTGTAGAAGATAGGACCTAGCTAATAGAAGAGTTAAGAATAGAAGCATGATGAGTCTAAGAAATTGAGTCAAAGTGTAAATTGTGTCGTTGGGTCATAGAATAGGAGAAGGCTCTATAGCTGAATGCGCAGAGGCCTAGTAGTCCGTAGTTGAGTGGGTCGACCCCTGCAGCTGAGTGCGCAGGGAAGGTTGAGTTTGTAACCGATGGAAAAATTAATAAAGAGAAGTTTACCATATTTCTGTGTATCTTTTCCTGTTTAAATGTATGATTGGGTATAAATTGCAAGTGTACTGTTTATTTTCTGCGTGAACTTATATGTGTGTATAAATAAATATAACACAAGGCTTCTATTTACGCGAAGGTAACTAACTAGTGAAGGAAGATAGGTAAGATCTCAGGTGCGACTTAGGGAAATAGTGTAGAGCGCTGCTCCAGCAGCGACGAAGCCCCACAACCCCTGGTTAGGGCTGCGCAAAGGAAAGTACATCAGAGTGTGAAGGCCAAGGAAGTGCACGAAGTAGCCTATGCACAGGGACGAGCAGTTGGACCGAACCAAACCCTCAAACATCTCAAGGGTGCGGAAACCTGGTTCCAGCACCCCCCCATACTACTTCGGGTGAGACCTCAGTCCGCGCTCCACAGACTGTAGCTGAAAGGGCCAATAGTACAGGGATTTGTTTGGCTAATCAACTCCAAACCTCGGTCAGGCCCCAACAAGCCAACATCTCCTGCATGATAACATCTTTTCATCTCATCTCCACAAGTGTCCTTCTTGTAACCTTTTCTTACTGACCTCCTTGATAATCATCTTTAATATGATAGCTCTTGCAAATGAAGTTCACTCATGACAATACAAAATCAATCCAAAAATCACCTATTCTATATTTATTTTGTCATGTGAGGTTGGTAATGATGGGACAATGTGAAAGGATTGCGAAAGCAACCTTCTTGGGCATAGTGCATAGGATTAGGAGGCAAGGAGTAAAGTACTGGATACTATAAGTGCACACTGTGCAAAGGCAAGGAAGGAAGAGGCAAGATTATACACATTGCGTAGGTTTTGGAGGCATAGATGGCAGGATTTCTCACTAAGATTGCGCAATGCACATTGCTTGACGATAAGGGTCTAGGTGTTGCATGGTTGAACACTAAAAGGACTGAAAGATGACTCTACTACTCATTGAAAGTGCACAATGTACAATGAAGGTAAGGTTGATCAAGGAATTGTGTAGAGGGTAAGTTCAAGAGACAAGGATGGGAAGGTTAGGCACCGTAATTGTGTAGTGCACAATGATTGAGGAGGAAGCTTTAGGGATTACATAATTGAGAAGTATAGGGGTCCATAAATGGCCCCACTATCCACTGAGATTATGTAGTGTGCAATCCAAGGTAGGGTTGGTCCATGCTTGCGCAGTGAGAAAGTGCAAGCAACAGGATTGAGTGACTGTGCTTCGAGGTTTCTCAATGTGCAATGAAGGAGGCTGTCCTCTGGATGTGCATAGTGCACGACTATAGGAGGTAAGGGTCTCATCACTAAGGCTTAGGAGTGCATATTGTGCTCATTACTTGACTAGAAGTTGAATGTTCTCATGAGTTGTGCAATAGGTGAGGACAAAGAAAGGCTCCAAAATTGACCAAGTGTGGGATCAATGAGATAAAATAAGAAGAGCATATAACATGTCTTGAACATGATCACACACACATATACACCCATTCACATAGAAAGAATATGAAAAGTACCCAACATCAAGCATATAATGAAATGATAGTAAAATGACACTTATCTCCGAGTGTAACACTTAATATATATCTTTATGACATAGGTGTTGACTGCAACTGTTGGCTTGATGGGGCTTGACCCAGGTTCAGAGTTAATTAGCCAAAAAAATCCCTACACTACTGGCCCTTTTGGCATCAGCCGCCGGAGCGCAGACTGAAGTCTCACTCGAAGTAGTATAGGAGGATGCTAGAACCAAGTTTCCGCACCTTTGGGATGACTGAGGGGTCAATTTAGTCCAATTGTACCTACCTTCGCGCACTGATCTGACCCTTAATACCTTCGTGATCTGTTAGAATAGTCTTTCGCGCAGCCCTAACTAGGGGGTGAGTTGATTTCATGCTGCTATGGCAACGACCTGCGCTATTTCCCCAAACGACACCCCGTATCTTACTTATTTTCTTAAAGATCTTAGTTAACTTTGCGTAAACATATATTCTCTTTTATTCACTTAACCAACACATTCATACATATTTGCACATCACCTAAGAAATAAGAGTGCAAAGTATATTCAATGTAACAGATGCATAAAACAGGGAATAAATACGCATAATGGATATGCAACTTCTCTTTATTAATGCCCCAACGGTTACAGACTCGACTCTCCTTGCGCACTCAACTGTAGGGGTCCACACACTCAACTGTGGACTACTAGGCCTCTATGAACTTAGCTGTAGAACCTTCTCCTACTCTATGACCCAAAACTAGACTTTACACTTTAACTATGACTAAAATCTTCATCCTTAGACTTGTCTGATTGATCTATTGATCTCTTAACTACTTAGAGCCTCACTCTATTTATACAATCCCATGGTCCGCGGACCATGGGCAGATCTCTACAACCAACATTACAATACAAAATTGAGGGCAGACAACCCTATGAATCATTTACAAGCTACATGCTCCGTGCCCACAAAATGCAGTGTCTTTACATCGGAGTTACAAATTTTGACCAGAATCTAGGTTTTTAGCCCCAAGACTTCCCTTTAGGGGATCCTGTGCACAACAGGCCCCCAACACAAATGAGTCATCCTTGAGTCACTTTGTCGATGCAGAGATCTTTGCACGAATACCTCCCAACTCTACCTGGATTGCTGCAAGATCAAAAGCGCACTGAGCGGATGCCTGCTGCACTTCCTGGACGCGTTGTTCAGAGACTGCTATAACTGAGCTACTTTTCTGAACCTATTCTTGTGTTCCTTGCATCTATGTGAGCTTTGCTTCAATAGAGGTTGTAATGACGAAAGCCTCATCAATCCACAACTATACACGCGCCTTCAAAACAACTTCCTTGTGTCAAGCAGCATCCACCTGCTCCTTGAGTGATTTCGCCTGCTGCATCCGCACGAGCCCCTGTGTAAGGGAAATCGTCTGTTTGGTCCCTTTTACTTGATCGTACTTTTGCTGTAGCTCATGCACCTTTGTTTCTAGGCACTGTATGTTCAGGTACTCCAATAGAGTAGTGAGAACCTCGAATGATTCATCAAATAGCTTTGTGCAGTCCTTTACTGCACTGTTGACCTCCTCTATGGCTGCTGTAATGGCACTGGTGTTCCATTCTTTAACCTATTGTAGAGTTGAAGGTTTCACCTTCAGTTGTAGTTCGGACATCTTAAGGTTCAACTCCAGCTGAACCTTGGCCATCTCTTCCTTAGCCTCGCGCACCCCTGCTGCTAGTTTCCGGATGTGCGCCTCCACTGGTTCCTCTGCTTGGATGGCTAGCTCCAGGACCATCTAGCAGGCTTCCTTGACCACCTGCACTAGCTGTTGGTTCTGACCCGCTACCTCGTCGCGCTGCAGGTTCAACTGTTCGATGTTAATGCACTGCTCGCTCATGACCTGGAGCGCATGACCCTCCCTGGCTTGCAGTTCTGTAGTAACTCCATCCTAAAAAACATAGAGTGTCTCCCGAGGGAGTGCAACCATATTTATCCCAATCCCCTTTAGCCCGCTGACCATAAGCATGTCAGCCTCATTTTCTGTCACGAGTGATCCCTCTGGCAACACTATAGTGTTGGTCATTCGGGCGCATAACATTTCCTCAGCCGTGACTGTGCTTAGTGCGAGGCTGGTTGACATAGTACCAGCCTGTGGAGTGCACACTTGCAACTCCTGTATTTGCGCTCGGAGAGCCCCCAAGACCATCTGGTGTTCCTCCGAAAACTGCTAGAGGGCCTCCGTGGTGACATCCCTCATAGTATTGCCAATGTCATGTAGATCCCCCTCAGTGCGGGTGATCGGGTCGAAAGAAGTATTTGAAGCCTTCGACTTCTTCTGCGGACCTACCTGCTCTATTGGGCGTTATTGTTTCAGTTGTGTGGATTTCGTCTGCGGGTCCACGCTGTTGAGAATGCAACAAGATGATGGAGCTTAGTGGAAAGAAGTCATCTTCACTAAGTGGGCCCGCAGGCTATTTTTGGCGCAAAGTCTATTTTTAGACATATGGATCATGGTCTATGAGTTGCAGGATGCTATTTGTGGATGATTGGTCATGTTGGTAAAAATAGATGGACTTCTATTTTTAGACATATGGGCGGATTCTATTTTGAGACTGCCAGGCTAAAAATAGAGCAATCGAATATTATTAGCTCATAATAATATTTGGACTATAAACATTATCTTATCCTCTTGGAGCACTTCAGTTTGAGCTACAGATGTGGCACATGCAACTGTTAGAAGGAAATACACTTTTCTTGTAGGTCAGTTGAGCTATTGCATGATGGACTTCAGTTAGAACTCAAGTGGTTGAGTTTGGTGGAGTTGATTGAGGAGTTGATGGAGTTGTGTTCAGTTTGACTTGGTTAAACTAGTTGTATTTAGTATAACTGCAGAATACACTAGTGATGAGTGATGTGAATTAATTGTTAATTAATTCACTAATTATTAACTCATAAAGCAACTAAAGAATACATCAGTTAACTCAGTGCATGTACAGTTCAGTGGAGACAGGTGTTAGAGGTTGAGATTTATATCAATTGTGACTATAGTTGTGCATCAGATTTGCACAATCAATGGATTGAGTATTTCCAATGAGGATTGCGTGGTTCAACCAAGGAAAAACGAGTTTGCTTCAGCCATTCTCATCTATTCTCATGTAGGATTGCGCAGTGGAGGCAGGCAAGCAGTGGAGGAGATTTGAACCTGTGATTGATTCAGATCTGAGCTAGTTTGTGTGTAACAGGTGGAGATAGTACTGAGTACTTGTGAGGAGTATTGTACTATGTATTGTTACATGTTCTCAATCATTATAATATATAGATAATGTGGGGTTTTCAGCTGTATGCTTTCCCCGAGTTACATACTGTGTTAATGTGCGCATGCGATTGATGTTTCATTGTTTTTGATTCTGCAAAATCGATGATCAACGTAGAGGAGGTTATGTATTATGCATGTATTCTGCAATAGTGTATAATCGGGATAATCTCTGTGAATAAGTGTCATATTATTCAAAATTTCTACATGGTATTGGAGTAGAGTTGATCATCAGATCTATTATTCAGAAAGTGTTTACATTTTATTTCTTCAGGCAGAGTCTGTAATCGGGCTAGGTAGCCTCTGGATTCATCCTTCCTTTGGAAGGTGAGATATCCGGTAAAAGCCCATACAGTCAATCTTTGTACGAGAAATACTTTGTTCTCACGAATTTTAGATCAGAAGCAGTTGAGTTTTGAGCTGGTGGAATTCGAATTTGCAGCAGTGTTTTCTTGGTGTCAAAGTTGAAATGTCTCTCAATGGATTGCGATTGGAGTATGCTCTTGAGGGCAACTCGAATTATATTGCATGGAAAGACAGGATGGATGCGGTGTTAGATGACAATGGGCTGAAGGAGTTCATAGAGGCTGAGGTCCCAAAGCCTACTGATACTGCTCAAGTTGAGGCTTGGCAAAAGAAGACAATAAAGTGTCGAAGGATTCTGTTGGAGGGCGTTAAGGATCACATTGTGTCCAACCTGCATGGAAAGGCTTCTCCATACTTTATGTGGAAAGCGTTGACAGATCTATTCCTAAGCAAGAGCAACCAGAGGAAGTTGGCGCTCAAGGATAAACTCAGAAACATTAAGTGTGAGAAAGGAGACAGTATGCCCAAGTATCTCACGAAGTTCACTCGGTGTAGGGATGAGCTGGGAAGTGTGGGGGTGACTGTCGATGATGAGGACTTGGTGATCTTGGCTCTCCTTGGTCTTCCGAAGAGTTGGCATTCCTATCAGGACTTTGTCAATGGTCGGGAGAAATTGCCAGGATGGGAGAGACTTTGGTCAGATCTTGTGCAGGAGGAGATCAGGCGGAATACTAGGGATGGATCTTCATCAAAGGCACCTGATGAAGAAAATTGTGCTTTGGCTACCAAAGAAAAGAAGGGGAAGAACAAGAAAGCTTCTCATTCCGGTGCGAAAGGCAAGAAGCAAGACATGTCCAAGGTGAAGTGCTTTCACTATCACCAACATGGACACTATGCCACAAATTGTCCATAGAAGAAGAAAAATAAGCAAGCTGTTGGATCTGTAATAGGAGAGGCCTTAGCCTCACAATTTGAGCTTGATTTTTTGTTGATCACATGCTTGGTATCAAGTGTGATGGGATCGGTATGGTTCTTGGACAATGGTGCATCTTTTCACATGACAGGAGATTGAGATTTGTTTTCTGATCTGGAGGAGAAAGATCTTGGAGTGCACATCGAGATGGGCGATGATGGTAGATACAGTGCGACCGGTATTGGTACCATTTCCTTTGAGAGGGAGTCTGGTAAACCCTTCATATTGAAGGAAGTGATGCATGTTCCAGGATTGAAGAAGAATATTATCTCTGTGGCGATGTTATAAGACAAGGGATATGATGTTGTTTTCAGCGAGGGAAAGGCTTTCCTGCGCAGTAAGACAACTGGAGAAACCCGGAAGATAGGGGTTCGAGTCAGGAACCTTTATCAGTTGCATGTAGATGGATGCGCAACAATGGCATGCAAGGCAGAATGATTGGTGAGCCGGGATGATGGCGAGCTGTGGCACAGGAGATTGGGCCACCTTCACCATGGAGCCTTGAAGATATTGCAGCAAATTACTACTAGGCTTCCTAAAGGCACTCTTGCGCAGTCAGATCAGTGCAAGGGGTGTACTTTGGGAAAATTTGTGAAAGCCACCTTTGACGAGAAGGATAATTGTGCCACGACGATCCTTGAGAGAATTCACACAGACGTGTGTGGACCTTTCTCAGTAGCTTCGACAACAAAGCACAGGTACTATGCGATCTTTGTTGATGATTTCTCTCGAAAGTGCTAGATCTTCTTCATGCAGAAGAAGAGCAAGACATACTCAAAGTTATGTGAGTTCAAAGCACTGGCCGAGAAGGAATTGGGGAAGAAGGTGAAGGTTCTTAGGAGCGACAATGGTGGTGAATTCATCTCTGGCGAGTTCAAGGACTTCTGCAGCGTAGAGGGGATTTGAAGAGAGCTCATAGCTCCCCATAACCCACATCAGAAAGGGGTTGCTGAGCGGAAGAACATAATGATCGTGGGTGCTGCACGAGTGATGTTGCATGATCAGGGCCTACCCCTTCACTTGTGGGCAGAAGCATGCAATACTGCAGTATATGTGCAAAACCGTTGTCCTCACAGGATACTTGGCATGAGTACACCCGAGGAGGCTTATTCTGGTAAGAGGCCTGATATTTCTCATTTGAAGATTTTTGGTTCTAACATTTACATGCATGTGACGAAGGATGCTAGGAAGAAGCTGGAGCCGACCGCAGAGGTTGGGATATTTGTGGGGTACACTGATACGCCCCATAACTATCGTGTGTATTTGCCTGATAGTCGCAAGACTGTTGTGCAACGGGATATCAAATTTTAGGAGGAGAAAGCCATGAAGTGTTCGCTTGAGAGGGAGCCACACTTGCATGCAAATGAGGAGCTATTAGTTCCTAAGGATGAGCTTCAGGACATGGATCAGCCACAGGACAAAGTTCATGGAGTGGAAGAGACCACTCATGCAGCGCCAACCATCAGAGGGCGAAAGCGCATTACAGAAGCTGAACGACTGGCTCAAGATGCAGAGAAGGTTGTAGGACCACCTACAGCTCAACGTAGATAGAGACAGTCACCTGATTGGTACCCTGGATACATGGCTCTTGTGAGAAAATGTGTCGTGACTGAGCCATCCTCTTTCGAGGAAGCTGTGGAGGATCTCGCATGGGTAGATGCCATGGTGGAAGAGTATGATTCGATTGTCAGAAACAGTGCATGGGAGATTGTCCCAAGACCGGAAGGGAAATCGGTGGTGGGTTCGAGATGGATCTATAAAGTGAAGTAGGTAGCTGACGAGAGTGTGGAGAAGTACAAGGCAAGATTTGTTGCCCAAGGCTTTTCACAGATAGAGGGGATCGATTATGAGGAGACCTTTGCACCTGTTGCAAGGTATTCTTCCATACGGACGATTCTTGCTCTCTCAGCGCAGATGGGGTGGCACATTCATCAGATTGATGTGAAGACTACGTTCCTCAATGGAGTCATTGAGGAGGAGGTGTACATAGAGTAGCCCGAAGGTTTCGAGATCTTCAGCAGCGCGTCGCATGTGTGCAGGCTCAAGAGAGCGCTATATGGGTTGAAACAAGCACCACATGCTTGGTACACACGGATAGACAGTTATTTCTCTGGACTTGGATTCTCCAAGAGTGAGGCGGATCCTAACCTATACCAGATTGTGGTGGAGGGTAAGTTGCTTATCATTGTACCTATGTAGATGATTTGATTCTAACAGGTGATGAGCTGTTGATACTTTCATGCAAGGATGATCTTGCTAAGGAGTTTGAGATGAAGGACTTGGGCCTCCTTCATTATTTCCTGGGATTGGAAATTTGGCAGCGCAGTGATGGAATATTTGTTTCTCAAGGTAAGTATGCTCGGGAGATACTGGAGAAGTTCAATATGCATGGCTACAATCCTGTTGATACTCCTCTTCTTGGAGGTTGGAGGAAGGAGGATGCTACTTCAACGGAGGTAGTGGGTGCCACTGTTTATCGATAGTTGGTGGGGTCGCTTATGTATCTGGTCAATACACGACCTGATATATGCTATGCTGTTAACCAACTTTCACAAGCTATGGTTAAGCCAACCAAGTTCTTCTGGAAGGCAGAAAATCATGTATTGCGTTATCTCAAAGGCACATCAGGATATGTTTGTGGTACAGACAGGAGGATGAGGTGAAGCTATGTGGCTTCACGGATGCAGATTGGGCAGGGAGCCAAATGGACAGAAAGAGCACATCTGGAGGGATTTTCAGTATCAGGTCGACAATAGTTTCCTGGTACAGCAGGAAATAGAGATCCGTGGCACTCAGTTCAGCAGAGGTTGAGTATATGGCAGCAAGTTTGGCTGCATGCGAGGCTATATGGATGAGGAAGATCCTGGTCAGATTGTTCGGTTCATACTTGGAGCCTACAGTGATTTATTGTGATAATCAGAGTTGCATTAAACTCTCAGCTAATCCAGTATTTCATGATAGATCCAAGCACATTGACATCAGGTACCATCATATCAGAGATTGTGTGCATCGGAGAATCATGTTACTTTCATACATTCCAACGGAGGATCAGGATGCTGATATCTTGACGAAGGCGCTCACCAGGAGCAAATTTGAATACCATCGAGGTAGGATAGGGGTTGCTGATAATACATATCTTGTTGATAGGGAGTGTTGAGAATGCAGCAAGATGATGGAGCTAAGTGGAAAGAAGTCGCCTTCACTAAGTGGGCCCGCAGGCTATTTTTGGCGCAAAGTCTATTTTTTGACTATATCTATTTTTAGACATATGGATCATGGTCTATGAGTTGCAGGATGCTATTTGTGGATGATTGGTCATGTTGGTAAAAATAGATGGACTTCTATTTTTAGACATATGGGCGGATTCTATTTTTAGACTGCTAGGCTAAAAATAGAACAATCGAATATTATTAGCTCATAATAATATTTGGACTATAAACATTATCTTATCCTCTTGGAGCACTTCAGTTTGAGCTACAGATGTGGCACATGCAGATGTTAGAAGGAAATACACTTTTCTTGTGGGTCAGTTGAGCTATTGCATGATGGACTTTAGTTAGAACTCAAGTGGTTGAGTTTGGTGGAGATGATTGAGGAGTTGATGGAGTTGTGTTCAGTTTGACTTGGTTAAACTAGTTGTATTTAGTCTAACTGAAGAATACACTAGTGATGAGTGATGTGAATTAATTGTTAATTAATTCACTAATTATTAACTCATAAATCAACTAAAGAATACATCAGTTAACTCAGTGCATGGACAGTTCAGTGGAGACAGGTGTTAGAGGTTGAGATTGCTATCAGTTGTGACTATAGTTGTGCATGAGATTTTCACAATCAATGGATTGAGTATTGCCAATGAGGATTGCATGGTTCAGCCAAGGAAATACGAGTTTGCTTCATCCATTCTCATCTATTCTCATGCAGGATTGCGCAGTGGAGGTAGGCAAGCAGTGGAGGAGATTTGAACCTGTGATTGATTCAGATTTGAGCTAGTTTGTGTGTAACAGGTGGAGATAGTACTGAGTACTTGTGAGGAGTATTGTACTATGTATTGTTACATGTTCTCAATCATTATAATATACATATAGTGTGAGGTTTTCAGCTGTATGCTTTCCCCGGGTTACATATTGTGTTAATGTGTGCATGCGATTGATGTTTCATTGTTTTTGATTCTACAAAATTGATGATCAACGTAGAGGAGGTTATGTATTATGCATGTATTCCGCAATAGTGTATAATCAGGATAATCTCTATGAATAAGTGTCATATTATTCAAAATTTATACACGCACCACCTTCTTCTGCATCTGTTTCTTGTTCGGGCGAAGGCAACTTCTGGCCTTCGTGTTCCTTCTCTGTTGCTTTTGCTGCTCTTCTTCCGCCTTTACAGTGTCGCGCGCCTCCTGCGCCTTGGCTGCTGCTACTTCATTTCTATGCTTCTCTGCCAATTGTGCCATTTGTAGTTTTTCCTCGTCCTTTTTCCTCTGCACGGTGGACTTCTCTACTTCCACCGCTGAGATGGCTGGAGCGCGCCACTCTGGCGACCACGACTCAAGGACGACGAATATGACATCGTCTGTCGCTAGATAAGGTAGCTCGTTCCATGTCTTCGCGGGGTCCTTCTGCACCCTGATGTACACATGGTGGAAGTCTGCGTTGAACTCGACGAAACTCTGCAGACTGTTGTAGATAGTGGGCAACAACCGCAGCTTGCAATTAATCCCCATTCTGATGTTCATCTCCATGAACACCCAGAATATCTTGTTGTCTCTTATTCTCTGCGCATCTCTAGTTGCCCAAAATGAAGCGTACTTTGCTGCCTCTAGAAGGTCCTCCGCAATCGTTGGGAACTGGCTGTCCTCAGGAAATTCCCATGCCACCAACACCATGGACAATAGCAACCACGCATAATGAAAAGTCTTCCCCTACTCCTCCGCCTCGCGACAATTCTCAAGGAATTCTTTGCACAAGTAGTTTGCCCAGTTAAACTGGATCCCTTCTGCACATTGCGTGGCATGTGCAACCACTGGCGCAAGCACCTCATCCACGTGGCACTTCCGCATAACCTTTCTGGCCGTTATCTGCGTCGCACTTTGACCACAACATTGTTGATGTTGGAAATTATGTACCCCCTCTTTTTCTTCACCAACTTGAACTTCTTCTTCATGGCCTTCGCAATGGCCACATCATCACTCTTACCCTCCGAGATATTCACTGGATCCTCCCCCTTGCAAGGGAGTCAGGTAATTCTATGAATCAGATGATCTGTGATGGGGATGGGCTCCTCCAGCCACAAGCACTCGTCATGCACCAGGCAGAGCAGTTGCCTGATGACAAAAATAGTCACTGGGGCGTGATGCTAATGCGACACCCAATGCAGGTTTAGCAAGCCTACCTTTTCTACACATCTCAACCACTAGCACGACTCCAACTCAATGACTTCGGGCAGTGTGTTTTTCTTTTGGCGCATTAGCTGCGTTGTTTCCAAACGTGGGAACTTCTCGTGGTCCACAAGATCCCAGTATTCAAATTTTAATACCAACACTCGCCCCAAGTGCGCTCCGTAAAAAATGATGTCGTCAGGGAGCAGTGGGGTCTGCAGAGATATGTTGCTCTCGTCTAGGTCCTTGGGTGCCCTTGCTTTCCCCTTCCACGGAGGAACATATGCGGGCATCCTAGTCAGAGGTTTTGCGGCCTAGGTTTCCACCTCCATCTCTACGTCCTATTCCTCTTCTACCAGGATTTCTTCAAAGTCTTCCTCCTCCTCATCGACTTCCAAATTGATCACCTTCCCCTTTTATTCCATGGTAAGCTTAGTTCTTAGCAGGTTTCTAGGGGACATGCGCACTATACCATAGGCTGCTTGTCTTTCTTGGGTCTCGGCATGTGCGACGATTTAGAGAATTCTGTGACTATCCCGACACTTTCTGGGGCTTCTCCTACCGTCATGGCCTGCACGGTCTCCTCAGCGGTCATTGATCCGGTATCCATGGCTTCCTCAAGCGCTGCCATACTGCTATTCCACAATTCTCTCAATGGCTCAGGTAAGTGCTCAAACAATTCCTTCGACTTCAAAATATCAAAAAAATCTGGGTTCATGAATCTCTGGGCATGAAACAACTCAATTCTCAAATGGCCAAGTGTTTTTTGCTGGACATCCCTTTGTAATTTATAGTGCCTTTTGAATTTGAATTCGACTGTTCCCCCCACATTCGGTCCATTAATGCTCACTTGGCGGCATATTTTCAAGAATCTAACCCATAAAGTTCACCTTAAATGCCTGTCGCCTACTCCATTTGGTCTCAAACCAAGCATCACATCGTGAATAGTGACTGTAACGGTCACTTTCCAGTCAACCTGCGTGGCAGCGCAACTACCCTCGCGCTGTCGTGGACCCTGTGACACTTCGCTATTGCGTGCAGTCTTGACATCGCGCAGCTCCTGGGCATAGTAGTTTATAGTCCCGCGCCTCCTTTTAGCTGCCTGGAGTGCTAAGACTGTGCTTCCTGTGGCTAGTTAGATGGTCGGGCCACCTGTGTATGGCTTCAAACGACTACCATTTACTTTTCCTGGGAAGAGTTTGCCATTTAATTTCACCAACTGCACTGTGCCACCATCTGTGATCTCCTTAATAACATACGGTCCCAACCAATGCATTCTGAGCTTCCCTGGGAATTTATCAAACTTACTATCATATAACAACACTAAATCATTCACCTTAAAGGTGCACAACTTAATATGTCGATCGTGCCAGGCATTTTCGCGTTGCTTTTGTACCTGCTGATGGAATCCAGCCAAAAACCATTCTTCTTCGAGCTCCTCCAATTGTACGAGCCTCTCCTCTATGGCTCTGCGGTCCGTCATACCTGTGAGTGTTGTTATGCGCAAACTAGGCATGATGTACTCCATCGGAATTACAACTTCTACTCCATAGACAAGCCTAAAAGGTGTTTTTCCCATCAATTTTTTGCATGTCGTCCTATAAGACCATAATACTACGGGTACGCGTAGGTCCCAATCACCTCGTTGTGCATAACATACCTTTTTCACCGCGTTGCATACCTTGTTAAACGCTTCCGTGCGGAGAACCTTTTGTGCAATTGTTCTTCCTACATACTGTCTTTCCAACATGAAGAGCCATTTTCACATTTGCCCCCCCAACACATGCTTATTGACCATACCTCTCAACGCGGAGCTCATATGCATTCGCGTAGGCTGTTTTCCATATGCCTGCGCCCACCTTGCTAGATGCGTGCACAGATCATCCCATCTATTGTACTTGTCTGTTGATCGCATCCTAGGCTTCCCAAATCGCGTGCACATCATCCTTCTACATTTGCGCCAGTCATCAAAGCTCCCTTTGTATGTACCCCACCACCTCACTGGCGTAGTGCGCAATACCCAATCCAAGGTCTAGAAGCGTTGCTTGTCCGGCACCTCCCTTTCAAATTTATCCAAGAAGGTATCTACCTCACTTAACACATCATAAGAAGGCAGATCTCTTACTTTTGTCGATACACAGCATAGTGACCTTGTCATCATATTACAATTCAACGTGGTTACTTCGTGTAACCGATTCTGCCATCGCTCTACCTCCTCATCAAAATCCGAAGTACAGGAGCTCTCGCGCTCCCATGAAATACGCCCATTCGCAGTGGGATTTACCCAATCTTTCTCTCGCGCTATTATCTTGTATATGCAGTCCAAATCATCATCACTTTCATAGTCACGCACCGGCTCTGTATAGAGCAATCCTTCAGCAGGGTCCAAGGGTATAATTATGCGTAGCGACTTCTTCTCAAAAATCATCTTGCGCTTCTTTAGATTAATCACCCCGTTCATGTCAGTGGCCCAATCAATTTCTAAGAGCACGGGGTAGGGATTGTTGTCATCAACAATCTTTAGCACTTCAAAGTCTGCTAGTGCACTCACTCCCTCAACGTCCACAGTTATTCCCTGTAATCGTCCCATGGGTATTATCTTCTGCTGGTTTGCCATTCATAGCTGAATAAGAGACCATTGCAGTGTAGGTCTCCCCATTTGCTCCCAGGTCTGCTTCGGCAGAACATTCACATCCGATCCTAAATCCTGAATTACTTGGTCCATTTCATATTCTCCAATCTACACGATTAACCTCATTTCTCTTCCTGTCCTTGTCTTATGTTTTCCAATCTTGCAGACTATGCGTGGTTCTCCTGACGCGGTCCCAGCGCATATGTTAATGAGTTCCTATAGTCCTTTTACAACTTTACTGTCACGCAATAACTTCATGCATGTTTCCAAGAACATTGTGAGCATAGATGGGTCCATCTCCAGCTCCAGTTTATCTTTGCTTCTTGAAGTGGAGGCATTAACGAAGCTCTTCTAAGCTTCCATGAAGGTTTCCCGAGCATGCTCCAAATCAAACTCCACTTCCTTCGCTGGAGCTTTGTGAACCCAAGTACTATCTTCTGGTTGTTTTCCTTTGTCATCTCCCATCACGATTCCACTTTAGAGCACAATGTTCACATTCATATCTTCCTTGCATGGCTCAGACCTCATCATCTGCAGGTTCTGAGTCGGGGGAGGCGGTAGCGCTCCTTTGTCGCGTATCCTAGCTATCAGCGTAGGATAATCTTCTGTCTCATGATAAAAAAGGTACAATACAAACACGACGGATGCGTTGGGTTTGTACAATCGCGAGCATAATTCCCTGGCCCTCCATATTTGTAACATATCAACTGTTCGTGACCTCTTCGAGGTCCTCCTCCACCTCGACCTCATCTACACCCTTGAAATCCTGTTCGTGCCATTCCTGTATTCTGGTCTAGGGGCCACATTTCGGCCTACACTCTGTAGGTGGGATTTCTATCCATCATCAACTCATAGCTTCTACAAGTGCTCTCATCATGTCCCACTGACCTACAAAAGTTACAGAACAATTGTTGCGAATTTTGCGTATACTTCTGTAACAAGTGGCAGTTGTTCGTAGCATGTTTTCCAGCTATTTGAAAAATCGCGCACCACAACGCAGGCGCCGCGCTAGGTCCTACTTGCACTTCTAGCCTTAACAACATTGGTCCTCCTCCCATGAGGTAATTTGTGAACATTGGGCAATGGTCCTTATCATGACCCTGACCCTTACATTTTACGCACCACACCTCTTCGCGTACTTTTGGTCGAGCTGTCCTGTCCTGTTTCAGACTTTGCATCTCAAGGCATAAATTCTTCAGTTGCGTGTGGATCTACTGAACTCCTAAGTTAGGATCCTTCATCAGGATCTCATGCAGCCTCATCGCGATATCTAAGGCCTCTGCCTGAGTTTTTAACTTCAGTTGCGATAGCACACTCCTTAAATGTGGCGTTAGCGAAGCTACAAACCATTCGCGATGCTGTCCATCTGTCAGATTCATATTAGCCTCGCGGATTGTAAATTTCAGCCTCTGAGCCAGCTCCCAAGGAGTATCACCTGGTAGCATCTTGATCTCCTTGAATCCAATGATCGACTTTGCTTTAGACTTCGGCCTGTTGAATTCCTTATTTAGCATAATTTGGATATCCGCGATTCCCGCATTTGGATTATCATTAGAGTGCTTAATATACTAGGTCAGCACACAATCCTGCAAGGCGCTGACCAATGTCTCTTTCTTTATATTGTCATCTGTAACTCCTCGCGCTTCCCATACGGCTCTTACAATGAACCAAAATTGGTTTGGATCCTCATTTCCCAATCGCTTGAACACAGGCAACTTTATTATGCTTGCCATATTGAATTGCGGTGATGGCAGAGGTGGTATGGGTGAAGATGGAGGTGATGGTGGTGAAGCTGGTGGTGGTGTGGGTGGGGGTGGTACTTGCGAAATTCTTTGCCTTCTCAGATGGGTTGCACTTCGCGAGCTCTTCCTCATCCCCTTGCGGAGGTGAAATCAAGGGGCTGTTTTCTGGTCCCTTACTTCCTTCATTCCTGTAAGCTTTTCCACTTCACGTAGCTCCGAACATCAAGGTAATTGCATAACCCTCTTTTCACACAATAACATTTTAATCCAAGTATTCAGAGAATTTACGTACTTACCTCGCGGTCCTTTGACAAAGCGTCACTTTACCTCACTATAGCTGACTAAGGTGTCGACCGTCAACTCCGTAATGAATCCTCCTATAATTCGATTGAGCCAATGATCAACGGAGCACACGATCTTATCCTCCGATGCTTCCAATATTCACACTAACTCTGGGGTCCACGCAGTAGGACCGTCAAGTTTCCACCTTCCTTGGCTATCTACTAGCTTCGCGATCCACTCCTACAGCTCAGTAGGGAAAGAATCAAAGAAGATTTCATGGATCTCTGTGTATAGGTAGTAGTCTAAGAACTCTTCTTTTGACAGTCGTGGATTTTTGTTCTCTTGCGCCGCGAACTCATGAATTATTCTGTCCAACTAGCCTTCAATTTCCTTCTTAGTTGGATTCTAATGATACGCCATCAGACATCTCTATGCAGATTCCGGTCCTGGCAACGAAACCATTTGTTGGCTTGATGGGGCCTGACCCAGGTTTGGAGTTAATTAGCCAAACAAATCCCTACACTACTGGCCCTTTCGGCATTATCCCACGGAGCGAGGACTGAAGTCTCACCCGAAGCAGTATGGGGGGATGCTAGTTTCCGCACCCTTGAGATGTCTGAGGGGTCAATTTAGTCCAGTTGTGACTACCTTGGCGCAAGTCACTTCATGCACTGATCTGACCCTTAATACCTTCGCGATTTGTTATAATAGTCTTTCGCGCAACCCTAACCAGGGGGTGAGGTGATTTCGCACTGCTATGGCAACGACCTGCCCTATTTCCCCAAACGACACCACATATCTTACTTATCTTCTTAAAGATCTTAGTTAACTTTGCGTAAACATATATTCAATCTTTCATGCACTTAATCAACACATTCATACATATTCGCGCATCACCTAAGCAATAAGAGTGAAAATTATATTCAATGTAGTAGATGCATAAAACAAGAAATAAATATGCAAAATGGATATGAAACTTCTCTTTATTAATGCCCCAACGGTTACAGACTTGACTAGCCCTGCGCACTCAGCTGGAGGGGTCCGTGCACTCAGCTGCAGACTACTAGGCCTCTGGGCACTCAGCTGGAGGGGTCCATGCACTCAGCTATGGACTACTAGGCCTCTGCGCACTCAGCTGTAGAGCCTTCTCCTACTATACGACCTAAAACTAGACTTTACACTTCATCTATGACTCAACTCTTCATCCTTAGACTTGTCTGATTGATTGATCTCTTAACTACTTAGAGCCTTTCTCTATTTATACAATCCCATGGTCCGCGGACCATGGGTAGATCTCTACAACCGACATTACAATACAAAATTGAGGGCAGACAACCCTATGACTCATTTAAAAGCTACGTGCTCCGCACCCACAAAATGCAGAGTCTTTACATCGGAGTTACAACTTTTGACCAGAATTTGGGTTTTTAGCCCCAAGACTTCCCTTTGGGGGATCCTGCACCCAACATCAACCAAAAGGTGCACTATTCCATAAGAATGTGTGTAACACATGTTTTAGTAACAAATAGGATCAACTAATGCAAGAAAGTGCTCTTTAAGGTGGGTCAAATTTCTCTTAGGATATGTGAAAGAAATCAAAGTGACACATGCAAGAGTGAAAGTGACATGTGAAAACAAAATAAAACACAAGTGGTGCACGTAAGAGTGAAAGAAAGCAAAAGTGGCACTTGCAAAAGATAGAGCAAGCAAAATTAACACATGTAAGAGAAAAATAAAGCTAAAGTAACACTTGCAAAAGCAAAAGCGACAGGTGAGAAACTCACTTGGAAGATGGGGCATTTGTAACCATGAGTGAGAGAGTTCTCCTTGTACTCCAAAAGTGCTCAAAGCTCAAAATTGAAATATGAACATCAAATGAGATATGTACTAAACTCTTTATATAAGGAGAGAAAGCATGAAATTAGGATTATGGTTCTTGGATGCACTTATGATATGAGTTATATGATTTCCACTAAAAGGTGTGATAGTACTGACTTGAACAGGTGTGCTCTCACTATCAACAGGGAGTGTGCAATCATTGTCAGCAGAGGATGCGCTTACACTATCACTGGGAATTGCACAATCATTGAGAGTAAGGAATATGCATTCACTGAGGGTAAGGACTATGCAATCACTGTGAGAAAGGATTGCATAGTGACTGTGAGTAAGAATTACAGAGTGATCGTGAACAAGGGTCACGCAATGATTGTCACTCGCAATTCCACAATGAATTTTGGGAAGGATTTTATAGTCACTGTCTCTAGGGACTATGCAACCACTGCTGCTAGAGACTGTGCAATCACAACATCATGCATTATCTTGTGAATACATCAAGAGTTAGGCATATGAAATAAAGTAGATCGATACTTAGGATACCTAAAGGAATACTTAAACACTTAGAACACATGACCAGACATGACCTTAATGGCTTGATGGCATGATCATAACGATGCTCCAAAATTTGAAGGTAGGAAAAATTTGGAGGATGTTGTAGCAACGACAATAGGACTATAGAGCGGTGAAGGGATTTTTGTGTTGCCATGCTAGCTAGTTGAGAGGCATATGATATTTTGTGGAGATCCCAAGTTAAATAGGTAGAGAAGTGCTCCAATATTTTTGTTCTTGTGAATGAGAGTTGGCTTCACCCATCCTGATTTTCCATGTTGATAGTTTCTCCTTATAACATCATAGCCTAGCTAGGGGGTGGTCAACTATACAGAGCATTGGTGCAACTAAGCCTATAGTTGGCTAGAGAAGGCTCCTTCCCAAGTTAGTTGCTAGTTTGTCAATTTTAGATAAGTGTTTCCTTTGATTCCTATGATTATTGTTCATTTGTTCTATAACCTTTTATTGGTTAGATAAGAGATAAAAAATGTATTCCTTTTCTTGTATGGAATTTAGCATGTGACACATGTTTTAAACACTCATAGAAAAATGGTATGGTGATATGAAGGTGTAGAGGTTTGTCACCTTATTCCTCCCCTACATAGTTACAAGGGGAATAAATGGGTTTGGTATAATGAACCATTAAGCTTGCATAAGGAGTAAGTCTTAATAAAACCCACAAAATTGTATATGCATAGTTAGAGTAAAATATCGTAATGCATGACCTAGATATCTACTATGTACTCATAGATCTCACACACACATAGCCAAAATGCATAGTAATCCGAATTTACAAGAGATTGTCAAAAGTATTATGGTGTTCGTAAGTGGAGAAATTAATTTCATAATCCTCCCACTGAAATTTATGTAAAGAAGTGCATAAATTTTGGTGGGAAGTAAGCTCTTCTGACTTTGAATTTTTTACTTTGTTACTCTTATCTATCTCTTTGCTACATAATATATATATTTTCATAGGTAGTAACTCTTGTTAAGTATGTCCATCTTCACCCTATTCTTACCTATTTTGGTTTAAATAATTGCTTAAATTATGGCAGGTCTTAACTCTTCGTACTTATGTTTATATACTTGGTCATGAAGAATGTTGGAAGTTTCCTTATTCCTAGGAAATTGAATTTGTAACTTCAACTATATAAATGCATATGAATTTTGAGCAATGTCTACATAAATTTTAAGGTTGGTAAATGTGGTTTACTTTGGTGAATACGGTAAATTCGATAATAATTCATTCCATTAGAGAATATTTCATTAATACACTAAGTATATGAGAATCTCTGTACACAATCACTTATATTCATGAATTTCTCATATATGAAGAAGAATGGAATTGTGGGTGAGAATTTTTAACCAATCTATGATGAATGGATGCAAAGAATATTGTTAATAAATTGGAAAAATTCTTTAATAGAAATAATCATCTTCAATGTCCAGTGAAAATTCTCTTAGATTTGTTGCAGATCTTGCAAAAATCTACTTCATTAGCTTTGGGGAGAACTTGTGAAGCTTCTACTAGGTAAAAATGTTAGATTTGGCGTATAGTCAATAATTACTATGGATTTGGCAAGGTGCTAAACATAACCCATTCAATATTTTTGGGGAAAAAGTTTACTGATAAGGTGCTAAAGGTAACATATTAAACAATGTTGAGGCAAAAATTATGTCACAAGTTAGTGGATTTGGCAAGGTGCTAAAGGTCACAAATTAAATATTGTCCAAGGCAGAAAAATCCATCTTGGGTTAGGTGGATTTAGCAAGATGCTAAAGGTAATGCATTGAATATTTTTCAACAACCAATTGGGTTCAGTTGATTTGGTAAGGTGCTAAAGATAACACATTAAATATTGTAGATAGCTAAAAAAACAATTGGGGTTCCACAGATTTGGAAAAGTGCTATGAAGATGATGCATTAAGGTGCTATAAGGTTATGAATTAAATTTAGCATATACCCAAAAAGTCAATAGGGGTTCAACAAATTTGGCAGGTTACTTGTTAAATCTTATCAATAAGCTCATCGAGGTCAACAAAGAGTTAGGAGAAAGATCCCATGGGCTACAAAATGTTTTACATTGGTAAATTTTGTATTTCAATGGATTTCAATGGCCAATCGAGTCTTTGACTCATTTGAATTGTGCATGTTTGTAATTTATCAACTTAATGATGGTGATAATTAAATGTATCATTTGTATTTTTATTATTAAATTAATATAATTATATGAAAGTAATTATGTCAAGTTATTAATTAAATATCATCTTAATTAAATGCAAGGTGATTAATTCTTTGTACCATGGGTGAAAATATTCAAATGATCATGTCTCGATGATTCAAACTCTATTTTTTAATAAAATTTATATGGCTAGAAAGCTTTTAAAAACTAGCAGGTTATGGAAATCCCATAACGAAGTTTCAAACTGAATAAAAAAGGTGAAATTTTGGTACCCTACGCCCTCAATTTAGTACAAAAGAGGTTGGGTACGTTACATTGGGCCTCTATCCCATTTCCCTTTAGTGGAATCATAGCCTCTCCAATGATCCCTTTGACTATCATGGACCCTTATATATTATATTCCACCATTAATATCTACATGGCTTAATTTCACCATAGCATGTAGTTTATGAATGGATATTTATCTCATCTATATGCCTAGCCATTCATATTTAAATATAGGCCTTAAGCTTTGCACTAAGAAACCCTACAATTATATTTACGACAGTCATATACATCAATTATTTTAGCTTACATATTTAAGTTGTTGTCAATATAACTGCACAATTACATTTTATACATAATCTAATACAACACATAAAAGGGCTAAAAAATAAGTTATTGCATTCTCTCCACCTTAGAATAACAGAATCCTCAGTGCAACTCAAGATTAGAAGAAAAAAGGGTATGTATCCTTCATGGCATCCCCTAGCTCTTGTGTAGCATCGTAGAGACCATAATGTTTCCATGGTAGCTTTACTTGTCTAATGGCTTAGCTCTTAACTAATGTTACTTTCTTATCAAGGATATGTAGCAAATATGTTTTAACTCTCTCAATTGTTCCACTTGAATCATAGGCCAAACAATCACATGGTTAAGATCACATACATATTTCTTAAGAAAAGAAACATGAACAACATTGTGAGCTCTAATGTTAGTAGACAATGTAAGCTTATATACAACTAGCTATATTCTATTAAGGAATTGAAATGTTTAGTCATAACTTGCAGGATTTACAAAAAGAACCAATCCTTGGCATAAATGTTATGTATATCATGGGTTGTTTTCAAGTTTTTCCTAATTCTAGCAATTTCTTACTACATTTCATTAATATTTTCTAGCCTAAACATGATTCTAATTACTAGACTATTTCAACTCAATAGAGCACTAAATATTATGCAATATTGATCCATAAACTACTGTGGATATTCCAGTGGATAATTTGTTACAACAGATCTAATAAAATATATTAGAAAATCCAAGATCTACAGTATGAGGGTTTACTTCTCCTTAGATTTTTGTATATGTAATTACAATTTATTGTGTATGCATGCAAATTATACTTATGTAGAAAATAGAGAACAAATAGAACAATCACTCATAAACTACAATAACACAAGATAGGACTTAGGAAACCCTTTCGTAAAAAACCCAATTGGAAGGTGAGGCTACTCTTCTCTCTCTCTTTCCCTAAATGGAAATGGATGCAAGTACAAAGAAGTGAGACTTGTGGCCTGTGGGATAAACCCTCTTTTTCTTCTTTCTTCCTATCCACTCTCGACCACTCTACTCATCTATGGAACAAAATACACTTGAATAAACTGGAACCCATGTTTCGTCATAGTGGCCCCATTATAACACAACCTGATAACCTACTAGTAGTTAAGCTTGACTCCAAATTTTAATTAAAGTTACACTATTGGCTATTTTAGAGTTTTCTTCGTCATTATCACATGAATCACCCTTTTTCCATGAATAATGGGGGATGTCATGGCATCCTCTCGAATCATGGTGGTTAAAACAAGAAGGTTAACTTCTGGGTGGCATAACTTTTGCATACAAACTCAGATGGAGACAATTCTTGTGTCATTGGAAAGGTATTTGTGTGTAGAATAGCTAGATGGTGCAATTATTCAGCAAAAAGATCTTACCCTCCAAAGGTATGTTGTTTTATGCGTCAAACTACTTTCATAATGTTTCAAGCCCCAATTCACCTTACTACAAACCATCAGTAAAAATGGTCACGTGATTTGTTTCCTCCACTATTTCCACTTTGAAAGCATCAAGATGCATGAAAAATAATATAATGATCCAATATGGATCATATCTCCCCATTTTTGGAGGATTTTGGTCCTTAAAATATTCTACTGAATGAGGTGAGGAAATTTTTCCTCCACTTTCTCTGATGTGTACCATTTACCCTTACCTAGAAGATGTCCTTTCAATCCAATATGCTAGGGGTCATGCTACCCTTGTCTTGTAGTTCTGGACATGTTCTACAAAACTATATCCGTTGTCATTTCTACATGAGAATTTGGTGCCAAATCCTCTATAAAAGGTAGGACCTGTTCCTGTTCTTAGTCTACCATGGAAGGATCACTGAGTTTTAGATTCTCTACATTCACCATTGATTAAATGCACTTGTATGGGGTAGAATGAGTGTATAGGTATTATTTCGTACCTTTTGTAATATCTTAAAGGGGCCATATCGTAGAACCTTGATTTTATTTCCATGAACCTATAACCTCTTCTTGTTCAATTGTAACCATACTCTATCTCCCACCTTGAATGAACTCTCTGTTTTGTGTTGATCATGCAAGGACTTGTATTTTTATTGTGACTTCTGCAGTGTCTCCTATACCTATACATGGATTTTCATGTTCCTCTTAACATTGTTTTCTTCCCTTAAGGCATCCACTATAAGATCCTCCCTCACTCCCCCTTGCCATCTATATGAAATATTTAAAGGTGAAGGCAAAAAATATACAAAACATGTTACAAATGGGGACTTACCCTAGAATTGTGGACTACTTTGTTATAAAGATGTTGTATATATACCATATTTTCATTCCAAGTCTTTGGATGCTTCTGATTGTAGCCCCTCAAAAGCTGCACTAGAGTCCTGTTGAATACTTATGTTTGTCTATCTTTATGGGGATGGAATGTTGTAGAACTCTTCAACTTCATGTCCATCTCCCCCACAAGGTAGTCCAAAATACATTGAGAAATCTGTGTCCCTATCCAAAACGATGCTCATCAGTATCCCAAAGTGAACCCAAACTTGTCCAAAGAAAAAGTGTGATGCTTCGTACCCATTTATGGTATTTTTACAAGGCATTAGAACACACACCTTACTGAAAGTGCCAACTACCACAAACAGTTATTCATGTCCCTTCTCTGTTGTTGGTAAACCTCCCACAAGTTTTGTTAGCGCTCAAATCTGCCTCAGGCTGAGGAAGGCAAAACTCGAGGCAACATCATACCACGCTCAGCCTCGTAGCTAGCCCTACGAGGACAGGAGAGGGCTCTCTCCAGGTCTATCTCGGCAAAAGGTTTTAAAAGGGGCTGAGATGACCGATATGAATACTGATTTTAGGCTAGTAAATTGATAAAGATAGTTTGATTTAAGATTTTTAGGGTTTTGTTGGAAAACATGGAAAGGCAATTTTGGGTGCGGGGATGTGACACAGTTTTTGCAGAGGTCTTTTTGGGGCAAGGTAGGCAATCGTCCTGATGTCTTTAAAGGAATTGAATGGATAGATATGACTGGTGAGGAGCTAAGGAGAGCGAGAAACTTTCAGGAGTTCTCCTTAAACAGATGAAAACATAGATATTAAACAAACTTAAAGGCAGAGCATACAAGATTATGAATTCTACCTCAACACTTCATTTGTTTAATTTGCAGAAGAGAATAGTAGGAAAATGATACACATAACAAACTTACAAGTACATGAGAGAAACACACCATCAACACAAATAACCACAGGAATCCCAAATAGTGCTGCAAAACCCTGGTCTTTCCTTTGCCAAAATTGCAGAGATACAATGTGTAATACAGTCTAAGCTTATCCCTCAAGAGTCCAACCATGAAAATGACTAAGAAAATACATAATATAGGCAAGCTAACACATTCCCTTGCCTCTAGGGGTCGAGCTCATCATCCTAGGAGCTGTTTCAACCAATTCTAAACAAAGCACTATAATCTAGGCAGTCAAAACAACTTGCCTCTATAAGCTAGGAAACCAATTCATTCATTAATTTTTTGCTATTTTATGAATGAATCTTCTAGAATAGGTAAATAAGTGTCATGTCAACATGAAATTTCATTAATTACATCAAGGAAGGTGAAAAATCCCTCCAAAAGTCAAAACTGGTCAAATGGCTGCGTTTTCCTGAGCTGAAGATGAAAAACTTGGAAAATACCCTGATGCGTAGCGCGCCAAACCCCTACGCATAGCGCGCCTTTCAGCCCACTTTTGGGGCACTTCCCGACATCCAAATTGAGCTCAGGTGGGCTTGTTGGAAAGGTCTGGATGTCTACTTTCCAACCCAAGTGGAATTTTTCAATTTGGTGCCCATTTTCCCCTCCAAAAGTGCATTCTCCCAAGACTGCTTCCTGTGTGTCCAAAAAGGGGCAGTAAGGTCATTTTTTGCATGTTTTTTGACCTTTTGGGGGCCCAAAACTTGATGAAATGTCTTGGCAGTGGCTGAGCAGGTGTATTTCATCATGAAAAATCCAAAAATGCAAACCTTTCTTGAATTGGACCTCCCCATCTTCAGGGTAGCGCGCGGCGCGCTACGCGTTGAGGGCAAAAACCTGTTTTTAATACAAAAATTTCAAAATTGACCAAAACTTCTCCAAATTTTTTGAGATTTGAGCTGGGGGTGTATCATCAAGTACCATGCTCCTTCAAGGAGGCTTCGGCCAAAAATTGGAGTGGATCGGGCCTTTTTCGCCGTTTTAATGCCTTGCTCAATCGCCTCTTAAGGATCTTCATTTTCGCTTTGCAAACATGCATGCGAGCCCAGTAATGATTCTTCATATGGCGGAGCATAACTTTGTCTCTGTTTGCCTTTGCTAACAATTTGTCTAAATGAGTGTTCACCCGGATGAGCATAGACTCTTGCTCAATAGGTGTCAAATCACCGGGTCTCTTGCGGGCCAAGTTTCGGTCTTCTTGGATTCGCCGCAACTCATCAAGAGTGTGTTGATCTTCTAGCTGCTTGTTACGCTGCTCCAAGTAGTTGATTGTCCAATTGGCCATTTCCAATTTCTGTTGCAACAAGTGATTCTCAGCCTTTTGTTGTTGAATGACCTCCTTTAGCTCCGAGCTAGGAGAGCTGATATCAAGGTCAATAATATCCGTGTCCGGATCTCCTGAAGATCCCTCATCAAACATGGGTTGCTTGACTCTGTCCGTACCTTTTCCTGTACCTGTGCTGCAGAAGGCGAGACCCTTTCCACCTGATGTGGAGATAATACTCGCTGCGCTGATGAAGTCAATGAGACCCCTTCCACCTGATGTGGAGATAATACTCGTCGTGCAGATGCAAATAAGGCCCTGTGGCCTCTCTGATATGTAACATATGAAGGAGCGCTAACATGCTCGGGCTCAGGAATGTCAAACTGATGTGAAGGCCCTCCCTCATCATGGACAATCTTGGGAGGTGGCTGGAATATATATGCTGACTGTGCACACAATTGACTATAGACTTTTTCCTATTTTTCAAAATGCTGTGACCAAGGGGACACAAATACAAGGGAATTGTTAGGGAAGGGAGAACATTAGGGACATAGGGGCAATGGAAATAAACAAGGAATTTAGGGAAGGGAAAGGATATAGAAATTCTGATAATTTTTAGGGTTTGGGGTGAATTAGGGGATATTATGTTTGTAATAGAAGGGAGGGTTTAGAATTTCGTAGAGGGATAGTGTAGGGTTCTATGAGGAATTTTTTTAAGGAAAATGTTGGTGAACATGGGGGGTAGGAAACACAAAAGTGGGAAAACCTTGGCAGCATATAATTTTGAAAACCCTATAGCAAACTAGACCTTTGAATTCTCACAGCAAACTGAGGGTTTTTACATTTAATTTTCATGGCATAGCTAGCATAATTTATTTACATACATCTTGCAAAACTGAGTACAAACCATGGACATGAAGCCTACCTGTGTTTTAACTGAGTTAGAGGAAGAGTTGCAAACTTGCTGGCGAATTTCTGAGAAAAAATACCAACGCGTAGCACGCCTCACCCAACGTGTAGCGCGCCCCTAGTGCATAGCGCGTGAGTAAATTTACACTGAGAAAAGTGTGCTGATGCGTAGCGCGCCCTGGGTGCGTAGCGCACCAATGCTGATGCGTAGCGCGCACCCAGCTACATAGTGAATTTTGTAGGAGGTTTTTGGAGGCCTTCCTGGTGTTGAAATCGGGCACAGGATAGCTCGTTGGAAAGGTATTTGAGTCTAATTTCTAAAAAAACTATAATTTTTCAATTTGGACTTCATTTTCCCTGTCAAAAATCAAATCTCCCAAGACTAGTCAAAATGTGCCAAATGAGGCTGCCTCAAGGCAGAGTGCTGTTGCAGTCAACTTTTGAATGTCTTCCTCAACTCCAAATTGAGCTCATGATAACTCATTGGAAAGAACTTTGTGTCTAGTTAACATTTGACTCATCAAGAAAGTCATTTGGCCAACCAAGCTAGGCGAAAACCTGATTTTCCCAAGGTCACTTCAGAGGTGCATCAATTCTCCCGAGGCGATTGTATTTTTGACATTTCTCTAAAACCATGACACCTGTGTAAAAAGTGAGGGAGGTTTTTATTCTTTTGCATGTTTTGGACAAAAACCTCTCTCAGTTTTCCAAAATTCATCTTTGATTGCTCTGAAACATCTTTTTAGTGAATCTTATCCCGATGTGTGGAACAAGGGATTTTGTCGAAATGAAGCGAAATGCAGGGGATAAGGGGCTTCTAAATTCTTGGGGAAATTTTTGGAAGTAGGGAGGGATGTTAGAAAGTAGGGGAAAGTGGAATCTCAGAGATCGAGTGAGGGGAAGGGATCCAAAAGGGCAAAACACAGGCCTAGCCTAGAAAATTGCCAAGTTGTGGCAAGAAACTAGGGTTTGTGCAAAAATGAGGAATTTGGGGGATCTCAGTGATGGGAAGCATTTGATAAGGTACTTTAAGGATAGGGGAAGGTGTATGAACATCAGGATACAAGTTTTTCCGATGATTTGACCGTCCAAGAGAAATTGCCTTCAAAACCCTAGGAGAGGGAAATGACCTTACCTAGGTGCAACTGAAGCACGAACAAGGTGTAAAATGACTCATTAAACAATGAAATGATAATGAAAACCCTATGAATGATGATAGACTCAGCTGAATAGTGACATAGATTGGCATTTGGGCAACTTTAGAAGGAGTGAAAGCAAACCCTAGACCTAATGCCTAGTGACCAAATTTTGCTTGAAGACTCTTTGAAATGACAAAATTTGACCTTGACACTCTGAGACCACTTTGTAAGAGCATATTTTATCACTGGAGGAAGGCTGGAAAGACTGACACTAACAAGTTCCATGGAATTTCTTTCTTAAGGACGAGTGGGTGTAGGAAATAGATTATATAGACCCTATTTCCCGTTACTAGGCTTGTTGGCACAACAAAGCATGCATCCTCTTATGAACCTACCTACCTCTTCTTGAATTCTAGGTGATTACACATGTCTCTACCAATTTTTCACTATCATACATATGCTAAAATGCTCTGTAACCTTAGAGGTGTGAGCCTTTCTAATCAACTGCAATCACTCAACTTTAGGAATATACAACTTATCTAACCTACATAGTAACCCATTATGGAGATGGTAGTCAATTGTGCTATCACAATCGTGCACATGACTATGGCTTTACAACTATTGAAACACTTCCATGAAGTCCCAATCCTTTTAAAATCCCTCTTTGTGTGCATCATCGGTGTATGGATCCATGTGGATAAGAGTTCCCAAGGTTGTGATATTTGATGTGGGTGGCCTTGAAAGCATGCCAACCATCTTGTTTGTATTGCCCTTCTTGTATTTGATCATTAAATGAAATTATTGGCAAATTCCCATCCAATTGTAATGCCTAGTATGTTATAACTTACTCTAAGCATATAGGTATTATAATGGTTGGTGATATGTGTGGATTATTTTCTTCTTTCCCATCATATATTGTTTCCACATCTCCACAACTTGCTCCAGGTCATAGAGATCCTTGTCATAGGTAGGGTAGTTGAGAACCACCCCATGAAATACTTCGATATGGTCACATACAAGCCTTCCTCCCTACATCAATACTGCTCCCATAACATACCTAGTAACATCTATCTCCACTTCAAAGGGTTGTTATAATTCCAGTAATTCCCTAACTATACTAGTGCTTGAATAATCTTCTTCTTTAACTCCTTAGAGGTTGTTTTCTGACTCTTTCTCCATTGGAAACCCTCTCCACTTGTTGTTATGGCATGGAGTGGTGCTACTACTTTTGGAAATGAGGATATGAATTTTTTCATGTACTATGATGCCCCAACGAAACCCCTAACCTTAGAAACATTAGTCGACACCAACCACATCACGATGGTCTCCATCTTGGCAACATATATCTTCAACTCTCCTCCACCTATAACATATCCTATATACACCAAGTTTGTTGTGCAAAGTCACACTTCTTGAGTTTTTCTAACAAATGGTGCTTCTTTAATGTTTCTAACACCTGCATGAAATGTGAGATGTGCTCCTCCTAGGTAGAATTATATACCATTGTATCATCCAAATAGACAATAACAAATGAATCTATAAAAGGGCACAATATATAATTCATTAACCTCATAAACATAACTAGTGAATTACATAGGCCAAATGGCATGACTAACCAATCATACAAATCTTGCCTAGTTTTGAAGGCTACCTTCTAAATATCTTCTTCATTGACTTGAACCTGATGATATCTCGACTTTAAATCTATCTTGTTGATGTATTTAGTTTGTTGCAATTATTCCAACAAATCATCTATCCTAGGTAAGGGGTACCTGTTATTGAGTGTGATTTTGTTTAATGCGATGTAATCAATACACACCCACCAAGTCCCATAATTTTTTGGAACAATGATGAAGAGTGAATGACATAGTGAGGTACTTGGTCAAATGACACCCTATTCTTGTAGCGACTACAACTACCTCTTCACCTCACTTGCTTATATAACAAACTACCTGTACAACCCAATTTTTGGCAACAATGAGCTTGGAAACAACTGAATCTCGTGCTCAACTTCCCTCTTTGGTAGTAACCCTTTAGGTTCCTGGAACACACCTCTGTATGCCTATAACAACTCTTTCATTTTTTGTTGTTATTCCTTAATACACCCCTTTAGGGATGGATTTTCTCTTCTGACAATTTTTCTCTTCAAAACAATAAACATACTTCTTACTAGAACTAATCAATTCCATGGCTTGGTTGGAACTTATTAATGAAATTTTGTACTTTCCCTTATACAGGTTGATGGTGAAGGATTTCCCATCGTTGATGAGGTAATATTGATTGATTATCCACATGAATATTTCATTTTTCATGTACATAAAGGGGATTCCAAACACCACTCCACTTACATCTAGGGGAACTACATCTAGTTCTACTACATTAATAAAATCAAAATTGATAACAAATATGATTTTGCACTGTTTGGTTACCTTTATTTTCACATCCTTATTTACCCATCCCAATAGATATGGGTTTGGATAACCATGAACTTCCAATCCCAACTTTTCTGGAATGGGATTTTCCTATGATCTCGAGTCGAAAAAGGAATCAATGTTTGTTTTCTTGACTTGCATCTTTATATGGAAGAGTCCAGTCATTTCCTTCTCTTCCTATTGTTGAAGCCTACTCAAATTCACCCCATTTTAGACTGAGCAAAAACAATGTTCTCATCCATGTTTGAGTTTCTTTCCACCTAGTTGCTCAAATTAGTGGTGATGAAATTTTTCTTCTTATCATATTTCTTTTTGTTCTTTAGGTTGAGCTCTAGATGCAACTTTCAACACTTCTCCTCTATATGACCATCAATGTTACAGTGTTTGTAATGGTTGTTGGGATCTTTTCATTTGTGTGATGTGGCTATTGTCCCCCCCCCCACCTTTCCACCTCTTCCCCTCCTCAGAGGTGTCTTAGTGCTCCTTCTGCTTTGCTACATTAGATTTCCCTTTCATTTGGCCTACGTTCTCTAGGTATTGTGCCCATACACAAGCCTTATCCATCGATTTGGGTTTGAATAATATCATTTGTATCAATATATGGATGTCTATACCTCCCAGATAATAGAGGAGTACATATGGGTTCTTTAGATAGATATGTAACATTATGACCATCTTTCAAAATTTTGTGGTGTATTATTGTACACTCTGCCCCTGCTTCTGCTTGAAGTAATTCCATTGGATCCACTGGTACTATACATATGTAATAAGATAAAATTATGGCCTTATGAGGGTTTTTAAATCCTCCCACTTAGTCACTAGAGAACCTCCCTCCAACTTTAGGGTTTCCATGTGGATTTCCCACAAGCTCAGGCTATGGCCCTCTAATTTTGGGTGAGCAAATGAAATATTCTATTTGTATTCTATATTAAAAACAATAAAATAAAATTATAATTGCTACAACCAGTGATTTAAATTCATAGTAATGACCCCACCTTGATATGGGTTGATCCTTTCTAAGTTCTTTCTTAGGTTCCCTCTTTGGTTCTTCCTAGTATACCGACTTCCCCTCTTATATAACATCTATGTTACAACCTCCATTTTCTCTAAATAACCCTACATTATTGGTCAAGGCTGCCATGAGTGGGGTTCACATTATGATTTGTACTTGTGAATTATGCTTCTAACTGCACAAACCTATCCTTTGCAGGATATTTAGGGTTATTCATTGATTCATCGACCATGACTAAGGTTTTGTGACTTTCGACTCAACCAATGTGGATCCCTTGCAACTCCCCACAATACACCCAAAGAAACTTGCTTGAATACAAATATGATCCGTAAACTTTCGTGGATATTCCACTAGATAGTTCGTCACAACATATCTACTAAACTATATTAGAAATTATGAAATCTACAATATAAGGGTTTATTTCTCCTTAAATTTATGGATCTAGTAATTATTGTTTATTGTGTATTCATGTAAATTATAATTATGTAGAAAATAGAGAAAAAATAGAACAATTACTCACAAACCACAATAAAAAAAGATATGACTTAGTAAACCCTTTTGGAAGAAAACCTAGTTAGAAGGTGAGGCTACTCTTCTTTCTATTTCCCTAAACGGAAATAAATACAAGAACAAAGAAGTAATACCTATGGCCCATGTGTTGCCACATTGCATAATTGTTTTTTTTTCTCTCCCTATCCACTCTCGATTACTTTGCTCATCTATGGAAAAAATGCACTTGTATAGAATGGAATCCCTTTTCCTCCTACAATATTGGTTATAACATAACTTGATAGACTACTAGTGGTTAAGTTTGACTACTTCAACTCTTAACTAGAATTACAATATCAACTCTTCTAAACTTGTATCCATCATGATCACATGACAAACCCTTTTTCCATGAATAATAGGGGTTGATGTGGCATCCTCTTGAATCATGGTGGTGAAAACAGGAAGATTAAATTTCAAGTGGCATAACTTTTGCATACAAACTCCGATTGAGATGATTTTACATGGTTGGAAGGTATTTGCATGTAGAATATGCTTAGGGGTTGCTTCTTTAGTGACATATTTTTACCCCAAAAAAAAAATCATTTGATGCCTCAAATTGCTTCTAGAAGGTTTCAGATCCCAATTCACCAAATTGGGACCCGTTGGTAAAAATGATCATGTGAGTTGATTCCTCCACTTTTTCCACTTTGAAAGCATTAATATGGATGAAAAATAATATAATGATCCAATCTATATCAAATATAAAGCCTTAAATTAACTCATTTTAATGATGCTTTATGCCCACTGTTATATGAAAAGTCCACGAATTTTAAATAATATTCCCACTTTGATTATTTATCCATCACACACATGTGAAGCATGTCTTCACCTGATTCATTGTTTCAATTTTCCCATTTATTTGTGGATGCTAGGAAAAACTACAATTCAACATCATACTCAAGCCTTGAAATAGGTTATTCCAATAATTAGAAGAATTTTTTGTATTCTTATAGGAGATAATTGCACTAGGTACCCCATGAAGATCTCTCTTGTGAATATTTTTGCAATGGCATCCTCCTTATGGGTAGATTAAATAAAAAAACGAGTTACCTTGATCAAATCATCTGCTACAACCACAAGAGAATGTTGTTTCCTTGTTGTTCTTGTCAATCTGATAATACAATCCAAATTATCACCACACATTTTTATTCTAGAAGTGGCAAATGTTACAAAAAACCTACAATAGGTTGATACTCAACTTTGACTTGCTAACATTCCATGCCTTTGGCAATATATTTGGCCATTTTTTTGTTTTAAATGTAATATCTATAGTGAAATTATATTCCATCTAAATCATAAACAAGAAATACATATGTCTCGCTATTGGCCTACCATTGGGGAAACCAAACAAGTAGCATAAGCACATTTCCTTTGTCCAAACAACTAGATTTAGAGATAACACTATAAAGCAAAACCATAAGGCTAATAATGTATGGGTTTTTACTACCTAACCTATACTTTAAATTAAATCATTTGGCATATTTATTTTTGGAGGAAAGAAAAAGGAAAAAGTAAATTATTAACACGATTACCCTCAGGATGAATACACTTCTTCTACCACTGGATGATCCTCTCCTTCATTAGAATTAGAAAATTCTAACTTGGAAATCTTCTTTGCAAGCTTGGAGACTTTATGATCCATTTCGTTCACTTAGAGCCAGAGATAATTGATGCATAACAAGATTTCCTACTAAGTCTCACTCCTTTTCACAAACATTTTTCTCATTATAGTTTTCACTTTCCAATATAGGTCCAACATTTGAAGATATATGTTGTATCTCCCTCCCATGATTCCAATATTAGGGATCCATTGACCCACATTTTATTCTATTTATTCATACTACATGAACTATCTTTCTACTCTTGTTTCTGCCTCTACGATATTAATTTCATTTCTATCTAGTAGAGGTGTCTACTCCTGATAAGCAATAGCTAAGTTCTTTGCATTTATCTAAGCATGAGTTCCAGGGAGACCTCTGAGACCAATCTTGGTTTTGTTGTGATGGCCTACAACACATCGAAGCATGCTTGGAGGAGCTATTATGACAAAGACAAGGAATTAAGGTGGTAGTGTGATGAGAAGCAAGGAGTATAGGTTACAAAGACAATGAGTTAAGATAATAGATTGACAAGAGGTAATAAGTAGGAAAATTAACAATTTGGCCTGAGGGTCAATAAAGTGTTTCAAGGAAGGAGGAGATGCTAACAATATAGACCACCTCGAAGGCGTAGTGGTGTGGTTAAATGAATGGGGGGTGAACCCGACAATAGACACTTTGAATGAAAATAAAAGAAATTGTAGATTTAAATGCCATAGGCAAGGGATTTGATAACCTAGAGGAAAGAGTGAAACAAAGGCTTGAGGAAGTATTGAAGAATGTTGGGAGTCAAGAAAGAAGACCCAAGATATAGGATAACACTCCAAGCTCTAACAGTAAAAAGAAACTAAGAAAATGACTTCAATAAATATAGAAAACAGAGATAACTAGAGAAATATGCTTACTTTTTTTAGAGGAAGCACAAATCCAGTGTTATAGAAACTTGATACTTCATATTGTCTAATAATTCTCCAGTTTTAGCTTCATAATGGATGAACAAGGAGGTAGAGGACACATAGATTCATCATTTAAACGAGAGGGAAATAACTTACATGCCGAGAGGAGTTTTTTACCACCTTCCATAAACTCAATTCGTGTTGCATTCAACATATCACCATCATTTTCCAATTATTCAAACTATTGAAGGCAGAGTGAGGGTGGGCGACATTGGCTCATCATTATTTCTTGTGCTAGCAAGGTTTCACCCCATCTAGGGGAAAAGTATTTCTTTCTTGTTTTAGCAACCATTTTCTAGTAGTATAGATTACCAAAATATGCATCTTATATACTTCATCCATAATATTTCTTTTCATCTCTTAAGACTTGGGAATATTCTATTTTTGCAAATAAGAAGAACATCACTATTCAATTGTTATCTTTCATATCTCTTCTTTAATTTCTTTTGTTCCAATTTATCTTTCACTTGGCTATAACGTTCATCTTCAACAAGGGATTCAATAACTCTCTTCTTCAAATTAATTTTCAAATACTAACTACTATTGGTTGCATCTTTTTACTAACTGATGATCAACATTGTTTTCTTTTCCTTTTTATGTTCTTGGATTTCAAAATCCAACTCACTTAGAAATTCCATCCATCTATCTAGTATGGCATTCAAGTTTTATTTATTAAATAAATGCTTAGTTTTGAGTTCAAATATATTACTCGTTAAGTAGTACTTCCACATTTTCACAACATGCATTCTTGCAAGAAGTTCCAAGTCATGAGTAATTTCTCATGTTTTCAATTTTCATGGCTAGTATAATACTACATAGTTGTCTTGTATGAGAACCCCACCAATTTTTTAAATGCATGCATCAATGCACAAAATAAATTCTTTATCTAAATCTACAATTTTCATAAGTTGGGTACTTGCAAGGAGAATTTTTAACAACTAAATGCTTTCCTCAAATTAGGGCCATTCAAACTTTCTTTTCTTTTACGAAGATGTAATTAGGTGTGCAATTTTGGAATATCCCTTGATAAATCTATAGTAATAACCAACAATTCCCATGAAGGACCTCATATCTTTTGAATCTATTTGAGTGGGCCAATTCATCATGTCCTCAATATTTTTTGGATCCATAGATGTTCCTTCTCTCGAAATAGTGTAACCCAAACAATGAATTTGTTTGTAATAAAATTCACACTTGCTTAGTTATGCACACAACTTATGCTCTCTCTATTGAATTTTTGTAACTATGGTCGACCTTCATAATATATATTTTAGCCTTTCATGTATTTTGTAAGCATGTTCTTCGTGCTTTAGTAAAAATTAATATTATTAAAAGACATGTTCTTCATGTCGAGTTAAAAAAAGGGAAGGAAAATTTGAATTTGTAAAAGTTGACTTTAAGGCCCAAAAAGATGAAGTTGTCGTCCTCCTAGTCAAGTCGGCCATAGTGTAAGACACACCCATTTAGATAGACAAATTACTATATAAATGAGGCATTCGAGCTCCCTCCATGACACAATTCAGTTTTGTTCAAGAAGTTCGTATTTCTGAGGCAAGGACAAGCTTATGTTCTGAGGCATATTCTTATGTTTGGGCATGTGAAGAAGGCAAGAAATAAGTAGACTCATGAGGCAAGATTATGAGACATATAGGCCAAATTTCTAAGGTGCAATGGAATTTCAGGGATGAGCTTATGAATGAGGAAGAAGGGCGAAATTATGTCCTAGGGTAGAACAAAGTATGATTCTCTAGCTAGTTGATTTGACTAGGAGGATGGACCAAGTTTTACCTAGTTATTGATGAAGATGTATTTCCATTGAATTGGAGATTTCTCTATTGAAAAGGTCGTTGGGTTTTTCCCCATGTGGGTTTTCCCATTGTAAACTCTTGTGTTCTTGTGTGACTGTCTCTTTATATTGTTTTTATCGTTGAATTTCTCTATGTAATTATTTTAGGATAAATAATGAATGTAATAAAAGATAAATCTAAGAAAGAATCATAAGAAACAATTATCAAATTGGAGAACTTTTGAAAAATCAACATGGTATAAGAGCTTATGGTGAAAGGGCGACTCTAGAAAGGAAGTCATCCTTGTTTCATGAATCCATAGTTCATAAAATACATTGCAATAATAAGCTTTGTCTATGTTTAAAAGGAATACTAAGCTATCTATCTTAATAGGCCTAAAACCCTAAACTTTGAAAAGGCCAAATATAATTGTAGAAAGAAAAAGTAGCCTCAAAAGACTGAAAATCTTATAAGAATACATCTATTAGGTTATAGGAATTCACTTAGGGCTGAAGGTACTTGTGAATAAAAAATAGAGGACTATAAGAGTGAGATCTATCCAATGTGCACTATTACATAAAGGCTAAATCTCAATAAGTTTGGAAGGTGTCCTTACCTACAAGAAATAAAATTACGTTTCTCTTAATGAATCAAAGGTCTCAAGGAACCTCGGGACCTCAGAAGATCCGAGAATAATAGTCATAGCCTCAGAGGTTTGAAAATATTGCAGGAGGAGCCTATCTCAAGGAATCTGAAGCTCATTAAATAATAAAAGAGCAATCTTTGTCACAACAATGAAGACAAAGAAATATCATCAATTCCCTTAGAAGATTTGAAATACCTAAGTAAATGGAAGAATCCCACCTACAATTTTTGTTTGATCTATTCTTGCGATTCAACCTAGTGTCTTATCTTGTTTATAAGGACATCAAATCTGAAATATCATCTGAATAAGGTGTCCAATTTGTATTAGGTCGAATGACCTTGGTATATTTTAATAGCTGAGGAATACCTCAGACCTCATAACCGAATCTTAATATACCATAAGCCTTAGTAGGTCGAATGTCTCAGATCCTGAAAAAGGTAAAAAACTTCTGAGGAAGCCTTGGTAGGTTATCTCAAAGGGATCAAACCCTTGGTTTAAGGTCAGTTGAAGCAATAAAATCATCTCAGATGGAAATATACAAAAGGTTTCTGAAAAGCAAGAAATTCCTCTCATCAAAATATCTTAAGATAAATCTTAGAGAGTCCGAAGACTCAAGACTAATGATAAAATACCAAACTAATACGCTTAGAAAATCCTTCAGTTAATTGATATGAAACCCTCTTACGATTTGATCAAAATCTTGCAAGAATCAATGAAGCATACCTTGTCTCGTAATCAAATTGAGACGATGTGATCTTGACGATATTTTTTTAGTATGAAGACATGTTGATCATTCTTTGTGAAATCTGAAAGGATTTGAGTTGATGTCTCATTTTGGACTGATATCTTAGTGATTTTTCATGATCTAACATTTTATAAAAGGAGAAATAATGCTTAAGTTTTGAAGATCTCAGTCATGGGATTGCAGACCTACATGAAGTCCAGTAAAACTAACAAGATGTATGTGACATCACCCACAGTGAGGTTTTCCTAAAGTGTTCATTGATCTTAGCCATGTTTGATCAAGTTTAAGTATGGTTGAAATTTTCTTTGAAGACGTTGATCTCCAGTATGCCTTGAATAATAAACAGATTGTGTCAATGCCCTAAAAATATTACTTTACAAATCATATGCAGTTACAAAAATATCCTTCAGTAACCTCTTAAGGACATTTTTTTTGATATATAACATATGAGGATCTTGTCTGAGTATAAAGAAAAAAATGATGAAGACGCAAATTCTGTAACACTATATGCTATAGTGATATGTCTTGCATCTGTAGCTCAATAACTCCTAAAGCATGTCATAAACCTTGCAAGAAAAGCTAAAGTGATGAAGGAAGTGCAACTCACAATAAAGAATAGGTTGAATCCTATTTCAAGGTTGAAAGTTCGCTCGAGAAAGATGAGTGATTTACAAGAAGTTGATGCATGCAGGTTTCTTGGGTTAAAATGTTGTTTTGATAGTAAATCTCAAGTATGCTTGCTCAACGGAACATGAAAGGAATGGTTACACATTACAAAATCTCAAAAATGGAGTCGTAAGGGTATAGGGGTTTGAAGTTAAAAACCCTAGCTAGAAGTTTGTCAACCCTAGTATGAAAAAAGGGTTTGAACAAGAAAGCCCTAGGGTTTATGGATAAAACCCTAGGATTGGACGTTTCTACTGAAAGGAGAAACCTTAAATTTTACACTGAAGGAATGACATAAGGATGATGATGTGGATGAACTTGGTAAAGTTGTAGATGGATGTAAGAGGTCTAAAGATCAAGATGGAGCTGAAATTTTTCTCAAAAGATAAGTATCTTATATCTCTCTTATTTTATTATTACTACTATCATTGTTTTACGAGTATTTAGTCTCTTGTATTTTAATTCTTTGCTTGGTTGTAATTATTCTCCCATGCGCTCCTAGTGAGAATTACAAGTTAAAATCTACCTAGTCTTTGGTACTAGGTGGTAGATAAAAGAAAAGTTATGACAAAAGGACTCCCAGAAATTGAAGTATGTCTTGATCTATGTCGGAAAGAAGTTAGTGTTGAGTTCCAAAATAAGGTATGACTGGATAGAAAGAAGTACAAAACAAAGGATTACCTCAGTAAGAGGGAAAAAGACTATCAAAGGACATCTTTTTAGGTACACTTCTGTTAAAATTTACTATCCTTATGCTTTCTAATGAAAACTACCTCAGATGGATGTAGAGATTGTCTTCCTCAATCAAAGAAGAAGTGCACATAAGGGCTACATGAAGCTTGTGAGTAGAAGAAACCATGTGTTAGAGGGAGAAGCCTTGAACGAAAAGATTTATTTAGAGGGAGTAGTTAAGACTTCCTCAAGAACCATTGTTTTTAGCTTCAGAGGGAGTTTCTCTCTGGATATGAAATGAATATAGCTGACGCACTTCAATAAGATCTGTAGCAAAGATTGCCATGGAAGGATCTATTCCAAGAAAGAAAACCCTATTAGGGTAGCATGAAAGTATCCAAGATGATGGATCAAGAGAATGGAGAAGATAGTTTTATGATAAAACCAAGACATGTGGCTCAACATATGTTGGAGTACCATCATGGTACATTTGGTCATGGAAAATAAATTATGATTTGAGAGATGATTCAAACAGAGAAGTACAACTACAAGGATTCAAATTGGACAAGGAGTGTTGAAGAAAAAATGGGTTTATATATCACTTCAGTTTGGTCTCTGATCTCATTGATGAGTAGGAAGCAGACATCTATTGCACTTAGAGGCCAACTATATGGTAGCTTGAATGGTAAGATGTGAAGTAGTATGACTTCATCTTGGAGGACAATTTGATCATGTGCTAGGCACCTTAAGGAGAGCATTATGGCTCCAATATTATCAAGCATATTGTCCCAAGACAAGCTTGACATGATTGAGTATGTCTCCTCTCAGCAAGAGGGAGTGATGATACAACAACATCAAAGGATAATCATGGTCTAATAGAGGACAATTATTCTTCTAGTGTAAAATATGTTGACCAATTGGGGAGAATAGTCTTGGAAGCCTAGGATCACTTAGTTGAGTGTGTGGCTTTCAAAATCAGACTCAGTCTCTCTAAATTTGATGAGGAGCTCATTTAGCATCAGACCTAGTTACTCAGACAGAGTGTGGCCTTTGGAGTTTCAACACGAGTCAAAGAGTTTAACTAGGATGGTGAACCGAGACTAGTCTAGGTCAGGAGTACCGACTAGTATGGGTCAGTGATACCGACCAGAGTTATGATGATTAGTGGATGCTAAATGTTTTGCCAAGTGTTAGGATTATTAACCAAGATTTTTGGTTAGTGGTACCAAACAATTGTGTCTATTAGTTGATGTTGACAATGTTAGAGATTCCAACTAGTTGATGTTGATATTAATGATGATGTTGATGATGTTAGAGATGCTGACTAGATGATGATGATGTTAGAGATGCTGACTAGATGATGATGATGTTAGACATGTTGACAAGATGATGTTGATGATGTCATAGATGATGACTTACCTTATGTTAGAGATGCTGACAAGGTTGATGATGATTTGTTATAACATTTTAATAGATAAATTGTGTCAACATGAGAACATCTAGATAGACATTATGAATACATCCCTAATTAAGAGGGAGTGATGAATTTTTGTAACTATGGCCAGTCTTCACAATGTATATTTTAGCCTTTAATGTATTTTGTAGTTATGTTCTTCATGCTTGAGTGAAAAGACATGTTCTTCATGTTGATTGAAAAAAAAGAAGGAAAATTTGAATTTGTAAAAGTTGAATTTAAGGCCTTAAAAGATGAATTCAACTTCCTCCTAGTCAAGTTAGATTTAGTGTAAGACATACCCATTTGGATAACCAAATTACTATATAAATGAGGCATTCGACCTCCCTCCATAACACAATTTTCTTCTATTCAAGAAGTTCATATATCTGAGGCAAGGATGAGCTTATGTTCTGAGGCATATTCTCATGTTTGGACATTCAAAGAAGGAAAGAAAGAAGCAAAATCCCGAGGCAAGATTATGAGACAGATAGACCAAATTTCTAAGGTGAAATGAAATTGCAGGGATGAGCTTATGAATGAGGAAGAAGGACTAAATTTTGTCCTACGGCAGAACAATGCATGTTTCTTGGGCCAATTGACTTGACTAGGAGGATGGACCAAGTTTGACCTAGTTATTGACTAAGATGTATCTCTGTTGAATTGGAGATTTCTCTATTGAAAAGGTTGTTGGTCTTTCCCCATGTGGGTTTTCCCATGGTAAACTCTTGTGATTTTGTGTTCCTGTCTCTTTATGATGCTTTTATTATTGAATTTCTATGTGTAATTGTTTTATGATGAACAATGAATGTAAGAAAAGGTAAATCTAATAAATAATTATAGGAAAGAATTATCAAATTGGAGAACTATTGAAAAATAAACACCCTCGATTCTTACAATACCATCCTCAAATGATTCTCATGCTCCTATTTGTTCTTATAATAAATTAGTATATCATCCAAAAAAAATAAGTACAAACCTGTCCAAATACTACTAATAGAAAATGGCAATCTTGTGACTATGTAGCCAAAAAGGTTAGTCATGACATTTTGTATAACCAATATAATAACATATTTAAGCAATTTTAAGGGACATTAAATGACTAGCCTAAACTATTAATAAATTAGTGATAAAAACTCAAGACAAGATAATGACTATGTGAAAATAAATTAGTAGTATTTCTTACATATTGTTTGTATTTGAGTTAATTTAATAGTGTGCTTATTTTTAGAGTGCCTTATCATGTTCATGGTTATGATTTTTCATGTGGAAATTATTTTTGTAGTGTCCATGAATGAGTTGGCTATGATTTGAGACAATCCCCAATAATATGATGTACAACATAATTATTTACAACATATTTAATTGCAACTTGATCCGAGCCCAGATTTTTCCCACTAGCTTAATGTCAATGCATCAAACCAAAGACATATTATACACACTCATCACTAGAATATAATGTGTGTGTAACTTGTAACTATAACACACACACAACCACTTATATTAATTTATTTTCTTATTAATATAACCACTTATTTTTTCCCCAAGAGAAAAAAAATGTATTTTGTATTTCAAGATGTAATCAAAATATAATCATTAAGTGCGCTCACACATGATCCAAATAAATTTTTTCTATGAGGAAGTTCCAAAATAACCATAAATCTCGCAATAGAATAAGGTATTATTAATTATTGTTATAAAGCTAATATATTGTCCACATAGGTTCAAAATTGACAAGCATTTAGAACTATTACATTAGTATATGGACACATTAAAAATCATGTAACTAAAAGGATTGGTTATCAATAACATTGTCATCGACATATTCCAATTGACAAGCTTAGTACATAGGGAGTGTTAATCCCTCATTTTAAAGATGCTTTGTAATTTGATTTTGTTCATTTTTTCCTATGTGGTTCACAAACCTTGGAGATTGGTGACCACTACATCCACAAAATATTTATACCAGGCAAATCCACACTAAGGGACCACTTCCTGCTGGCTCAACCATAGAGCCTTACCCCGAGGGTGTCAAGAGAATTAAACTCAAGACCTCTCAATAGAGAATGTGCTTTAACGATGGGGACTTGACCAATTGAGCTAACCCTCGGGGCTATATATTTTGTTATTGTACACACATGAGAAGGAAATGTACCAAAAGAGCCCCATGATATCCCTTAGATGCAATGCAACATACAACATTTTTTTTCTTTCACTTGATTCATGCTAACCATCCAATTGATGGTCAAACTAGAGTCTCCCCCGAATACTTAAATATTTAGTATGTTCTTCTTTAGACCCAATTCCATGAAATAGAATAGTTCTTTGAATTCCCCTAAGTTGTTGGTACCATAACCTACACTTGATTTAAAAATAAAATAATGAACATATGACAGGTAAAGAACAAATCCAAGGCTAAAAATTGAATCTAATCTCAAATAGGCACCATCAAAATGATACTAGGCCCACAACTTATCCAGTTGGAGCTCCTTCAATACTCTTGTAACTTTTTTCTTTATTATTAGTTTATAAAAAGGAAGTAAGATGGACATAAAAATTCTTTGAAGAGTAGAGTGTTTTGAGCAAGCCAAAACCCCTAGAGTGTAAGAAAAGGGATAACTTGTATTGGATGTAGTATTGGTAGTCAAAAACATTGTAAAAGACATTCCCCTAAGTCTTCTTTTGACCAAATGTTGGCCAAATCTAGTGCTTTCTATATATTCGACCAAACCTAGTTAGAATATCATAATGTAAAAATAAATGGATCAACAATTATTCTTTATCTCTACATAACATTCACATATCAAGACCATGTTGATTTCACCATTGAATATTATCCCATATTAACACCTTTTGATCAATAGCTAACCACATAAATAGATTTGACTTCGCTAGGCTTTAACTTCAATTTTTTTCTTCCGTCATCATTTAACCTCAATAAATCTTGGATCAAACAAGAATTGATATCCCATTTTATCATAATAGTGTTCACCTAAGTCATTCATCATCTAAATCAATTCACTCTTATCATTCCCAAATTTTATATATGCTATATTTAACTTTTTAATGAGACTATTGCGTATGAGAGCTTGCTGACCTTCAATGCATAGAGCATTAGCAATAAGCCAAACTTGATCCCAAATAATTGTATATGTTGCTAAATTTATTCTATGCAAATTTAACCTGCCAATCTATTACACGTGCAATATCATTTCTTTGAGAAATATTATATCCCTATTGCAACCTAAAGTGGTATAAACCCCAATAGGAACAAGTGCACCATTACCAACCTGGTAGTCCAAGTAGGATACCACTATAGGGAACGCTAATGTAAGTGTCTTCTATTGATTAGAAACCTGATGGATATTCTAGGAACATATATTTATCTGAAAATGTCATTTTTAGAGCCCTTCCTTGGCGATAACATTCCACAAGTATTTTTCCACCAAAGAAATACAAACAATATGGCTTTTTAGTCGCCAACCTCCAATTGATTTTGGAATCACCAATCGATGTTAATTTTCCCAATGAATACCATTATGGTCATTACCACGCAGTCAAAGGAAATTGAAGCATAATTCTTAATCTTCTCAAGAATCCTTTTACATACATATGTATATATACATATACAAGTTTTTATATTAATAATAAAACATATAAATAAAATAAATTAAAACAAATAAAAAAAAAATTCAAGTGATGATATCTTTTCCATTTGCTCTTGAATTGACAAAGGGCATGAAACTCAATTGATGGTGGGCATAAAACAATGCCATGGTGGTATGATTTTCACTCAAAATTGAGAGGCTTCAATGAGAATTGGCAAGAAGGGGTTGGAAATTTTCTTGTGAACAAACCATGGCCTTGGCCATGAATCCTTGAACTAACGGTGGGTGTGAAATAATTATTTGGTGGTTTGATTTTCACTTGAAATTGAGAGGTTTTTGTCAGAATTGGAGAGAAGGGATTTAACTACATAATTTTGGGTTATTTTGTCGAGATTTTGGTTTGTATAGTTGAGGATAATTGATTGTATCAAACATTAGCTCTAATTCTTTATTCTTATGTTTAAGTCACTGATGGGTCTCTAAATTAGACATAAATTAAGGCCCATCTGACCATCCTTCAACACATTAAACCTGTCTTTTTGCATTATATAATGTGTTTTTAACTTTAATATGTTCATTATGAAGGTTTATGGATAATTGCATATTTGTGCCTAATATTATTTATTTTTGTGGAATATTGTGAGAATATTGGGTAGATTATGAAGATTTGGAGGAGATAATTTAGGGACTTGCTCCATACTACAGGAGGATCAATATTAAATAATAAATCAAGAAGATATTATGAAATAGTTGCACAGATTTTGGATCTCCAATGATTGAGAAAATCTAGGAATGTGTTCCCTGTCATTTAATGCAGTTTCCTAGTATTGGGAACCACATCCACTAATTAAGGGGTGGGGAAATCTTCCTCCTTTCATGGGGAATGATTCCTAATAATTTTGTATAAGTACCAAGTTGAATTTGCTTATAGGGGTGATTTTTATTAGTATTCTTGTGGAGAGAACTCGTATTTTTGCAACTCCACTGTCATTTTTTGCAGGGATGTAATTGTATTGATGGAAATAATGAAGATTGGTGCCATGTTTAGCTTCTAAATATTGGTCTCCTCCATAGGAATCTAAGTTTCCTTAGGCTTGGCCATCCCAGTAGCCTCGGAGCCCTTTTGTATCATTTACTTTTCTTCCTTTCACTTCTTATTCACATGTATCTCTTGTTCTTGTTTTTTTCTATTTCTGCATTTAGTGTTGATGATTTCTTGTTGTAGGATTGGGTTAAATGGTTGAAGTAAGTTATTTTTCAGGATCACAAGTATCATTTCATCCTTGGAACAACTTTTGAAGGTCATAGTAATCATTGAGCTACCTAGATTAATTTGTTTATTCCCAAATATAGATTTTTAGAAGTCTTTTGTGGCAAATAACAATAAATTTATGCTATTTTTTAGAGCATTCTAACGAGCTTAAATCGAGTTGATTCCACTTGCATTAGATAAAAAAAAAATTCTAGTTAATAACAAAAATTACCCCATTGCATTTTCACTTGATTAGGTTAGGCATTTGATAGATTTACTAGCTCACTAGTTCTCGAATTTCTAGATTTTAGACTAGTAATTTTCTGCTATTTTTTAGCATGGGTTAACAGAGGTCTTTTTGAATGATTCCACTTGGAATGGAGACCTAAGACATCCTATTCAATAACAAAATTTGTCCAATACAATTTGGATTTGATTTTCTTTGTCATTCGGTGAATTATAGTTTCCTGTAGTAAATCTGCATTTTCCTGTAGTAACTACACGATCTCCTGTAACAACATTCCAACATGTATATACTTGCCCAGATTCACTCAAGAAGCTTGGTTATTGTCCCTTAGGGTTGAATAAAGACCCCTAGGCTCTAAATCAATGATTAGAGAAGACTAAAGACCACTTAGGACTTGCCTCTTTACCCATGCAAAACATTTCAACGATTTGGGCTAATGGACATATTTATGAAATGGATAATACAATGATGATTGCCACATCCAATTAAATCTGTTAATGGACTTAAACTCTTTGAAATGTAATGATTGGCATTTAATTCATGATATTTACTTTATGCAATTAGAATAGGTTTCTTTTCTTGTATTTTCTTTCTTGCAATAGGTTAAGATTTCCATTTCGAGCATTTCATTTTCTGCAATTAGTTTAGGATTTGATTTGATTACATGCACTCCATTACATCATGAGAACAAAGGAATGACACATTGTATGCTGCACATATAGTGCCGATACCTCTTAAGTTTGTATGAACCCTGGGTTGATAATTAAAGTGGGTAGCCTTGGGATTTGCAACATTCTTGTTGCAATACCAAGGCTCATCAGTCACCATACCCTTCGATCTATATTGTGCAATAATAGGTTACAATCCATTCTATGAATGGATGTGATTGAAGGTGTTTCTACTTGGTCCTACTTCATATTATAAATAATTCATGCTTAGTTTTGGGGAAATCCCAAGAAAGACTAAATGGAGGTATATTACACATAAATTAGGGAATATGTCGATGTTTTATATTTTGTAACTATGCTTGCTATTTTTCTTAACTAAGTTAAAATGAGTTGATATGGTTAACACCAATATGATTGTATTCATCATAACTACATATGCAAAACTTTTTTGAAATTGAACAACTTTTTGTGCAAATCCATTAACCACCAACCTTTCCTTTTATTTAGAAATGGAATCATCTACCTTATACTCTATCCCACAATCTTATGTTTGGAACTTATAACATTTTCCCCTTAGGTTTCCATATATGGCCATGCCTTTGTATTATCCTTTTGTTGCTACTCGATTAGAGACAAGACTTCAAGGAACCACTGATATCTTACATAATACCATTTCAATAATCATTCGCTTAGACATTTGTGCAAAAAAATATCATAAACATATAAAATTGAAAGTTATTATCTCTGTCAAACACAGGTTATGTTGTTTTCGATTTTGGTCAAAAAGAAACTTTGACTTTCAATTAGTTTTGAAATTTTAAAACATATTCTATGAAGTTTATTAAAGTTTTGAAAAAAATAAATATTAAACTAAATATTTTGAAAATTAAAAAATATTTTTTAATTTTTAAAAATGTAAATTGATTTTTTCTAATTAATCAATCACTATTTTTATGTGGTTTTAAATTGAATTATGAGATATAAAAATGATATTAAAAATAAAAAATCTATTTTTTTTTTCTATTCGCCAAGTGCCATAATAATGAGGATACCTCTTTGAATGTTTACTTGGTTTAGCAGGGGATCCAATGAACAAACTATTTTTATGTGGTTTTAAATTGAATTATGAGATATAAAAATTATATTAAAATAAAAAATCTAATTTTTTTTCTATTCGCCAAATGTCATAATAATGATTGTTATTGCAGTTTTTGCACAACAGAACGCCATGTGGATACCTACCCACCATAATTTAAGCAAGTATTTGCATTAAAAATGGTGGGCAGGGTATCACATGGCATTCTGTTGTGCAAAGACTACAATAACAATTAATTATTAAAGTTTATTAAAATTTATTTGAGTATTTTATATCATTACATTTTGTCCTTTATTTATGAGAAGCTTTGTTTCATGATTTATTTGTGACACCACAAAAGAATATGGACATTCATGTATGGGACCAAGCATTTTATATTGCACGCATTTGATGCATATCTTATGCCACAAATACGCTATCCAATCCCACACTTTTATGTTTTCATCCAGTCATGGGGATCACGAAAACTACACTTGGGTTATCACAGTCAATACATATCTGACCACCAAGAAAACATTCTAGACAACAACCTCTAAGAAAGATTCTAAATTCTCACTTCACAAACACCTCTTCTTAAATTGTTTCTACACATCATATTTATTTATTTAAAAATAAATGTATAACTAGTAATTTTGATATCAATTTGCTTTCAAAATATACTTTATAAAAATAAAAACATCTACAATAACTATAATATATTATTTTGATATATACATCAAATAATATATAAAAAATATAGTAAATATTTTCTTACAATATTTATAAAAAAATAAAAATAAATTTAAACAATATATAATTTACATTTATATACAAATAACATGAAATTTAAATAAATACGCTTACCAAGAATTGTTACTACCCACCATTATTTATGTTTTTTTCAACACTTTAATAAGTAGGGGTAAAAATGTATATGCAAACTTAATTTTATAATCTTACTTAATATCAATAAGAAATTAGTGAACACATATTAATAATAAATTAGAATGGTTATCAATTTAAACAACAAATAACTATGTAAATAAAACAACTCTATTTTTAATATTTATTGCATCGAGAGGCGCAATCTATAACCTAGTATAAGGGCGATATGTAAATTTTTCAGTTGGTCTGTCTTATTTTATAATTAAAATAAAATAAAAAAATAATGTCAGCTTAACCAAACAAATAATAATTATATCAACCTAGATCCATCTAAACCCAGACCTATCATGTGTCGAGAGGGATAAAATCCCTCGAGGTGCAAACCTTCTTTCTATGTAAATAAAACAACTCCATTTTTAATATTTATATTTTTCATTGTTGAAAGCATTTGTCTATATCCAATTTTAGTTCTTTATTGTTTTTACTTTAATTTAGATATCAATTACTCTTCGCATAAGAGGTAGGTACCAAGCAACAATGCCACATATTACACTTGTTAAACTAGTAAAACTATTACAAATGGGGGCTACAATGCCAATTGATTATTTCATAGATCTATCCATACTAAAATGCATGCTTCAAGGAGCCCCATGGGAACAATGCAACCATATTAATTGATAAGAGAATATAATACAAAATTTTGGGACTTTCATGGAAAGCATGAGTAAAAAGGACAAATGGCATTGACCACCACCAAGATTCACTGTTGGAGGTGTGCTATGTTGGCCCACAACCTTGATGCCACATATGTATCTTTGTTTTGACTTTCAACTTCCACTATGAGCAAACAATTTAATGACATAAACCTTTGTTCCTTGATTAATCCCCTTAGCAAGTCCATCCTTTTCAACCAAAGATGACTTGATGATCATTTCCATAGAAAATATGAGAACAAAGGAGAAAAGGAATCCTTGGTACACTTGTTGAAGTTGCGAAAAAATTGGTTTGGGACATTGGTAATAAATGCAACCACATTGACATGACACAATCCTTGAAGTTTATATGATAATATGATAGTTGAATTTGTTTTACTTCTTGACACAACCAAGAGAAATTATTATTCAAAGTTGCCATGAATTGTCTAAATGTCCTTCGCCAAGTAGGGTGATTGTTATTAGATCAATACCCCATGAGTGTGTTGGCCACAATGAACCATCCATTACATGAAATAGGTGTTGGAAATAATACTGAGAGGGGGGGGGGGTGAATCAGTATTATCACATTAATAAAACTTTTTCATTTCCATAATCAGATTCATATATGCTACTTCCACAACTTCTTATGATTAAGTTAATTGATCTTCAATGAGGGCATTAGAACATTATCAACCATATTATCAGATAACAGATGCAGTAATAGAGAATAGATCATCACACATAAGGCACACACATGAACACCATGATATAAGGTGGAAACCCAATGCGGGAGAAAACCACCTGCTGCAAGTCATCTCAATCTTCTTCTTAATAAGAAAATCCTTTTACAATATTTGTACTGGTGCAGTCTTATACCAGTACGGGAGCTACAACCCCCTTTGCTCTTGTACTAGCCGATCCATTTACTAGTACGCAGGCTACTACCTGCAACAATGCTCCAAAGATTTCCTTTAGCTCTTGTACTAGCTTAGATACTAGTACGTAGGCACCGGCCTACAATCTTCTCTCCTTCAAGTACCACGTTTCATCAATTTTCATACTGGATACACTGAAGCACAACCCATAATCATTTACTCAATCACTGCAGTTATCAGAACATAATACCAGAGACCAGACATCACTTCAAAACCCAGAACACCTTATCAACAGAGAAATTCAATCAACAGAACATCTTAACACAGAGACGCAATTTTCCCTTCTGTGGCCTGCGTCGAGACGCAGTTCACCTTCTGCTGCACTGCGTGCCCACGCACTGTTCCTTCAACTGCACTGCATCCTGTTGCTTCAGGGACGCACCCAGAAACACTATCGCGTCGCGTCCTGTTGCCTCAGGGACGCACCTGAACCTCGTCTGCCCTGCGTTGCCACGCAGGTCTCCTCTTACTGAACTGCGTCCCGGACGCACCTGAACTTCGTCTACCCTGCGTCCCCACGCAGGTATCCTCCTACTGCACTGCGTCCCGACGCACTTTCCTTTCACTGTACCTGCGTCCTTTCGGGTATGAATGATTTCAAGACTTTAAGTGTAACCCAAACAGTCAGATCTACAGATCTGATCTTGCGCCAAAGAGATCACGGTCCTTCAGTAGATTCGCCTTTTAGATCTAGACCAGATCTCACCTCATAAGATATTCAACCAAAGACATGCCTAAACCAAATGATCTCCTTTTCTTTATATAGGCAAGCTCCTCCTCAAATCATGGAACAATACCACGAGCCGACACCACAATAACACAATACCGTCGGCTAGATACCAAGAGTAAAACACAAGAAACCCCCACGTGTGCTTTTCTCTGCCTTAAAAAGTGTGCACTGGGTGGACGTACCTCCTGAACGGCTGGCCTGCGTCTCTGGACGCGGCTCCTGCATGGTGTACCTGCGGGTACGCACCTTCTGAACTGACTGCCTGCGTCCTTCTTAATTTTTCAATAAATTGAGGGCCTTGTCATGGGAGTTTCCATCAAGTACAACATCTGTAACATATAGCCATACCAGAAAACATAATGCCAACAATAGGTATGACAAATATGGCTTTGGCAGCGCAATTGAAACATGTCTCCAGATGGGTGGAAATAAATGAGAGTAATGATAATAATGTCTACATGAGGGAAGGTTATTTCACTATCATTCTTAGTTAAATTGCACTACATAACATGTCCTTGTTGTATGGATCCACTAGTGGAATATATATTGCATAATGGTGCCATTATGGGTTCATAATACATCATGATTATCAAGCATTGATGATTATAAAGGATTGTTATTCTTCCTATACGAGATTGATTTTGGATTTGTAGGCATGACAAATCTCTTGGCTTGCTATCCAATTATATCATATTTAGTGTGCCTTATCTTTATCACATTGCCTCTATAAATTGTTGGGGAAGTTTAGTCAATAAATCGAACAAATCATTTTTTTTCTCTTCTAATTATGAATCCCATGCTTGTTATTCATGGTATATGTTTCCACGGGTCAAAGGACCCTCATGGGATCAATTTGGGTCCTTGTGTTATAGCTATTCTCCTAAAAAGTTCTATATTTTGCTAAAATGTCCCAATGATTCCATGTCTTTTTGCATCCCTTGTTATGTTGTCTCACCTTTGGTTTCTACTCTCAATGTAATTACTTTCTTGGTTTCTCCTTTGATCAATAGTGCTTGGTTATCCAGACTCCCATTTATCCTTTTACTTTTTATGTCACCCTACTTGTTCTTAATCCTATGTTTGGAAGTCATGGTAAGGAGAAAGGGTGGTTGTAGTGGGCTTGGTAGTCAAAGCATAAGCGGCAGAGGCTGAAGAGGGCCTTTTGGTTTAAGAGTTCAAGATAGGAGGTTGCTAACATACATTGGGAATAAAAACCTCTCAACATATGTGAACATATATCCAATGCCGAGGACATGATCTAGCTCGATTGTAGGGTGATGCATGACTTGGAAATTAAAGATGAAATTTGAACTTAGGTGATAGATGTAGGTAACTCAAGGGTTATACCAATACTTGAAACTATTGAACTATAGCTATATTACCAAAACAATGATGGGAAATATTCTTTAGGACAAGGATGAGGCAAAAGAGGAGGTTCTGCTCCAATTGGATAAGGTGTTGCTTCAACTAAATGACATTAAGGCCAAACTCCTAGCCTCTTCTTTTGAGGCCCCAAACCACTCAATTGTAGCTTGTATAGGACCTTAATCAATATTGATGACAATATCCATGTCATATATTAGTTTATCATGATTACATTAGTTGTTTTTTGTCATAACCTACCAATTCCTATCAACTATCACAGGGATAAGCAACTTATATACTTTATAGTATTTTGTGATACAATTGGTAATGTACTAGCTTAGAATCTAGTCTGGACAATATGGATGGACACCTTATTTTTTATGGTTGGTCAGGTTTCCTAAGTGGCCAACCAATTAAAGACATATGATATGTAGCATGATATATTTTTAGATGATCAAATTAGTATAATATAGCTTACGAAAAAAATAATTTTTTCGTCTACATGTCCTATTTAAGTTACACATATGGGACATTATTTTTCTTTTCAAGTGAAGCATTTCATCCTTAATTCTAACACCGTGTAGAATATTCCTTTCTTGCTTCACAAATGATTCATGTAAGCAGACATAAAAGTTAAAGCCAACCCAAGAGGGAACACTCAAATCAAGGAATACAATATTTGAAGTAATTGGAGATCAACATGATATAGAGAAGGATAAAGAGAAAGAAGTAGAGGAGGGATACAAGGTAGAAAGGGAAGTAGAGGAATCAAAGGAATACGAAAAGGAAGTATAGAATATTGATGGGGAAGAAGAGGAAGCAAAATTCATTCTACTAGTTCAATACCACATGCCAATCTACCTGAGATACCCAAATCTCTTACTTCCATTGGAATCTTGAAGAAATTCCCAAATCCCTACCCTCCCTCATTGAAGAAGGAAATCTAGTAGGACTAGAGATATATAGGAAAAATTGAATATCCCCTTGGGCCACCAACAAACATTGATTTTTTTCTTGTTTTAGGGGGGGGGGGGATACTCAATAAACATTAATAATATATTATTTATACATTATTCTATGTAATAAGTTTGTAAAAATCTATGCTTATAATCAAGAATATGACAAAAGAATTAAACTTAGTGAAGTATGTCCTTTCTATCCATTCATAAGCTTTATATTACTAAGATATCAAGTGTAGCCACATCTCTTTTTTAATACAAATTATGAATTGTTAAAAATAAATAAAAATAATATGTCTCATCCACTCCTACTACATTACTTGCACTCCTTTTAACCTTTTATGTTGCCTAGCCTTCCTCTTCTTCTTCTCTAGACACTAATTGACATAATATCCCAACTAGTAACATCTAAAAGATTTCATTTTACTAAAATATTTCTTTACTTGGCTTGAATCTTTCTTCTTAATCTTATTGTATTATTTCTTCCCTTCCTCATCCTCCTAATGAGGGATATGTATTCAACTTACTTTTGTGGCACTAAATAGGATTCCAACTCGATCTCTTCCTACATGCATTTATCCCAAAGCTTCTTAGAATTACGTAGCTTCTAAAGATCATAAATATATTGGATAAAAGGTTTTCAATATCGTGCGAGTAGATTCAAGGCAATAGACACAAACTCCTTGTCCTTCACTTTTGTCCCTATGGTATCAGATTGATCTCCAAACTTTGTGACCCTGGCTAGATAGCTCATCATTGTATCTATGTTAACCATGTGGATGTCTGAAAATCTTGTTTATCAAGATCATTTATCTAGAGGAAATTGAATTATGATGTAAACCAACCAAAGCCTTGTACATCAACTTACTAATATTCTTATCTACAATGTGAGTGACTAAGTGATCCTTCATCAAATCAAGAATGATTATGTTTGCATTGGTCTCCTTTTTAATATTTAAGGCCAATAATTACCGGTTGGTAAGAACAACAATCTCTTTCTCGACATGCTCCCAAATCTCAGCCTCATCTAGAAGCATTGTTACTTTATTTCTAAATTATTATGGATATTCCACTAGATAGTTTTTCATAATAGTTCTATTAAAGTAAACCAAATTCTATACTCTGAAGGTTTAGTTCCTTTAGATTCCATATACATTATTATTGATTTTGTTTTTTATGCATGCAACATATAAAATTCGAAAAATAGAAAACATTAAAATACAAACACACATCAACCATAATGAACACTGAGATATGCTCTTGGAAACCCTTTTGGGAGCAGACCTAGATGGATGGTTAGGTTGCTCTTCTCTCTTTTGTCTAGAATGGAATATTGTAAGTACAAAGGAGAAGGCACTATTTATGGAGTTACTTGAGACCTATGGCTCGTGGGATACTACGAAACACAAATCCCCTATGTTATTCTCTCTCACTCCCTCTACCATGTTGTTTTTCTTTAATGTGGAACAATATATAATCAAAATTAATGGGAACTGTTTTCCTCCTAGCGGCTCGGTTATAACACAATTTGATAGCCAACTACGGGTTAAGTTTTACTCCAAATCTCATTAAAATTACAAATTTGACCCTTGTAGAGTATTATTCATAGTATCCATGTAACTATCCCATTTTCAATGATTAATGGGGGTTGACATGGCATCCTCTTAAATTATGGTCATCAATCATGATATGTCAACTTTCGAGAGGCATAAATTTTCATCCGAACTCCTATTGATGTCTTTGTTGCATCTTTAGAAAGTATTTGAGTGTAGAATAATGTCATAGGGATTGAAGCTTAAGAGGTAAAGTATTACCTCCAAAAAACACGATTCAAGCTATTTAACTATACCTAAAAGGTTTTAGAATCTAATTCTCCAAATTGGGTCTCACCAATAAAATTTATCTTGTAAGTTGATTGCTTCAAATTTTCCACTCTAAAAGAATCAAGATGGATGGAAAATTATATAGTATTCCTATATGGAACATACCTCCCCATTTTTGGAGGTTTTTGTTCCACAAAATATTTACTAAATGAGTTGAGGAAAAAATTCCTCTACATTCTCTCCGAAGTACCATTTAGCCTTGCTTGGAAGCTATCCTTTCTACCTTAATCTACTAAAGGTCATGTTGTCCCTATATTATAGTGCTAGACATCTTTTACAAAACTATATCCTCTGTCAACTTTGCCTAAGTATATAGAGATAAGTCCTCTATGGAAGGAAGGACCTTTTGCTCTTCCCAATCCAACATGGAAGGCTCATAGAGTTTGAGATTTTCCATAGTCAGCATTGAGTAAATGCACATGTATGGAGCTAGACTGATTTTCTAGGAATTATCTCCCAAATTTTCTAGTATCTTGAAAGGACCATATTGTAGAGCCTTGAATTTCTTGCGAGGACCCTATAGCCTTTCCTTGTTCAACTGTAATCATACTCTCTCTCTAATATGAAAATAAATATATATATAAAATAATATAAACATAATAATACTAACTAAGAAGTATAATTAATCATTATGAAAGGACATGTCTTAAAGGAAATGACTATTATGAAAGGGCCCTTTGTTAGGTATGTATACGGGGCCCCATTGTACTTTCATATCATATAATTTCTACTTAACACTTATATATACTATTTATTTATCCATAGGGACATTTTCATATTCCAGATATTCTAAATATTTAATGTGCGAGTGAACTTTATTCATCTAATTTGATATCAAAGCTCTGTTTTTGATCCAACCTTTTTCCACACTCTTATTAGAGCTACTATTTTTATCCACGATCATGGCCATTTCCCGTACATGTTTTTAGCCACATTGAAAAATTTTCAGCATTTCTCTGATTTGGGTCTTTGACCACATCCTAAGTTTAACCATTTAAATTTAAAAATTTCACTCCCAATTGAATATTGTTTGACAAAATTTGAAATAGATGAACATATTGTCCAAACACTTGAACAAGCAAAAGGAAAATAAATAAATACAAAAAAGGATAGTTTCCCTTACAAATTCGACAATAATTAATATTTATTATTATTATTTCTTTTAATGAACGAGTGCCGCAAAAGTAACCAATTACTGTCATGGAGGGAATATACAGGGTAAGTGGTAGCCAATGTCAAGGGGTTGAGAATATTATCAATATACAAATTAGAGGTTGAAATGTTATCAATTTTCTTCAAAGAAAGTCCATGGAAATGATTTTCCAAGGACATGTAGGTATAGGTAAAGGACTATATAGATCATGTTTTCTATTATTAGGCTTATTACTACAATAAAGTATACATCCTCTAATGAATCTATGTACATATTATTACATACTAGGCTACTAACTATGTAAATCAACGACTATCTTCCCAACATAAAAAAATCCCTACAACCCTAGAGGTGTGAGCCTCTTTAATCAACCATAGTCGATCACCTTTAGGAAGACCTAACTTGTCAAGCCTATAAAGTTACCTATTTTGGAGATGATAGTCGATTATGATGTCACTATCATTCACATGAATCTAGCATTGTAGCTATTGATACACATCCCTTGAGTCTTCATCCTTTGTATATGCCTCTTGATATGTATCATGGGTGAAAAGCTCCATGTGCATCATAACTCCTAGAGCTATGATTTTTGATGCGGGTATACTTGACAACATGTCAGTCAAATTTTTATGCTACCCTTATTGTACTTGAGCAATAAATGAAACTACTTTAAAAACTCCATTCACTTGTAGTGTCTAGTCTATCGTAACTTAATTTGGGTCTACACGTATTGTAGTCACTAGTGATCTATGTGGATGATTGTCTCTTTTCCCATTAGATAACATTTACACTTTTTGATAGTTTGTACTAGGGCATATAGATCCTTTTCATAAGTAGGTTAGTTGAGAACCACCCCATGAAACACTTCAAAATGGTAGCATATAGGCCTCCCTCCCTGCATTAAGAGAAATCCCATTGCATACCCACTCACATCCATCTCCACTCTAAAGGGTTGCTGCAAGTTTGGTAATGAAAGAATTGGTTCTTGACTAATTGTTTCTTCAATTTTTTAAAGGTCTTACGTTGACCCTTTCCCCCCACTCAAAACTCTTTCCATATATGGCATGCAGTGGTGCAACTATTACTGACTATGAGGCTATGAATTTTCTTAGGTACTATGTTACCCAAACAAAATTCTTGATCTTAGAAAAATTTATAGGTGTTGAAATGTGTTTCTTGGGAAGTACTCCCACAACCCTTGGGGTAGTGGGTTTGTGAGGCATTGACTCACAAGATGTGGTTTGTGGGCTGTGCACCCAAGCAACGGGCTTTATACCCAAAGCAGTGGGTAAAAGACCCATGTGGAAATTGACTTTTTTATTCATTAGATACATGAGGGGCACCCTTGATGGACTAAGGGCACCTAGGGCTTCAATGGTGTGGGAAAAAACAAATGAAACAAATTTTATCTGTTAAGTTATTAGTGTTTAAGAATGATTTTCTTAAGTTGGCTTGAGCAGAAGTGGCGACCTTTGGTGGCTAATGGACTCCACCATGAACACTATAAAAGGAGATAAGATTGAGTTTATTTGAACATCCAAGAAAACATGTTCTCAAGTGTTTTCTGCCCAAGGAGGAGTGTGAGTACCTTAGTGAGCCATGATCCTTAAGGAGGGATGAGTTGAAGTTGTTATGGTCTTTCATAAGTCCATTAAAAGAAAAAATTTAGCCCAGGCAAGAGGAAAATGTCTATGTGTTCATTAATGCCCTCGTGGAGGTTTGTTTGTGTAGGATTTAAATCACTTTATGTGATGGTTCATGCCCTAGTTAGGGTTGCTTTTGTGTATACTTAGCTGCACTAAAGGTGTGTCCAAAAGTTTTTGATACTCAACTCTAGTTTTTTGTGCATAGAAGAGAAGGTAGAGACCCTCAGAAGGTGAGACAAAGATAGGTTTATCTTTGTGATATGGGCCACATATATTGATTATTATTATGTAGGGTTCATGTGTCATGTTTGATCATAAAGTGGGCAAAAATCACCCTCAAGTGTGGACAAAAGAGTGTGAATTTGGGATAGCAGTAAGGGATGATATAGCGTGAAGGTAGAAGGGCTGATTCGTTAGAGAAGAGTGCTAAAGATGATGAGTGTAAGGTATGTTCATCTGAGTATTATATGGACAACATGTTTACATGCCCAAGTATTGTGATATTGGAGTAGCAATATCATTGTTAGGAGGCTGACTTTTATAGTCCCTAAGTACAATGATTCATGAGCAGTTGAGCCAATATTATGAAGGTTGTTTGTTGCTTCACTAAGTATAATGAATACAAGTGGTAATTAATCATTGTGAGGGTTTCTTGCTGAAGCCTATGTATAGCGCTATTTGAAGTGGCAATTTAATATTAGAAGGTAGCTTGTGGATACCCTAATTATAGTGACATTTGGAGTAGCTAGAGGACTCTTATAGGCAATATTTGTCGGCCGATGTTCAGTTACCTTGGAAAATCAATGCCATTGATAGAAGGTAAAATTTGAGGAGCTGATATGTGTAGGTGAATCTAAAGTTGGAGAGGACCTTATGAGTAACAATGGTAGAGGTGTTGGAGAAGAAAGATCTCTGCATGTATAGGTGGGAAAGGACCTGCCAGGTGCTGAAGATAAGTGGACTAGGGAAAGTGTAAGTGCTTCTTTAGCAAGTAAATTTTATTCTTGTTCAAGGAAAAATTGATGGTTATATGTTGTTGACATCAAGCCTTAGTTTTCCTTATATCAGGGCTAATTATAGGGGCCATCATCCCTGGTGTTGTCACCTATTTCAAAATATGTTTTTAGTTGTCAAAAGAGTACAAAAGAGAAGAGAAGTTTGAATTCATATTCCAAGCCTAAAAATGACTTAAAGTATAAATCATATCCTCTCCACTGGAAATTTCTCTGAACAAGCTTTCCAACGATATGTGGAAGTCCAAAAATGGATTCTTGGATCAAAATTTATGGTCTTTTGAAGTTCAAGGATTAAAGCCTAAGTAAAGAGGGAAAATCGAAGGTTCGATATCAGAGCTCTGAAATATCAGAGGTCCAACAACATAGAATATCGATGATCACAATCAGAGGTTCCAACAATCAAGTATATCGACGATTGATGATCACATTTCAGAACTGCAAGCACATCTGTGTATTGCATGTTAGAAGTTCGATATATCGACAATCGCAAATGGAGCAGGTAGTATCGGAGATCGACAGTCAACACATCACAACATCAAGAAGATTGGCACATCGAAAATCAAAGGATCACAACTCTTGAACACCTGAACCTTGAAAATGTGCTGATAGTGTAAAATCACCAGGGAACCCAAAAATAAATTTACAAAGGATTTCCCCGCAAAACCAAGGGCGGATGAGCTCTTTTCTCTCTCCTCTAGTAGGATGCATGGTAACATCTGGTTAGTCCCAATAAGCTACATGTGGTGACACAAGATTGGTTCCGATAGTGATGCATGGTAGCACAAGATTAGCTTTGATAAGGACATGTGGCAGATGACGTGGCAATACAAAAGGACATGTGTCATGCAGTTTTGGCATTTTAAGGGGGCGTATTCATATGACACGTGTCGCCACTCAGGAAGTGCCACATGGAAGTGATGACATCACATCAACAATCACATATTTGATGTTGATGGATATTGACACTTTATAGCAGTGGACACTTGAAAAACAATGATAAAGGGGCTTCGATACAGGGTTGGCGCATAGTCACAAGAAGAGTCAAAGAGCCAAAGGCACGAGGTTGGAGCAAAGCTGACAATCGAAGAAACCCGAATATCAAGACTCCAGAGTAAAAACCCTGATTGAAAGCCACCGATAAGGGGGCTCTGATATATTGGGCTATCGTGCATGGTCGTTAAAGAAACTTAAAGGAAAGGGGAACTAAGCTATTTACAAAGGAAAAAGGCCCCTGTACAGGAAAAAAAGGCCCTAATGCCTTAAGGCGAAGCCTTCAGTCATGACCCTTGGCCCTATGGAGGAAAATGCAGAAAGGAGCTAAAAAAAGGGGGTGAAAGGATCCCAGAACTTGCCTATTTTTTAATTTTTTTAAGTATAAAGTGCCAATACAGAGAATATGTGATATAGCATTATGACAATGTTATTGGGTATATTAGGCTCCGAGAGTGTTATAGAGGAAGTTTAGAGGGATATATGAGTTGACAACTTTGATTCCCGAACAAAATAGAGGCCATCACCAATCATCGCTCCCAACTCCATAAAATGGGAAATTCATTCAATTCAGGTGGGAAGAGACAGGGGCGATCGAGTAACAGAAAGAGGCACATTGTGGAAGATATGTGGCTTGATCAGAGGTCATCACAGGAAGTGGTGTGGAGATATTTTGGCTATAGTCACCAATCAATTCTTTCTCATGTTTTGTATTCTGTTTTTTTGTTATTTTTTTATGCTTTATTTTAAAGAAAGGAATCATTCTGTTGCAATGATTTGGGAAACAAAGCATTAACATGCCGAGATAGCCAGTAGATCAGATAGTTGGAGATTAGGCTAAAGATATTTTTGTAACCTTTTTCAAAGCTTCCCCCCTCCTTATAAAAAGAGGGAATAAACAATTAAGAGAGGTTCCCAAATTCTGCAAGTAAGAGGCTCAAATTTCGTGGTTCCACATTGGTTCTACTTGCCTGTTCATGAAATATTTGAGAGATAAGTGTTGAATGCATATGGAATGGTGATTTGGAATGATCTTGGAGGATTAATGAAACTATTCTGTTGATTCCTATTAGAGCAATAAGCAATATGTTTTCCTCTTTGTATTTCACTTCATGTATGTTTTTCTTCTCCTAAAATTGTGTAAAGAAGCTGTAGGTTTCACTCTCTCATGGTTATATGTATGCTGTTGAGGAGTAATATTCCCTGTGTTAATTAAATATTTACATGAGTTATTTGATATCTTACAATAACTTTACAATAAAAAATTTACTTATGCTAATTAGTGACAAGTGTGTCCATAAGGTATAGAGTATGAGATCTTAAATTACACTCCACAATTTCTGCCAATTCACCTCCTCATTCTTTCATACTTCTGTTGGAGCTTGATGCTCAGGATTCTGTATTGTATCCATCCCTCAGCATCAAATTCCCTTCTTTCATTCCTCCTATTCATGTTACTACAACACCAATATTAAGGCTGCCTATTGTTGTTTGTCTGCCATCGGAATTAGCCATTTCTCTTTAAGATTAACTAGATCTACCCCTTGTGTATTCAGATCCATGTATTTGCTTGAGTCTACACTAATGAAAGGCTGTCGAACCAAGCCCCCTTTATTATATTTTTCAAACTATGTGACAATTAGAGTGTAGTAGAAATCCCTATTCATAATATTCGCATGCACTCATCTCTTAAGATGTCCTAGGCACTGGTATACAAGAAACCCACAGGCTATCTTTAGGAGGTTTCTATATTTCCCGAAGCACTTGTGCAATAGGTGATAGAAAAAGTTACAACACCTGGTACGAGAGCCCTATGTTTGTTGTATTAAAATTGTAATATGACAAGTTTTGGGTTTGCAAAAATCTATTGTGTACTTCATTGATCCACTTCTATACATTTTCTGCTATGAAAAGTGCTTGGTGTTGTGGCATTTTAATGTGTTTGTAATTGTGTTTTTGGAGATAGACCTAATTTTGAGATGCTAAGAAAAAATCAATAGAAAGTACTTGCCACTTCACGATGACCTCCATCTTGGTAGGATCTATCTTGAGATCCCGTCCACCAACCACATAGCCTATATACACCAAAGAATATTATGAAAATTCACAATTATTGAGATTTTTCCAACAGTTGGCGCTTCTTCAAAGTCTTTAGCACTTTCATCAACAATTAAGAAGTATAATTAATAATTATGAAATGTCATGTCTCAAAGGACATGAATATTATGAAAGGGCCCTTTGGTTTACTCTGATATCATATCATTTTTACTTAAGACTTATATATGATATTTATTCATCCATATGGCTATTTTCATATTCCAAATATTTTGAATAATTTGTGTGTGAATGAACTTTGTTCGTCTCATTTGGTATCAGAGCTTTGTTTTTGATTCAATTTTTGACCACACTCTTATTAGAGCTATTTTATTTATACCTTACCTTGGCCATTTCCCATACATGTTTTTTTAGGCACACTAAAAAAATTTCTTGGTTTCTTTGATTTTGAATTTGACCACATACTTGGTTTTTGTAGAAATATGGTGTAGAATTGCAATTGCTAAAGAAATTTTAATCTAAATCAAGAGACACAATTCTACTCTATTGTGCTACAAACATTAATTCACAATTTAGAACAACAATATCATACATGTAGTAAGAAATAACACACATGCAACATATTTTTCTAGGGGAAAGCAACTGCTAAAAACTCCTTATGCCTGCTTGCATTGAATTAGATGAATAGAGATGTATTGCAATTTCTAGCTCTACTTGAGCTCAACCTGCAAGTGAATAACCTATCTCTCTACTCAATGAGAAGCTCTGATATATAATTAGTCAAATTATGCCTTAGCTTGAGCTCCTATTTCCTTGCATAAATATTGAGGAATTAGGCCCCTATTATTTAGGAATTTTCCTCCAATTGATTACGCAATTCCCAAAGTTGATCATCTGACTACTTGCAACACCTGTAAACTCAAGACTAGTCTACAACTGATGTTACACTGTCTTGCAATATCCACCACAACTAGGAACTCAAATTATTTGCATGCACTAGATATTTTTGGTCGATTGATCAGTTAACTAGATGATCACTGAGTTAGACTATTGTCCCACTACACAACTGACCTTCCACTAGTTCCTCCAACTGTTAGAACTAGTTTAACTGAACTCAAATAGATATAACTAAACCGGGTTACTAAAATTTAGCAATCACACATGCTTAACTAAACTCCAATCCCTCTAACTCAAATTTACTAAGCTAACTGAGTGACAAGAACCATGTCACAAAAATTAACTACATCCAAGTTGTCCGTTGATGTGGAAATTCAAATTTTCTCAATTTGACCAAGGCAATATCAAATTGAGATTTTCTTGTTGCAATTTTTAACACTCCCTCTAAGCAAGAAAGGGATTATTAACCATCCCTATCCTGCACCTATGGAACTCAAACTTCCTTCTTGACAAAGCCTTTGTCAAGATGTCAACATTTTGTTCCTCTATTGGAATGTATTGTAGCAACATTATTTGCCTCTACAGACTGTCCCGTAAATGGTGATACCATATGTTAGTGTGAAATTTCTTGGAAGATGTACCAAAAAGACTTCACTTAAGTCACTAGGTGACAAGTGACCCTAACAAATTTTTTTGGCTTCTTATGCTTTAGATATGCAATGAAAAGTGGAAAAACCTGCAACAAACATATATGATCCAAAGAAGCAAACAACAATATAGATATCCAATGCAATAACCCAAATGGAAAGACTTCAAAATGAAGAAATTATTTTATTGATGACACCTAGTGAAGGATATCTATAGAAGGGTTTGCAAATTGCCCTATGTGGGATGGTTCTTTTGATGTTCCTGATGCTTCAGTACTCGATCTTCTCTCTCAATGTGTAAAAAACCCAAAACAATGTGGAGAACTCAAATGGGAGCTCAAAAGAAAAGAGACGATAATGATGATGATGATAATGATCATGGTCAAGAATGAATGGAAAACCCTCCTATTTATAAGAAAGTACTAAGTTAATCTCGAAAATGGATAATAATAAAGTAATATTGACCAAATTAAGATCTAACCACTAGGAATACTTTATTAAAGTTTTTGGAGAGGGAAAAGATATTCAAAATGGACAAAATCTTTATTTAGAAATAATTAACAAATAAAATGATTTATTAATTATTTCGCGAGGATTAAGAATGGTGTGAAATTGAAATAATTATTAAATAGTGATTTAACAATTATTCAAATTATAGAAATAAAGAATAATAAATAAATAGTGATTTATTTAATTATTCCTAGGTGATTTAATCAAACATGACAAGGAATAATTATTTAAACAATGATTTAATAATTATTCCTAGAGAAAATTAAATAAAGAATGATTTATCTAATTATTCTTATGGTTTTTTTTATAATAATTTAATAAAAATGGTTTACTAAATTATTTCCCATGGTGAAAGTGATTTTACTATGGTAAAATTAATCCTACATGGTGTATTTCGACCCACCTAGTTAGAAATGGCTAGGTGATCATTTTTTGGTGATAACAGATCCCCCCCCAATGTATTAGTGTTAGGATCAAATCATATGGCTAAAATACGTTGTAGGTTACACTTCCATGAGACACCAAAGGAGAGAGAGAGAGAGAGAGAGAGAGAGAGAGAGAGAGAGAGAGAGAGATGTGAAGCAATTCAAGGATAAACAAAAACGGAGGGTGCGAGGCCTACTAAATTGATAGAAGTCTCCTTTTATGTTAAAGTACATGATATCAAATGAAGCGAGGGAGGCATACCCATATCCGCAGAGATAAATGCATACAAAGAATAATGTTGAGCCCAACAATGGGGGACTGAGTTACAAAGTACATGATACATGATATGTTGACATCAATGGGCCATCAAATAATACAGTGGATCCCATATACATAATGCACCTGGAAAGACATAGGTCAGGACAAAATATAATAACATCCGAGTAAATGAGATGTAATGCCCCTCAAAATGACATGGTGAAGGGGCATCGCAACCAAAGAAGCTCTGCTAAATAGGAAAGGGCTCTGAAGATCTGAATGGATCATCTGAAGGAGACATGCATGTTGTGGGCACTGCAAGTGGCGGAAACCAAACCCATCACATATGCAGAACTACATCTGAGGCTGGAACAAAATCGATGAACATCATTTCATGTGGGGAGCTACCTGAAGGGACACCCCCTCATGATGTCTGGAACATCTCACACACACCCGAGAATCATTGGGACAATCGTTTAGATCACCGAACCATCAAGTGTACGATTCTCAATCGTGCGATAAGGAGATGGAATCAAGCACATGAGAAACAACCAAGTCAAAGGAAAATGATGATTCCATTTACTTGATTCGAGGCACCGAACAAAGATGGAAGTTGAAACTAAGGTACACCGCCCTCCAGACCAATCTTCTAGAATAAATGTGCTAAAGTTGACCGAAGAGGGCCTGCCAGAGTTAAGGCGATAAAGAATCCTTAACAAAGGAACAAGGAATCATAGTAGAGTGACTGGTGGAATGACACGGAGGATGATGATGGAGGAAAACAAAATGAGTGGTAGATTGATAACTTCCCTTTTCAAAGCATAATATGTATGGTTGACCTGACAACAACTATGGGGTTTGGAAAAGATGGAGTAGTAGAGATGAAGGCCAATTATGAATAAAATGTGTGGATGCGACACAAAGATGTATGGAATACTATAACTAGACTCAAGGGGATTCACAACAGATGCCATAGATACAAGGGTGACTCATCTCGAATGTTCTAAACAAGGGTGACTCGATGATGCTGCCACATAGGAGAGGCCCAAAGGGGACCATGAAAGCATGAGTAAATGATGGTTACTCATGAAGAAATTCAACTCGTGAGTCAACTAGTGCAAAAAGTAAAGAGGTACTAAAGTACAGGTGGCTCAAGTGAAGAAATTTGATTTTAATAAGCATATCCATTATAGAACTCAATGAGATCTTTCCAACGGTATTTACTGTTTGTTAAACAAAGCTATGGTTTGGTCGCAATGGGCGACGGAAAAACTAAGGTTTTTCCTATAAAAGGGATTTTTTCCCCCAAATCCAATTCATTTGCATAGTGAGTTGTGGAGAATTTGGAGAGGAGGAGAAGGCCCTAAATCTTGTGGAGATCATAGCAGACAAAACGACCATTGGAATTAGGATCTACAAGTTGGAGGTAGGTGGCCTAACCTTACTCATCATTTTTGGTGGATTAGACTTTTAGATTAGGGCTTCAGTTCACTGTGGGGGACCCCTTCTCATCCTCATGGTTACAACACACTTTTGGGGGCCTGTTCTACTTTCTAGAATGTAGAAACTGGGCCCACAAGTTTGTCCAACAAAATTTTGAGGGAAAAAACTGTGTTCATGGCCTAGAGGATAGATAAGACTAGCAGTTTATGGTGAGCTAAATATAAATACTTGAACATGCCTTTGAATATGAACTGAAAAAACATAATGGTAGTTTTCAGGTATGGTAAAGCTAAAGGTGTCATGGCAAGAATGACATTTGGAGCCCCTGCGTGCTGATATTCGGGGGAACCAAGCAATGAGAGGGGTGTTGGCACGATATGGCATGATAAAGTTCTTAGATAACCCTTTGATGAGGGCCAATGAGCCTTTGCTGTCAAGGATTGTGAGTTGTTGGGATCCAGAGTAGGATGCCTTTGTAGTGTAGGGGCACACGATGGAGATCACGATCCAAGACATATATTTCTGACAAGATTCCCCCCCTTGGGGCTAGCAGGGGAGATACATCCAGTGATACCTTGTGGGAGGCATATAGGTGAGTTTATTGATCACCACTTTGTACCGAGGGGTCGTGAAAAGGGAATGACCATCCAAATCAGTGATTTAGAGAGGCTTGAGACATGAGCTACAACCGCAACAATGTTGTAGATCTTGGGTAGTCGTGCCTTCCATGATATCAATGGAGGGCAAATGATGCTGGTGGAGAGTATGCTGGCAGGGACCTACTATGGGTGGGTCCAGATGATGTTGTCATTGTTAAAATGACAGTTGATACTATGCAAGTGGAGGACAAATGATAACTGTTCGTTTGGGACAATGTTATGCTCACTCTTCTTTGAGAAGATCCAATGAAGATCCCCACTATTCAACCTCATGTATTCTTTGAGTGTTCTGACCTGATTTTTTGGCTCATTGGGACTATATGCCACTGTACATAGATGACTATCCATATAGTGCCATGAAATATCAAGGGGATCTTAACTTACCACTTCCACCGGGACGAGCGTGGGGTCTAAATGGTAAGTGAAAGTTACTATACATATGATGCATTTAAAGTTTAAGAAATATGTGAACATGGTATTGATTTCTAAACCTTGTGGTATGCAGATATAACACCAGTGAGGTCGATAGGATACATGGGATGAGCCATAGCGCTTGGGGATATAGATTAGGGTGGGGCCACATCACAACAGAGATCGGGGAGTGATGCTCTACTAAAGGATCTCTGATGTATATTTGGCATGCTAGTAATCAGGGTGACAAAGTGCAGGTGGCATGAAATAGAAGATCAATATATAGATGAGTGTACAGGTCTTCCCTTAGAGTGGCGAGGAATTACGTGATGCATTTCTATGGCCAGTCAGGTAGTACGAGATCTACGGGCTGGTGGGATGGAGCCATTGGTTCGTGAGCCTCCAGAGGATAGTGATCAGGCATAGGAACATGTGGGCCCCTTTTTTATTTTATCGTAACATGTAAATGATCATGTCAAATGTATTTAGAGTAGAGGACTACGAACACTATTACGATACATATTTATGATTATGCATCTTTTTGTGATGAGTGTGGTTCGCCATTTGTTTATGGATGTCATCTTGTATATACATGTGATAAATGCCATTCTAGAATTTTATTTGCAATGGTATCAACATAGTGATTCTAGGCTCTAGGAACATGATTAAATGTAATGGATTCAAATTCACGTGCAAAAAGCTTAACTCATAGATATTTTCTAAATAGGACAAGATTATGCACATGATAAATTGTGTTCAATTGCCTGAAAAGTAGCAAGGAATCAAGAAAAAACATGAAGGTAAAGGATGCGACGATCAATGGAATCGACTAACAAACATATCACAACATCATTATCAACATAGTTGTTGGTGGCAGATCCAATGCAAATGCCATTGGAGTGGACTAATGAATGAAAGGTAGCATGAACTAGAAGATTGGTATATAATTGAGTGTACGGGTCTTCCCTCAGAGTGGAGAGGAATCACGTGATGCATTGCTATGGCTGGTCAGACAATATTAGATCTACGGGCTGGAGGGATGGAGCCATTGGCTCGGGAGCCTCCAGATGATAGTGATCAGGCATAGGGACATGTGGGTCCCCATTTTTGTTTTATGATAACATGCGAATGAGAATGTCAGATATATTTAGAGTAGTGGACTCCAAAAATTGTATTACGATACATATTTATGATTATGAATATTTTTGTGACAAGTTTGGTACACCATTTTTTTATGGATGTCATCTTGTATATGCATGTAAATTCCAGTCTAGAATGTTATTTGCAATGGTATCGACATAGTGATTCTTGCCTCTAGGAACATGATTGAATGTAATGGATTCAAATTCACGTGCCAAAAGATTAACTCGTAGATATTTTCTAATAGGACATGATTATGCACATGATAAACACTGTTCAACTGCATGAGAAGCAGTAAGGAATCAAGACAAAAATGAAGGTGAAGGATGTGACGATGAAGGGAATTAACTAACAAACCTATCAGAACATCATATTCGGTCTAGTTGTTGGTGGAAGATCTAATGCAAACACCATTTGAGTGGAATAATGAATGTAAGGGGCTGAAAATGTCCCAAGCTACCGAGGCTAGATTCCTGCTGAAGCGACTCGCACCATTGGCATAACTTATATAAGGTTTGGATGATGGATTGATCTGAAAGACGCAAGAAGACAATGAATGGGTGAGACAACAATGAAGGATAGTGTCGACACCATGACAATAAAGATCATCATCGATGAGGAGGTAGTGAGGGGATTGATGTTGAATACATTGTCGATCATCATGAGTGAGGTGGGGGGCGAATTTATGGGTTCACAGGTAGGTAAGGATAATGTTGGAATCCACAACATATTGGTCATGGGTTTGCTACGGAAGGAAGTACGCATGATGGTGCATATCATCCCAAGGATAATTAGGGGTGGTCATGGCTTCCATGATGTCTTCATCAGAATGGAAGATGGGAGGACTGGAGGAAGAGAGACCACATGATGAAGAAGAGCTACCTGAGGCATCTTCATGAGAGACAAGGTTCACATACGCATCATCAAGGTTGGGAGACATATGACTAGTATATGGAATATCTATTGATGTTGAGACTAGAGTGTTCATTGAAGAAGGTTCAACAGAATCACAATAGGAGACATCAAGGGAGTTCCAATGCATCGATCTCATGGATGACGATAGGTAGAGAATGGTAGCAGTACTATCCATCATCTTGACATCAAGGGGAGGGATCACAATGGGTGTTTGAGAGACCTCCTGTTCCGGTGTAGGAGTGGGACCAAAATCTGCATGTAGAGGAGAGGTGGAATCACAACGAGTGGCCTATAATTCGTGAAGTACTTGAAGTGTATCACAAAATCCTTCGAGATGGGGACAACGATGAGAGTAATGGCCATAACTATTACACAAAGCACAGGGGTGATTCATGCATAATGATATGTTCTTCCTAGCTGACTCAAGAAAGGTGACCTGGACCTCAAGAATGTTAGAATCAGGGAAGGTATTAGAGACCACATTCTTGACATGAGGGAGTTCAGGACAATTATTGGTGGCATGGCCGACAACATCACACAAAGCACATGGAGGAATAGGCTTTGGCGACTTAGGAGGAGCTGGAGTTGTAGTGGGTTCCTTGTCTTTGGTTCCCTTTTTCTAGGCTTTGCCCTCCTCACCAGATGGTTTCACAACAAGAGTAGGTTCCTATTGAGGTTGTTGTGGAACTAAAGCAAAGGCAGGGGTAGGAAAAATAGGTTGGACTAGGGTCAAAGTAGTGTAAGGTTTGAGTTTATTAGGGGGAGTGTTTGCGGGAGGATCGATGTATTAGACTGGGATCCCCAAGGTAATGTTAGGCAAACTCAACGTGGCCATGACAGGTGTAGAATAAACTCCATGGGGGGGGGAATAAGAATGACATCTGACCAGAAGGGTAATGGCCTGAAGGAACTGCTCTGATATGGTTAAGGCCTGGGGGAATGGTTCTGAGGGAAAATGGACTAGGAGAGATACCAGTAGAAGGAAATGGTCCTTGAGGAGTAGTACTGGAAGGTTGGGTTGAGTTAGGAAAACTAGGTTGCAGAGGTGTTGACTGCTATGAAGGCATACCAGATCGTTTGTGGGCGGACCGTGATACTTGGAGTATGCAAACAATGGATGACATAGGATCAGAAGGAGTAGGTGGTGGACCATAATAAGCACCAATAAGAGTGGAATCTTTGTAGAATCCAAGACAAACATTAGTGAGGGATGAGATAGTATTATTATAAGTCATGGAGGAAATGTTGGATTGAGGTGGAGTCCGGGATTTGGGATCATAGTACGTCAACTAATCGACGACGATGATATTTCCATTATGGGGAAAGCACATATTACGGTGAACCGCAGATGCGAAAACTGACATAACATAGGTATAAATATGAACCAAAAGGATGTTATAGTCTAAGGGAGCATCTATGAATTCAATGTCAATAAATATAGTCTTTCCGGTAACAGTGATAGGACAATTGTGATATAAGCCAAGGGGTTGTGAGGGATGACTGTCCCAAGCATGAAGAGTGATGGTGGATGGGGACAGGTCTGGGGAACCAAGTCGCTTCCAAACACTAGCAACCATCACACAGGTGGAGGCACCTTCATCTATGATACACCATTAAACAATGGTGTTTCTAATGGAGAATGGTATTTGAAATGCAATAGATGAAGGTACGGGAGCCAATTGTTAGTGTGAAATTTCCCCGAAAGTGTACCAAAAATACTTCACTTAAGTCACTAGGTGACAAGTGACCCTATCAACAATTTGTGGCTACTTATGCTTCAGATTTGCAATAAAAAGTGGAAAAACCTACAACAAACATATATGACCCAAAGAAGCAAACAACAATATAGATATCCAATGCAATAACCCAAATGGAAAGACTTTAAAATGAATAAATTATTTTATTGATGGCATTTGATGAAGGAGATCTACAAAGGGTTCACAAATCCCCCTCCATGGGATGGGTCCTTTGATGTCCTTGATGCTTCTATAATCAATATTTTCTTTCAGTGTGTAAAAAACCCAAAACAATGTGGAGAACTCAAATGGGAGCTCAAAAGAAAAGAGATGATAATGGTGACGACGATAATGATCATGGTCAAGAATGAATGGAAAACCCTCCTATTTATAACAAAGTATTGAGTTAATCTCGAAAATGGAGAATAATAAAGTAATACTGACCAAATCAATATCTAACCGCTAGGAATATGTTATTATATTTTTTGGAGAGGGAAACTATATTCAAAATGGTCAAATATCTTTATTTAGAAATAATTAACAAATAAAATGATTTATTAATTATTTTGCGAGGATTAATGATTAAGAATGATGTAAAATTGAAATAAAGAATAATAAATAAATAATGATTTATTTAATTATTCCTAGGGGATTTAGTCAAATGTGACAATGAATAATTATTTAAACAATGATTTAATAATTATTCCTAGAGAAAATTAAAGAAATAATGATTTATCTAATTATTCTCAATGGGTTCTTTAATTTTAATTAGAAAATAATTTAATAAAAATGGTTTACTAAATTATTTCCCATGGTGAAAGTGATTTTACTATGGTAAAATTAATCCTACATGGTGTATTTTGATCCACCTAGTTAGAAATGGTTAGGTGACCATTTTTTGGTGATAACACCATATATCTATTATGCTTGGATCGATTTTGAAATACTGGATTCTCAGAGAGCTCAATGCAACTATGATTATCACAATAGATCACAATTAGATCCATAATCTCACCAAATAGTCCCATAAGTATCTTTCTCATCCAGATCGCCTCACATGCTGCTTAACTTGTAGCCATGTATTATGTTTCTGCTAAGTTGAGTGCCACAGATATTTGTTTCCTGCTATACCAGGAAACTGTGGTAGACAAACATTGAAAATTCCACCTGATTTACTCTTTTGGTCAGATGGACACCCTGCCCAATCTGCATCTGTGAAGCCACACGACTACACTCCCTCTATCCATCTGTACCATAATCCATATTGGGTAGTTCCTCTAAGTTATTGTAAAACATGCTTAGCTTCCTTCCAATATAATATGGTTTGCCTAACCATATCTTGGTGCAACTAGTTGACTGTATAACACATATATGGTTGTGTGTTCAAAATATACAACACTTAACCCACTAATTGCCGGTAAATTGTAGCATCCACCTCTTCACCTGAAGTTGCAGTCTCCTTCCTCTAGTTGGTCACTAGAGGTGTGTCCACGGGCTTACAAATCTACATACATAATCTTTGCAATATGTCGGTCGCATACTTGCGTTGAGACACAAACAATTCCCCATCACCTTTCCATACTTTCAGCCTGAGGAAGTAGCGCATGAGACCCATGTCCTTCATCTCAAATTCCCTTGCAAGGTCCTACTTGCAAGAGTTGATCAACTTCTCATCACCTGTTAATATTAAATCATCAACATATAAAACAATGATAAGAAATTTACCTTCTACCAAAATATGATACAGGTTCACATCCGCTTCACTTATGATGAAGCCAAAACCAGTGAGATAATTGTTGATCCTGGTGTACCAGGCATGGGGTGCTTGTTTGAGACTGTGCAATTCTCGCTTGAGTCTGCACACATGATACTCTCGATCATTTGTCATAAAACCTTCCAGTTGTTTAATGTACACCTCCTCCCCAATAACCCCATTGAGAAATGTTGTTTTTACATCCATTTGGTGGATCTTCCACCCCATATGCACAACTAGTGCAAGAATTGATCTAATAGATGAACACCTTGCTATAAGAGAAAATGTTTCCTCATAGTAAATTCCCTTAACTTGAGAGAATCCTCTGGCCACAAATCTAGTCTTATACCTCTCTATGCTTCCAGTTGGTGCATGATTAACCTTGAATATACATATCGAACCCACAATTGATTTATCTTCTGATCTTGGGACCACTTCCCAAACACTGTTCTTCATGATGGATTCATATTCTTCCACTATGGCATCAAACCAAATAGGTTTCTATACTGGTTCCTCAAAAGATGATGGCTCAATCTCTAGAAGCTCAGTCATTAGAGCCATGTAGCCAGTGTACCTCTTAGGTGACCTCCTTTGCTTGCACAAATTTGGAGGAGCTCCCACATTCTCCCTTACATCCTGCACAAGTCTATCGACTTCCCTGGTTCTTTTTCTCCCTTCTCTGGATAATTCTACTTGAGTGGATGTCTCCACTCTATGATCCTCTATTTGTGGCTGCTCCACAACTTCCTGAGGATCCTCCTCTGGTGGGATCTGAAACTCCCTCTCAAGAGAGCACCACATTGCTTTCTCCTCATCAAACTTTACATCCTTCACACAACTATCATTATGAGTGAAGCTAAGTGTTATACTCCTATAGTAATAGGTGTCATATTTCATGATTGACTGATTGAGCTTTGTAATATGTTCATCCATTTCCTTGTTGCAAAGGTTTTCCATATTATCAAAAAATAAAAAAATGTAAAGAGGGTATACCCTAAAAGAAAAATCAAAGGGTGAAAAGGATAAAATAAATAAAATGGTCAAAAAAGTAAAAGAAATGAACCCCAAACAAAAATAGACCAGGAAAGTGTGCAAGTCCAAAATGCCATTAGTTTTTCATTTTCTGTAAAAGCATTGTGTACAGCTTGTTAAATTCATGCTAGAACCTATGAATGGCCAAACAACTTAATCTTGGCTAGTTCATGTTTGAATTTCATGTTTTAGAGATAGAGAATAAAATCTAACCAAACTGTTTAATCTTGGCAGATAAGTAGATAGGTAGAGAAGCAAAGGAGCTCATCAGTTTAATCTGAGTCCTTGGAAGAAATAAGTGCAGGTTTAGGTAGAGTTACCATGCAAAGAAAAGAAGATTGAAAAGGGTTTGCTAGTCTAAGTGCACCCGAAAAAAGAAGAAAAAATTCTAGGCAAAGTAGGCAGGGTAGGTAGATTGGTGTTGCAGAATGACACTTGTGATAGATTTTGCCTCTCAATGTGTTTATCTTACCTCTATCACAAGTACATGGCAGACTTCTTCTTGAAACAGATTAAGTGAGGCAGGATTACATAATTAACTCCCCTCTATACTTCCTCAAAAAAATCATTTAATAACTCCCCCCAAAGGTATTAAGATCTGCTTAATATCCATGAACCACTCATTCTGTTTCAAAATGATTGCCTAAGTAAAAATCTGTTTTACTCAGAGAATAGTCATATTTCTCACATAAAACCACTTTTCCCTTTTGGCCTGAGTTTTTAATCATATAACTTAGCACTTTCCACTTCAAAATTCATATTAACTTTATTTTTTATTATTTAAATCCCTTACAAATATTACCCTTCCCGTAATATGTGTATATAACAAAAATGCCTGTATTTTAATATCCCCGCCCTGGTTGATATACAACCATAAACGTATTTTTTGGGAATTAATAAGTTCATTAGGAGCTTATTGAGAACCCTCCTCGTGCGTGCAAAGGAGTTAATTAATCACCTGGGTTAATTAATAACCACACCCCCCAACCAATGGAAACAACCCTGATACATAAAAAACACAGTTTATTGTGTCGGGCCCGTAGTGTTAACCTTCCGTCATTTTTCATACGCGTCTGCCGTGTGATCAACCGCTCCACCATCCGACGGTACATGTCCATTTCGCTGCCCCCTCCATCACCGAGGTTTAACTCGTGGGGAACTGGCGGTATTGCCCCTGTACCACTGCCACGCGTCGCGCTCCCAGCATGTTCGCTCGTCCTCTGCCCGAAACCACTTGACCCAAAAAGTGGTGCGAGCAAAAAACCGCTTACCACCGCCCCCCGCTGACGTCACCCACCACATCACCCTTTGCTGACATCATCCTCCCTACTGCTTACATCACCTACCACGTCATCTACCTCTGTATTGCTTATGTCATCCGTCCTTTAAAACAAAAATTTCCTGCCAAAAATCATTTTGTCGAATAAAAGGGAAAAGGGTCATTTTTGTTATGTTTTTCAGCATACAACGCCCCACGCGCTCCAGGCGTAAAATTGGCCAAAATCAAATATCAGACCGCCTCCGACCAGAAAAGATACAACAACAAGCTACACAACCTGCCATTTACAAGTTTCTATTCTTTTAAAAACACATTTTAAACAACACAGAGGGACTTCCAGGCTCGCAGAAAAAGAAATAAAGGGATGAACAAGGATATTTGGTACCCTAACCATTGGGCCTTCAGAGACACAAATTGCCAGAGGAAAGGTAGTCGCAAGACACATTAGCAGTCCTATTTTGCCAGACAACGGTGAGCAGGGGTCAATTCAACATTAAAGAGCAGCAGAGCATAATTAAAGGCAAAGAAGATCACAATTAAAGTGTATCACATCAGAATTTAAGAGCACAGTTAAGACAGGCAGTCGGCACAGAGCTACTATAGAAGACAACTGTAAGCCGAACCCTAAAGGCCTGCCTCCAGCACAACATCATTTATCTTTCTCGAGCTGCTACTATGTTACTTGTAAACTATTTTAGGTTAAAACTAGATATTATCTCACAGGTGTAATGAGATATTTGTTGTACATACTTCGTTCTATAAATACCGCTTCCATTAGAGTATTGGAGTTAGTGTGTGGTGTGTAGATTTCCTAGACTTCGCTGTAATACTGAATATTTTGGAATAAAGAGCTGTTGGAAACATCTATTGTCTGGTTTACTGGATGAAGAATTGAAGCAAAGGACTTGTCACAGAATTCTTGAATCAACCACTGGATCAATAAGTCCCCTATATCTTGTGTTTTACAGTTTTCTCATTTATTATATCATCTGTGTTTCATAATCTGAATGATAAAGAAAATGGTTAATTCAAAATTTTCTTAACTGCACTCTGTTTCCAGTCTTTATTATTCTCTGTGTTTTCTTCAGAATTAGTATAAACAATGAATTCTTAATTGCTCCTGTTTCCTGGGTCTTTCATGTTGATTATTTGCCAAGAAATTCTTAACTTCTCCTTATCAGTAATCATCCATTTTCCCTCTTTCAATATGATGAAGGATTCTTAACTGCCCTTCACCCATTTGGGCTCATTCCATCTGATTCCAGCCTTTGTTTGTTCCATGTTTGACTACCTTGCTCTGTGATTCCATCCTCTGTTAAGAAACCAAATCCAGAAATCCATATTCTTTGACTCCGTCATGCCCATGGACTGAACTATTCTGTCTTACCTCACTGTTCTATTGAATCTCACCACCCAAACTCAAAACAAAACCCTTGGACTTCATAAGTAGCCTAATACCTTTATAAAACAAAGCTAAATCATAAAGAGAGAGCCCTCTTTGGATACAAATTGGCTAGATTATGTATCTAAAAGATTGGTCTGTGGTTACCTCGGCAATATTCCCTTTCTTACAACTTTTGGGAAAAACCTGAGTGATAACATCATTGGCGACTCCACTGGGGACCTGAATAATTGTTTGTTACTATTGTTTATTTCATAAGCTACAGATGGAGCCTGAAGTTAGCCAGGTAGCCTTTGAAATGCTTTTTCTTTACAATTGCAGAAGTAAATGAATGCTACTTCAGTCTATCTCTGGTCTAGATTATAGAGTGGATAGTTGGTTTCAAATACTTGATCAATTCCTCTTCTTAAAAACTCTTTAGGAAAGTTCAAAACTCCCACATCTAAAACCTCTTAAAGAGACTGTTAAAGTTGTATTGTCAAATTATTTCAAGAAAAAACCAGAAACACACCTAGAAACTGGCTTCAAAAAAGATTCATTACACGAGATCAAATCCTGATCCTAATCCCCCACCTGTGTTTGAAAATCCTAATCTGATTTCTAGGATTCTTAGAAGACAAGAAAGCCAAGAAAATTCTGCTAGTTCACACCTTGATAAACATTTGCAGAACCCCATTCAATCTGAGCTTACCTCTGAAAAAACACCAAACCTTTCTGTGATTACTACAGCTTCCCCAAGTTTTCCATCAGCACCTCAAGCTACTCTTTCCACTCCTCCACCTACAACACACCTTCCCGTTGTTATCCCTATTCTTCCAGTTGTCACTTCTATTTCTGCAATCATGACAAACTGATATACTCCCCTGAACTTACCTACTAATCCAGGAGCTATGCCCTAAGACTATAAAAGCAAAATCCCTTCTTTTGAAGGTACTGGCACTTACATAGCTCAACAACATACCAATAAAATGATCGACTATTTTGAAAAATATGAGGTTGATGATGATGATGTTAGAATGAAAGTATTTGTTCAAAGTTTGACTGGAGATGTTAGAACCTGGTTTAGAGCCCTCCCTGCAAACAGTATCAATGAACCACAAGCCCTTTATCAGACCCTTTTGAACATATGGGAAAAGAAGAAATATCCTCTCCACATTTTATCAGAGTATGAAAACCTAAGAAGAGGCACACAAGAAACTGCCCAAGATTACTGTACTAGATTCAATAATGTTTAAATGCTATTCCTCAAAATCTCAGACCTCCTCCACATTTGGCCTTGATCAAATTCCCTGATGCATTTGATTCTGATATGGCCTACAAACTTAGGGAAAGAGCTCCTCGAAACTTAGAAGAAATGTAGAGTATAGCTGTCAGTGTTGAGGCCAACTTGATATCCAAACGGTCTAGAGCCAAAGCTGAAAGGAGGACACCTTTCAAAGAAGAACCTTCTACTTTTGAACAGAAATTAGATGCAATTATCAAAGGAATGGAAAAAATTGGAGATAGAGTGGAAACAATCGAGATAAAATTCCATTGGGATGGTCAACCAAGCAATGCTGGGAGAAATCCAAATTTCAGGAAGAACCAAAATCCTAACACTGGAAAGACAGGGCCTGACCAAAACATTAGGCCCCCATTTCAGGAAAATTATACTGAAGCCTCAACTTCTGATGAACCAACAGAGGACACAAATTAATTTAATGGGACTCAACAATGAACAACAAGTTTTCTTGACCCAAAAGGATCAAGAAGCTCACACCCTTAAACAATTCCAAACTCAGTCAGGTGAATCATTTGACTTTAGGGAGGGATATGATACAACCATTTATGAAGTCCACAAACAATACAATCTGAGGAGCAGAAGGATAGATGTCCCTGAAATCAACAAACAGAAAGATACCAAGTAGCCTAACAAAGGTAAAATCAATAAACCCCCTGTACATATTCTTGCTAAAACAAATCCTAACCCAAATAATCCAATTGTTGAAGATGTATCATATAATCAACCACCTAATACACAACCTTCCACTTCTATTCTTGCTAAAGGAAATGTAGAAGAGCCTCTAGAACTTGATTTGGAAACAACTCCAACCCATAATCCCACTCCTGAAGAAGAGAAAAATGCAGAAAATTCAGCTGTCCGAAATACAAGAACTCAGACCGAAAAACCTTTTAATCTTGAGACAGAAGTAGGCAAACTAAAGATAGTTGTTCCATTATCAGAATTAGCTAAACATGATGTCTACAGAAGTCAAATCAGTAGATCACTCAAAATTTCTGTGAATGAAGATTCAGTAAATGTTTTTGATGACCAGCCTGAATTGATATTTGGCCCTGGAGTAAATGGAAAAATAGTAGAGGGAGAAGTTCCTCCTTTCTATGTAGGTTTGAACATACATGATATAATACTTCACAATGCCATGTTTGATTCTGGTGCTTCTCATAACTTAATGCCTAAATCTGTAATGGAGAAACTTGACCTTGACATCACTAGACCATATAAAGACCTTTTTTCTTTTGATTCAAGTCAGGTGAAATGTTTGGGATTATTAAAGACTTATGTGTGTCACTAGTCCAACATCCTGCCAAAACCATCTTAATGGACATAGTAGTAGCTGATATTCCACCAAAATATGGTATGTTATTGTCTAGATCTTGGGGTGCAAAGCTTCAAGGATCTCTACAGTTGGACATGTCTTACGCTACTATTTCAGTGTTTGGTCAACCCAAGAGACTCTACAAAGAAACCTTAATGAAGTTTGTAGTAAGTAGTCAAGAGAAACCTAAAAATTTCCCTATCTACTCAGTACATTCATATATGGATTCTTTTATCCTATACAATGCTGAAATTGATCATCCACATGAAATAAAACTTCTAGCAAATGAAATAGAAAAAATTGCAAATGAAAAATCTAGTGTCCGAATCCAAGAAATTTCTGAAAATCATGAAAAATAAGATAAACCAGAGGAAACTCAAAAACCAGATCTCCCTATTGAACAGATCCCTGAAACTCCAGATACTAATTATGAACATGAAATCCTTTGGTACTTAGAATTTGATGGTTCTGTAAACAAATTAGGAGCAGGAGCAGGAGTCTAGGTGCACAACCTTAAAAACAATCATGTTGAGGGCCATGCCTACAGATTAAACTTTAGGTGCACTAATAATATGGCTGAATATGAAGCTCTGTTGCTAGGTCTTAAAATGGTCAAGAAATTGGGAGCAACTAGAGTGTCAGTCCTAGGAGATTTTGATTTGATCATTCAACAGATAAAAGGGAAGTTCTTGACAAATGATCCCAGATGAAGAGAATACAAAAGAACAACTATAGAGATCCTCAATATATTTCGAGAGACTCAGCTTGCCAAAATTCCAAGAAAACATAACTTGCAAGCTCATAGCCTAGCAATGTTTGCCAGCACCTGTAAATTACCATTTGAACCAAATCATCAATTCATAGTAGAAATTAGACACAGGCGAGCAACACCTGATAATGTAAAGAACTGGCAAGTGTTTGACAGTGATAATCAGATCAACAATTTTGTGACCCTAGAAGAAGAATTTTCTAGCACTAACATAGATGTAGATACAGTCAGTGAGTTTGATCCAACAAATCAGAGACAAATAAACATTTCAGCAAAAAGTGCAATGCAAATGCTTCATCCAATGAAATTTACCAAAAAGGAAATACATGACCTTAAAAAGATAAATGTTGATGAGATTTTTGAAGGAGAATCCGAAGTTATCAGTTTGAAAGACAATCATTTTCCCAAAGGATTAACTCCTTTAGAAGATCTCTTTGATTTCAACGATATTCCAAAGAAACCCCAGATGGAACCTCCAAAAGCAGACATTGAAGACTACAACATAGGAACTGCAGAGAATCCAAAAATGGTAAAATTGTCCAAATATCTGCCCCCTGATCAAAAGCTTAAGTATGTTGAACTGATCAAAGAATTCTAGGATGTTTTTGCCTGGAGCTATGAAGATCTGAAATCTTATGACACCTCTGTAATTCAACATACAATACCCCTCGAGGAAAATCAAAAACTATTCAAACAAAAGCTCAGAAGAATCAACCCTGTACTGCTTCTTTTAATTGAAAAGGAAATCAGGCGAATGCATGATGCAGGGATAATTGTTCCAATCAGATTTTCAGAGTGGGTGTCTAATTTAGTGCCTACCAGGAAGAAAACAGGAGAAATCAGATTATGTCTTCACTTAAGAAATGTAAATAAGGTTTCTTTGAAAGACAATTACCCTTTACCAAAGATGGATCACATTTTGCAAAGAGTAGTAGGTGCTTCTAGGATTTCACTTTTGGATGGGTTCTCAGGTTTTAATCAGATTCTGGTTTATCCTGATGACCAAGAAAAGACTGCATTTACAACACCATGGGGTACATTTAAATATGTTAAAATGCCATTCGGACTTAAGAATTTAGGGGTAACCTTTCAACGAGCAATGGACATAGCTTTTGCACAAGAGATTCATGATTTTCTGGTTGTATATCTAGATGATCTCACTGTGTTTTCCAAATCAAACCAGCAACATTTAGATCATTTGAGACAAGTGTTTTTAAAATGCAGAAAGTATGGTATTTCATGAAATCCTAAAAAGTCTTTGTTTGGTCTAGAAGAAGGTAAACTGTTAGGCCATATCATCTCCAAAGATGGCATTAGATTGATCTTGATAGAATAGAAGCTATCCTGCAAATACCCCACCCCAGAAATGTCAAAGAACTGCAAGCTTTTCTAGGGAAGATTAAATTTTTGAGAAGATTCATATCTAAATTGGTTGAATTAATTAGATTACTGAACAATATGTTAAAAAAGGATTCAAAGGTTAATTGGACAGTAGAAGCCAAACAAGCATTTCAAGAAATCAAAATGGCTTTGACCAGAACACCAGTCCTTACAAGTCCAAAATTTGATAGAGACTTCATAATTTTCTCATTTGCATCAGAACACACTATAGCAGTTGTTTTACTACAAAAAGATGATCAAGGATGTGAAAAACCCATAGCCTTTTTTAGTAAAGCACTTAGAGATGCACCTCTGAATTACAAAATCATGGAAAAATAGGCTTTTGCACTTGTGAAAGCTATTCAAGACTTCAGGGTCTATATACTGTACTCTCATGTGATAGCTTATGTGCCAAATGCTGTTGTCAAAGACATCCTGATGCAGGATGGAATTGAAGGCAAACGAGGTAAATGGATAGCTAAAATATTGGAGTATAATATTGAAATAAAACCCACAAAACTTATAAAAGGACAGGGATTGGCTAAACTCATGACTGAAACAAACTTTCAAGCCCTGGATACTAATGAACTGGATAATGAACAGAAGATGGCGACTCCACAAATCAGCCAGGCCTTATTAGAATCACCTTGGCATGTTGATATAATTCATGTATCATTAAACCTGCAGGCTCCTCCAGGGTTATCCAGAACAAAGAAAAGGTTTTTAAAGATGAAAGCATCGAAATTTTGTATTTTAGATAATGCTCTTTTTTGGAAAAATCATGAAGGTATTTTATTGAATTGTTTAATAAAGGAAGAAGCTGACAAAGTTCTCAAATAATTTCATGCAGGAGACTGTGGTGGACACCTTTACTGGAAATCAACTGCAGACAAAATCCTAAGGGCTGGATTTTATTGGCCAACCTTGTTCGCTGATGTAAATAAGTTTGTCACTGCTTGCCACAAATGCCAAATTTTTGAAGACAAAAGGAAACTATTACCCTTGCCCTTGAAACCAATTTCCACTGAGAGACCCTTTCAACAATGGGGTTTGGATTTCATTGGAGAAATACACCCTCCCTCTTTTGGCCAACATAAATGGATTCTTATTGTCACAGGCTATTTCACCAAATGGATAGAAGCCATTCCTTCCAGACAAGCCAATGATACAGTGATTATAGGATTCCTAGAGACCAACATATTGTCTAGATTTGGCTGTCCTGAAAAGATCATAACCGATAATGCTGCTGCCTTCAAATCCAAGAAAATGATAAATTTCTGTAACAAATACCATATCACTTTAGGCCATTCCACAACCTATTACACTCAAGGTAATGGTCTAGCTGAGTCTTCCAATAAAATCTTGATCAATATTATTAAGAAACTGTTGGAAGAGAACAAGAAAAACTAGCACAAGAAACTTACAAATGCACTATGGGCTAACAGACTTACTATAAAGAAATCTATTGGAACTAGCCCTTATGAGTTAGTTTATAGCATGGAGGTTGTGTTCCCTTCATCTTTAGGAGTTCCTGTGATGAAATTACTACAAGAAGCTTAGGTGGAACCCAATGACATTCAAAGGAGAATAAATCAGACCATTCATTTGCAGCAGACCAGAGAAGAAGTGCACCAAAGATCCCAAGTGTTACAAGAAAAACTCAAGAAAATATTTGATAAAAGGACCAAAGCCGAAGACTTATACATTGGAGACAAAGTTCTGAGGTGGGATTCCAGGAGAGAAGACAAAGGAAAACATGGGAAGTTTGACTTCCTATGGGAAGGGCCATTTATCATCCAGGCATTGCAAGGCAATAATACTTACTTTCTGAAGAGCCTGGATGGCACAGAAACAGAAGAAGGACTAGTGAATGGTCAAATGCTGAAACATTACTTTGATCCAGTTTTTTGATATATTCTGACTCTAACATGTACATAAGGAAATTCAAGTTCAAACAGTCTGAAACAAATGATCAGCTGGTTCATTGCAACAATGAGAATAAGGAGGAAAGTGCAGGAAATTTTAAAATCAGTGAAGGAACCTTTTTGTTTTGCCTCATTTCAGTTTATCAGAGCCCCAAGATGCCATTGAAATGTCAGATTGTAGAAGAATACTTGGGAGTAGCAAACATAAGATCAAGTAATCTAAGAAAGCTATCTAGAACAGATGTACAGTTGTTTGAATCAGCTCAAGAGTATTTATATATTTTACAGGATCATTTTGTACAGTTTCTAGCAACCAACAAAAGGAGATTTCAGAACAGAGTCAGAGTTATACAGAAGGTCATCTAACCTGCTGTTCTTGACTTTCCTCCAGGGAAATCCATCCCCAAGTGGAGCCAGTATTATACTCCTATATCAATAGGTGTCATATTTCATGATTGACTGGTTGAGCTCTGTAATATGTTCATCCCTTTCCTTGTTGCAAAGGTTTTCCATATTATCAAAAAATTAAAAAAATGTAAAAAATGTAAAGAGGGTATACCCCAAAAGAAAAATCAAAGGGTGAAAAGAATAAAATAAATAAAATGGTCAAAAAAGTAAAAGAAATGAACCCCAAACAAAAATATACCAGGAAAGTGTGCAAGTCCAAAAAGCCACTACTTTTTCATTTTCTGTAAAAAGCATTGTGTGCAGCTTGTTAAGTTCATGCCACAACTTATGAATGGCCAAACAGCTTAATCTTGGCTAGTTCATGTTTGAATTTCATGTTTTAGAGATAGAGAATAAAATTTGACCAAACTGTTTAACCTTGGCAGATAAGTAGATAGGTAGAGAAGCAAAGGAGCTCATCAGTTTAATCTGAGCCCTTGGAAGTAATAAGTGCAGATTTAGGTAGAGTTACCATGCAAAGAAAAGAAGATTGAAAAGGGTTTGCTAGTCTAAGTGCACCCTAAAAAAGAAGAAAAATCCTAGGCAAAGTAGGCAGGGTAGGTAGATTGGTGTTGCAGAATGACACTTGTCATAGATTTTGCCTCTCAATGTGTTTATCTTACCTCTATCGCAAGTACATGGCAGACTTCTTCTTGAAATAGCTCAAGCGAGGCAGGATTACATAATTAACTCCCCTCTATACTTCCCCTAAAAAATAATTTACTAACTCCTCCCAAAGGTATTAAGATCTGCTTAATATCTATGAACCACTCATTCCGTTTCAAAATGATTGCCTAAGTAAAAATCTGGTTTACTCAGAGAATAGTCATATTTCTCATATAAAACCACTTTTCCCTTTTAGCCTAAGTTTTTAACCATATAACTTAGTGCTTTCCCCTTAAAAATTCATATTAACTTTAATTTTTATTATTTAAATCCCTTACAAATATTGCCCTTCCTGTAATATGTGTATATAACAAAAACCCCTGTATTTTAATATCCTCATCCCGGTTGATATACAGCCATAAACGTATTTTTTGGGAATTAATAAGTTCATCAGGAGCTTATTAAGAACCCTCCCCACGTGCGCAAAGGAGTTAATTAATCACCTGGGTTAATTAATAACCACACCCCCTAACCAATTGAAACAACCCCGATACATAAAAAACACAGTTTATTGTGTCGAGCCCGCAGTGTTAACCTTCTGTCATTTTTCATACGTGTCCGCTGTCCAATCAACTGCTCCACCATCTGATGGTCCATTTCCATTTCGTTGCCCCCTCCATCGCTGAGGTTTAACTCGCGGGGAACCAGCGGTATTGCCCCCGTACCATTGCCACGCGTCACGCTCCCAGCTTATTCACTCGTCCTCCGCCTGAAACCACTTGACCCCAAAAGCGGTGCGGGGCAAAAAAACGCTTACCACCCCCCACTGACATCACCTGCCACGTCACCCTTTGCTGACGTTATCCTCCCTACAGCTTACATCACCTGCCTCTGTACTGCTTACGTCATCAGTCCTTTAAAACAAAAATTTCCCACCAAAAATCATTTTGTTGAATAAAAGGGAAAATGGTCATTTTTGTTATGTTTTTCAGCATACAACGCATCACGCGCTCTAGGTGTAAAATTGGCTGAAATCAAATATCAGACCGCCTTCGACCAGAAAAGCTACAATAACAAGCTACGCAGCCTGCCATTTACAAGTTTCTCTTTTTTTAAAAACATAGTTTAAACAACACAGAGGGACTTCCAGGCTTGCAGAAAAAGAAATAAAGGGATGAACAGGGATATTTGGTACCCTAGCCATTGGGCCTTCAGAGACACAAATTACCAGAGGAAAGGTAGTCGCAAGACACATTAACAGTTCTATTTTGCCAGACAGCGGTGAGCAGGGGTCAATTCAACATTAAAGAGCGCTAGAGCAGAATTAAAGGCAAAGAAGATCAGAATTAAAGTGTATCACATCAGAATTTAAGAGCACAGTTAAGACAGGCAGTCAGCGCAGAGCTACTATAGAAGACAGCTGCAAGCCGAACCCTAAAGGCCTGCCTCCAGCACAACATCATTTATCTTTCTCGAGCCGCTTCTATGTTACTTGTAAACTGTTTTAGGTTAAAACTATATATTATCTCACAGGTGTAATGAGATATTTGTTGTACATACTTCATTCTATAAATACCGCATCCATTAGAGTATTGGAGTTAGTGTGTGGTGTGTAGATTTCCTAGACTTTGCTATAATACTGAAAATTTTGGAATAAAGAGCTGTTGGAAACATCTGTTGTATGGCCTACTGGATGAAGAATTGAAGCAGAGGACTTGTCACAAATTTCTTGAATCAACCACTGGATCAATAAGTCCCCTATATCTTGTGTTTTACAGTTTTCTCGTTTATTATATCATTTGTGTTTCATAATCTGAATGATAAAGAAAATTGTTAATTCAGAATTTGCTTAACTGCACTCTGTTTTCAGTCTTTATCATTCTCTGTGTTTTCTTCAGAATTAGTATAAACAACGAATTCTTAATTTCTCCCGTTTCCTGGTTCTTTCATGTTGATTATTTTCCAAGGAATTCTTAATTGCTCCTTATCAGTAATCATCCATTTTCCCTCTTTCAATACGATGAAGGATTCTTAATTGCCCTTCACCCATTTGAGCTCATTCCATCTGATTCCAGCCTTTGTTTGTTCCATGTTTGACTACCTTGCTGTGTGATGCCATCCTCTGTTAAGAAACCAAATCCAGAAATCCATATTCTTTGATTCCATCATGCCCAATGGACTGAACTATTCTGTCTTACCTCACTGTTCTATTGAATCTCACCACCCAAACTCAAAACAAAACCCTTGAACTTCATAAGTAACCTAATACCTTTACAAAACAAAGTTAAATCATAAAGAGAGAGCCCTCTCTGGATACAGATTGGCTAGATTCTGTATCTAAAAGATTGGTTTGTGGTTACCTCGGCAATATTCCCTTTCTTACAACTTTTGGGAAAAACCTGAGTGATAACAGTGAGTACACACGGTGATTGTGTGGAGTTTTGGTGTAACCCACAAAAGCTCCCAACTCTACTGTTGGCTCAAGCTTCCTCCTCGAATCTTTGGAGGCAGTAAACAAAGGATTCCAAAATCCTGAAGTGAGACACATCCAAATTTATCCCTAAGAAAGCCTCCTTCAGTGTAATCATACCAAGAATTCGTTGAAGACTATGTTTCTGCAAGTTGATTGTTCCATTACATACATCTAACCAGAAATCCAGTGGTAGGACTTGGTCATGTGGCATAGCTCTCGCAGATCCAACAATGCTACGATTATTTCTCTTAGCTACCCCATTCTGCTGTCGGTTGTGGGGTGCTGTCAACTCTCTTCGAATGCCTTATTTCCCACAAAAAGCCTTGAAGTAATTGGAAACATACTCACCTTCATTGTCACTCCCGAGGGCCTTCACCTTCTTTTCGATCTCTTTCTCAACTAGTTCCTTGAATTCAAAAAACTTAGAGAATGTCTCATCCCTCTTCCGCATGAAGAAAATCAACCACTTCATTGAGAAATCGTTAATAAAAATGACAAAATATTTGTGTCTGGCAGTGCAGGCTATCGATAAGGGTCCACAAATTTCAGACTGGACTCTTTCCAAGAGTGCATGTGCTTTTCCATCTCGCTCATGGAACATGGATCTCACATACTTCCCCAAGGTACAACCTTTGTATACATCCCACTACTCAAGTGCTCCTTTTGATAGGCCAATGGTTATTTGCTGCATTATTTTTAGGGTTCCATGATGCAAATGGCCCAATATCCTATGCCAAAGTTCACCGACGTCACAAATCTACACTTTCTTTGCCTTACTTCTTAATGAAACAAAATCTTCCATATCGAGCTTGTACAAGTTCTTCACACGAACCTTGATCTACTTCACTTGTCCAATGGCTGTGTGTCTCAAGAATTCTTCCCCTTTGCTGAAGATCACTTCATAACCATGGTCTTCCAAAACTGCTACAGAAACGAGATTCTTCTTTAGGCATGGAAAAAACATGACATGTTTGAGGTGAAGATGAGATCCTGACTCCCTATGAAAGGTTACTGTACCAATCCTAGTAGCACTGTACCTTCCGTCGTCCCCAGGCTCAATATGCATATGGAGTTATTTCTCTTCCTGGTCACTGAAAAACTCTCTACACCATGTCATGTGGAAGGAGGCACCAGAGTCCAAGTACCACACACTCCCCATCATTGTGCTGGCCATGCATGTGATAAGGGTGAAGTCTAGCTCAAATTGTGAAGCTAATGCTCCACCTACTTCTCCTCTTTAGTTCTTCTAGCTGAATTTTTTTTTGTGGACACTATGGCATAGTGCCCGAATTCATGACAATTGAAGCATTTTATTTTGGACAAGTATTTATTTTTACCCCCTTGGATGGATTCTAGTTTGGTTTGAGATTTATTCCCTCTTCCCTTCTTTCCCTTTCCAACCAATGAAAATTTTTCTTCATCCTCACCCTTGGATAAGGTTCCATCTCTGGTATTCCACTTGATCCCTTCTTGTACCAAATCAAACTATAAGCGTTCCCAATTCTGTAATTTCTCCCTCCCATTCACCAAGTCTTGGTGGCTATGCCTGCTTTTAGGGAGGCCTAGAAGAGCTAGGCTTACTAGGTCATCTTCTGCAACATTGACACCAACCCCTCCAAGATCATCACGAACTTGTGTAAATCTACTAAGATACTATAGGATAGTGTCATTCTTCTGCATCTTGATGTTTCAAAGTTTATCTTTGAGGGACATTTTTCTATGATCACTATTATTCTCAAATAGCTCTGTCAGTGCCTTCCACATTGCGACAATAGTTTCTTTCCCATGTAGATTTGAGACAATGTGGTATCACACTCCCTCCAAGATTATTCTTCTCACCTTGGATACATATTTCTTCCGTTAGGCTAGGTTCTGTGCATTAGACACTTATGGTTTTGGAATATCTGTCTTGACATATTCTAGCATTACGTTGTCATTAAGCATAGTCTCCATGTGATCCTTCCATGCAATGAAATTTAAGCTGATTTCCAAGGCATACTCTAATCTCAGCTCGTTGAAGGTCATTTTACCAACTCTAAAGATATCCTACTACACTGAAGCTGCAAATTGAAACCTCTTGAGAAACAACTTCGAAATTCCTATTCTAATGTGAATCCTGCTCTAATACCATGTAGAAATATGGTGTAGAATTGAAACTGCTCAAGAAATTTTAATCTAAATTAAGAGACAAAATTTTACTCTACTGTTCTACGGACATTAATTCCCAATTTAGAACGACAATCTTAGACATGCAATAAGAAATAACACATATTCACAACATTTTTCTAGGGGAAAGCAACTGCCAAAAACCCCTTATAAATCAGATGACTAAAAATGTATTACATTTGCTAGTTTTGCTTGAGCTCAACCTGCAAGTGAATAAGCTATCTCTCTACTCAATGAGAAGCTTTGACCTAGACATAGTCAAGTTTTGCCTCAGCTTGAGCCCTTATTTCTTTGCGTAAATCCTGAGGAATTAGGCCCCTATGACTAAGGAATTTTCCTCCAATTGATTGCACAATTCCTAAGGTTGATCATATGACTACATGCAACACTTGTACACTAAATACTAGTCTACAATGGATGTCACATTGCCTTGGAATATCCACCATAGCTGGGGAACTTGAATTCTCTACATGCACTAGCTATTTTGGGCTGATTTTTCAGTTAACTGGATGATCACTGAGTTACATTACTTTCCCACTAAACAACTAACCTTCCACTAGTTCCTTCAAAAGTTAATACTAGTTTAATTGAACTCAACTGGATTAGACTGAACTCTATTTCTAAAATTTAGCAATTACACATGCTTAACTGAAATCCAAGCCCTCTAACTTAGATTTACTGAGCTAACTGAGTGACAAGAACCATGTCACATAAGTTAATGACATCCAAGTTGTCTGCTGATGTGAAAATTTGAATTTTCTGAATTTGACCAAGGAAAAATCAAATTGAGATTTTCTTGCTACATTTTTCAATAGTATTGGCCATTTAGAGTTAAAAATCACCCCAATTGGATATTGTTTCACAAAATTGAAAACAAACAAAAATATTGTTCAACCATTGGAACAAGCAATAGAAAAATAATTAAATACATGAAAATAGATTTTCCCCTAAAGTTTCGACAATAAATAATATTTATTATTATTATTTCTTTTAACGAATGATTACTGCAGAAGTAATCAATCACTGGTGGATGGCATATCCTGGGTTATTGGTAGCCAAACCAGAAGGGTTGAGAATATTATCAATCTATAAACTAGAAGTAGCAAATATCAAAAGCCAAATATCATCGACACAGGGTTTGTAACTAGTTAAGGCCATAGTTTCGAGTTAATAAAAAGATTAGCTCCCATTAAATTTGTGTCGATCATGAATGTCCAATCTTTTACAAGTTCGCCACTGTCACAACAAACATTGAGAAGAAGAAGAAGGAGAAGAAGAAGAAAGATAAACAACCAATGGGACTAGGATAAAATACATTTGGTTTATGATGAACCAAGATGTGAATTAGATGCCATAAGCTTAAAGCCTGGGATTAACATGCATGTTGTAATAAGCTTAACATATTGTGGATTCCAAACTACAATCACCTCACACCAATATTTATATGTTTTTTTCACTGTTAAATTTTTTTGTTATAACTATTGGTTCATATGGAAACAAAAGGTTTTTATGTTCTTCAAACAATTTGTCGATATTCTTTAAAATAATAAGGACCAATTATTGTATTCATTTAGCTATTCAAACTACCCATTCATTTGACTATTAGAGAATTCATAGTTTTTGATAAGTTAAATTTATTTATTAGCCTCCAATAACCATATTTGTCAACCAAGTTAAAATTGTCTTTCAAAAGAAGATTCATGATAGTTAAAAATAATTATGCCAGTTCCCAAAGTTAACACCAACAAAATAATTTAATGAATTTATTTATGATAAGTTAAAAGTTATATTCAACTATTCTAAAAAAATATATTAAAAGGGTATTAAAAAGAATTCTCAGTTGAATAATTTATAAAAGGAATATACAAAGTTAATAGTTATAAAGGAGAGTGGATTGTCTAAAACGAGTTCCAAAGGGTATATATTTCTGCATTATTCAATATTTTAAAGGGTTACCTAAAAAGATATGACACTTCACATAAGGAGAAAATAAAATATTATATATAACTTAAAATAAATATTATAAGTTTAAAGTGAAACCATATTGAAGTAGTGGAGATATATTAACCTTATTTAAAGTTGAAAAAATATAATCGAGGAAAATAAAAATTATATTTCTTGGTATTAAATAAGAATGTATTTCTAAATTGGTGAAAATAATATTAAATTATATCTCATTAAAATACAAAGTTATAATATAAAGTTATAAGGAAAACACAAAATCATATTATAAAATTATAAGGTGGTAAGATTAAGTGAATTATTACACAAATTTTGAGCGAAAACAAAATGAAGTTAATCACTGAAAAGAAAGGAATGGAGTCTATAATTGAAGAGAATGGGAGATTTCTAAAATCTTCAAAATCCTAGGTTTCCGTGCTATTTATAATCAAAGGGACTCTTGTAGGAAAATATATTACTATATTTATTCTTGCTGTTGAAAATAATAATTATTTAAGTCTTGAATTCACTAACCTATTGGTGATTCTCGAGGAAAATATAATTGGAAAATTAGACTATTGGGGCACAAAACAATAGCACATAAATGATTTACAATTAAACATTAGAGATTATACATTTATATTGCAATTCATTATTAGATATTTATGGAGCAATGGTGATCACATAACTTTGGGTTCACCTCAATGGAAACACCACGATCCTTCATATCAAATATGAAGAAGAAAATTTTGACATTTTCATACAAGAAGAAAAAATATAATACTACAAAATGTTACATTAGAGCCATATTTAGTAAAACCAAAAGTAATTAATGATATCTAAAGGATAACCCTTCAAGAAAACCACAAGTCAATGCAAAATATGTAGAAAGAAGTTGACACAATTATCACAGACAAAAATGAAAAAATGTCTCACCTCAAGGACCACAATGAAAATTAATTGCAAATTAATAAGGCTAAGAATGACAAGAAGTCGCTAGAAAATAATGCACAACAACTGATTAAAAGAGAAGCATCAAAGTTTTTAGATGTCAAAATTCAAGTTGAAGAAAAAGGAACAGATACAAATCACATTAATCTCATATTTTAGAAAGATCCTAAACCAATTGAAGTGAAGACATACTTGGATGTTGTAGTACAAACACCAAAATTCAAAGTGAATATCTATTGTGTGAAGAAAATCGTTTACTTGAATTAAGCTAAGAAAATGTTACAAGCATGATAAGGAAAATCATATTATAAGAACTCCTTATCGACATCCACATCATAAGAACAGGTAAATTAAAAAATCAATGTATCGACATCATTTAGAAGGGAAACAATTAACACATCTTGAAAAAATATTAATATTGTCACTATCAAGTCTCATGATAATAATTCATCTGGAGAGCTTATAAGCACAATGTTTCAAAATAGATCGAATTAGGATGGTTAGATGATTTTTTAGTTAAACAATTTTTCTCATCACTAAGAGGTTCATATTATCTTTTTTCATAAATGATGACCACTCGAAGAATTGAGAAAGATGCGAATAGATTATAGGACAAAGAAAAAGATATCAAGCCTTTTTCAATATGCTTAGAAAACAAAGCATTTATAAGAGGAAGATATTGCCATGAACACAAATATGTATGAAATAATATAAATAATAATAATAGTAACAATTAAGAAGTATAGTTTATAATTATGAAAGGATGGGTCGACGAGGCCTAGGAACTATTTGTAGAAATGCGTCTGCGAGAAAAGGCCCTTTGGTATGCACTATCTACGGGGTATACATAGGTTGGGCCTGCTATCGTAGCTTTGAGATAATTCATTGAAAACATCACTGTGTGAGGCTCCTTCATGGATTTTCAAGGTTAAGAAATTTTCACCCTTTTCTTTGGTTTCATGGTTTTGCTAAGGTTTGAGGGTTTGGAGGCCAACAAAGGATGAGTTGATTGATGATTTGGAGGATGTGGAATTGAAGGTTCCTATGTACTTGATGCAACTGTAATCCTTTAGAAGTCCAACCATTTCCTCCCTCTCTATCCTATACATAAGACATGCATCGTTTGACAATGAATTTTTCTTATTTTCCTAAAAAATTTAAATGGAAAATCCTCCATTCGTTGGATTAGGAATTCAGACCTAGTGGGAGACCTGAAAAAACACATTCAATTCACCTTGGGCATCCTTGCAGCTTCTCAATGTATTTTATTTAAGGGGAAACTGATTCATGACCCTTTCCAGACAATGTACTATTGCATTTCAAGGAATGCCACCATTATCTTGAACTTAAGGCTACATGGTGGAGCATTTTTCTCCAAAAATCCTAGTGGTTCTGTCTCTTTCAAGGATGCAGTGAAAGAGAAGACTTACATCCCAATAAATCAGATTCAAAATAGTCCAGGACCCGATATTGTAGATAAAATGGAACAAGTACCAACCATGGAAGTTAATCGTCCAGAAGTTAATTTTATTTTTTCCTCCATCCAATCAAAGGTTGTCATTTGTAGGTTTAATGGTTTCTGGCTTAAATATGAAGCATTAAACTAGTGGGTTTTTTCTTCTTAGACACCCAATTGTGACATATATTTATGTTCAAAAGGCTTCTTCATAGTTCAATTTGATACACAGAAATATTTGGAGAATGTTTTGAATGGAGGGCCATGGTTTTGGGGTCGAGTTGGGATTTTCATTACTCTATGGTTCCTATAATTTGATGCTACTAATATGGTAGTCACATCTACGTTGGTATGTGTGAGACTCCCAAACCTCCCTCTTCCTTTCTAGAACCATAAGGTCCTAGAGGATATTATAAACACTTTGGGAAAATTAAAAAATATGGACCCAGAAATAACAGAGAAATGACTATTTACTTTTTACAAAATTTGTGTCAAGATAGACCTTAGCAAAGGTCTACTTGACCATATTCAACTGAAATACAAAAAAATTCAATGGAACCAAGTTTTTTATCACAAGAATGCAACATTTATATGCCAAACATGCTTCCAAATAGGTCATTTGCAGAACACATTGCCTTAGGAAAAAATAAATCCAAAAAATAAAAAGAGGTAGGCACATAAGCCAAAAGGATGAAAGGTTTCGGATCCGCACCTCCGAAGAAGAAGAAGAAATCATGGAAGCCAAAGAAGAAGGGGGCATTTAGGATAATAATGACAATGCTACCATCAATCAAAATAAGGAATATTCAGTGACAATCTAAGAATAAAAAAAAAAGAGAAAAGTGACAGACAAGGAGGATGGAACGATGGGTACAAAGCGAGTCCATGTCTCAGAAAGCTCAGATTTGGATAAAAAACATCCTCCAGAGCATGGTAAATTTTAGGGGCAAATTTTAGCCCAAGGGCGAAATTTAAGGGGTTTTTCATTTTAGAGGGGTGAAATTTTTATAAAACACCCATTTCATATATTTAGCCCAATTCTTACTTAAAAGATAATTATTTTTTTCATTTTAGCCCAAAAAACAAGGGGTGAATAAACTATGAAAATACTCATTTGACCTGATTCGCCTGGTTTGGGAGGTTATATTCCATTACAATCACCCGATTTTCTGCTTTGCAATGTTAAATTCGTTTGCAATCGCCGATTGTCTAGTTTGGGAGTTTGTATTTGGTCCCAAAAAATAAAAATATAAATAAAATGGAGGTATGGTAAATAAATAAAACCTCTTTTTATACTTACTCCAAAGGTATGGTAAATAAATAAAAATATAAATAAACTAGAGGTATGGTAAATAAATAAAACCTATTTTTATATTTAGTCTATAACCCTCTTTCTATTTAAGAAGGCTCAAGAAAGAGGTTTTATTTAAGCGAATCCTATGGGCCAAATACCATTATGGTAAATTAATAAAAATATAAATAAACGAGAGGTATGGTAAATAAATAAAACATTTTTTTTATATTTACTCCATAAGTCACCTTATATTTATGAATACTCAAAAAATGTGTTATATTTAGGTGAAGCCTATGGGCCAAATACTATGGGCGAAATACCATGGGCCAAATTACTATTAATACCATGCAAAAAAACATTATTAAACCTAATACTAATATTAATAAAAATAAAGATAGCACATGGTATTGACCCAAGGTATTCATAGGGGGGAATTAAACCAACATAGATCCATCTTTACTCTGGATCTACTAAGCCCCAAGAGGGATCAAATATCATGATATGAAAACTAGCATAGAGTGAAAAAAATATTTGATCCCTCTCGGGGCTTGGTAGATCAAGAGTAAAAATGGATCTTGTAATTTACTGTCACTTTAACATTTTAACTTGGTTAAAATAAAAAAAACAAAACAAAAATCAATTATTAATTTTTATAGATTTATAATAGTATTTTTTAAGTTCCATGTTTATGATAACCCATGGTATTGACCCATGGTAATACCATGGTATTCATGTGAGAATAGACTATTTAAAGGGGCAATTCTATTAGCTTAGATCCATCTTAATTCCGGGTCTACCAAGTGCTGAGAGGGATAAATAGATTTCATCCCTCTAAGAGTGGTAGATGTGGAATTAAGATGGATATAGGTTGGTTTTTATGATAATGAAGATATTAAATAAACTTAGGAAATTATATTGTAAAAAACATCTTAAGGTGAATGGTTAAAACTACATCTAGTCACTTCACAAAATTTAGTAAAAAATACCAATATCTCCATTAATATTGGTTTTTTTGTTTTAAGAAAAAAAATTGAAAATAGTGAAATCTTATCACTCTTTCTGCATCACCCTCGCAGAAAATAGATAGTCATTGCCTAAATTTCCCACAATTTTTCAAATGTTCTCAATATGATATCTTCATGAAAAATTTAAGGTACTGATGTTGGATCAATTGTTTGAAAAATATGCTAGTTTGTACAACATTACATCTTCTCTATTATTGTTAGTTTGTCATAATGATCTGTAGGGGTTGTGCCACTGCACCATATTGTCCTAAAAGGTGGAGACTGTGAACCAAAAAGGAAATTAATCCACATGTTACAATGTTGTTAAAAAATGCAAGAAGTATGAAGGAGTGAATTATGCTAATAAGCAATTTAGATTGGGAGAGACGTAATTAAATTTTATTATTTAATTGAAGATTTCCAATTAAAATAATAATAAATCTACATTTATATATTTATATATTGATTGGAAGGCTTCTGACAATGGTCACTTCTTTCCATTATATCCCCTTCAGGCCTTTGGGATACCTACTACTTTCTTATATTATATAGTTGGGGCTTGCTACTTGTTGGCTTGTTGGGGTAAACAAAATTGATGTTTTGTTTTTGTTTTTTTTTTTTTTTTTTTTTTATCTCGCAGTTGGAGTCTATGGAATAAGAAAGAAATTTGATAGCTTGACAAAAGTGGTAGAGAAAAGATTAATCTCTCCTACCTTGACAGAACTGGTGGTCAAGATCAACACCTACAAGAACTTTGTTGTGGAATATTATCAAAACTAATAGAAGGATATGAAAGAGTGTACAGTAAGAACCTTGACAAACACGACCACTGAAACTTGCAACATTGTTTGTAGGAAGAGAAAATTATGTTTCTTTTTTCCAAACATGTATGTTAATATATTACAGTTTAATGAATATGTTTTCCTATTATCATATATGGTTTCATACTTTAACAAAACATTCACCGATACTTCACAATGTTTTATTATTCAGTGAAAGATTTGCCAAAATCTTACAAGATTTTATAATTCAGTGAAAGATTCGCCATGACTTTACAAGATAATATAATCTGGTGAGTTATTCGCCAAAAAAATTATTTATACATATTATATTGTTGATAAAACACCTCCCATTTTTCCTATGTATCATGGGGATTCACCCATTTATTATTCATATAAATTTATGGTGGTTCTTAAAATTTCCCCTGCCCTAGAGACATCTGTGAGTGAAATGGAATTAGTACTAGTTGGTCCCAAACTCAGGGAATGGCAACATGTCCAGAAAAAGAAAGGGAAGAAAGAGAAGACAAGTGACTTCTACATTACTTGATCTTCCCCATTGTATTTTTAATTTCTCTTTAGTTTTTGTTTCAGTGCCATGTAGGCTACCTAGAAAATCTCATAAATCTCAAATTTGGATAAAGATCATCTTCCAGAGACATCCATGAGTGAAATGGATTTGTATCAGTTGGTCCCAAATCTGGGGAATGACAACATGTCCAAAAAAAAGAAAGAAAAGAAAGGGAAGATAAGTGGATTCTACATGATATTCCCCAATGTTTTTTTATTTTCTCTCTAGTAGGGCCCCATTATACTCTCATATCATATCATTTTGACTCAACACTTATATATATATTATTTATTCATCCTTATGGATATTTCATATTCCAAATATTCTAAATATTTTGTGTGTGAGAAAAATTTATTTGCCTTAGTCTCCCACTCTAAATGACCTCTCTATCTTGTGATAATCATGCATGGCCTTGTATTTTTCCCATTGATTCTTCGACACCTATTTTACTTGGAAACAAATCTAACTAATCTTCTTAACAATTTTTTCTACTCTTGCAACAATCCTTGTGAGATCCTCCCTCACTCCTCCTTGCTATCTATATACTAGTTCTAAAAGTGAAAGTGGAAAATATCCAAACAAAGTCTCAAAGGATGACTACAACTTGAAGTGTGGACTGCTTTGTTGTAATATTATTGTATGTAGACTAGATTTTCATCCTATTTATTCAGATGATTCTTGTGATGACCCTCAAATGTTGTACCAAATTCCTATTGACTAATATTTTCCTATTTGTCAATGGATGGAATGTTGTGGATATCTTCAAATTTGTGCCCATCTTCTCCAACAACATAGTCCAACACTAAGAAATCTAGTGTTCCTATCTAAAAAGATGTGCCTAGGTATCCAAAAATGCACCCAGACCTATTTAAAGTACAATTTTATTATTTCTTACCCATAAATGGCCTTTTAAAAGTTCATAAAGAAGTGCATTCTTACCTCCTGATGGTCTTTTATAGGGCATGAGAATGAACTTCTTATTGAACCTATCAAATGCCATGAACACGTAGTCATGTCCCTTCTTGATTTTTCGTAGGTCTCCGATAAAGTCCATGGAAATGCTTTCCCACGAACATGTGGGTATAATAAAGGGATGGCATAGATCATGTTTCCTATTACTAGGTTTCCTAGTAAAATCAAGTATAAATACTTTAATAAACCTAGCTACATCTTCTTACATCCTAGGCTAATACACATAACTCTAAAATTGATAATTGTATTCCAAACATCAAAATACCATATGACCTTGGAGGTGTGAACCTTTCTAATCAGCTGTAGCCGCTCACCTTTAGGAACACATAACTTGTCTAGCCTATAGAGTTGTAACAACCCTGGGCTAAAAGTTTATGTAATAAAGTTAATAAAGGAAAAATAAGACCAAGGTCATGGGACACACATTCCAAGCTGAATGTTGGGTAAAGAATCCTAGTGGGAATCACTTGTTGATTATTATGGCTAAGAGAAATTGGCAAATGAAATAGCAAAGGATTTGAAAAGGAAAAAAGGAATCATTGACATTTATTTTATAAAAATAAAGGAAAATAGGAGAAAAGGGAGAAAATAGGAGAAAGGTCAGAGGTTGCATGTGAGGAGGACATTGAAGGAAAATAATGGAAATTGAAGAAAATAGAGGCCTCAATAATAAAAAGGTTTATGAGGATTAGTTCATAGCCTTTTGCTAGTTCAATTTTAGAATTGGTTTCAAAGAGGAGAAGGAAAAAAAGCAAGCAAACGAAGGACAAGGAAAGAAAAGGAAGGACAAGGGAAGCCAATGAAAGCAAGGATCAAGCAAGGAAAGGTTGGGTCAAGCAACTTCAATGGGAATACTTCCAGGTAACATGTTGCATGTATGATTTCCTAGTTGGTTTTTCCATGCATGGTATGTGCATGTGTGTATTTTGTTCATTTTCTATTATTGTCATGGGTTTTTTTCGGGTTTCGACCATGGTTTTAGCCTTGCCTTTCCATTTCCGGATAACCATGGTGTGATGGGATTCTTTCTTGATTGAGCCTTGGATTTCCAAAATATTTTGGATCTGGGTGAGGTGGTCTCAAGAAAATCCCAAGGGTTGGGGGTGGAGATGGTTTTCTCGGGAAGCCCTCAATAGGTGGGTGGAGACAGGAAAATTCCTCAAGGGATGGTGAAGGAATTCTGAGGCATATAAGCTTGGTTTTGTTTGTGATCTCAGGAATGGTTTAGGTAAGATCACAGTGTGGCGAGGGTGGAGGTGGTTTAACCTCTATATTACCTTGGTTGTTTATGGATTGGTTTATCCCATGAGATCCCACATTTATGTTTGGAATATGGGACAAGGGTGATTGGTTGAAAGAAAGACTTAGTTCAACCCAATCTATGGTTGGGTGGTACGTGGAAGTATTTGACTTGGTTGGATTTTACATATGTCAGTAAGAACTAAGTTTCTCTTGTATCTTATGAGTAAATATACTTGTTATTATGTGGCTTTAATGGTTGTTATATCATAGTTAATTATCTAGTTATGTGCTGGTAATAGGCATATTTTATGACAAATCTAAGTTATGGCTCTTATCATATTTGGTTGATAAATCTATAGCTAATGAATTCATGACCTAATTGGTATTATGGAAGCTATTGTGAGAAGGAATTAGTCCTTCTTGGTAAACCTCAGATAAGTTTCAGATCTCTATGTTTAGTTATGCATTCATGACTTGTAGATTTCATGTTCATCATGTGTTTGAAGGAATGTCTATCATGGTTAGTCTTGGTTGGGTCTAGTACTTGATCGAGTTTTATGTTGGAGGCTTTGTCTTGGTGTCATTGATTGTCTTGGAAAGTCTCATCAAGTTCTGGGTAGTGGTATGGAGACTAGCGCTGAAAAAGTTGCTGAAATCTCGCGGTGGCAGGCACAAAACTAGCTGAAAAATATTGCAGCCTCTCCCTAGTAGGATTATGAGAGTGATTGGAGGCCTATAATTGCATGGATTCATGCTTGTGCATGCGACTGGGAGTTTTGTTAGTGAAAAAGCAATTTGACTTAGGGTTTGGGCACCTAGAGGGGTGGTTTATCTCATGTGGTTCTTGTAGCTCTTAAGGAAGGTCAGTAAGGTTTTGGTTTGTTGATTCCACTTCCTTAAGGTGATCTAGGAGGTTGAGTCATATCATAGTAGCCCTTTGCTCATGTTTACCTTGGACAAGCTAGTGAAAGTGGGTAGATATGAGAGGTGGCGTTACAAGAGTCACATGTTCTAGAGATGATAGTCAACTGTGTTGTCACCATCATTCACATGACTATGAACTTGTAGATATTGACACACATACTCTAAATTCTCATCCTTTGTATATGCCTCTCTATATGCATCATGGGTGAAATAATCCATGTGCATTATAGCTCCCAAAACTCTGATTTTTGATGTGGGTGGCCTTGAAAGCATTCCTGTCAACTTGTTTGTGTTGCCCTTCTTCTAGTTGGGCATTAAATAAAACTATTTTAAAACCCCTATCCACTTGTAGTGTCTAATCTTCTATAACTTACTTTGGGTCTATAGGTATGGTAGCAACTAGTGATATGTGTGGACGTTTGTCTCATTTCCCATTATATAACATTTCCACTTTTTTTACAAGTTGTACTGTGACATAGAGCTCCTTGTCATATGTAGGATAGTTGAGAACCACCGATGAAACACTTCAGAATGGTAGCATATGGGCCTCCCTCCCTGCATCAAAGTGAATCCCATAACATACCCACTTGCATCCATCACCACTCTAAAGGGTTGTGGCAAGTTTGGTAATGTAAGAACTGATGCTTGACTGATTTTTTTTTCAACTCTTCAAAGGTATTTTTGCTCGCCTTTCCTACGGCTCAAAATTCTTTCTATTCACTGTTAGGGGATGGAGTGGTGCATTTATTCCTAAAAATGAGGCTATGAATATCCTTAGGTACTATGCTACCTCAATGAAACTATAACGTTAGAAACATTTGTAGGCACTGACCTAATGCCCTCCATCTTGGTAAGATCCATATTCCACTCCCCTCCACCAATCACATAGATTAGATATACCAAATACTATTATGCAATTCACATTTCTTGAGATTTTCTAGTAGATGGTGCTTCTTCAAAGCCTCTAGCACCTGCACTAATAATTAAGAAGTATAATTAATAATTATGAAAGGACATGTCTCAAACAACATGACTATTACAAGAGGGTTCTCTATTAGGTATATAAACAGGGCCCCATTATATTCTCATATCATATCATTTTTATTCAAAATTTATATATATTGTTTATTCATCCTTATGGATATTTTTATATTCCAGATATTCTAAATATTTTTTGTGTGACTAAACTTTGTTCATCTCATTTGGTATTAGAGCTTTTATTTTGATATGACATTTGGCCACACTTTTATTACAACTAGTTTTTTGATCCTTGATCTTGACCATTGCCATACATCTTTTTAACCACATTGAAAACTTTTCATGGCTTCTCTGATTTGAATCTTTGAACACATTATGGGTTTTAGTCTTTTAAAGCTAAAAAAACACTCCCAATTGATTTGGTCTTTTAAAGTTAAAAAACACTCCCAATTGATTTGGTCTTTTAAAGTTAAAAAACACTCCCAATTGAATATTGTTTCACAAAATTAAAAAGGAATAAAAATATCGTTTGACCACTAGAATGAGAAAAAGAAAAATAAATAAATACAAAAAAGAGAGTTTTCCTAACAAGAAATAATATTTGTTATTCTTTTTTAATGAACGATTGTTGTAGAAGTAACCAATTACTAGTGGATGGCATATCCAGGGTTATTGGTAGCAAGCATTAAAGCCAAAATCATCGACACATGGGCCTTGACTAGTCAAATGAATCGGTGATTTGAATAGCTAAATGAATAAGGGAATTGGCCCTTATTATTTTGAAGAACACCCACAGAGTTCTATTTATTAATTGGCCTCAAGCAACCGTATTTTTCAACCAAGTTAAAATTTGTCTTTTAAAAATGTTTCACCGTAGTTAAGAAGAATCATGTCGGATCCCAAAATTAACACTAAATAAATAGTTAAAAAAATTAATTTATGATAAGTTAGAACTTATATTCAACTATTGTAAAAAGAAAATTAAAAATGTGTTAAAAAAATATTCCCTGTTGAATAATTTTTAAAAGTAATAGTTATAACGGAGAGTGGACAGTTCAAAGAGATTTCCAAAGGGTATATATTTCAACATTATTTAATATTTGAAACGGTTACCCAAAAAGACATGATGCCTTACATAAGCTCACAATAATATATTCTATACAACTTAAAAAAAATATTAAGTGTAAAGTGAAGTCCATATTGAAGTAGTGGAGATAAATTAACATTTCTTAAAGTCGAAAAAGTATTATCGAGGAAAATAAAAATAATTTTTGGTATTCAAATGAAGAGTGTTATTTTAAATTGGTGAAAATAATATTAACAAAATAATACTATAAAATATAAAGTGTCTGAGCTTAAATGAATTATTATGAAAATTTTCGGCAAAAGCAAAATGGAGTAAATTACTAAGGAGACAGGAATGAAGTCTATAAATAAATAAATAGAAAGAAAGATTTCCAAAAAAAATTCAAAAATTTATGCTTCAATGCTATTTAGAATCAAGGGGATTTGTGTAGGAAAATATATTATTATATCTATTGCTGAAATTATTAATTATGTAAATCTTAAATTTACTAAACAATTGGTGATTCCCGATTTAAATATAATTGAAAATTTAAACTACTGGAACACAAAATAATATGATGTAACCAATTTTTAATTTAACATTGGGTATTATACATTTATATTGCAATTAATTGTTAGATATTTATGGAGTTTGATTATCTTCCTGATTCATAGGTCTTGTTTCAACCGCATTTGGATCTCAATCCTCGATGGGGGGGTGTGAGGGGGCTTTCCTCCCCACTATTACTTCCTGGGGGGTCTGGAGGGGGGACTGCATGTTTGGATCCCCCCCTTGGTGAGGGTTTAGGGGCAACACCCCCGAAGCTAAAAATGGATGAAAATTTGCTTTGTAAAATTTTGTAATTTCATTCTCAATTTGGGCCATTCATTAGGTGGATGATTTAACAGTAGAAGTTCTGTTTAATTAAGGGTTTTTTGCCCTAGAGGGAAACCCCTTGCTTTATATGAGAGAATTGTATTGCGGATGTGGATTATTATTTTGAGCGAGAAAAAGAGAGGACACTATGTGAGAGCGAAGAGGAAATTACAACTGATCTTCAATAGGTTGTATATCTTCATTTTGTTGGATAATATAAAAGGTAGGACTGGATATTTCTCCGTGGATGTAGCCAAAATTGGGTGAACCACTTTCCGTGTCTCTCTTGTTCTATGCATTTCTGTATTTGTGCTTTCACAATATTTTGTGTATTTCATTGCTCCATTAATTAATTTCTAACAACTGGTATTAGAGTCGAAGGTTTATTTGGTTGATAAACTCACATGAGATAAGGGTTCCTGTTTCGAGTGGGAGAAATGGTAGAAGATGATAGATTTATGGTTGAGAAATTTAATGGCTAAAACTACCAGCTATGGAAGATGCAGATGGAAGATTATCTGTATCAAAAAGATTTGTACCTACCATTGAGCAGAAAGACAAAGAAGCCAATGAGTATGTTGGAAGAAGAATGGGATATTCTAGACAGAAAAGCATTAGGAACAATACGGCTATGCCTGGTAGCGTCGCTAACCTTCAATATTTGAAAGGAAACAACAATGAAAGGTCTAATGAGGGCCTTGGAAAAACTATATGAGGAACCCTTAGTCTCGAATAAGGTATTTCTCATGAAGTGTTTGTTTAATATGAAGATGTCAGAAGGTGTGTATATTGATAATCATTTAAACGAGTTTAATAAAATTATCAGTCAGTTAAGTTCTGTAGGGATGAATTTTGATGATGAAGTTAGGGCTCTACTTTTTTTGTGCTCATTACTAGAAAGTTGAAATGGTTTAGTTATGTCCATTAGTAACTCTATCACTGGATCTAGTACTTTAAATTTTGATGATGTTTTTGGTGCCATCTTTAACGAGTAAATGCGATGGAAAACCTCTGGTGAGACATCAGGTAATGATTTGACTACAAAGACTAGGGGAAGAAAAATGGAAAGAGTAAGGAGCCTAATAAATTGCAGTAAGTCAAGAAAAGGCAGATCCAAATCCAGATCATAGATAATGTGCTGGAAATGTGGGAAGAAAGGACACTTGAAGAGAGACTGCAAATATCAGCAAGGAAAACATTAGAGAATATTATTGATGCATGGGTGGTAGATTCAGGGGCCTCATTCCATGCCACACCTGATGGGAAACATTTTCATGACTATGTTCAAGGAGATTTTGGACAAGTTCATCTAGGTGATGATAAACCCTATAAAATCGTTGGAATGGGTAAGGTTTTTACAAAACAGCAAAATGAAAATCAATGGATATTGAAGGAGGTAAAGCATGTTCCCATTTTACAGACAAAACATAGAAGATCGCTAAAGCATCCCTGGTAATAACAAAAGGAGAAAATGTTTGTACATTGTATTTATGCAATATATTTCTAATTCTATTAATTATTTAACCTCCATAGGAGCAAATAAAACACTTTGACATCATAGGCTTAGGCATATGAGTGAGAAGGGGATGCTAATTATTCATTCAAGAAATTTGTTGCCAAGATTGAAGCATGTTGATTTGGATTTATGTGAAAATTGTGTTTATGGAAAATAAAAGAGAGTCAGATTTATCAAATTTGGGAAGGAAAAGAAGAGAAAAAAATTAGAGCTTGTGCATACAAATGTATGGGGAGTTTCTCAGGTATCATCTCTTGGTGGCACTCGCTATTATGTTACTTTTATTGATGATGCAACTAGGAAAACCTTAATTTATTGTATTCGAAATAAATATGATGTATTTGATACTTTCAAGAAATGGAAAGCTTTGGTTGAGAATGAGACAGGAAAGAAGTTGAAGTATCTCAGATTAGAAAATGGAGGTGAATACTGCAACAAAGAGTTTGATAACTATTGTTCAGAGCATGGAATTCGCAGAGAGAAGACAGTTCTAGGAACACTACAAGAAAATGGCATGTCAGAAAGGATGAACATGACAATCATGGAGCGTGCAAGGTGCATGAGATTGCATGCAAGATTTTCTTTACAATTTTGGGCAGATGTTGTAGATACTATAGTTTATCTAATAAAAAAAAGGCCTTCAAGTTCCTTGGATGGTTGTATTCCAGAGGAGGCATGGATAGGTAAAAAGGTAAACTACTCATTTTTAAAGAATTTTAGTTGTGAATCCTTTTTCCACATCAATAAAGAAAATATAATAAATCTTGAGGAAAAATCAAAGAAATGTACCATTATTGGATATGCTGTAAATGATTTTGGTTATCGCTTATATGATTATGAAAATAAAGAAAATAATTAGGAGCAAAGATGTCATATTCAATGAAAAGGACTTGTATAAGGATCAAATACAAGGAAGGAAACATGAAAAGGAAAACAAATAATACATAGTTCTTGATGAGATCACAAAAAAAGTAAAGGTGTCTGAAAATAAGAATGATTAACAACCACAACAACAACAACAACAGGGACTTCAAACACCTAAAACTGGTGTTAGAAGATCTACCAGGATATGTAGACCCCTTTAACGATACTCTCCTTCATTATATTATGTATTGTTGATTGATTCTGGTGAATTGTAAATATATGAAGAAGAAATATAGAGAGAAACCACGAAGAAGTGGGAGCAAGCCATGGAAGAAGAGATGGACTCTTTGATTCAGAACCAGACTTGGGACTTTTTTAAGTTGCTTGCTAGTAAAATAACATTGCAGAATAAATGGATTTATAGGTTGAAGGAATAATATGGAGGTAAATAGAGGTATAAGGATAGACTTGTGGTGAAGGGATTTACACAAAAGAAAGGTATAGACTTTGATGAAATTTTTTCTCTTGTTGTTAAAATGATTTCAATCAGAACTATTTTAAGTCTAGTGGCAGCAGAAGATTTGCATCTTGAGTAGTTAGATGTAAAGACAACATTTATCCATGGGTATTTGGAGGAAGAAATATATATGTAACAACAAAAAGAGTATGAGGTCAAAGAGAAGGATAAATTAGTATGCAAATTGAAAAGAGCTTGTATGGCTTAAAATAGGCTCCAAGATAGTGGTATCTAAAATTTGAAAGGTTTATGTCTGAACACATTTATACTATATGTCACTCTGACCATTGTGTTTATTTTAAAAGGAAAAATGATGTCAGCTATATTATATTGCTATTGTATGTAGATGACATGCTTGTTGCAAGGTCTAACATGAAGGAAATAAATGCGCTCAAAGGAAATATGGCAAATTCATTTGCAATGAAGGATTTGGGTGATGCAAAATAAATCCTTGGTATGAGAATAACTAGAGATAGGAAAAATCACAAATTAACATTGTCTTATAGTACATATAAAAGGTGTTGGAAAGATTTAATATGCAGAATGCAAAACCAGTTATTACACCTTTGGCTAGCAATTTCAAACTAAGTAAGGAGATGTGTCCAAAGACCCAGGAAGATATGGATTATATGTGTAAATTTCCATATGCATTAGTTGTTGGAAGCTTAATGTATCAATGGTCTAAACAAGACCCGATATTGCACATGCAGTGGGAGTTGTAAGCATGTATATGAACAATCTGGGAAAAGAGAATTGGATGGCAGTGAAGTGGATTCTTAGGTATTTGAGAGGTACCAGAATTCAATCATTATGTTTTGGAGGTTCAAACATTGCTCTACAGGGATACGTTGATGCTGATATGGCATGTGACAAAGATAACAAGAGGAGCACCACAATGTATGTGTTTAATGTAGGTGGAACAACTGTCAGTTGGGTTTCAAAATTGCAAAACATTGTTGCACTTTCAACAACGAAAGCAAAGTATGTTGCTACTATAGAGACTAGTAAAGAAATTATTTGGTTACAAAGGTTTACGGATGAGTTGGGAAAGAAGTAGGAGATGAGCAAGTTATACAGTGATAGCCATAGTTCCATTCATCTTGCAAAGAAATAAACTTTTCATTCTAAGACTAAACATATACATCTCAGGTATCATTTCAAACGATCAGTTTTGGATAATGGAAAATTGAAGTTGGAAAATATACACACTAGCTATAATCCTGCATATATGTTGACAAAGGTTTTAACTAGGGAGAAATTGAGATGTTGCTTAGTTTCAATTGGACTTCAAGAATGATGACGAAGATGAGAAACAACCAGGTCCAAAGTGGAAGTAATGTCCAACAAGTGAAGCAATGATGGAGTTGATATAATTAGTCTCTAAGTGGGAGATTGTTGGATGTGGAGCCTGATTATCTTCCTGATTCAGAGGTCTTGTTTCAGCCGCATTTAGATCCCAATCCCCAACGGGGTGGTGGGGGGATTGCTCCTCCACTATTACTTCCTGGGGGGTCCGGGGGGGGGAGGGGAGGGGGGGGGCTGCATGTTTGGATCCCCCCCTAGCGAGGGTTCAGGGGAAGTGCCCTCGAAGCTAAAAATAGATGAAAAATTGCCTTGTAAGATATTGTAATTTCGTAGTCAATTTGGTCCGTTCATTAGGTAGTTGATATGGCAGTAGAAGTTATGTTTAATTTAGGGTTTTTTCCCCTAGAAGGAAAACCCTCGGTATATATGAGGGAATTGTATGACAAATCTGGATTATTATTTTGAGCGGGAAAGGGAGAGGAGACTATGTGAGAATGAAGAGGAAATTACAATGAATCTGCTATAGATTGTATCTCTTCATTTTTCTAGATAATATAAAAGGAAGGACTGATTGTTTCTCCATGGACGTAGCCCAAATTGGGTGAACCACGCATATCTATGTCTCTCTTGTTTTATGCACGAAGTATTTGTGTTTTTGAAATATTTGTGTATTTCATTGCTCCGTTAATTAATTTCTAATAGGAAAAATGATGGTGACATAGTTCTCATATCACCTTGGCTGAAAACACTATTATCTTTCATCTTAAATATGAAGAAGAAAAAAAATACAATATTTTACATTGGACCATGATTTAGTAACACCAAAAGACATTAAAGATATCTCAAAGGTAATCCTTTAAGATAATCACAAGTCAATGCAAAATATGCAGAAAGAAGTTGAAAAAATTATTGCAAACAAAAATGAAGAAATTTCTTGCTTTAAGAACTACAATGAAAAATTACTTATACAAATTAAGAAGCATAAGAAGGATAAGAAGTTGCTAGAAAATAATGTACAATAATTGATCGAAAGGAAAGAATCAAAATGTATAGACATGAAACTTTAAGTTGAAGAAAATGGAGGAAATATATATTCCATTAATTTGAAGTTCAAAAAGATTTCAGTGCAATTGAAGTGAAGACATACTCGGATGTTGTATTACAAACAATGAAAATTCCAAGTGAATAACTACTATGTGAAGAAAAGAATTTACTTGAAGTAAGCCAAGAAAACATTGCAAGCATGATAAGGAAAAATAATATTACAAGAACTCCTTATCAACATCCACATCATAAGAGCATGTAGATTAAATAATCAGTGTATCAACATCATTCAGAGGAGAAACGATTAACCCATATTCAAAAGAAAATTGGTATGAATACCATCACTTCTTATGATAATAATTCATCTTAGAAAGCATATAAGCACAATGTTCCACAACAAATCAAATTGGGATGGTTAAATCATTTTTTAATTTGATACTTTTTCTCATCACTCAGAGGTTTGTTGAAAAAACGTAGCAAGAAAGGCTCAATTTGACTTTAGCCTTAGTCAAATTGAGTAAATCGAATTTCCACATCAGCATGACAACTTAAAGGCAGTTAACTAGTGTGACCATGATCTTGTCACTTAGTTAGCTCAATAAATTCAAGTTAGAGGGCTTGGAGTTTAGTTATCCATGTGTGATTGCTAAATTTTAGTAATCCAGTTTAGCTATTTTCAGTTGTATTTAGTTAACTGACCTCTAACTATTGATAGAGTTATTTGAAGGTAAGTTATGCAATGGGACAACAATCTAACTAAGATATTTATCAGGTAACTGATCAACCATCCTAAAATAGCTAGTGCATGCAAGAATATTGAGTTCCTGAGCTGAAGTGGAGATGACAAGGCAGTGTAACAACAATTGTAAACTAGTTTTGAGTGTATTGGTGTTGCATGCAACCAATTATCAATCCTTGGGAATTTCACAATCAATTTTGAGGATATTCCTATTTTTTAAGGGCTAATTTCCTCAGGATTTACGCAAGGAAATAAGAGGCTTGGTGGGCAGTAATTATTCTTTTGTAGGTTGAGCTCAAAGTTGGAGCTAACAATTGTAATAATTTATCTATTCATTTGATTAATGCAAAGAGGATTGAGGGGTTTTCCCAGTTGATTTCCCCTAGAAATCACTATGTATTTGTGGTTTTTATTACTGCATGTCTATGCATGTTGTTCTAAATTGTGATTTTCATTCCCTAGATCAGTAGAGTAGAATTGCGTCTCTTGTTTTCAGGGTGAAATCTTGAGGACTTGCAATTTCTATAAAAAATTCTACATGGTATCAGAGCCTTGAAATCACATTAGAACCAATATTTCGAAGTTTTTCGTTAGGAATTTCAAAGTAGAAACTTGTTGGCTTAATGGGGCCTGACCCATGTTCAACATTATCTGTGGCAAGCAACAAAACCATAATTGGTAGCCCTTTCGGTAGCAACCCTTGTAGCGTAGGCTGCAGTCCCACCCGAAGTACTATTGGGGGATGACAGAACCATGTTTCTACATCCAGAGGTATGTGTGATGGATTCCTGCAACTTTTAGGGCTTAGTTATGTCTTCGTGAACCATAACCCTTCCAGAATAGTTAATAACAATAAATGTTTTACACAACAACTATATCTTCACGAAGGTCATTAACTAGTCATAACATGGATAAATTATACTGATCTACCACTTTCGCGCATTAGATAAACATTTATTCATATACTTTCATATACAGAGAGGAAACACAAAAATTACATAAGTAAACGCATATAAGCATATGCACAAAGTATGGATCAAAACTGTGTTTATTAGATGTGATCTTCAAACTACAGAAACCCGTGCACTCAGCTTGCGGACTTACGCAGGTCTCCACGCACTTAGCTGCAGGGGCTCGCACACTCAGCTTGCGGACTTACCAAGGTCTCAGTGCACTCAAATATAAGAGCCTTCTCCTTCGCCTAAGTACAAGAAACAAACTTTCATGCCTTAGCCTACTTTCCCAAACAATGATTTTCTATCTTATTTTGATCTCCTAGACTCTCTATGACCCTTCTATTTATAGGCTTTCCTTTTACAATACCATGGGGTCTCAAAACCTTCTTAACACCTAACAACCTAAGGGACTAAAGCCCCTTTGACTCTTACTATCTTTGCACTCTGCTTCCATAAATCATGGAGACTTTACATTTTTATAAAAAGGAATTGAAAAATTGAACCCTAGGGACCCCATCCCAACAGGCCCCCAACACAATTTGGTGACTCATCCTTGAGTCACTCAGTTGGCACTTCAATCTTAGCTTGGAGTTCACGAACTCCAAATTTAACAACTCTAGATCAGTTGTTCCTTGCGTAGCTTCCTGCTGCACTTCCTTAACTAATTTCTCTGTAGTAGGGCCTTCCACCGTGAGGCCCATTGTCCTTTGAGTCTGCCGCATGCCCTTAAGCTTGCATTGCACTAACAGAGTTAGCTAGATAGCCTCCTTTGTTAAAGGCTGTGTTCTTTCCATAAGAATGACCTATTTGGGTGTAACTCTTCAATTTCATTCTAAAGCTGCTTCCCTTCCTGTAGTCTTGCAAACTGTTGTACTGGTGCCAAAGTGCACGCAGTCGATCTAATCTGATCAAACCGCTGCTGTTTTTCTCTAAGGTCTGGGCCAATATTCTGTAGAGTGGGTTCCTCCTGGAGAGACGTCCATAGCTCCATGGTATGTTTGAAAAAATCTGTGTAGTCCTTGAATGCTGCTTCTAGTGTGGCCATTTCTTCCTTTATAGCAACTCCACGCTACTCTCGAACCTCTGGTAGAGTTGTTGGCTGCAACTTCAATTGTAGCTCCGAAATTTGTAGCTATAATTCAAATCGGATTTGGTTGATTTCATCATTGGACTCTTTGGCCATTGTGGCCAGCTTCTGGATATTTTCTGTTGACACGACATCAATTGCAATGTTAGGTTCAGGCATCTCATTACACACCTGTGTAATCACTGCTTCTAAGTGTTGTCCGCATGTAGAAATTTATTCCTTTTCCTTTAGTGCCTGCACCTTTTCTTCGATGATCTGCTAGTTATTTGTTTTTACTTCATTAATCTCCAGCAGCGCATGCTAATCCCCAACCCTCAGCTCATCTGATACGCCTTGGTGTAACTCATGCAGGGTTTGGATGGGGAGTGATGCAAGGTTGATGCCTAGATCCTTGATCTTTGACAGCTTAGCATTGGCCTCTTTTGAGTCGGCGTGCAGGGCCCCGTCCGCCAACTGAATCACATAAAGATCCAAATTTCGATCCGTGTCCAACATTGCCGCACTCGCTTAATGCAGGCTTGCCTGAATCCCACTCGCTTAACCTATGCTTTCCTGTAGTCAGCCTGTCTGGATATACAGATCACGTATATCCTTTTGCACATTTCCTAGTGCCTGCTGGTACTGTTGCTCAAACTAGGTCCATAATTTTGTTGTAGTGTCCCAGACCTTGTCGCCAATTTCGTCTAAGTCCCCTTCAGTTAGGACTAATGGATCCACATGGGTGAATCTAGTTGACTTCTGTTTCTTCTGCAGCCTCGAGTTTCTCTGCTTTGTTTGTTTCCTAACCACAAAGGGGGTTCCCAACTCCATGCCCCCGCCCCCTTCTACATCTGACCCTTCTTGGTCCTGTGTGTGTTGAGAGTCAGACTCCTCAACATCGATCATGGTTTCCTAGGTTTCTCACTCTTTTTCAGCAACTGCCTTGGCAACAACTTCCTTAGCAGCAACTTCCTTTGTAGCAGCTTCCTTCTGCTACGCAACTTTCTCCCGAGCTACAACCTTTTGGGCTTCCTTTAGTTTCTTTGCTACTGATGTCTGCGCAGTGGTACCTTCTTCTACCTTGCTCATTTTTGTGCTTGGATTGGTTGGTGAAAGCCACTTTCCTAGCCATTTACCTACAATATTTGCGACATCCACCTTGCCAACAAGATAAGGCAACTTGTGCCATATCTTCTTCGGATCCCTTCGCGTGCGAACATATACATTATGGAAGTCAGCCTTGAAGTTAGCATAGGGATCATACTGATCATGTAAGGTAGGTGACAGCCTCAGCCTCTGGCTGATCACCATGCGTAGATCCATCTCCACCAGCACCCAAAACATCTTGGTCTCCGTGACCCGTGCAGGGTCCTTTGTTGCCCAGAGCGAAGCGAACTTTGCTGCCTCTGAAAGTCTAATTCTTGAGGAGGAACTGGCTATCCTTCGACGTCCTCCATGCGACTATGGCAATCAATAGTAGTAACCAGGCATAATGAAATGCCTTGCCCTCATCCTGGGCCTCCCGACAGTTCTCCAAGAACTCTTTGCACAGGTACTAAGCCCAGTTGTATTGGACTCCTTTGGCACATTACGCAGCCAAATAAATCACGGGCGCTGGAACCTCATCTGCGTGACACTTTCACATGATTTTTCATGCCAAAATTTGTGTGGCGAACTGCACTGTGGGGTTGGAAATGGAGCAGATGGAATATCCACGTGACTTCTTAATCAACCTGAACTTGCTCTTCATCTGATCTGTGAGTTTCTTCTCCTTTGTTTTCCCTCCAAACGCTTCTGCTAGATCCACACCTTGATAGGGAAGTAAGGTGATTTGGTGGATCAACATATCGGTAATCGGGATGGGTTCTCCCAACCAAAGACACTCATCATGCACCAAATTGAGTAACTATCGGCCACATACAATGTTTATGATGGTACGATTGAAGTGCGGCACCCAAAGCATGTTCAGGAGGCCCACTTTTTCAACACCTGTGATCCACTTAATAGGTTCCAATCGCGTAACCCCAGTTTCCTCATAATAGATATTTGACAGGTATTTGGTCGACACAAGCTGAGGGAACTTCTCATGATCTCCCAAATCCCAATCCTCTAGCTTGAGCATCAAAATGTGCCCAACAACGTGCCCTCAAACATCACCTTCTCTAACAACAAGGGTGTAGAGACCATAAATTTGGCATTGTATGGGTCCTTAGGCACCTTAGTTGTGCCCTTATGCGGTGGGATGTACTTCGGGAGCCGAGTCATAGGCTCATCCTCATCAACATCCATCTCCTCGATGCCTCCACACAGTTCTTCTTCATCTAAATCAAGGGGCTCAGTTGACTACTACGCTCTATCCATCTTCCCCTTCTGGCGGATTTTTGTGGGAATTTTTTGTGGTGATTGCCTCACCGGAACCTGCTGTGGTTTCTTTTGCTTCTTTTTAGTTGCAGAGGGCTTAGGTCTAGGAGACCTAGGCATCGTAGTTGGAAATCCCGTAGGAACAAAGGGTGTTTCTTCAAATGAGGGTGCTGTTTCAGAGGGCACTGCTTCTGTTACGAGGGGAGTTGTAGTCATTCTCTCAAAGATGATCTTACGGTGCTAATCAGGCAAGTTGGTGAACTCTAGCTATGCTAGAATTTCCTCCCAAACCTTCTTAGACATACAACACTCGTCTTGGCAACAAAGTTTAAGGCAAACTTGTTGGAAGAAAAGTGTTCGAATGCGGGGTGGCTTGTCAAATTTATAGGAAAACTCAAATTTGAATCCACCCAATCCCTCCAAATTTCTATCATTAATACATCTTTGGCGACAAATTTCCAAATATTTTCCCCATAAATGCACCTTCCCCGCTCCTCCTAACATAAATTTTTCCATCCAATAATCTTCAGTGCTTCTAATGAATACTTTTTGACCAGGTTGCGTGGAACCAACCTTTGTGGCGCAGCTCCCCTCGACGCCCTACTTTCTTCCCTTGCATCGTCGTTCCCATTTTTGGGCAATGTAGTTTATAGTCCTGTACTTCCTTTCAGCTGCCTAGAGTACTAAGACTATCCCACCATCATATAGTCATTGCATAGGGGCAGGATCACCCTTGTACAACTTCAATTGACTGCCATTGAATCTACCTGGAAACAATTCACCATTTAGCTTTGCAAGCTGAATGATGCCACCATTTGTAATTTATTTTACCACATAGGGTCCAAGCCAATGCATTTGAAATTTTCCACGAAATTTCGTAAATTTGATGTCATATAATAATACCAAATCATTAACCTGGAAGGTGCACTACTTTATATGTCGACCATGCCATGCCTTTTCATGCTTCTTTTTCACATCTTGGTGAAATCCCGCTAAGAACTGATCCTCCTCCAATTCCATCAGTTGCGTGAGATGATCCTCATAGTGTCGCGATCAACCATATTGGTCAGTGTTGCAATCCGCAGACTTGGTACAATATATTCCATGGGCATCATAGCCTCTTGCCCATAAACCAACTTGAAAGGGGTTTGGCCTATCAAAATTTGACAAGTAGTTTTATACGCCCACAGGATTGCTGGTATGCGCACATCCTAGTCATTCCTCTCCGCGCTACAAACCTTTGTTAAAACATTTTCCAGGATTTTATTGAAAGCTTCTATTGTACCATTAGATCGAGGGTGATAGGGCATACTTTTCTGATGATAGACCTGGAATTCTTCAAGAATTGCAATTTTTGTTTGTTTGTTTAAGAAGTGTGTGCCCGTGTCACTCATAAATATATTAGGGTAGCCAAATCAGGACAAGATAAACTAAAAAATAAACTTCGTAGCGGTATCTGCACTACAATCCTTTATTGGTTGCGCTTCCACCCATTGTGTCAAGCATTAAGTTGTTGTAATAATATATCGCGCCCCAGTCTTCCTTCTTGGTGGTTGGATTGGACCCAAAAATCGATTGCCCATTTATCAAACACCTGCAAGGTGATTTGCGGATTTAAGGGAAATTGTTAGAAAATTATATATTACAGATCAATGGAACACATAAAATATTGTAGAAATATAAACACAGGAAAAGCATAAAAAAAGAGAGACACAGATATATGTGGTTCATCCAATTTGGGCTACATCCACAAAGAAACAACCAGTCCTTCCTTTTATATTATCCATCAAACTGAAGAGATACAACCTACAGTAGGTCCACTATAATTCCCTCTTCTCTCGCTCAATCTCCTCTCTCTTCTCGCTCAGAATACAGATCTACTTAGACGCAATACAATTCCCTCATATATAGCGAGGGGTTGCCTTCTAGGGAAAAACAAACCCTAAATTAAACATAACTTCTACCGTCAGATCTTCGCCTAATGAACAACCTAGATTGACTACGAAATTACAACATTTTACAAGGTAATTTTACATCTATTTTTAGCTTCGGGGGCGCTACCCCCGATCCCCCCACCGAGGGGGGCTCCCAAAGGTCACAGCTACCCCCCCAGACCCCCCTTATAGCGTATATTTTACAGGTGGTGTTTCTGCCACATTACGAAATGGGGTTTGATGTGGCGATACCTCTAAATAAAGAAGATAATCAAGCTCCACACCCAACAGAAATTCATCCCTCCACGATGGTCTCCCCATCCTTTGGCGAGCATCATACACCCTACAATATGCTTTTGCATCCTTATGCACCATTAGCCACCTAAGTCCTGTGCACAAGATCTTCTACGTGGTCTCTCTTCCTGCATAGTGTCCTCCTGCTACTCCTCCATGTGCTTCTATGAGGATGCTTGGTCATTCAAACTCTGGGACATATCGACACAATATCTCATCGGAGCCCATTTTATATAGGTGTCCAGCGATCACAGAAAAATTAGCCGTGCGAACCACCAATTCCTTCTTCTACTTTGTAGAATATCCCTTTAAGGCTGTTCCATTTGTCAAAAACTGGATTATATCAGCAAAGTGATCATCTGTGACACGAACAACAAAGAGATGTGCATCAGGAAACCCTTCTTCCAAACTGGTAGGCTCATCACCAGTCTCAATCCAGGATAGATGATCAAGACCAGCATTCAAATGTTTGGGCTTCACAACCACCTCAAAATCATACTCCTGAAAGTGCAACAACCATCTACAGATCTTCCCCCCGAACACAGGCTTATTGACTAGGTATTTTAAAGTAGAATGGTCTGTATACATCTTGAAGTTGGCTTCTAACAAATAGTGCCAGAATGTCTGTAGTGCATACACCATTGCCAGTCCTTCGCGCTCTGTAGTCGAGTAGTTCTTCTCTGCCTTTGACAATTTCCTACTCGCAAATGATATAGGATGATCAATATCGCCTTCACTTGGCCGAGTCAGCATCGCACCTAGCACAGTACAAGAAGCATCCACATGAACATGAAACTCCTTTTTCTAATCCGGGAACACCAGAATGGGCGTGGTGACCATTTTATCCTTCAAAATGTCTAAACTGTTCCAAGACTTAATCCCAACAGAATGTCGCGTCCTTCTTCAACAGTTTCTCCAGTGGTGAAGTGACTTGTGCATATGCCTTGATAAACTTTCTATAATACCATGTATGGCCCAGTGTAGCGTGCAACTCTTTTACATTCTTCGGGGTCTCCAAATTGACAATACCAACTATCTTTGCCGGTATACCATCAATTCCTTCTTTCAAACCACATGACCCAAAAATATTCCATAAGGAACACAAAAGATGCATTTTTTCAGATTCAGGATGATCTGATGTCTGCAACAGTTATCCAACATAAGGCGTAGAATTGCAACATGGCACTTTACCAACCCAAATATAGTCCAATCATCAAAGTATACTTCTAAGAATTTATTGATAAATTCCTTAAAAGTTGCAATTACTACCCTTGAGAAGATCACAGGTGTATTCTTCAATCCAAATGACATTACCATGTATTGAGAACATCCACATTCCATTGCAAAGGTGGTCTTGCTGTGATCCTCTGGTGTAAGCTTGATCTGATGGTACCTCTAGAACCCATCAGTGAATCAGTAGGCTTCCTGTCCTCCAACATTCTCTAGGATTTCATCTGTAAACGACATTGGAAACGTGTCATGGATGCACACATCACTTAGCTTCCTCAGATCGATGCATATCTGAATTTCATCTTGTTTCTAATTTTCCTGGATGACCATAGGACTCACTTAGTTTGATCCCTCCACAGGCTCAATGATCCTAACCTCGAGCATTTTTTCCAACTCTTTGCGCACCTTCTCCTTGTATGTGGGATTCAAACAATAGGGTTGTTGTTTTACAGGCTTCACATCTGGCTTCAAAGTAACCTTCATCACGCCCAAGTCCCCTACTATCCCCTTTAGATCACAGAACTTGGTGGGAAACAAGTCCTGGTATTCGCGCAACAATTCCTCGATCTTATCAAATATATCCTCATCCCAAGAGTCGCCTATTTTCACAAACTTTGGCTCTGCGTCTGATCTAATGTTTACTTGTCTAGTCTTCAAAGGCTCTGCTATATTAGAGATTGTTGTTTTGGGTCCTTCAACTTCGCACTGTCCCTCAAACTCTGGAATGTTGATATTTATAAAGTCATCTTCTTCTTCAGTGGTCACGTTATAACATTCCAGCGCATGGCACAACTGCGTATTCCAGTCTGGTTGAACCCATTCTACCGGTTCCTCAGGAATTCTAAAGATTGCATTCTTAATTTCTTGGCGTGCCTCATCAATATAGTCAAAGCCATCCTCAAATCTAAAGGTCAATAGGAAACTTTCCCTTAGGATAGCCCACTCGGTTGTCCCATGGTGCAACTCATTTTCCAGGTAGCAGTTCGCCGGAATGGTATCCAAAGTGTGACAAAAGATGTGCAACGCATCGAGGAGACTTCGTGTAATTTATTTTTCCAATGCTCAAGTTCTTCATTGGAATTTGAGGTGCATGAGCCATCTTTATCCCATGTAAATCATCCATATGTTGTAGGATTGATCTAGTCCTCATCAAGCACAATGGTCTTATATATCTGATCCAGATGGTCCTCTTCTTCATAATTGTAGACTGATTCTATGTATTTCTCACCTTCAGTTGGATCTAATGGAACAATAACTCAGAGCACTTTCCTCCCAAATGTCATCCTGTACTTCTTAATATTAATGACTGCATCCATGTCGAAGGCCCAATCAATTCCTAATAGTGCAGGGTAAGGATTACTATAGTCCACTATCTCGATCACTTCAAAGTCGACCATGGCGCTCACTCCAAAGTCGGCCATGGCGCTCACTCCAATATCCACCGTAACCCCATACAGGCGCCCCATAGGAATGATCTTATTTTGATTTTCCATGCATAGCTGGATAGGAGACCACTACAGCATAGGTCTTCCCATTCTTTCCCTAGTTTGTTTTGGTAGCACATTCACATCAGATCCTAGATCGAGAATTACCTGATCCATTTCGTACTATCCGATCTGTGCTGTTAGCCTCATTTCGTGACCTATTCGTTTCTTGCTTTTGCCCACTTTTCATACGGCGTGCTGTTATGGAGGAGTCTTGACCTTACCTATACAATTATCAATTAACCCTTGGAGCCCTTCTATCGCCTTTCTATCCCGCAACAACTTCATACAAGTCTTTATAAAGGTAGCTAATAGTGAAGGGTCTACGTCCTGCACTTCATTGTTTCTGCTAGGTTTCTCCTAATTTCCTGAGGTAGAGGCCTTAATAAATTTCTTTTTGGCTTCCATAAAGGTTTCCTTAGCCCGATTTAGATTGAATCCAACTTCCTTTTCAACAGCCTTGCACACCCACCCTTCAGTTTCCAACTGCTATCCTTTATCTTCTCTAGTAGAAATACCACTTCGCGTCACTATATTAATGCTAGGCTCTTCTTCATGAGGCTCTGTTATCATGATACGAATATTCTTCATAGGTGTTTGAGCCTTTTTCTCCTGCATATTGGCTAATAGTACCAGGCAATATTCTATAACATGATCAAACTATCGACAATAATGACAGGAGGGATGCATTTGTTTCTGACAGTCGCGCGCAAAATGAACTGCTTCTCCACAATTATAGCAAATGAATGGTCTGCGATCCCTTCTAGACCCTCCTCATCGTCCTCTTCCTCGGCCCTAGAATCCTCTGTGCGCTACCCCCGCACCCTAATCCTGAGGCCAATTTTCTGCCTGCATTCTATAGGTAGGAGTTCGATCCATCATCAGTTCATAGCTTCAGAAATTGGGCTCATAATGACCAACTGATTTACAGAAACTACAAAATAACTGCTGTGGAGTTTGCACAAACTTCTGTAGGAGATGACAGTTGTTAGTCATGTGATTCCTAACTATATGACAGATAACGCACCATAAGGCTACCCTTGTGCTTGGTCTAACGATATTTTATGGCTTTAGAGGAACAAGACCTCCCCCATTAAGGTAGTCCTGATAAATAGGACATTGGTCCTTGTCATGACCATGGCAATTACACTTTAGGCACCAAACTTATGCGTGCACATCAGGCTGGATTTCTTTTCCCTTCTTAAGGCTCTACAATTCCATGTGTAAGCTCACCAACCGCGACTGAATCTGTTGACCCCTATATTCATGTCATGCACTGGGGAAGCTTCTAAGCTTATGGCAATCTCTACTGCTTTTGCTTGTGTTCCTATTTTCTGCTGTGACAATGGTAATCTCAGATGAGGTAGGAGCGAAGAAATGTACAAGTCTCTGTGCTGAGTATCTGTAATGGTCATATTAGCTTGTTGAATCTGACACTTTAATCTTTGATCGAAGTCCCACGTGGACTCGTTTACCCTATGTTGAATCTCCATAAGCTTTGTCACAGACTGGGCTTGAGATTTGGGCTTCTTGAACCCACTGTTCAATGCTTTCTGGGTTTCTAGCATAGTTGCGTTGGGATTAACTATGCAGAACTTGATGTACCAACTCAATTCTCTATCCTGCAACACTGTGACTAGCTACACTTTCTTCATATTGTCATTAGTGATCTGCTGTGCCTTCTAGACAACATCTATGACAAACCAAAATTGTTTGGGGTCTTCAGTTCCCAAACCCTTAAACACAAGAATTTTCATTGTATTTGCCATGTTAAATGATTGGGGTGGAGGTGGAGGTGGAGGCGAAGGTGTAGGTGTGTGAAGCGGAGGTGGAGGTGGAGGCAGAGTGGATGGATGAGGTATCCCTGTGATACCCTAACTTACAATTTGTAGTGCGCTTGGCAGTGTTCTCAGAATATTATTTCGTTGTCGCTATCAGATGATCCTAATAGTGGAGTATATTTAGACCTTGATTCTTCGTTCTTTATGAATTATTTCACATTCCAAGTAGTCCCAAACATCAATTTAAAGACATAACCCGCTTTTCACACAATAACATTTTAATCTAGGTCTTCAGAGATTTTAGGTACTTACCTCTTGGTCCCTTGAAGAACCTGCACTCTGCTTCACTGTAGCTAGTGGATGTATCAATCGCGAACTCAGTGATGAATCCTCCCAGAATATGATCGATCCAGTGGTCGACGACCCGCGCGATGTTATTTTCTGAAGCCTCCAAGCGCTTCACCAATTCTGGGGTCCACACAATAGGGTCATCAAGCTTCCATGTACCCTGACTATCTACCAATTTGGACAGCCACTCGTGCAATTCACAGGGGAAAGAGCAGAAGAATATTTTGTGTTTGTCTGTGAATAGGTATCTATTCAGCCACTCTTCCTTCGACAAACGTGAATTTCTATTCTCCTGAACTGCAAACGTGTGCATCTTCTGATCGATCCAATTTTCAATCTCTTTCCTAGTGGGGAACTACTTATCACACATTCCTTAACAAGATTGCGGTCCCGACAACAGAACCATTTGTTGGCTTGATGGGGCCTGACCCAGGTTCAACATTATCTGTGCCAACCAACAAAACTCTAACTACTGGCCCTTTCGGCAGCAACTCACGTAGCACAGGTCGCAGTCTCACCTGAAGCAGAAGCAATATTGGCGGATGACAACCAGGTTTTTGCATCCAAAGGTCTGTGTGATGGGTTCCTGCGATTCAAAGGTTTAGTTTTGTCTTCACGAACCCTAAACCTTCTAGAAGAGTTAATAACAATAAATCTTATACACAACAACTATATCTTCGTGAAGGTCATTAACTAGTCATAACATGCATAAATTATACCGATATACCACTTTCACGCATTAGATAAACATCTATTCATATAATTTCAAATACAGAGAGGAAACACATAAATTACATAAGTAAACACAGATAAGCAGATACACAAAGTATGGATTAAAACTATCTTTATTATATGTGATCTTCAAAGTACAGACTCTTCTTCCCTGTGCACTCAGCTGTAGGGGTCCGCGCACACAACTTGCGAACTTACCAAGGTCTCCGTGTGCTCAGCTGTAGGAGCCTTCCCCTTCGCCTAAGTACAGGAAACAAACTTTCCTACCTTAGCTTACTTGGCCAAACAATGATTTTATATCTTATGTTGATCTCCTAGACTCACTATGACTCTTCTATTTATAGCCTTTCCTTTTACAATACCATGGTCCATGGACCATGGGCGGGTCTTAAAACCTTCTTAACACCTGATAAACTAAGGGACTAAAGCCCCTATGACTCTTTCTATATTCACGCTCCGCTTCCATAAATCGTGGAGACTTTACATTTAAAAAAAAAGGAATTATAAAATTTAACCCCAGGGACCCCATCCCAACACAACTTCAGTGCAACAATTTTTCTTCAGGATCGAGAGAATGTCTTTCAGTGGTATAAGATTGGAGTGTGCCCTTGAGGGTAGCTCAAATTTCATAGCCTAGAAGGATCAAATGGAAGCAATGCTCGATGACAACGGTGTGTTAGAATATGTGAAAACTGATATTGCAAAACCTCCATAGTCAGATGCACAATAGTTAACCCATTGGAAGAATGATGTTGCAAAGATGAGAAGAATTATTCTGGAAAGTGTGAGAGACCATGTGGTCTAAAATATCCATGGCAAAGAGAAACCATTTTCTATGTGGAAGAAACTGACTGAGCTATTCAAAAAAAAGTAGTGACCATAGAAAATTGGCCTTGAAAGACAAACTTTGAAACATCAGGATGCAAAAAATTGAAACTATTCCACAATATCTCTCCAGGTTTACACAAGTTCGACATGAGCTTGGAGGGGTCAGGGTGAATGTAGCATAAGATGCACTAGTGAGCCTAGCTCTTCCAGACCTTTCAAAATATTGGCACAACTACCAGAATTTTGTGAATGGAAGGAAAAAATCACTGAATTGGGAAAAGTTGTGGTATGATTTGGTTCAAGAAGAGGTCAGGAGAAATAATAGAGACAAAAAATCATCCAAAGATGAAGATGGAGAGAATTTTGCATTGGAGGAGCCAGGGTGAATGTAGTAGAAGATGCATTGGTGACCCTAGCTCTTCTAGACCTTCTAAAATCTTGGCACAAGTATCAGAAGTCTATGAATGGAAGGGAAAAATTACCGAGGAAAGGTTGTGGTACGATTTGGTTCAAGAAGAGTTCAGGAGATATAATAGAGACGAAACATCATCCAAAGCTAAAGACAAAGATAATTTTGCATTGGTTGGAAAGGGGAATAAGGGCAAAGGAAAGAAGACTGAGAGAAAACCTGAATCCATCCAAAATAATGGAAAGAAGAAAGATTTGAGCAAGATAAAATTGCTTCTATTTCCACAACTATGAGTACCATGCAACAAAATGTCTGCACAAGAAGTCTAAAAATAAGCCTTCAAGAGGAACATTATGTGAAGCACTGACTTCACAATTCAAATTAAACTTTACCCTAATAGCGTGCATGGATAACATTGTTATGGGGAGTGTGTGGTACCTTTATTCTGATGCCTCATTCCATATGACAGGGTGTAAGGAGGTTTTAGTAGCTTGGAGGAGAAGGATCTCCACATGCATATTGAATAGGGGATGATGGGAGATACAATGCTACAAGAATTGGTAATGTCACATTTGGTAGGAGAAATCCTCTCCTCTTCACCTCAAAGATGTTATGTTTGTACCTAGGCTGAAGAAGAACCCAATCCCTATAGAAGTATTGGAGGATCATGACTATGATGTTATTTTTAGTAAAGGAAAATTTTTTCTAAGACACATAGCTACGAGGAAAGTGAAGCAGATTGGATTTCAAGTCAAGAACCTATACAAACTTGAGGTGGGAGATTGTGCTGCATTGGCCAACAAGGAATAAAAAGTGAAAAGTCCAGATGTTGGAGAATGCTTGAGTAGGAGATTGGGTCATCTACACCATGGCGCCTTAAAAATAATGCAACCAATTACCACCAGACTCCCTAAAGGCTCCCTTGACCAATAAGATGTCTGCAATGGCTGCACTTTAGGGAAATATGTCAAATCCAATTTCAATGGTCGAGATAGCAGAGTAGATGCAATCTTAGTGCGAGTTCACTCTAATGTTTGTTGACCCTTTTCTATAGCCTCCACAGTAAAATGTAAGTACTATGTTATTTTTATTGATGATTTCTCTAAAAGATGTTAGATCTTCTTCATGCAGAAGAAGGATGAAGTTTTCTCCAAATTTGTTGAATTCAAGGCATTGGTGGAGAAGGATTCTGGGAAGAAGGTGAAGGCTCTCAAGAGCGACAATGGAGGTGAATTTGTTTCACATGCTTCCAAGGATTTTTGTGTGAAATAAGCTATTTGAAGAGAACTAACAACACATCATAACCTACAACAAAAGGGGGTATATGAGAGGAAAAACATGAGCATAGTGGGAGTAGAAAGGGCCATGTTACATGATCATGGGCTGCCATTGCATCTATGGGAAGAAGCATGCAACACAATAGTCTACTTGTAGAACCAGAGTCCTCACGAAATACTTGGCATGATCACACCAGAGGAAGCTTTCTCCGGGAAAAAGCTTGATGTTTCTCATTTCAACTTTTTTGGAGTTTTAGTTTATTGTCATGCTCCAAGGATTCGAGGAAGAAACTTGAGCCTATAACAAAGTTGGGAGTTTTTTAGGATACACCGAAACTCCACATAATTATCGGGTGTATTTTCCTTCATTGAGGATGACAGTCGTAAGGATATATGTCGAGTTCGTTGAGGAAAAGGATATGATATGCTCTTTAGAATGAGAGTTGAGTGTCCCACCAGAGAAAGAGCTTCTAGCTCCAAAGGAAGAGCCTGAGGATGAGCTTCAGGAGGTTGTGGAGTATGCACATGTAGAGGAGCAAAAAAGAGGCATAATGGAGGCACCCATTCAAATAGGATCTTCTAGAGAAGGGAGAAAGAGAACCAGAGAAGTTGATACATTGTTGTAGGATTCTAGGGAGAATGTGGGAGCCCCCACATCATAGAAAAGGTAGAGGAGGTCACCTGATAGGTACACTGGTTACATGGCACTCATGACAAAGATCATTGAGATAAATCCTTTCTCATTTGAGGAAGCAATTTATCAACCTATTTGGGTCGATTCCATGGTGGAAGAATATGAATCCAACATGAATAATAGTGTATGACAGGTGGTGTTGAGTGATGAAAGGAGATCTTGGGGCAAAGCCAAAACCCCTTTCATTTAAACTTTTCGATCCTTGAGGCCTGTGGGTTACGACCCACAAACCTTATTGGAAGCGTTAGATAGCACTTTGGCCTTAAAACACTTGGCTAACACATAAAATAGGGACCACTCACTTATTCGGCTTTTTCTTTAAAAACCGGTACCTCAACACTTTATCGCAAAACAAAGGAATACAAGGGAAAACCCCGCTATGAACCCTTGGGCTGGATCTAAAATATTAAACCCTCGACACTATAACTCCATCGGGTCCACTCTTTAATCGCTCCAAACCTTTCCAATCTCTGATTAGTGATCAGATCTTGACCATCTATTTTATTCGCCGATCCAATGACTATCGACGCATTGCTATATCAGAGTTTCGGCATATCCACTCTCCTTCGCACTTGGCCTTTGTGAGTAGCGATCAACGATTAGATCACGACCTTTGATCTGGTACTCGATATGATGGTTGCGATTAAACCAATCAATAAACTTGCTTGATAGATCTCAACCGTTGATCTACTAATGTTAGATCCAACGGCTCACAAGGATTTTGGGTGAGCAACGTGCGCGAGGATTAACCGCCTGAAAAACGGTTTCCTCTCTCCTCCTTTCTACTACATGTAACTTGCTGAGTGGGATCGAAGGCCTTCCCTTCAATATTGCTTATGGGTTTGAGGCCGCTCGAAATACCATTCCCACTGTTTTAAACCCGCTTTCCTCTGATACGATATGAATGAATTACTCCGCAGCGACTCCATCCGGGCCGTTGATCTTACAGATCTAACATTCCCTGTGCATTCTCCATTTGTTTCCCCTTTAATGTGATCTCGTCTACCTTTGATGGATTTTTACGCTGAAACCCAGTTCCTCTGCCATCTCTATTCTCATGACAACCAACAGTTATATATAACAATATCGTTGGATCGCCATTGATCCTACAATGATCGATGGTCGATCAACACACTTATCACACAGGACTTCAAGCCATTAATGCATATATATATGAAATACACACAGGCGCACAATCAACACTGAAACACACACTTTTTATATTATACACAACAAAGTTACATTCTAAGGCATTTCAGCCTTAGGCACAAGTTCCCCTCTCGACTACATCGAATCTATCTACCCCTCTCTGCCTATCTATATCTATCACACACACACACACACACACACACACACACACACACATATATATATAAGGAAACATTGGATCGGATCACTGAAAGGATCCGATCAATCCTCTCCTTGAATCACTCAACTATCCCTGATTCCAGTCTACATGCATACATATGTGGCATATTACATTTAATAAGTCTCCTCGAGACTTTTATCCATTCCATCATTTACACTGTTTTGAACAGAATTTCCCTTGTTTTGCTCTGATGGTCCATGTCCTCTCGTTCTCCACTTTAGATTCTTCTTTGGATTAAGGGAGGGTCAGATGCTCTTGCATTAGACTCCAGAGGCACAAAAATTTATGACCTCCTGGTCATATGCTTCTCCTTGTCCTTAACAATTCTACCCACATCCTTGTGGAATTGCCTTTATGATATTTTGTGATTAGTAACCAACCTCTGCAGTAACAGTCTTCCTCTGCTACATGATACCTCACCAAGCTCTCCTCACTCAGTCTTTTGGCATCCTTCTGGTTCTCTTCTCTGGAACCAATTGAGCACACCTTTCTCTAGGTTGCTGCAAATCTTCTCACCTTCCGCTGCTGCTATCTGCACGATAGTAAAGACCATAAACTCTCCAGTCTTCAACACAACTGTACCTCTTTCTCCTTCTGTTTGCATTCTTCTTCCTTCTCGCAGTAAATCCTTTCCCTGCTCTGTTACCAAATGATGAAAGGAGATCTTGGGGTAATGCCAAAACCCCTTTCATTTAAACTTTTCGATCCTTGAGGCCTGTGGGTTATGGCCCACAAACCTTATCGGAAGCGTTAGATAGTGCTTTGGCCTTAAAACACTAGGCCAACACATAAAATCGGGACCACTCACTTATTCAGCTTTTTCTTTAAAAACCGGGACCTCAACACTTTATCGCAAAACAAAGGAATACATAGGAAAACCACGCTACGAACCCTTGGGCCGGATCTCAAATATTAAACCCTTGGCACTATAAATCTATTGGGTTCACTCTTTAACCACTCCAAACCTTTCTACCAACCTTTCCGATCTCCAATTAGCGATCATATCTTGACCGTCTATTTCATTCGCTGATCCAACGACTATCGGTGCATCGCTATATTGAAGTTTCGGCATATCCACTATCCTTCACACTTGGCCTTTGTGATTAGCGATCAATGATTAGATTGCAACCATTGATCTGGTACTCGATCTGATGGTTGCGATTAAACCGATCAACAAACTTTCTCAATAGATCTCAACCGTTGATCTACTCACATTAGATCCAACGGCTCACAAGGATTTCAGGTGAGCAACGTGTGCGAGGATTAACCGCTTGAAAAGTGGTTTCCTCTCTCCTCCTCGCTGCTACATGTCACTTGCTGAGTGGGATCAGAGGCCTTCCCTTCAATACTACTTATGGGTTTGAGGCCGCTCGAAATACCATTCCCACTGCTTTAAACCCGCTTTCCTCCCATACGATATGAATGAATTACTCTGCAGCGACTCCTTCTGGGCCATTGATCTTACAGATCTAACGTTCCAAGTGCATTCTCCGTTTGTTTCCCCTTTAACATGATCTCATCTGCCTTTGATGGATTTTTACACTGAAACCCAATTCCTCTGCCATCTCTGTTCTCATGACAGCCTACAGTTATATATAACAATATCGTTGGATCGCCATCGATCCTATAGTGATCGATGGTTGTCAACACACTTATCACACAGGACTTCAAGCCATTAACACACACACACACACACACAGATATATATATATATATATATATATATATATATATATATATATATATATATATATATATATATATATCTGTGTGTGTGAAATACACACAAGCGCACAATGAACTCTGAAACACACACTTTTATATTATACACAGCAAAGTTACATTCTAAGGCATTTCAGCCTTAGGCACAATTTCCCCTCTCGACTACATCGAATCTATCTACCCCTCTCTGTCTATCTATATCTATCTCTCGATATATATATATATATATATATATATATATATATATATATATATATATATAAGGAAACATTGGATCGGATCACTGAAATGATCCGATCAATCCTCTCCTTGAATCACTCAACTGTCCCTGATTCCAGTCTACATGCATACATATGTGGCAGATTACATTTAATAAGTCTCCTTGAGACTTTTATCCATTCCATCATTTACTCTGTTTTGAACATAATTTCCCCTATTTTGCTCTGATGGTCCACTTCCTCTCGTTCTCTGCTTTGGATTCTTCTTTTGATTAAGGGAGGGTCAGATGCTCCTGCATCATTGAGACCACAAGGAAAGTTAGTGGTTGGTTCCAGATGGATCTACAAAGTGAAGCATGTAGTTGATAGGAGCATTGAGAAGTATAAGGAAAAATTTGTGGCCAAATGATTCTCTCATATAGAGGGGGTGGACTATGAGGAAAATTTTGCACAAGTTGCAAGTTATTCCTCAATAAAATCCATTCTGACATTGGATGCACAGATGGGGTGGAAAATACACTAGATGGATGTGAAGACCACCTTTTTCAACGGTGTTGTTGAGGAGGAAATTTACATAGAGCATCCAAAAGGATTTGAGACGTATGATCAAGACTCACAAGTGTGCAAACTCAAGAGAGCATTGTATGGTCTCAAATAGGATCCCCGAGCATGCTACATTCAAATTGATAGTTATCTCAGTGGATTGGGATTCATAAAAAGTGAAGTAGACGTGAACCACTATCACATTGTGGTGGATGGTAAGTTTCTTATTCTTGTTTTGTATGCCGATGATTTAATATTGACAGGGGATGAGCAGCTGATTTGCTCTTGCAAAGAGGATCTTGCAAGCGAATTTGAGATGAAAGACATGGGCCTCATGCATTAATTCATCGGGCTGGAAGTATGGTAGGGTGATGGTGAATTGTTTATGTATCAAGGAAAGTATGCTACCAAGATACTTCGGAGTTTTCACATGGAGAATTGTAACCCCATGGACACACCTCTAGCTACAAATTGGAGGAAGGAGTATACTTCTTTAGGTGAGGAAGTTGATGCTACCATTTACAGGAAGATTGTGGGTTCACTGATGTATCTTGTGAACACATGACCCGAGATGTGCTATGCAATAAACCAACTTAGCCAAGCTATGGTGAGGCCTACCAAATTCTGTTGGAAGGAAGCAAAGAATGTGTTATGATACCTCAGAGGCACTACCTAATATGGATTATGGTATAGACACATAAAGGGAGTGAAGTTGTAAGGCTTCACCAATGTAGATTGGGTAAGTAGTCCATCAGATAGGAAAATTACTTTAGGTGATATCTTCAGTGTTGGGTCCATAGTTGTTTCCTGGTATAGCATAAAACATAGGTCTATGGCCTTCAGTTCAAGAGAGGTTGAATACATGGCTGCAAGCTAAGAAATATGTGAAGCAATATGGATGAGGAAAATACTTGTGGGACTATTCAGTTAGGAGATGGATCCGAAAGTGATACATTGTGATAACCAGAGTTGCATTAAGCTCTATGAGAATCTGGTATTTCATGATAGGTAAAAGCACATTGATCATTTGTGGGACTATGTGCAGAGGAGAATTATGTTGCTATAGTACATTCCAACTAAGAAGCAAGATGTTGATATCTTGATAAAGACATTGTCAAGAGGTAAATTAAAATTCCATAGGTGCAAGATAGGGGTGGTGGAAAATCCCTTTCTTGCTAAGAGGGAGTGTTGAAAAAATGTAGGAAGAAAGGCTCAACTTAACTTTAGCCTAGTCAAATTGAGTAAATCGAATTTCCACATCAACAGGACAACTTGGAGGCAATTAACTAGTGTGTCTTGGATCTTGTCACTCAGTTAGATTAGTAAATTTAAGTTAAAGGGCTTGGAGTATAGTTATGCATGTGAGATTTCTAAATTTTAGTAATCCAGTTCAATTATTTTTAATTATATTCAGTTAAATGACCTCTAGCTATTGATAGAGTTAGTTGAAGGTTAGTTGTGTTTTGGGACAATAGTATAACTCATAGACCTATCAATTAACTAATCAATCAAGCCAAAATAGCTAGTAGATGTAAGAAATTAGAATTCCTTAGATCAAGTGGAGATGACAAGGCAATGTAACAACAATTGTAAACTAGTTTTGAGTGTACAAGTTTTGTATGTAGTCAGTGATCAATCCTTGGGAATAACGTAATCGATTTGGAGGAAATTTATATTGTTTAGGGGTTAATTTCCTCAGGATTTGTGCAAGGAAATAGGAAGCTTGGTGGGAAAATAATTGGCTAAGTGATGGCTAGAGTTTCTCAATTGAGGACATAGAACAATTATTCTTTTGCAGGTTGAGATTAGAGTTGGAGCTAGCAATTGTAATAGTTTCTCTATTTATCTGATTAATGGAAAGAGGCTTCAGGGGTTTTTCCTAGTTGGTTTCCCCAAGAAATAACTGTTTATTTGTGGTTTTTCTTATTTCATGTCTATGCATGTTGTTCTAAATTGTGATTTTCATTCGTATATCAATAAAGTAGAATTGTGTCTCTTGTTTTTAGGGTGAAATCTTGAGTAGTTAAAGTTTATATCAAAATTGCTACAAGGTTCATATCATCTTATATAACCAAATATTTCATCTCCAAGAGTTGGTAAAGGCACAAAGAGATTACAAGGCAAAGAAAAATATATCAAGCCTTTTCAAGCTTTTAGGACAAAGCATTTCTCAGGGGAAAGAAATTTTATGAACATAAATATGTACAAAATAATATAAATACTAATAATAGTGATAATTAAGAAGTATAATTAGAGTAAAACTATTTTATTTAAAACCCTAGTAACATTACTTTTGTTGTTGTTGTTGATGGATGCTAGCTTTAAGGGGTTAGACCCTCCTCCACCTCTTTCTCTTGAAATTGATGTCTTCAATACCTTGGTCACTAATGTTCCAAGATATTAAAGGTTGAAGCTAACCCTAGTTGTGAAAAAGTTGGACGATGTCATGAAAATTGCTGTCAATGCCAATTAGTCATGAGGAAAGGTCCTCCAGCTAGCTAAAAGGGGTCTTATTGGGATTTTTATCGGATTTTGAGTGGAATAAATGAGTGGATAAAAATTGGAGGCCTAATATTGAGGGGAAAATCTTGACATCCTTCCATGGAAGGGGTTTTTACACTTTTGAAGAAAAAAGGTCTGTGATTGTTGAGAGCGGGATGCCCAAGGGCAGTTTTGGGGCTAAAAGCCCATGTTTAAGTCAATTTTTATAATATAATTATAAAGACTCCGCATTTTATGTTCACAGAGTGTGAAGGTATTATGGGTCAAAAAGGGTAGTCCAACCTTAGTTTTGTAAAGTAAAGGCGGCTATAAGAGACCTAGGGATTGTATAAAAAAAACTAAGCTCTAAGTAGTTTAAGGAGATAGACAATGGAAGATCATGTAATAGAGTAATAGCTCTAAAGAAGAAATCTAAGTATTGGGTCATAGCGTAGGTAAAGGCTCTGCAGCTGAGTGCACAAAGGACTAGGGTAGAAGTCCGCAGATGAGTGCGCGGACCCCTGTAGCTGTGTGCACAAGGTGGACAGAGTCTATAAACACTTGGAAGATATTAATAAAGAGAGATATTTTGCAATTTCTTTGTCTTTGTTTTGTTGATACATCTAGATATTTTATGTATGAATTTCCTTTATTGTGCTTATATGATGTGAGAAAGACTACAATTACATTAATTAATTGGACGCATTTACAAACACCTGGTTACGCGGTGTTAACTATAATTGTTTGATAAGATAAGAAAGTCACTTAGATTAATTGGAGAACTTGTACGACATGCAACTCTAGTAGTGCAAAAGTACCTGAGCAACAGTCTAGGGCTGTGCGAAGGTCGATCGTATACTTTCGCGAAGGTATTGAAGGTCGGAATAGAGGGTTTGTCTTGAAAGCCCTAGAGCAAAGCGACCTGCGTGAAGGCAGGGATAGAAGGAATTAAACGACATCACAACCATCTCAGGGTGCAGAAACTTTGTTCTAGCATCCCCCCATATTTCTTTGGGTGAGACTTCGGTCTGCGCTTTGCTAGCTGATGCCGAAAGGCCTAGTAGTGTAGGGATATGTTTGCCTAATTAACGCTGAACCTGGTGTTAGAAAATTATATATTACAGAGCAATGGAACACATAAAATATTGAAAAAATATAAACACAGAAAATGCATAAAACAAGAGAGACACAGATATACGTGGTTCACCCAGTTTGGGCTACATCCATAGAGAAACAACCAGTCCTTCCTTTTATATTATCCAACAAGCTGAAGAGATACAATCTACAATAGATCCATTGTAATTCCCTCTTCACTTTTAATCTCCTCTCTCTTCCTCACTTAGAATAAAGATCTACATAGACGCAATACAATTCTCTCATATATAGTGAAGGGGGTGCCTTCTAGGGAAAAAAACCATAAATTAAATATAAGTTCTACCATCAGATCTCTGCCTAATGAACAACCCAGATTGACTACAAAATTACAACATTTTACAAGGAAATTTTACATCTGGACCCCCTTGCACCTCCCCTGCAATGTAAATTTTATGGGTGGCATTGCCGCCCTATTATGAACTGAGGTCCAATGCAACGATACCTTTGAATACAAAAGATAATCAGGCTCCACACCCAACAATCTCCCACTTGGAGACTGATTATAGCAACTCCACTGCTGCTTCATTTGTTGGACAATGACTCCACATTGGACCTGGCTATTTCTCCACTTCTTCATCATACTTGAAGACCAATTGAAACTGAGCAGACTCTCAGTTTCTCCCTGGTTGCAACTTTTGTTAACATATCTGCAGGATTCTGGCTAGTGTGTATCTTTTCCATCTTCAACTGTCCATCTTCCAATGTTGACCGTATGAAATTGTACTTGAGCTGTATATGTTTAGTCTTGGAATGAAATGCAGATTTCTTTGCAAGATGTATGGCACTCTGGCTGTCACTATATAACCTACCCAACTCTTGCTTCTTACCCAATTCATACAGAAACCTTTGTAACCAAATAATTTCTTTACTAGTCTCTGTAGCAGCAACATACTCTGCTTCTATTGTTGACAGTGCAACAACACTTTGCAGTTTGGAGACCCAACTGGCAGTTGTTCCACCTACAGTAAACACATAACCTATGGTGCTCCTCCTTCTATCTCTATCACCCACCATATCTGCATCAACATATGCCCATAGAGCAATGTTTGAACCACCAAAGCATAATGCTTGATTTGTGGTACCTCTTAAATACCCGAGAATCCACTTTATTGCCATCCAATGTTCTTTTCCTAGATTGTTCATGTACCTGCTTACAACTCCCACTGCATGTGAAATATCAGGTCTTGTGCAGACCATTGCATACATTAAGCTTCCAACTGCTGATGCATATGGAACTTTAGACATATCAGCGATTTCTTCTTGAGTCTTGGGACACATTTCCTTACTTAGTTTGAAATGGCTAGTCAAAGGTATACTAACTGGTTTTTCATTTTGCATATTAAACCTTTTCAACACCTTTTTTATGTACTCACTATGAGACAATGTTAATTTGCGATTCTTCTTGTCTCTAGTTATTCTCATACCAAGGATTTGTTCTGCAACACCCAAATCCTTCATTGCAAATGAGTTTGCCAATTTTCTTTTGAGCACATTTATTTCCTGCATGTTAGAACCTGCAACAAGCATGTCTTCTACATACAATAACACTATAGTATAGCTGCCATCATTTTGTCTTTTGAGATAAACATAATGATCAGAGTGACATCTAGTATAACCTGTTCAGACATAAACCTGTCAAATTTTAGATACCACTACCTTGGAGCCTGTTTTGAGCCATACAATCTCTTCTTCAACCTGCGCACTAGTTTCTCCTTTCCTTTTACCTCATATCCTTGTGGTTGTTGCATATATATCTCTTCCTCCAAATCCCCATGGAGAAAAGCTGTCTTTACATATAACTGCTCAAGATGCAAACCTTCAGTTACTACTAGACTTAAAATAGTTGTGATTGAAGTCATTTTAACAACAGGAGAAAATATCTCATGAAAGTCTATACCCTTTTTTTGTGCAAACCCCTTCACCACAAGTCTAGATTTTTACCTTAGTCTACCTCCATCTTCTTCCTTCAACTTGTAAACCCATTTATTCTGTAATGCTGTTTTACCTGTAGGCAACCTGACTAAGTCCCAAGTCTGGTTATGTGCTAAGGAGTCCATCTCTTCTTTCATGGATTGCTCCCACTTCTTCCTGATTTCTACCTGCACTTCTTCTTCATAACATTTTGGTTCACCAAAATCAGTCAAAAATACATAATATAATGAAGGAGAGTATCATTCAGGGGGTCCACTTATCCTGGTAGATATTCTAACACCACTTTCAGGTGTTTGAGGTGCTTGTTGCTGTTGTGGTTGTTATTTTCGCTGTTGATCATTATGATTTTCGGGCACCATCACTTTTTCTGTGATCTCTTCAAGCACTGTGTATTTCTTTTCTTTTTCCTGTTTCTTTTCCTGCAACTGAACCTTATACAAAACATTTTCATTGAATATGACATCTCTGCTCCTAATGATTTTGTGTTTTTCATAATCATGAAAGTGATAACCAAAATCATTAACACCATATCCAATAAAGATACATTTCTTTTATTTTGCCTCAAGCTTTGTTATATTCTCTTTATTAATGTGGACAAAGGCTTCACAACCAAAAGTCTTTAAAAAGGAGTAGCTTACCTTTTTACCTGTCCATGCCTCCTCTGGAATACCACCATCCAAGGAACTTGAAGGCCCTCTATTTATTACATAAACAACAGTATCTACAGCATCTACCCAAAATTGTAAAGGCAATCATGCATGCAATCTCATGCACCTTGCATGCTCCATGATTGTTCCATTCATCCTTTCTGACACACCATTTTGTTGTGGCATTCCTGTAACTGTCTTCTCTCTGCGAATTCCATTTTCTGAACAATACCTATCAAACTCTTTGCTGCAATATTCACCTCCATTGTCTGATCTGAGACACTTCAACATTTTTCCTGTCTCATTTTCAACCAAAGCTTTCCATTTCTTGAAAGTATCAAATACATTAGATTTATTTTGAATACAATAAATCCAAGTTTTTCTAGTTGCATCATCAATAAAAGTAACATAATAACGAGAGCCACCAAGAGATGATACCTGAGCATGTCCCCATACATCTCTATGCACAAGCTCTAATTTTTCGCTCTTCTTTTCTTTCCCAACTTTCAGAAATTTGTCTCTCTTCTGTTTTCCATAAACACAATTTTCATAGAACTCCAAATCAACGTGCTTCAAACCTGGCAACAAAATTCTTGAGTGAAGGATTTGCATCCCCTTCTCACTCATGTTCCCAAGCCTATGATGCCACAATGCCGTATCTGCTCTTGTAGAGGTTAAAGCATTAACAGAATTAGAAATACCATTGCATAAATACAATGTGCCAACCTTTTATCCTTTTTCTATTACCAGGGGTCACTAAATTCAGGTTTTATTTGTGAAAGTAATTATGCAACCTTCACCTCCCAATTGCCCTGTTGAAATAATATTTTTCTTCAGATCTGGAACATGCCTTACCTCCTTCAATAGCCATTGATTTCCATTTTGATGTTTTATGAAAACTGTACCCATTCCAACGATTTTACAGGGTTTATCATCACCCAATCGAACCTGTCCAAAATCTTCTTGAACATAATCATGAAAATGTTTCTTATCAGGTGTGGCATGGAATGAGGCCTTTGAACCTACCACCTCGGCATCAATAATATTTTCTAATGAAAGAATCAAAGCATCTTGCAACACATCACCTATTACATTCAATTCATGATTATTTTCTTGCTGCGCGTCTCCTTCTTTTCCCTTCCGATACTTGTAGTCTTTCTTTAGGTGTCATTTCTTCCCGCATTTCCAACACACTATCCCCGAACTAGACTTGGATCTGCCTTTTCTTGACTTACTGTGATATCTAGGGCTCTTTCCTCTTTCCATTTTTCTTCCCCTAGTCTTTGCAGTCAAAGCATTACCTGATGTCTAACTGGAGCTTTTCTGTTGCATTTCCTCACTAAGGATTGCACCGAAAACATCATCAAACTTTAAAGTACTAGATCCAGAGATAGAGTTACTAATGGCCATAACTAAACCATTCCAACTTTCTGGCAACGAGCACAGAAATAACAGAGCCCTAACTTCATCATCAAAGTTATCCCTACAGAACTTAACTGACTGGTAATTGTATTAAATTCATTTAAATGATCAGCAACAGATCCACCTTCTGACATCTTCATATTAAATAAACGCTTCATAAGAAATACCTTATTCAAGGCCGAGGGTTTTTCATACAGTTTGGACATTTTCGACATTAAACCCTATGTTGTTGTTTCCTTCGAAATATTAAATGCTACCGACGCTGCTAGGCACAACCGTATTGTTCCAAGTGCTTTTCTGTCGAGAATATCCCATTTTGTGTCTGTCATACTCGTCGGCTTCTTTGCCTTTCTGCTCAATGGTTGGTACAGATCTCTCTGGTACAAATAATCTTCCATTTGCATCTTCCACAGCTGGTGGTTTTGGCCATTAAATTTTTCGACCCTAAACCTACCATTTTCTGCCATTGCTCCCACTCGAACTAGGAACCCTTTTCTCCTGTGAGTTTATCAGCCAAATAGACCTTCGGCTCTGATACCAGTTGTTAGAAAATTGTATATTACAGAGCAATGGAACACATAAAATATTGCATAAATATAAACACAAAAAACACATAAAAAAGAGAGACACAGATATACGTGGTTCACCTAGTTTGGGCTACATCCACGGAAAAACAACTAGTCCTTCCTTTTATATTATCTAGCAAGCTGAAGAGATAAAACCTACAATAGATCTGCTATAATTCCCTCTTCGCTCTCAATCTCCTCTCTCTTCCTCACTCATAATACATATATACATAGACGCAATACAATTCCCTCATATATAGCGAGGGGGTGCCTTTTAGGGAAAAAAACCCTAAATTAAACATAACTTCTATCATTAGATCTTTGCCTAATGAATGACCCAGAGTGACTACAAAATTACAACATTTTACAAGGAAATTTTACATCTGGATCCCCCCTGGACCCCCTGGACCCCCCCTGCAGCGTAAATTTTACGGGTGGCATTGCTGCCCTATTACGAACTAGGGTCCAATGTGACGATACCTTCGAATACAAAAGATAATCAGGCTCCACACCCAACACCTAGGTCAGGTCCCCTCAAGCTAACAAATGGTTATATTGCCAGGACCAAAATCTGCATAAGAGATGTGCGATGTCGTATCACTGGATTCCAACTAAGAAGGAGATTGGAGACTGGTTGGATAGAAAGATCCACAAATTTGCGGAATAAGAGAACAAGAACTCGCGACTGACAAAGGAACAATGGTTGGGCAGATACTTGTATACAGAGATCCGTGAGATCTTTTTCTTCTCCTTCACTATTGAGCTATACCAGTGGATCGCGAAGCTAGTAGATAGCCAAGGAAGGTGGAAACTTGCTGGTCCTATTGTGTGGACCCTGGAGCTAGTGCGAAGGTTGGATGGTCATAAGAGGATTTGTGACTAAATTTGCAGTCAAAACCTCAGTCAGCTACAATGAGGCGAAGCGACGCTTTTTCAAAGGACCACGAGGTAAGTGCGTAAAATCTTTAAATATCTGGATTAAAATTCTATTGTGTGAAAAACGGGTTATGCAACTACCTTGATGTTCAGGACTACGCGAAGCGGAAAAAATTATTGGAACGAAGGAAAAAAGGGTCCAGAGTATAGTCCCTTGATTTCACCTCCGTGAGGTGACGAAGAATGGATAGCGAATATTTCTCCGTGAAGTGCTATTCAGTTAATAAGACAAGGATTCCCACGAATACCACCTCCACCCACACTGCCTCTGACTTCACCACGCTCACCTCCAACTTCAACCATACCACCTCCACCTCCACCGTAGTTCAGTATGGCAAATACAGTGAAGTTTCCTTTGTTCAAAGGCTTGGGAAATGAAGACCCAGACCAATTCTGGTTCATTGTGAGGGCTGTATGGGAGGCTCAAGTTGTTATAGATGATCATATAAATAAGGCAACACTATTTAGTGTTATGCAAGATTGCGCACTAACCTGGTATATTAATTACTCTAACAATAACCTGAGTGCTGGATTGGGAGACATCCAGATAACACTGAATAGAGAATTTAGTAGGCCTAAATCTGAGGCACAGTCGATTGTGGGATTCAAAGAGAATGCGATGAAACTAGGTGAGATTCCTTGGGAACTAGATTAGAGGTTGAAGTGTACAATCCGCGACGCCAACATGAATTTGATAGATGGATAGCATCGCGAGTGGTTTGTAGCTTCGTTACTACCACACTTAAGGAGTGCGTTGTCACAGTAGAAGATAACAACTCAGGAAGAGGCATTGGAGATTCCCATGAGGCTACATGAAACCTTGATGCAATATCCAAATCTAGGAGTTTAGTAGATCCATGTGCTGCTGAAGAATCTGTGCCTTGAGATGCAAAGTCTGAAGCAGGACAGGACGATTCAACTAGAGGTGCGCGAGGAGGTGTCGTGCTTGAAATGCAAGAGCCAGGGTCATGACAAAGACCATTGCCCGGTCTTTTCAAACTATATTTCAAGAGGAGGACCAATGCCTTTAACGCTACAAGCTCAAGCAGGACCTAGTGCGGGGCCTGCATTATGGTGCGCTATCAGTTACGTAGCCGGAAAACATGCCACGGATAACTGTCACTTGCTACAGAAGTTTTTACAGGCACCACAAGAACTGTTCTACAACTTTTGTAGGTCGGTACGGCATGATGAGCATACTTGCAGGAGCTATGAACTAATTATGGATAGAACTCCTGCCTATAGGGTTCAGGCCGAAACACGGTCCCTTGACGAGAGTGTAGGGATGGCACAGACGAGTCTGAGGCCGAGGTGGAGGACCTGGCAGAGGTCAAGGATAGTTGATTTTCTACAATTGCAGAGGACCAGGACACTATGCCCACGATTGCACTAATCCAACGTGTCTTTCGTGCAAGTATTTCACGTTGTTTGATCATGAAATGGAAGATTATCCTACACTGATAGATAGAATACGTGAAAAGGGGTGCTACCACCTCCGCTGACTCAGAACCTGCAGATGATGAGGTCTGGGCCGTGCGAGGAAGATCTAAACATAAATATAGTGCTGAGAAGTGGAATTGTGACAGGAGATGACAAGGGGAAACAACCAGAAGATAGTACATGGGTTACAGGATAATGACCCCTCTATGCTCACAACTTTCCTGGAGACCTGTATGAAGTTAATGCACGATAGTAAGGCTGTGAAAGGGTTACAAGAACTCATCAATAGATGCACTAGAACCGTGCCAGGTGAGCCACGCATAGTATGAAAGATTAGCAAGCATAAAACAAGGACGTGACAGGAGATGAAACTGACCACGCAGATAGGAGAGTATGAGATGGATTAGGATATTTTGGACCTGGGGTCAAATGAAAAATTCCTACCTAAGCAGACTTGGGAACGAATGGAGAGACCTGTGTTGCAATGGTCTCTAATTTGGCCAAGGATGGCGAATTAGCAGAAGATCATCCCCATGGGGCAGCTGCAGGGGGTGACCGTGGATATTGAGGGAGTGAGCGCGCTGGCTGATTTTGAAGTAATAGAGATAGTGGATGACAAAAATCCCTATCCTGCGCTCCTAGGAATTGACTGGGCTACTGATATGAATGGGGTAATCAATATGAAGAAGTGAAAGATGATCTTTGAGAAGAAATCGCTGCGCGTAATAATACCCCTCGATCCTGCTAAAGGATCATGCTATACTGAACCAGTCTGTGATTATGAAAGTGATGACGATTTGGATTGTATCTATAAGATAACAATGTGAGACCAAGATTGGGTGAATCCCACCGTGGATGGATGAATTACATGGGATCACAAGAGTTCCTGCACTTTGGACTCTGATGAAGAAATAGAACGCTGGCAGAATCAGTTACATGAAGTAACTACACTGAATTGCAACATGATGACCCAATCGTTGCACTGTGTGTCATCAAAGGTAAGAAATCTACCTACTTATGATGGTCTGAATGAGGTAGACATATTTTGGGATGCATTTGAAAGGGAGGTACTAGAAAAGTAGCGCTTCCAGGTGTTGGAATGGGCATTGCGCGCTACGCCTGCAAGATGGTGGGGTATGCACAAGGGAAGCTTTGATGATTGGCGCCAATGTAGGAGAATGATGAGAAATCGCTTCGGGAATCTGAAGATACGAATGACAGATAAGTATGATGGGTAGGATGATCCCCGCATGCATTTGGACAAATGGACCCAAGCTTATGGAGAAAAGCCCCAACCTGAATGGGTGCACTTGTTTTGTCACACCCTGGATGTGGTCCCAATGAAATGGTATGTAGAAACAGAGCTTCATCATGGGGTAGGCGAACAGGATATCCTGCGTGAAGGATTCATGATGACATTCAGTTTTGAGGACGGGTTTGACAGTCTTGATGAAGTGCTACAAGAGGTGAAAGCATTAGGATACCGTAGGATCCTTTAGACCTGATTCAGCCTGAATGGGTTACTCAGTTGAGTCGTGTGCTAGAATGTTATAATGTAACTAATGAAAAAGAAGACGAGGATCTATGGAAGATTAACATTCCAGAAATAGAAGGTCACCACGAGGTTCAAGGACCACAGATTGAGAACCCTGATATAACCGCGCCATTGAAAATGAAACAAGTAAACATTGGTACTGAGGAAGAACCCAAATTCATGAAGATTGGAGATTACCTAGATGACAGATGGTGGATAGGGTTGCTAAGTTGCTCCGTGAATACCAGGATTTAATCCCTACCAAGTTTACAGATATGAAAGAGATAATTGGGGACCTAGGAATGATGAAGATCACGTTAAAGCCCGACGCGAAGCCAGTTAAGAAAAGGCCTTATCATCTCAATTTGAAATATAAGGAGAAGGTCCACTTAGAGCTAGAAAAGATGCTCACGGCAGGCATCATTGTGCTTGTGGAAGAATCTGACTGGGTAAGTCCAATGGTGGTACAGGAAAAGAAGTAGAAGGATGAAAAAAGCATATGCATGGATCTCAGGAAGCTGAATGAAACTTGTGTACTTTATCCTTTCCCAACTTCGTTCATTGATGAAGAGTTGGACAATGTAGGGTGTCAGGAAGCATATTCCTTCAGTGATGGGTTCTATGGGTGCCACTAGATCAAAATCACACCAGAGGATAGGAGCAAGATGACCTTCAAAATTGAGTGGGGTTGCTTTTAGTACACTGTAATGTCATTTCGATTGAAGAATGCACCAACGATCTTCTCACGTGTAGTTGTTACTGCGTTCAAGGAATTTATTCATAAGTTCCTGGAGGTATATTTTGATGACTGGACTGTGTTTGGGCTGGTTAAGCGCCATGTATCAAGCTTGCGCCTAATGTTGGATCCCTGCTGAAGATACTAGATTGCGCTCAATATCAAGAAGTGTCTGTTTTGTGTTCCTTTTGGGGCATGTGGTTTGCAGACAGGGACTGATGGTAAACCCCGAGAAGCTCGAGGTGATATTGAACTTGGATGGGCCGAGAAGTGTGAAACATCTACGCGCTACTCTAGGACATATGGGATATTACAGAAAGTTTATCAAAGGTTATGCCTAGATCACTGCACCTATGGATAAATTGTTGAAGAAGGACATCACATTTTGCTGGAACAATGACTGTAAGAAGAGTTTGGATATATTGAAAGAAAAGATGGTTACCGCATTGATTCTAGTCTTCCCGGATTGGAAGAAAGAGTTTCATGTACATGTCGACGTGTCATGTATAACGCTAGGAGCAATACTGACAGAGGTTGGCAGAGAAGGCTTGGACCATCCTATCATGACCACAAGCTGAAGATTATCCAAAGTAGAGAAGAACTATTCCACCACTAAGCGCGAGGGGCTAGCTATGGTGTAAGTGTTCCAGAAGTATAGGCACTACTTGCTGGGAGGCTATTTGAAGATGTATACGTATCAATCTGCGTTGAAGTACCTAGTCAATAAGCCTATGTTGGGGGGGAGAATCTGCAGGTGGATCTTATTGTTCCAGGAGTATGATTTTGAAGTTATTGTGAAGCTTGGACAATTGAACGCGGGACCAGACCATCTGTGGCGCATCAAAACAGGGGAGGAACCTACTAACTTGGAAGAAGGATTGACTGACGCGCAGCTATTTGTAGTGCATGTCGTGGATGGTCATGTCGAGGATATAATACACTTCCTAACAACAGGAACTACACCGGAAGGATACAGTGTCCAACAAAAGAAGGAATTAGTGGTGCATGTGGTAGATTTCTCTATCATTCTTGGGCATTTGTAAAAAATGGGGATTGATGAGATATTGTGACTGTATGTACCGGAGTTCGAAAGAAGCAACATCCTCATGGATGCTCATGGGGGTGCCACGGGAGGAAATTATGCAGGGAGAGAAACCGTGTAGAAGATTCTATATGCAGGGTTGTGGTGGCCAACCCTTCATTAGGACTCAAAAGCATATTGCAAGGCGTGTGATGTATGTTAAAGAACTGGCAGGCCATTGCGGAGGGATGAGATGCCTTTGAATCCACAGATGACGTTGCAACCCTTTGAAAAGTGGGCGATAGATTTTGTAGGACCCATTCAGCCACAAGGAAAGATATGACCAATGTACATTATCACGACGACGAAGTATTTGACTCGTTGGGTAGAAGTGTAGCCGGTGAAGGATTGCACGTGCATGATTGCCACGAAGTTCCTATTTGAGCATGTACTGACATGATTTGGATGTTCGAAGATCTTGATGAATGATCGTGGTATGCACTTCCTGAATGAGATGATCAACACACTAATGGAGGAATTTCAGGTATACCACTAGAAGAGTACACCATATCACCCACAGGCTGATGAGATAGTGGAGGCGTTCAACAAAGTGCTTGAAAACGCACTGACCAAGGTTTGCAATGCTCAACAAAGTGATTGGGACCTATGCATACCTGCAATACTGTGGGTTTATCAAACGACATGCAAGAAGTTGACTCGACAAACCCCTTTTAGGCTTGTCTATGGTGTGGAAGCGGTAATGCCTATGGAATACACCATACCTAGTCTGTGCATAGAAGTGCTCACAGGAATGATGGATCATGGAGCCCCGGAGGAGAGGGTCGCACAATTAGATGAACTGGAGGAAGAAATATTTTTGGCTGGATTTCACTAGCAGGTCCAAAAGCAGCGTGAAAAGGCATGGCGTGATCAACACATCAAGCTGCGCACATTTAAAGCAAATGACCTGGTTTTTTTATATGACAGTAAGTTTGATAAATTTCCAGGGAAGTTCAGGATGCAGTGGTTAGGGCCTTATGTTATTAAGGAGATTAAAGACAGAGGAGTGGTACAACTGGTCAAATTAAATGGAGAACCCTTCCCAGGAAAGGTGAATGGCAGTCGCTTGAAGCCATACACTGGCGGTCTGGCCATGTGACTAAATGAAGGTAGCACAGTCTTAGCGCTCTAGGAAGATGAAAGGAGGCGCGGGACTATAAACTACACTACCCGGGTTGGCGATCTGCGTGATTGGAAGATGGTGCGAAGCAAGGATGTGTCACTGGGTCCACGACAACGTGGAGGGAGCTGTGCTACCCAGGGAGAAATCACGTAGGTTGGCTGGAAAGTGACCGTTAAAGTCACTGTTGATGAAAAGACAACAAAAATGAGGCCAAATGGAGTGGGTGACCGACATTTAAGATGAAATTTATGGCTTAGATCCATGAAAATATTCCGCCAATCCGGCATTAATGAATCGATTTTGTGGGGAATGAATGGATTTGAATTCAAAAATACCTATAAATTACAAGTAGCTGCCCAATGAAAAACACTTGGCATTTTGAGTATTTAGATGTTGAGCTCTCAAGTGCATATGAATCATGAGAAATACGAGCTTCTGATAGTTTTTGGGGTATTTGTGACTTTTTCAGCGGACACACACGAATTCTTGCAGAAGATTATGTCAGTGCCTGTTGGCTTAGTGGGGCTTGACCCAGGTTCAAAGGTGATTTAGCCAAGTAAATCCCATTACTACTGGCCCTTTCGGCAATAGTTCGTGGAGCGTGGACAGAGGTCTCACCTGAAGTAGTATGGGAGGGTGCTAGAACTAGGTTTTTGCACCCTAGGGATATCTGATGGGCTTAAGGAGGTGTGCGATCTGACCTGTCACTATGCGCACTTGTGATCCCTTTACAACCTATGGTGTGGCTTCCCCGCAACCCTACTAGGGGCGCAACCTGTATAATACCCAAGATCCCTGTTAATTAACCGATTACTTAAATTGTGTGTGTAAGACTTATGGTGATTACAACATATTCATCAATCATAATAGTGCGTGCAATACATAAATGAATACATCCATAAAGAAGATAATGCACAACAAATACACAGGAATATGAATCAACTTCTCTTTTATTAATCTTCAATCTTGCTTACAAACTTGACACCACCCTGCGAAGTTCGCTGCAAGGGTCCACGCACTCAGCTACGGACTTTACTAGGTCTCTACTCACTCAGCTGCAGACTCTACTAGGCCTCTGCGCACTCAGCTGCAGAGCTTCTTGCTACTACTACAACCCAAGACACTTAGAACTCTACTCTAAGCTTGAACCATTCCTTCGCTATTCATCTATTCATCCTTTCTTGACTCCCTTTACAACTTAGAGCCTCGCTCTATTTATACAATCCCATGGTCCGCGGACCATGGCTAGTCCGAATTTATATTATTTTACAATACAAAACTTAGGGTGGACAACCCTATGACTCAATTGTACATTTCGCGTTCCGCGCCTGCAATTCGCGGAGATTTACAACATCTTTGACCAAAACTTGGGCTTTGATCCCCAAAACCTGTTGTGGGGGGGATTCCATGAATATGCCCCCAACATAATCATCGTGACTCATCTTGAGTCATTCTATTGGTGCGGTGATCTTAGCACAGATCCAGTCCAACCGTTCCTTTGCTTCCTGGAGGTCTGCGGCGCACTGATCTGTAGTCTGCTGGATCTGCTCCACTCTCTCAGCCGAAGTCTCACTGTAAGGGGCAACTCCCTGTCTTAAGGCATGCATCTCCTTCATATGTGTGATCTTTCCTTCGATGTTTACAGTGATGAGGAAGACCTCATCAATCCAAGGTTGGATGTGCGCTGTAAGGACCACCTCTTTCTATCACGTGGCATCCACCTGTTCCTTCAACGCCTTTGCCTGCTATAGCTTTGCAAGCCGCTGGGTCAGGACAACTGTCTGCGCTATACTGTGCACACTGTCATACTGCACCTGAAGCTCCCACACCTCCATTTCTAGGCGCTGTAAGTTGGGGTCCTCTTGTAATGAAGTGAGGACTGTGAAGGATTCCTCCAACATAGCGGTGCAGTTGTGTACTGCCTGTCCTATTTCTTCCAGTCCTTTTTGAATAGCGCCAGCGCACTGTTCCCTAACTTCTGGGGGCATAGAGGACTGCACATTTAATCACAGCTCGACAATTTGAAGGTTGAGGTCCGGTTGTACCCTCGTTGCTTCCTCCTTTTCCTCGCGAAATCCAGTCGCCAATTGGTGGATCCGCTCTGCTACTAGTAGAACTATTGGGACGACCAATTTCGACATGTTTCTACAAGCATTGTCTACCACCTGGTCCAGTCCTTGAGTCTTTGCAACCAGTTCATCATGCTTCTAGCTGAGCTGTTCCATATTGATATTTTGTTCACTCAATACCTGTAGCGTATGGCCTTCTCTGGCACGGAGCTTGGTTGTGATCCCATCCTGTAACTGGTACATGGTTTCTCGCGAAAGGGCAGCCAAGTTAAAGCCCAGTACCTTAATCTTGCCCACCATAACTCGGTCAACTTTGTTTGCTATTGCTAACGTGCTCTCGGGGAACACAAAAGTGTTGGTCATTTGGGTGTGCAACATCTGTTCCACCTCTAATGTACTTGCGACGACATATGGGTCCATCGTTCCTGTTTGTGGGGCTTGCACCTATAGTCCCTATAGCTGCATTCTTAGCGCCCCCAACATAGTTTTATGCTCCGTCATCACCTATTGGAGCGCGACCTTGGTGTCATTGCGAACCGTTTCACCGATGTCAAAACGATCACCTTTTGTAAGCGTGATTGGGTCAATAGACGTCTTCGATGCCTTAAAATTCTTCCTAGGGAGCAGTTTCTCAGGGACGCGCAATCGTTTTAACTATTGCGAGGTGGTTGCTGGGTCCACGTGCTCTTCAGCCAGGTTTATGTCCTCATCCCCCTGCCATGTGGACATGTCATGGCCCTCCTCGGCCTCTTCTACTAGTGCTATTGTTGTTTTTGTTGTCTGTGCTGCTACTACTTCATCGGTCGGCTTCTTCTGTGCAGCTTCCTCTGCTGCTGCTTTTTCCTAGCGCCTCTTTTCAGCGAACTGTGTGATGTGCAACTTGGTGTCCTTCTTCCTTTGCTGAGTTGCAACCCTTTCCATTCCTGCCAAGTCTAGGGCATGCTACTCCAGAGGCCATGTTTCCAATGCCATGAAGATGGCGTCATCAGTGGAAATGAATGGAAGCTTCATCCATGCCTTTGCCAGATCCTTCTACTCCCGGACATAAATGTTGTGCATGTTTGCTTTAAACTCTACAAAGATCTGCAGAGTGGCGCACACTGTAGGAGACAATCGTGGTCTTCTATTGATCCACAACTGGATTCTCACCTCCATCAACACTCAAAAAACCTTGGTGGCGCGAATCTACTTTGCATCCTTAGTGGCGTAGAGCAAAGTGTACTTTGCAGCCTCAGGTATGTCCTAGTTGATATCCCGGAATTGGCTATCTTCCGGTAGTTCGCCCGATATCAAAAATATGGATAAGAGCAACCATGTGTAGTGGAAGGTCTTACCCTGCTCTTGGGCATCCTTACAGTTTGTCAAAAATTCCTCACAGAGGAACTTCGCCTAGTTGAACTGGACCCCCTCTGTGCACTGTTTGGCCAGCGCAACCACAGGTGTTGGTACTTCATCATCACGACACTTTTGCATTAATTTTCCAGCCAAGAGCTGGGTGGCTACGCGCACGCCTTTGTCCTTGATACTCGCAATTGCATAGCCTCACTTCTTCTTTTCTAGCTTGTATTTAGTTTTCATGGCTTCTGCGAGAGCCAAATCACTGCTTTTGCCCGCCATCATTGCGGGGTCCTTTCCCTTACAGGGAAGTCGAGAAATCCAGTGAATAAGCTCCACCATGATGGGAATAGGCTCCTCCAGCCATAGATACCCATCATGCACCAGGAACAGTAGCTGCCTGATGATGAAAATGGTGATGGGCACGCAGCGAAAGTGTGGTATCCATCGTAGATGAAGTAACCCAGCCTTCTCCACACCGCATAGCCATTTCCATGGCTCTAGCATGATTACTGGCCCCTCCAAATTTTACTTCATCAAGCTCTCCATCACTAGTTGCGAGAACTTCTCACTATCCACGAGGTCCCAATCTTTTAATTTCAGGGTAGGCACTTGGCCTAGGAGTGGAACTTCAAAAGTAATTCCGTCAGGGAGGAACAGGGTCTGGAGTGGGGTCTGGAGCGCACTCTTCATGGCCTCTAGATCTTTGGGCGCCCTAACTTTCCCTTTCCACGGAGGGACGTACATGGGTAACTTCGCTGCAGAAGGAATTGGTGGGACATCCTCCTCCACATCGTCTTGTGCCTCTATTTGATCAATTAGAGATTGTAAATCCTCCTCCTCTTCGTTTGATTCAATGGTGATGTCCTTGCCTTTTTCTTCCTTTAATATCTTGCCAAACTGTGGGTTTCTTGGGGACACATGGAATGGTCCCATAGTCTATTTATCTTTCTTCAACCGTGGTATCCATGGTGATTTTGGAACTTCTAGCGCAACCACTACATCTCTGGGCTCCTCAGCGATATCTTCGGAAAATTTCACACTTGGCCTAGTAGTAGTTGTCGTGGTTGCACGGGATATGTTCTGTCGCATACTCAAAGATGGTAAGATTTCTCGGTGCTCAATACTCTGCAACTGCTCAAATCTCAAACAACCAAGTGTTGTCTCGTGGTTAGTCCTTGGAGTTTTATAGCATCTTTTGAATTTGAATTCGACCGTTCCCCCCACTTCTGAGTCATTAATGCATTCTTGGCGGCAGATCGTCCCAAATCTAGCCCTTAATTCATGTCTTAATTGTCCGTTGCCCGCTCCCTTTTGCCTTAATTTGGACATCTCATCATGAACAATGACGTCAATGGTTACTTCCTGGTTGATCCGTGCGGTAGCGCAGCCCCCCGTGCGTGGGTGCGAACCTTCTACCGCGCAGATTCTGTGCGCACCTCCCTCACTGTGCAGTTCCCAAATAGACTCATTTAGAGTCCTACGCTCTCTTTCAACTATCTGGAGTGCTAAGAATGTGCTCCCTATGGCTAGCCAGGTGGTGCACCATCTATGCGAGACTCCAATTTTCCTTCCAGTCTAGTTCGTGGACACTCCTCTATTTCCCTCGGGACGGCCGGTGCAGTGCGTTCTACCTCATGTGGTGTACTCCCCTTGTTACTGCATTTGGTAAGGTGCGGTCTCAGCCATGGTAGCAGAGTCATAAATTCTCAGCGACAATCATCTAACACAGTGGTATGATCATCCGTATCTCGCCTTGTCATCCTTGGTTTATGAACGAGACATGCTTGTGTGACCTCGTTTTCCAGTCTTCTGATCTCAGCGTCCATCCACATGCTTTTCTTCCTCAATCGTACCCGATCTTCTTCAAGTTCACGAAGTCTAAGGTTCCCTCATTGAATGGCTTCCCAAATCCTTATATGGTCATCCTCGCGTAGCTGTGTGATTTCTTCGTCCTGGTCTTCGCGCGCTGTCATCACTACGGGTCTATTACATGTAGATTCCTTTTGGTATTCCCTTAAGAAATCTCAGGTTCTACTCTGTTTCACACCTTTGGGATCATTTCCACGCTTAGGTTTTTTCATATGGTCATATAGGCCCATCGAACCACTGGAACGCACAGGTCCCAATCATTTCGTTTCATCTGGTAATGCGTGTCGCCTTTCCTTCTGCTATGGTTTGCTCTGATTCTCTAGGCTGGAGTTGGTGTGCACTTGTGCAGACTGTACAACATATGTCTGTACCCATAGGGAAAGGTGGGAACACAAGTCATTCCGCCCCATCTGATTGGTTTTCATTCAAAGCTGGGGTTTGCCAAAATGTAGGCACATCATCCTTCTGCATCTACGCTAGTCTTCAAAATTTCTTGATGCACTCCCCACCATCGTGCGGGTGTTGCGCGTAGTGCCCATTTCAGCACATCGAGCCGTTGCTACTCTAGTACTGCAATTTCGAATATTCTTAGAAATTCATCCACCATTGACAATCCATCATATGTTGGCAGCTCCCTTGCCTCTGTCGTTGCAGTTCAGTGTTGTTACTTCGTGCAACCGATTCTGCCATCGCTCTATCTCTTCATTTGAATCCAAAGTGTAGGATCTTTCGCTCTCCCATGAAATCATTCCATCTGTAGTTGGATTCATCCAATATTGTCCTTGCTCAGTTATTTTGTAGATATAGTCAAGATCGTCATCACTCTCGTCGTCACGCACCAACTCTATATATCGCGCTCCTTCAGCTAGGTCTAGTGGTACTACTACGCGTAGTGACCTTTTTTCAAAGATGATTTTGCGCTTCTTCAAATTTATGACTCTGTTCATATCAGTAGCCTAGTCTATTCCTAGTAGCGCGGGATAGGGATCGCTGTCATCGACAATCTCTATCACTTCAAAATCTGCCTGTGTGCTCCCACCTTCAATCAACTGTCACCCCTTGAATCTTCCCATGGGGAAAATCTTCTATTGGTTCGCCATCTGTAACTGCATAGGGGACCATTGCAATGTGGGTATGCCCATGTGTTCCCACATTTTATTTGGTAGTACATTCATATTTGAACCCAGGTCCAGGATTACCTGATCCATTTCGTACACACCTATTTGCGCAGTCAAACTCATCTCCTTTCCTATGCACAATGCATGCTTTCCTAGGTTTCAGAACATGGGCGGTTCTCCTCACCCCGCACACCTAGTGATAAGTTCTTGTAGCCCTTTGACTGCCTTGTTGTCACACAGTAGTTTCATGCATGTCTCCAGAAAGGTAGTGAGCATGGAAGGATCCATACCTAGTTCTAGTTGATCCTTACTACCTGAATTGCAGGCCTCTGTGAAGCTCTTCTTAGCTTCCATGAATGTCTCCTTCACACATTCTAAATTAAACTAGGGTTCCTTTTTAGGAGCCTTGCGAACCCACGTGCTTTCTTTTGGCTGCTTCCCTTTATCATCTCCTGTTGTCATATTGCTCTTGAGCATCATGTTTACATTTGGGTCTTATTCGCACGGTTCATACCTCATCATTTGTAAATTCTGGGTCAGAGGGGGCTAGACTACCCACTTTTTGCGCATCTTCGCTATCAATGAAGGGAAATATTCTGCCTCATGATCAAACTGATTACAGTACCAACATGATATCCTAGTCGGGTTCATACAATCGCGGGCATAATGCCCTGGCCCTCCACAACTGTAACAACTTATTTGCCTGTGACCCCTTCCTGGTCCCATTCCACCTCGACCTCGACCGCGCCCCTGAAACCCAGTGCATGCCATCCCTACATTTAGGTCAAGGGCTCGTGTTTCGGCCTACACCCTATAGGCAGGAGTTTGATCCATCATTATTTAATGGCTTCGACAGGTGCATTCGTCATGGCCTACCGACCTGCAGAAATTACAAAACAACTGCTGGGACGTTTGCGTATACTTTTGCAATATATGACAATTATCTGTGGTATGTTTTCCTCATATCTGGCAGATCGCACACCATAACATAGACGCCATGCTCGGTCCCACTTGTGTCTCTGACCTTAATGGCATTGGCCCTTCTCCTGCCAAGTAGTTTGCGAACACTAGACAATAATCTTTGTTGTGGCCCTGGTCTTTGCATTTTATGCACCATACTTCTTCGCGCGCCTCTGGCCGAGGTGCCCTATCCTATTTCAAAATCTGCATTTCCAGACACAGATTTTGTAGCTGCGCGTGGATTTGTTGGACTCCCAATCTAGGGTCTTGTATAGGGGTTTCATGCAACCTCATTTCCATCTCCAACACTTCGCCCTGGGTGGAAATTTTTTGCTGTGACAATGTCACCCTTAAGTGTGGCATAAGTGAGGCCACAAACCATGCGCGATGATGTGCATCTATTAACGTCATATTGTCATCGCGGATCATACTCTTCAGCCTTTGGTCCAGATCCCAAGGGGTCTCGCTTGGGAGCTTCACGATCTCTTTAAACCTGATGATTGATTGCATCTCTGACTTTGGCCTACTAAATTCCCTGTTCAATGCAGTCTGGATTTATGCAATTCCTGCATTCGGGTGGTCATTAGAATGCTTAATATACTACATTAATGCGCGATCCCGCACCACGCTCACCAGCGTAGACTTTTTAATATTATCATCCACGACACCCTGTGCTTCCCATATTGCTCTTACCACGAACTATAATTGGTACGGGTCTTCATTTCCTACTCCTCTGAACACCGGCAGTGTGATCGCACTTACCATACTGAACTGCGGAGGTGGCGGAGGTGGAATGGGTGGAGATGGAGGTGAGGGTGGTGAAGAGGGTGGCGCTGAGGGTGGAGGTGGTAAATGCGAAATTCGCTGCCTTATCAAACTGATCGGCTTCTCAGAGGAACCTTCGCGAGCTCATCCTCGCTCTCCCACGAGGGTGAAATTAAGGGACTGTTTTTTAATTCTTCACTGCTTCCACTTATGTAGATATTTCCACTCTGCGTAGTCCCAAATATTAATTTATTTACATAACCCGCTTTTCACACAATAGCATCTTAATCCAAGTTTTCAAATATTTAACGTACTTACCTCGCGATCCCTTGAGAAAACGTCGCTCTGCCTCATTGCAGTTGATGATCGTGTCTATCGCAAACTCAGTGATAAATCCTCCTATTATACGATCGTGTCAATGGTTCACAGCTCGCGCTATCTTATCTTCTGAGGCTTCTAGTTTGCGCACCAGTTCTAGAGTCCACACTATTGGTTTATCGAGCCTACACCTTCCCTGGTTGTCGACTAACTTTGCGATCCACTCATACAACTCAGATGGAAAAGATGCAAAGAAAATTTCGTGGATTTTAGTGTACAAGTAGCAATCCAACCACTGCTCCTTAGATACTCGTGAATTTCTATTTTCCTGCGTTGTGAACTCATGAATCTTCTTGTCCAACCATTCTTCAATTTCTTTCTTTGTAGGGTTCCAGTGTCATGACATCAAACATCCTTTATGTAGATCTCGGTCCCGACAATAGAACCATTTGTTGGCTTAGTGGGGCTTGACCCAGGTTCAGAGGTGATTTAGCTAAGAAAATCCCGGTACCACTGTCCCTTTCAGCAACAGTCTGTGGAGCACGGACTGAGGTATCACCCGAAGTAGTATGGGAGGGTGCTAGAACGAGGTTTCTGCACCCTAGGGATGTCTGATGGGCTTCAGGAGGTTCGCGATCTGACCTGTCACTACGTGAACTTCTGATCCCTTTGCGACCTGCGGTGCGGCTTCTGCGCAGCCCTACTCGGGGTGCGACCCGTATAATACCCAAGGTCCTTGTTAATTAACCAATTACTTAACTTGTGTGTGTAAGATTTACAGTGATTACAACATATTCATCAATCAACAATGTAAACTTTGAAACGGGAACTATAAACTCAAAACGGGAACTCTCGCCAAGAAACCCCGAAAAAACATCAAAAACAGTGCTAAAAACGAAAAGTGTGTATACTGGAACGATGGTTTATTTTTAGGGTAAATTTTGAACGTGTTTCAAAAATGACAGTGAAAAAAAAAATTTCGTGCAAAAAAAAACTTGGAAACGAAAAAGTGTTGATACTAGAACGACGATTTTTTTTTTAGGGTCAATTTTCAACATTTTTAGAAAATGCTAGTAAAACCGAATTTTTATGTAAAAAAAAATAGTTGTTTATGAGGGAAAAAAAAACACTAATGTTTTTGGTAGAATAACATTTTTCTTTCCTAAATATAAATTCAACATGTTTTCAACCATAACATGCTAGATACAAAAGAAATTGGAATTTTTTCAATGATAAAATTAAAAAACCATGACATTATGAACAAATTACATGACTAAATGATTCAAAATGTCATTATTTGTATATTGAATGAAACATACATTATATCTCTAATTTAATGTTGCATTGTAGATATTCTAAACAATAAAAATTATCATAATTAAGACATATAATCAAACAACATAAAAATGACTCGTAACTTCTGATTTAACACCATATGAAAATCAAAAATTTTATTTCAAGATACGATGCAAACATCACTTATATAAATTGTCTTAGACAACTATTCAAAATCACTCAGATTTTCTTGCACACCATCAGAATTCACATCTTCAGATGAATGACTGGATGTAGACGAAGGTGTTCCATATTCTTCTCTTTCATCAACTAGTGCCCCATCTGATTCCACATGCGTGCCCACCATTTCAAGTTTCAAAATTCTTCTAGATCTATGACTGGTTTTAGTAGACTCCCATTTCAACACTATTCCTTCTGGTAACAAACTTTTCAGAATATCTATCGTCATAGCCAAGCTAGACACCAAATTGGTGTATGAGACCCCCTTTGTAAGGACCTGCAGTCCTTGACACATGCTCCCGGCATGAAGTGCGACTTGAACGACGAGTTATGGAAGCTCTACGACCAGCGCGCGAGGAGACATAAGATAAAATGCGTAGATGGGTTGAGCGACCATGTTTATATGATGAACAACGTGGGGCGTTCATGCTATGAAGCCGACAGTTGGAAGTAATGGTTGAGGGCGTTGGTCGACGAGCCGACCAAGCCGCAAGCATGAACAAGAAATGTTGGTTGATGAATTGAACGGATCGGCCAAGGGAATGGCATAACCATTGAGAAGTGTATATATTGTGCGCGAGTTGGAGTCATTTGCATCATTTAATCTTTGCTCATCCAACAAAGGAGAAGTGCGCAGAATAAGTATAGTCGCAACAATAGAAGGAAAGGCGCAGCACGGTGATGCGCCCAACCTTGGGCGAGGCTACACGAGGAACACGCATTGTCTTGGTTTGGGTGAGGGCGCGGGTAGAGGAGCGCCTGCCGGTCGAAGTATAGGGCGTTCACGGGTGTGGCGCCCGGTTGTGCGAAGGAGCGCCCGACGGTTGAACGAAGGCGTGGGCGCCCGGTTTGTGCGACGACTTGGCACGGGTTCTTGGGTGACTCGGGTGAGCATCCACCCATCGTGCAAGTGTGCACGGTGAGACATTTGGTGAAGCCGGTTATGAAAAGAGGGTGTCTTGGTGACCTAGTGGAGTCATCCACCCGTCGTGCACGAAGACAAGGTTCAATTGTGAAGTGCGAAAGGCAGCTCGTGTGAGGGCTTGCTCGCCTGCCTTGGGCAAGGAAATCTTGGTTGTCGCACAGAGGTGTGACAAGGTTGTAAATTTGGCTAAGTATGAAACTTGGTGTTTCCAAGTATACTTGTAAAGCTTTGTGATATTGAAAGACTGCATAATATATATTTCAGGCAGACTCATTGTTCAGGGAGTTGCCCCTCCCTTTATACTGTGCAATTGTGTTCTTTGTTTATAATTGCTGATGATAATGAATGTGTATGGGTGTTCATTGGTATAAAGGAAACATTAATAATACTTTGTTGTGAAACACAAACTAAGTAGGATAAGTGGTTAGGCGTAGTCCACGAACATAAGTATTGGTGAAAAGAAAGTGTTCAGTGGTGTCACACCTCGCGAAGCGCGGTTGAAAGACTACTGCCGGCCTGGGGGCATGACAGTTGGTATCAGAGCTAGTTTGAAGACTTGGAGGAGTCTTGTAGGAAGCTGGTGTCAGAGCAGGGTTGCTCGTGATGAAGGGCAGGTGTGGATACACTTAGAAATTGGTGATAGTGAAGCAGGTACTTGCAGGTGAAGGAAGATGTTTCACATACAAGTGAAACAAAAGCTGGTTCATGTTCTGCAGGGAACTTGGAGAAGGCTGAAAGGAAAATATGGTGGATGAACCTACGATAGGTGAGTCTAGCCATAATGCAGGTGAAGTCTTCCAGTACAAAGTATTGGAATAGATGGGTCGATGGAGTTCTAACTGGGTTTCGATGAAGGTTGAGAACATGAAGATTCGAGAAAGCTGTTCGGAACTAAGGAGGGAACTTGAAGAACTCAAAAGCCAATGCGAAAGTATGACAGATGTTGAACTCAAGGAACTTGATGAGGAGATCCGACAAAGTGGTCATGGTCTTCAAGAGCTCTTGGATGAAAGAGCCCGGTTGAGGAAGAAAAGTGCCATGGTGGAAGCCGAAATCAAGCAAGTTGAGGAAGAAATAAAGAAGAAGCTTCTTGGTAAGAAGGTCATTGTAATTGAGCAGGAAGAGCTCGACTACATTGACAGGCTGGGAACTCACTACCGAGACAATCTAGAAGATGTTCGGAAGCTTAGTGCTATGGAAGTAGTCAATGAATACTTGGTTGGTGCACTTGAGCAAAACGTGATGGAGGACAAGCTTGAAGGGAATCAAGCTAGACCAGGATCGAGTTGCTTAGAAGAGCCAAGCAAGGAAGTGAAGTACCTTAGGAGGAATGTCAAGTTGGAGCACAAGCCAATTGACACTTCTGAGGCTGAATTCTTGAAGAAGGTTGCTGATGTGAGACACAAGATAAAGCCGATAGAAGGAGGTAATGCCTTGAAGCTGAGTTTTGTGCAGGTGACTGTGAAGGGCAAGAGATTTGTAGCTTTGGTGGATACGGGGGCTACTCATAGCTTCTTAAGCAGGAAAGCAACAAAGTCTTTTGGGAAGAAAGCAAAGATGGAGAGGGAATGGAGTGCTTTCAAAGCAGTCAACTCTACCATGAAAGCTGTTATTGGTGTGATGCAAAACACTCAGGTGAGAGTGGGATTGTGGTTTAGGAAGTTTTACTTGAGGATTGTAGACATGGATGATCATCTATGGTGCTGGGGCAAGATTTCATGAGACTTGCACAAGCCATACCAATGATGGACCAGGACATTCTCTTGATCACAACTGAAGGAAGAACCATGTTGGTTCCGATGAATAGAAGGAGTTGCTTGGGGTATAGATCGAGGATGAATTCTATGACTTTGTATCCCAAAGATCCGAATGTGAAGCATGAGGATGTGGAACAAAGAGCACTTGGGAGTATGAATCAAACAATGAAGGAAGGGAAGTTGATTGACTTCATTGCAAGAGTGAGGAAGAATGAAGTAAGTGAGAGGGAAATCTCACGAACCTTGAAGCACTTGACAGAGACATCTTCTACTGATGATCTTCACAATGGAGTTGCAAATGAAGGGAGTCTGAGTACTCTTCAGAAACAATGGTTGGAGAAGATTATGCAGGTAGAGATCCGGCTGGTATAGTGGAATTTTGCAGGTATGTTGTGGGCATATATGACTTTCAGTTGACGAAGGCCAAGCTTGGGGAGCTTGGGTGTACATGTGAAGAGATTGAGGCTGTGCACAGATACTTGAAGACACAACATCAATTTGATACATGGGTGGATGAGAGTCAGGGAGGAAACTTCCTAGCCCTCCTTTCTCTATAGAAAACCTTGGAGATGGGTTGGTGCAAGGACCTTGATTGGAAGGGGCTACACCAACTTAGCAAGGGGCCTTGGGAGGAGGCTTCTTTATGATAGATTGCAGACTTGGATGCAGATGGCCAAATGTTGGGATGGAGTCTACATGGGTTGGATATCATGGACAACTAGAGTCATGGACATCAGGTTGGAGACATGGAGCATGACAGTTTATGTAGGGACATTATGCAGGGGCATGTGTAGAGGTGTCATTCATGGACATTCTATGGGGGAGTGCCGAAGCAAAGGATGTTGTGCAGCTGTTGTTGTGACATGGAGATGTATGAGCTAGTGGAGAGGTTGTACACTCTTGTGCAAAAAGGCCATGGGCTGAACATGTTGCAGATGGGATGGAGTTTCCATGGACCTGAGCATGGGAATTGGACAGATTCTTGATGAGTCTGAGATGTAGCAGAAGTCAGGGAAAGACTGATGGGAACATAAGGATGTGCATTCTTGTGGTTTGGGCGTATGGTTGGATTAGCTACCCAACTAGTTCAAGTCATGAGGGGTACCAATGTGCAGAGGTATGTTGGCATTAGTCGAGACGGGTCAATGCATGGCAGAGATGTGCCAGTGTTGGTTCTACACTTGATAAGCAGACTACAGGATGAGGAGGACACATGATGGAGATGGAAGTTCTACGTATGTTGCGAGGATGTTTACAGTATGTGGAGGAGTTGATATCATGGATAAGACTGTTCGGATATGAAGATATTGATCTTGGTGGATGGTTACCAGGATGGTATGTTGTCGAGGATGACAATGACTTCAGGTGGAGGAGGATGTAAGGACCTGCAGTCCTTGACACATGCTCCCGGCATGAAGTGCGACTTGAACGACGAGTTATGGAAGCTCTATGACCAGCGCACGAGGAGACATAAGATAAAATGCATAGATGGGTTGAGCGACCATGTTTATATGATGAAAAACGTGGGGCGTTCATGTTATGAAGCTGATAGTTGGAAGTAATGGTTGAGGGCGTTGGTCGACAGGCCGACCAAGCCGCAAGCATGAACAAGAAACGTTGGTTGATGAATTGAATGGGTCAGCCAAGGGAATAGCATAACCGTTGAGCAGCGTATATATTGTGAGAGAGTTGGATTCATTTGCATCATTCAATCTTCGCTCATCCAACAAAGGAGAAGTGCGCAGAATAAGTATAGTCGTAGCAATAGAAGGAAAGGCGCAACACAATGATGCGCCCAACCTTGGGTGAGGCTACACGAGGAACACACATTGTCTTGGTTTGGGTGAGGGCACAGGTAGAGGAGTGCCTGTCGGTCAAGTATAGGGCGTGCATGGGTGTGGCGCTCGGTTGTGTGAAGGAGTGCTTGATGATTGAACAAAGGCGTGGGCGCTCGGTTTGTGCGACGAATTGGCATGGGTTCTTGGGTGACTCGGGTGAGCATCCACCCATCGTGCAAGTGTGCACGGTGAGGCATTTGGTGAAGCCGGTTGTGCGAAGAGGGTGTGTTGGTGACTTGGTGGAGTCACCCGCCCATCGTGCACGAAGACAAGGTTCGGTTGTGAAGTGCGGAAGGCAGCTCGTGTGAGGGCGCGCCCACCCGCCTTGGGCAAGGAAATCTTGGTTGTCGCACGGAGGTGTGACAAGGTTGTAAATTTGGCTAAGCATGAAACTTGGTGTTTCCAAGTATACTTGTAAAGCTTTGTAATATTGAAAGATTATATAATATATATTTCGAGCAGACTCATTGTTCAGGGAGTTTCCCCTCCCTTTATACTGTGCAATTGTGTTCTTAATTTATAATTGTTGATGATAATGAATGTGTATGGGTGTTCATTGGTATAAAGGAAACATTAATAATACTTGGTTGTGAAACACAAACTAAGTAGGATAAGTGGTTAGGTGTAGTCCACGAACATAAGTATTGGTGAAAAGAAAATGTTCGATGGTACCGCACCTCGCCAAGCGCGGTTGAAAGACTACCGCCGACTTGGGGGCATGACACCCTTGTTTGTGGAACAAGAGACCCACCTTCACACAACAATTTGATTATTATGTCTACGAAGGCATACCTACTCTAACCCCTTCTGGTTTTTGAACGTGTGACCTCTTTGGAGGAAACACATGCTCTTAACCATTAGGCCTATTCATGTTATAAGAAAGTGGATTTGATTAGCTAAAGATAGTAATATAGAAACTCACAATTATAAATCACCATCACAATATATCACACACATGTAACACACTTGTAAGATTACAAATTATGATAATATGTTTGAGAATAGAAGCATAAGTATTTCCTTTTATGCATCTCCAATGGGAATGTAATTATGAACTAGAATATTCATGCATATTTTTTTTCCATTAAGACGTTCATGCAAGTTAGTAAATTGGCAGCAACAAAAAGTTGGATAAAGGACTTTGGTTAACTATTATGTAGTCAAAGAAATCATTTTTGGTTAAATCATGATCATTCATTATTTAAAATATAATCTTTAACTATATGTAGATTCAACACTTAAAAAATCCTTAAAACTTTTTAACTAAACATTTTAAACCTTTTAACTAAAAATTCACAATTGAAATTTGTGATTTTAACAAATTCCTACCAACTTATAAATAAATTCAACCAACAAAATATACTTAAAAAACTCTAAACCATATTACACTAACACAACACATGAGATAACATGGATACAAGTTGCCACAATGATGTGACCAGGGGTGTGTACTATGTAACTGCCACTTGGAAGTTACAAACTTATAAACCATAAAGCCAAATAGCTTGGCTATATAACTAGTTTTTTGTTTGTAAGTTTTGTTTTTGTGTGTTCTTTTTTAATTAACCCCAAGAAAATAAAGATAAAGATTAAAAAGGTAAGGAAGACCAGGAAAAAAAAGTGTAGCTTTTAAAAGGGTAAGATTTTTTTTACTTTAAGTACGTTAGATCACTTCGAGAAGCTAATTTTGTCCAAAAAAAATGAATACAATTACATTTTTGAAACAGAATAAAAGAATATGGTAGATCACAGTTACAATTACATCTTTGAAATGTAAAGAAAGAATAGAAATTGATTACCTCAATTTGACTTGGATTATGATGAAGGAGTTGGCTACATATTTACAATATTTTTTTGGGAAAGGCTAGTTGGGCATTAGGCTGTGTTTTCATGTAAATGTAAAACCAAAAAATAAATTGTTTTTTAGTCATTTAATTATTTATAAGTGGAGTTGGTTAAGCATAAATGTTGTTATCCATAAATGGATTTAGTTATTATTAAGTGAGAAATTTTCCCCGGAGAATGTAAGAAGTTTGTAAGGAGTGGGCACATGGGGCGATTCTGAGAATCTCCCTAGCCCTGCCACCCCACAAGAGCATGCAAGTTATGTGATTTGACGCTGGGAGATTAATCACTGTAATCACATAACTTGCATTCTTTTGCGAGGTGGCGGGGCGAGGAATCACCCCATGTGCCCACTTCTTACACTCTCCAGAAAACTTCTTACACGCAGAAAATTTTTCACTTACTAATAACTGACTCCATTTATGGATAACAACATTTATGTTTAACCAACTCCACTTATAAATAATTAAATGACTAAAAAACAATTTATTTTTTGGTTTTACATTTACATGAAAACACATCCTAATGCCCAACAATTTTATTTATTAAAACATATATATATATATATATATATATATATATATATATATATATATATATTAGATGTACTTTTGCACTTTACAGTCTTTGGAAAAACATATGAAGAGATGCAATGCATAAATATATAAAAGGACAAAGCAAACAACATGGGACATTTGTTTCATATTATTATTATGCAAATTCCCAAAAAAAAATGAAAACCAATTAAATTAGTGAAATTAAAATAAATAACAATTTACTTGATTTCAAATTTTCCAACATTTACTTTTAATAGGAAAGATATATATATTATTTTTAAAAAGTAAAAAGAATCTTAAAGTGCAAAACTATATATATATAATGTTTTAATAAATAAAATTGTTGGGCATTAGGATGCATTTTCATGTAAATGTAAAACCAAAAAATAAATTGTTTTTTAGTCATTTAATTATTTATAAGTGGAGTTGGTTAAACATAAATGTTGCTATCCATAAATGGAGTGAGTTATTAGTAAGTGGGAAATTTTTTGTTTGCATTAAAATATTTTGGAGAGTGTAAGAAGTGGGCACATGGGGCGATTCTAAGAATCGCCCTCGCTTCGCCACCCCGAAAAAGCATGCAAGTTATGTGATTATAGTGATTAATCTCATCAAATCACATAACTTTCATGCTTTTGCGGGGTGGCGGGGCTAGGGCGATTATCAGAATCACCCCATGTACCCACTTCTTACAAACTTCTTACATTCTCCACAGAAAATTTCTCTAACAACGTTTATGTTTAACCAACTCCACTTATAAATAATTAAATGACTAACAAACAATTTATTTTTTGGTTTTACATTAACATGAAAACACATCATAATGCCCAATAGTTTTATTTATTAAAACTATATATATATATATATATATATATATATATATATATATATATATATTAGATGTACTTTTGCACTTTATAGTCTTTGGAAAAACATATGAAGAGATGGAATGCGTAAATATAGGACAAAACAAACAACATGGGACATTTGTTTCATATTATTATTATGTAAATTCCAAAAAAAAAATGAAAACCAATTAAATTAGTTAAATTAAAATAAATAACAATTTACTTGATTTCAAATATCCCGGCATTTACTTTTAATAGGATATATATATATATATATATATATATAATTTTAAAAAAGTAAAAAAAATTAATATATATATCTTTCCTATTAAAAGTAAATGTTGGAAAATTTAAAATCAAGTAAATTGTTATTTATTTTAATTTAACTAATTGGTTTTCATTTTTTTTTTTGGGAATTTGCATAATAATAATATGAAACAAATGTTCCATGTTGTTTGCTTTGTCCTTTTATATATTTACGCATTGCATCTCTTCATATGTTTTGCCAAACACTATAAAGTGCAAAAGTACATCTAATATATATATATATATATATTTAATAAATAAAATTGTTGGGCATTAGGATGTGTTTTCACGTAAATGTAACACCAAAAATAAATTGTTTTTAAGTCATTTAATTATTTATAAGTAGAGTTGGTTAAACATTGTTATACATAAATGGAGTCAGTTATTAGTAAGTGAGAGATTTTCTGCATGTAAGAAGTTTGTATTAAAATATTCTGTAGAGTGTAAGAAGTGGGCACATGGGGCGATTCTGAGAATCGCCCTATCCCCGCCACCCCCCAAAAGCATGCAAGTTGTGTGATTACCTTCCCCGCCACTCTGCAAAATCATGCAAGTTATGTGATTACAGTGATTAATCTCGCAACATCAAATCACACAACTTGCATGCTTTTGGGGGGTGGCGGGGATGGGGCGATTCTCAAAATCGCTCCATGTGCCCACTTCTTACAAACTTCTTACATTCTCGACAGAAAATTTCTCACTTACTAATAACTGACTCCATTTATGGATAATAGCATTTATGTTTAACCAACTCCACTTATAAATTATTAAATGACAAAAAAACAATTTATTTTTTGGTTTTACATTTAGATGAAAACATATCCTAATGCCCAACAGTTTTATTTATTAAAACATGATATATATATATATATATATATATATATATATATATATATATTAGATGTACTTTTGCACTTTACAGTCTTTGGAAAAACATATGAAGAGATGCCATGTGGAAATATATAAAATGACAAAGCAAACAACATGGGACATTTGTTTCATATTATTATTATGCAAATTCCAAAAAAAAATTGAAAACCAATTAAATTAGTGAAATTAAAATTTCAAATTTTCTAACATTTACTTTTAATAGGAAAGACATTTACTTTTAATAGGAAAGATTTACTATTAAAAGTAAATGTTAGAAAATTTGAAATCAAGTAAATTGTCATTTATTTTAATTTCACTAATTTAATTGGTTTTCAACTTTTTTTTGTTGGAATTTGCATAATAATAATATGAAACAAATGTTCCATATTGTTTGCTTTGTCCTTTTATATATTTACCCATTGCATCTCTTCATATGTATTTCCAAAGACCGTAAAGTGCAAACATATATCTAATATATATATATATATATATATATATATATATATTATGTTTTAATAAATAAAATTGTTGGGCATTAGGATGTGTTTTCATGTAAATGTAAAACCAAAAAATAAATTGTTTTTTAGTCATTTAATTATTTATAAGTGGAGTTGGTTAAACATAAATGTTGTTATCCATAAATGGAGTCAGTTATTAGTAAGTGAGAAATTTTCTGCGTGTAAGAAGTTTGCATTAAAATATTCTGGAGAGTGTAAGAAGTGGGCACATGGGGCGATTCTGAGAATCGCCCTCACCCCGCCACCTCGCAAAAGCATGCAAGTTATGTGATTATAGTGATTAATCTCGCAGCATCAAATCACATAACTTGCATGCTTTTGCCGGGTGGCGGGCTAGGGTGATTCTGAGAATCGCCCCATGTGCCCACTTCTTACAAACTTCTTAAAAATTTCTCACTTAATAATAACTGACTCTATTTATGGATAACAACATTTATGTTTAACCAACTCCACTTATAAATAATTAAATGACTAAAAAACAATTTAGTTTTTGCTTTTACATTTACATGAAAACACATCCTAATGCCCAACTAGCCTTTCCCAAAAAAATATTATAAATATGTAGCCAACTCCTTCATCGTAATCCAAGTCAAATTGAGGTAATCAATTTCTATTCTTTCTTTACGTTTCAAAGATGTAATTGTAATTGTTCTGATCTACCATATTCTTTTTTCTGTTTCCAAAATGTAATTGTATTCATTTTTTTTTGGACAAAATTCGCTTCTCGAAGTGATCTAACGTACTTAAAGTAAAATTTTTTTTACCCTTTTAAAAGCTACACTTTTTTTTTCCTAGTCTTCTTTACCTTTTTAATATTTATCTTTATTTTCTTGGGGTTAATTAAAAAAGAACACACAAAAACAAAATTTACAAACAAAAAACCTAGTTATATAGCCAAACTATTTGGCTTTATGGTTTATAAGTTTGTAACTTCCAAGTGACAGTTACATAGTACACACCGCTGGTCACATTACTGCGACAACTTGTATCCATGTTATCTCATGTGTTGTGTTAGTGTTATATGGTTTAGAGTTTTTAAAGTATATTTTGTTGGTTGAATTTATTTATAAGTTGGTAGGAATTTGTTAAAATCACAAATTTCAATTGTGAATTTTTAGTTAAAAAGTTTTTAATTTTTTGTTAAAAATTTTTAAGGATTTTTTAAAGTTTTGAATCTATATATAGTTAAAGATTATATTTTAAATAATGAATGATCATGATTTAACCAAAAATGATTTCTATGACTACATAATAGTTTTTTTTTGTAAGCTAAGGAATGACCATTCATATTCATTAAATCGAGTTGAAACCTTTACATACACTTGGTGGCCTCAACCTTCCCCAAGGGAAACCAGGTCTGTTGGCCATCTAAAGTTTTTAACAACCATCCAAAAACAAAAAATGTTGAGTCTCCTTGTCCAAGCTAAGTATACTAGACATGTAAACAGATTACTACTAGTTCTTATCTGCATTATGAACAGTGTCCAAAATCTAGGGGCTATCATTCTACATCCAAAAACTAAGGAATTTTCTACTTATCTCCATGTATCAGTCTGCCATGGTCTCCCGCTGGTCTCCTTCTTACTTTATTCCAGAGTTGGTCTCCCTTATCAGCTGCTTGATCTCTTCCAGTTTGTTGTCCTGCATTATGAGGGTTACCTGAATGTTTTGCATCTCTTTTTTCATGTTAGGAATTCCCTGAGCCAGTTCCGCCATCTCCATGGCAACCTGCTCCATAGCTTTTGCCAACAGTCTCTTCATAACCCAGTAAACATGTAATGCCTGTTTGTACAGTGTCATGCGTGCTCTGTATTTCCCGAATCCGGCAGCAAGTATTCCCAGTCCTCCATTTCTGAACCCGACTGACCCTGTGTGGCTTCCTCCTCCATTCTTTGAATTATTCTCCAGATGTCCTCGTCTGTGTTTTCACTGTATGCTCGCTCTGTGTACTGGACTCTCTTCTTTAAAGTTTTTCTATACCTCCTTTTCCCCACCGGAGTTTTCTCGCTGTTCTCCCAATGTCTGGCCAGTCTTCCTCTCCCTCTACCGCCAGGTCCTTCCTCTTCCCATTCTCCCTCTGTTATCCTCCTTTATTCTGTCACCCTGATCCTTCATACCAGAGGTGCCGCCCAGGTCGCTTCCGCTCTTCGTCCTTTGTCTCTCCTTTCTCCATACTTCCCTTCTTCCTGAATTTTAACCTTAGGGGGCCCCTTTGCCTCCAAAACACTCTTCCCTGGCCGCTCCCGATCGTCCTGTTCAGAGTTATACATTTCCTCTTCATCTTCCGTCTCTTCCATGCCTGTCTGGTGTTGCTCCATGGCTTCCCACGATTCCATCTTTTTCCCTTTCTTCCCCAGCCCCTTTCTGCCTCTGCTCTCCTCAGTCACTTCCTTTCTTGTTCCTCTCGCCGTTGCCATTCGTCTCTTCCTCTTCGTAGTATGTGGTCGATCTTTCTGCCTTCCCTGTTTTATCTTAAACTTTGTTATGGTCTTCGCCACCCTGCCTCCTTGCGCTCTCATTGATGTTTCCGAGATCATGTTCTTTGCTTCGCACCTTCTCTCCCCTTTATGATTTTTCCTTTGCCACTCCTCCTCATTCCTCTTCACCACCTCCAGCTTCCGCCTGCTATTTCCATCATCTCCCACTTCTCCACATCTGTCTTCTGTACCATTGCACCCATGTCCCATCTCTGCAGCATTTCTGCCACCTCTTCTGCCTTTCTTTACTCCATCTCTGCTTCGCCTTGGTATTATATCCTCTCTGCAGATCTTCCTGCTCACCGTCATGATTACCCATATCCCATATGACCTGTCATTATCTTTCGCTCTCGTCATATTAATTGATCTCCTCGCCGCCGTTTTCACCCCGATCGGGGGTCTCTGTGGGTCCTTGTTATTGAGTTGTGGATTCATTATGATCCTGAGTGATTATTGTAGTAAGGTTTTCCAATCCTGGTTTATTCATCATTGATGACCAATTGCTGTCTATCTTTTCTCCCCGTTCTTTGCATCCCCAATTTGCAAGAAAGTCTGCAGCTTTATTTCCTTTTCTCCTGACGTGGTTGAAGATTTTATATTGAATGCGCTTTAGAATATTTGCCAAATCTTGAATAATCCCTGCGTTCTCCAGCTCCTTGCAACTTGATCCCAATCCTTCCCATTATTGAGATTTCGAAGCATTTCCACTACTATCTGAGAGTCGCCTTCGATTTCCAGGTTTGTGTAGCCATTCCTTACTGCTATTCTGAGACCCTGATATACAGCCATCAATTCGGCTTCATTGTTGGTCATTATGCCTCCCCATTCCGCATACACCCATCTAGTGTGTCTCTCACTGTCTCTAAAAATACCTCCAAGGCCTGCCGGCCCTGGGTTTCCTTTGGAAGCCCCATCGAAGTTCAGTTTAATGAAGTTTCTCGCCAGATAACTGAACTGCTCTGGACTCTGAGTCTGAGGTCTCTGTTGTCTTTCTTTCAAAGGGTACACCATACCATATTCCATATTCAGTTTTGCTAGGATTCTACCTTCCTCGGGGTTCACTCTCCAATCTTCCTCCTCCCAGGTCTCAGCCAGAACCGTCTCCCTGATTGATTTTTGTATTCCTCCCCATATCTTTTCTGGTGGATTAGCTTTATCTAAGAAAATCCTTCGATTCCTTTCCTTCCATAGAAGCCATATAATAAAACCTAAGGCAAGATTCCAGGTTCTCCTTACAACCTTACACGAAAAATTACCCTTCCCCATTGGAAGATGGTCTTTTTAATATCCCTGGGGTCCTTGTTAGATTCTCCAAAGAGTTTTCTGACCTCATCCCACTGATGCTGAGCGAATGGGCAAGAGTTCAGGATGTGTTCCTGAGATTCATTTTCTTGTTTACAAAGGCTGCATCTCAGGGGTCCCTGGAAGCCTCGTTTCTGTAACTTGTCCCACGTCAGGATTCTTTCTTTTCCAACTAACCATGCAAATATAGTTACCTTCGGCCACCACTTATTTCTCCAAATTATTTCCCATTCTGTATTTTCTCCCTCCCTCTCTTGTCGTGTGGATAAATAATAGGCTTCTTTGACTGTGAAGGTCCCTCTTGTGGACTTTCCCCATCTGAGGATATCCGGCCCTGGTCTAATTTTGATTTTCCTTGACTCCAATTCTTTTATAAATATCCCTTTCTGCTCTTGATCTATGTTTTCATCCCATTCCTCTGGTTTTCTCCATGTTCTCCATGTCTCATCTGTCTCCCCTTCTCCCCAGTAATCTCTTACATATTCAAGCCCCTCCCTTACCGCCTTCTGATGTGTACTTTGCAAGGCTTGAATGCTGGCCATTCTCTCTCTCTGTTGCCATTCCTCCTCCCAGAATCTAGCTATACCTCCTCCCCTTATTTCCCAGAAGGCATAATTGTTTATGATGTTTCTGTTCTGGCTTGCCAATTCCCATATTGTAGACCCTTTTGGAGTTTCTTCTAATCTGAGAATGTCTTCTGTTGTTAAGGGCATATTATATTTCTGTGTCCATATTTTTTTCCATAAGTCATTTCCTCCCCTCATCCACCTCCACCACAGCTTTGCTCCTAGAACTTGGTTTAGGATGCCTGGGTCCCGGAGTCCTAGACCTCCTTCTTCTTTTCTTTTTGTCAAGCTTTTCCACGATACTAGTGCCCATTTCCTTTGCTGTTTTGGCCCTCCCCATATGAATTTTCCAAAGATTTCCTTCATTTTTGTACAGGCTCCTTTGGGCGCAGCCATGACCGATAGAGAGTAGATTGGTATAGATTGGAGAACTGATTTCAGGAGCACCAATCTACCTGCTATATTCAGCGTTCAAAAAGACCAACTCGCTAATCTATTCTTGAGTTTTTCTATTATTTGCTGCCAGTTTGCTATTCTTGTAGGATTTACATCTAATTGATTCCCCAAGTACTTTGTTGGTAGTTCGCCATGTCTGAATCCTAGCGTTCTGGTTAAATGAGCTTTGATCGTTTCTGGGGTATTGAAGATAAAGGTACAAGATTTCTCTTTGTTAATTTCCATACCTGAGGCTTCCATAAACAAGTCCAAAATCCTTTTTACTCCCCTTACTTCCTTTAGCGAGACCTCACCGAACAGCATGATGTCGTCTACGAACTGCTGGTGTGTGATGGGTAGGTTGCTGCCCCATAGCCGCAGCCCTTTGATCTTTCTTTCCCTCATCTCTTTTTTGAAGTATCTTCCCAGACCCTCCGCAGCCAAGATAAATAAAAAAGGAGACAGAGGGTCTCCCTGTCTTAAGCCTCTGGTTGCGTTGAAGGTCGGTGTTGGCGTTCCATTTAACATTATAGAGAAAAAAGGTGTTGATATCATATTATGAACCTAGTCTATCCATCTGTTGCTAACTATGACTACATAATAGTTAACCAAAGTTCTTTATCCAACTTTTTTATTGCTGCCAATTTACTAACTTGCATGAACATCTTAATGGAAAAGAAAACATGCATGCATGTTCTAGTTCATAATTACATTCCCATTGGAGATGCATAAAAGGAAATACATATGCTTTTATTCTCAAACATATTATCATAATTTGTAATCTTATAGGTGTGTTACATGTGTGTTATATATTGTGATCGTGAGTTATAATTGTGAGTTTCTAGATTGCTATCTTTAGCTAATCAAATCCACTTTCTTAGAGCATAAATAGGCCTAATGGTTAAGAGCATGTGTTTCCTCCTAAGAGGTCACCGGTTCAAAAACCAGAAGGGGCTAGAGTAGGTATGCCTTCGTAGACATAATAATCAAATCATTGCGTGGAGGTGGGTCTCTTGTCCCACAAACAAGGGGGTCTCATACACGAATTTGGTGCTTGGCTTGGCTATGACCTTAAAATTGGATAATAATAATAATTAGGATACAGATTGTTAGAAATTCATAATCTATAAAGGTGAAAGCATGGAGTCGGGTTACACTTTTTGGTAAGAGATGGCACATTTGGGTGGAAAAAATGATTGCTTGATTGAGCCCTTTTTAAGCACTCGATCGAGACGTTTGAGCACTTAAACAATGTAACCCAATGTTACTTAGGAGCTTGTTTTAGCCAAGTCTTTGCAGCAGTCAAATGAAGGAGATTGGGTTTTGGATTTATTTTCTGGCTCAGGTAAGTTTTATTATATGGAATTGAATTTCAATATGTTATTTATTAATTTATATGTCATTGTACTAATTTACTTCATTATTTATTTTTTGCTTGATAATTAGGTACAACACTAGCATGTTTCCTTAAAAAAGGAAGAAATTGCATTGCCATTGAAAAAGATCCAATACAGTGCAATTTTATTTAGCAAAGAATTAATGCTCTTCAATTTCTTCCAGATGCAATGAAAGAAATTGGGTTGAACAAAAGGGGACTTTAGTGAATCACGTGTAGTGAAAAAGACAAAGGAACCCCAACCACCATTACAAGGAATGATTGGAAAGGCATACATTGGGAGATTCGCAGACATCAAAGATCCATTAGAGGAGGAACATGATCAAAATGAAGCAGAAAATATTGTGGAAGAAGACAATGATGAAACTCCAGAGGACGAAGAGTTTGGATTACGTGACATTGTTGATTAAATTTAAGTTATGCTTGGAAATCAAGCTCATTTTTGGAAACTATTAATTAGTTATACTTGTAATGTTTTGACTTTGACATTTTATGAGAAGAATAAGCACTCAGTTAAGGTTGTTATGTTTTCAATATTTGTATTATGTGATTTTCGCATTCATTTTTATGTTAAACATTATTTTTTGAAAAAAACAGTGATTATTATTATTTTTTGACATGAAATTCATAAAAGAAACTATTATTTAACCATTTTTAGTTAAAATTTTCCTATAAAAATTGTGACTTTGACATGTCATCTCTAGCAAAAAATTACAAAAAATTACCAAAACGTGTAGTTTTTTAGTTATATTTATGTTAAAACTGGTTATTTTTTTGTCAATTGTTAAACAATATTGTTTTTTAGAGACAATTATTTCATTTGGATTGAAATATTAATTAACGATGCATAAATATGTAGAATATCGAAAATTCAAAATATCGACCTTCTTCTTTAAATATGCAAAACAATAAAAACCTCGCTACAAAAAAATAAAAATAAAAATAAAATAAAACCAAGAAAATATGAAGAAGAAGACCACTTCAAAAATTATTAATTTTAGAAAATAATTATTTACATTTCATACATTAGAAAATTTAAAGTCAAAAAATAGGTCTTTTACAAAAATGGCCTGATGCAAAATTACCACTTTTTAAAATCAGCATGAAAATCACTACCATTCTAAAACGTAATGTACATATCAAAATTTAAAGTGCCAAAAACTATGCTCTAAAAAAGACCTGTGTTTTGCATCATCCCTTTTCAAAATCGGGTCACTTTTTTGCTATCTCTGCAAAATGGTTAACAATATCAGTTCTCGTTTCATAGTTTACATTGTTAATCATAACAATGCGCACAATACATAAACTAATACAACCATAAAGAAGATAATGCACAACAAATACACAGGAATATGGATCAACTTCTTTTTTATTAATCTTCAATCTTGGTTACAAACTCCACATCGCCCTACGCACTTAGCTATAAGGGTCCGTGCACTCAACTGCAGACTCTACTAGTCCTCTGCGCACTCAACTGCAGAGCCTCTTCCTACTACTACAACCCAAGACACTTATAACTATACTCGAAGCTCGAACCATTCCTTCGCTATTCATCTATTCATCTTTTCTTGACTCCATTTACAACTTAGAGCCTCACTCTATTTATACAATCCCATGGTCTGCGGACCATGGGCGGCCTAGGCCGACTTTACACTATTTTACAATACAATGCTTAGGGTGGACAACCGTATGACTCAATTGTACATTTTGTGCTCTACGCCCGTAATTCGCGGAGTTTTACAACATCTTTGACCCAAACTTGGGCTTTGAGCCCTAAAACCTGCTATGGGGGGGATTCCATGCCCAACAATGCCCCTAGAAGTTATCAATACATAACAAGTAGTAGAGAAGCCGACACAGGAAATGGAGAGAGAGGCAGAAGTAGCTGCTCTAGAAGTTGCCGAAGTATTGGCGGAGGTCCCTAAATCGTCGAGAACACTGAGACTGAAGCCAACCCCAACCAAGGAGACTGTGAAGGACAAGAATGGCAAGAAGCCTGCCATACTAATGTGCATGTCGCCAAGGAGAAACCCACCAAAGCCCACTGCCCAAGAGAAAGGCAAGGGTATAAACCTAGAAGGAGAGGAGGAGGATATCAATGACATCTTGATGGACAATGAGGATGTGGGAGTGGAAGTAGAGGAGGTTGAAACCCGTACCTGGCAACCAAATAGCTGATCTGTCGCATCATAGATACAAATACGGGAATGACAGTGTTGGAGTCATGGAGGTGGTTCAAGGGGGTAGAGAAGGCAGGAGTGCTGAACCTGCTCTGGGTGCCGCACTATAATCACACCCCCGTGACAGTCTTGGTCATCAAGTAGCTATTGTGCTTAGTGCATGATGGGTGTCTGTGGCTGGAGGAGCTGATACCCATCATCGATATGTTGATTCATAGAATAATGCGCCTGCCGTATACAGGCGAGAATCCAACAATGATCTTTGGCGGTAAGGGTGGCGAGTAGGCTCTCGAGAAGTCAATGAAGGAGAAATTCAAGCTGGTGAAGAAGTCAGGCGGGTACACTATCTCCAACATTTGTGACCCTGCTGTGAAGTTAGCAACGCAGATCCTTGCAGGGAAGGTGATGTGGAAATGTCGCACCGATGAGGTGCCAGTCCAGTTTAACTGGTCGAACTACCTTCACGGAGAGTTCTAGGTGAACTACCACGAAGCACAAGAGCAAAGAAAGATATTCCACTACGCGTGGCTCTTGCTGTCGATTGTGCTAGTAGCATGGGAGCTACTAGAGGAGAGCCAATTCCCTTCGGTCACGCCAGACCTTCCTGAAGCAGCGAAGTACGCTTCGCAGTGGGTGACGAAGGACGCAGAGTGAGTTTGAGACAAAAAGATCTTCTGGATCTTGATGGAAATGAATATCAGGATGGCCATGAATCGCAAGTCATGATTTTCACCCATGGTATACGCTAACCTGTAGATCTATGTTGAGTTCAAAGATGATTTCCATTGAACATCAATCAGGGCGCAAAAGGACCTTGTGTAGAAGTGGTATGGTTTGTTGTACCTGGCCACAGATGATGCCATCGATGTGGTCGTTGATAAATGGCCGACGGAGTGGCACACTACCATGGACTTGGCGGTCGGTGGAAGCAAGTTTGCCACACAGAAGAAGAAGGAAGAGACCAAGCTGAAGATGGCACAGTTGGTCGAAAAGAGGAAAAATGAGGCCGCTGAGAAGGCCCAGGAGGAACAGGCAGGAAAGGAGGTGGGAAAACAAACAGGTGGCACAGAGTGGGGCTCTGAAAAAGGCGCACAGTCGCCTGCACTTGAGACCGAAGAGGAGGACACAGAGCAACACGGCACAGACCCTCAGGAGACGTCCACCCGCATTAAGTGCCGAGAGAGCTGGAGAAGGGAGGGTCCAGAAAGAAATCGAAGGCGACCAAGACCTCACTGGACCCTATCACATTGACGGAGGGTGACTTATATGACATCGGTGACACAGTCAGAGATGTCACAGTGGAGACCCTACAACAATTTGAAAAGCAGCAACAGATCATCCTAAGGACCATCTAGACCGGGCTGTATGAGTTGCAGACTCGCACGTCACAAGCTAGTACGGTGTCTACCAGCTTGGCTATCGGCATGTTAGAGGATGCCGGTATGCTGCGCATGAAGGATTCCAGTGCGATATTGCTGCTAGATGGAGCACTGACCACAGAAAATGAGGCCAATAGGCCCACTGTCAGCGCCTTGAAGGGAGTTCGATTGAACCTGGTAGTGCTTCTGCGCAGAGCACTCCACCTCTTGCAAGATGGAGTAATTGCAGAGCTGCGAGCCCATGAGAACTGTGCCCTCCAGGTGATCAAAGAACAGAGGATAAACAACAAATAAATGGCCCTAAAGAGAAATGCTGCCATCGCCGCTAAGGCCGAGGCGACCAACTAGAGAAAGAAGATCATGTAGGTCATGGAGGAGGCATGTATAATGGTCCCAGAGTTGGCCATTCTGGAGGAGGAGCCAGTCGAGGTCTGCATCCGCAAATTGGCCACAGGGGTGTGTGACACTCAGACAGAGATGGCGCAGGTTCAGTTGGAGCTGAACCTATAGATTACAGAGCTCCAGTTGAGGGCCTAGCCTTCAACACCGCTAGAGGTAAAGGAACAACGGGTGGCCGCTGTCACAGAAGCAGTCACAGCGGTGGAGAGTGCAGTAGCAGACTGCACATAGTTGTTCAAACAATCGTTTGAGGTCCTGACCAGCTTGCAGGAGGACCCAAACATCCAGAGGCTAGAGATGGAAGCACACAAACTCCAACAATGCTATGATGAAGTTAAGGGCATAGCACGAAACTTTGCACTGACACAAAGGTTAGCCAAGTTGCAGAAAGCCAAGCAGCTGAAGGAACAGGTGGACGTAGCACTGCATAAAGAAGAAGTGCTGAAGCCACGAATAAAGCCTTGAATGGAGGAAGCTTACGTAGTCACATGAAACATTGAAGGCAAGCTTGCAACTCTGCAAGTGATGCAACAAAAGCTTTAGGCGGAAAGCGTAGGAGCAGTAACCGAGAATACAGTTGAAGATGCGAAGAAGGTAGCATCTCAGAGCATGACTGAGGTTGTGGTCATTCGAGTCGACCTGGATGGGCTTCACAGAAAGATCTCCACGCCTACCGAGTGACTTGAGGGTGAGTCACGATGTTTATGTTGGGGGCATGTTGGGAGTGGGATCCCCCAAGGGCAGTTTTGGGGCTAAAATCCCATGTTTAAGTCAATTTTTGTAATATAATTGTAAATACTCTGCATTTTGTGGTAGTGGAGCACGAAGGTATTATGGGTCAAAAAGGGTATTCCACCCTTAGTTTTGTAAAGTAAAGTTGACTGTAAGAGACCTACCCATGGTCCGCAGACCATGGGATTGTATAAAAAGAGCTAAGCTCTAAGTAGTTTAAGGAGATTTACAATGGTAGATCATGTAATAGAGTGATAGCTCTGAAGAATAAGGCTAAGTCTTGTGTCGTAGCATAGGTAGAGGCTTTGTAACTAAGTGTGTAGAGGCCTAGGGTAGAAGTTCACAACTGAGTGTGTGGACCCTTGCAGCTGTGTGCGCAGGGTGGACAGGTTCTGTAAACACTTGGAAGATATTAATAAAGAGAGATATTATGTAATTTCTTTGTCTTTATTTTGTTGATACATCTAGATATTTTATGTATGAATTTCCTTTATTGTGCTTATATGATGCGTGAAAGACCACAATTACATTAATTAATTGGACACATTTACAAATATCTGGTTACGTGGTGTTAACTATAACAGTTTGATAATATAATCAAGTCACTTAGATTAATTGGGGAACTTGTATGAAATGCTGCTCTAGCAGCGCGGAAGTACCTGAGTAGTAGGCTAGGGCTGCGTGAAGGTTGATCGTAAACTTTCGCAAAGGTATTGAAGGTCGAAATAGATGGTTTATCTTGCAAGCCCTAGAGCGAAGTGACCTACGCGAAGGCATGGATAGAAGGAATCAAATGACATCACAACCATCCCAGGGTGTGAAATCTTGGTTCCAGCATCCCACCATACTGCTTCAGGTGAGACTTTGGTCCGTGCTCTGCGGGCTAATGCCGAAAGGGCCAGTAGTGTAGGGATTTGTTTGGCTAATTAACGCTAAACCTGGGTCAATCCCCCTCATGCCAACAATGATCTAATCTTTTTCAACAGGCCTTACTTCATGGGAGCTCAAGGATTGTATTTGGAAAACTAGAGTTTGAATTTTATCCCAGTAAACAATGTCCCATCAATTGTACCAGTTTGGGTTAAGATGACATATCTACCTCTTCATTGTTGGAATGAGGAAACCTTTAGAAATATTGATAATGATTTAGGTCAATAAATTGATTGGTTGAACCACAAGAAGAAATGAGATCTTATCCTTGATATTGCGTTGAATTAGATCTAGATAAGGGACTACCGATATCAACCAATTTGTATCTAGACAATTGGATTCATTATCAAGAGGTAGATTATGACAAACTACCATTCAAATGTAAGATCTACCATGAATATGGGAATTTCGCCCGTAGATGTCCAAATATGGAAGAAACCTAGAAAAATAATGAAGAGGGTGATCAATGGAACAATTAAAATGAAGAGAGGGAGCTTCGAAGTAGAGCACAACTGTAAAAGTCTAGGAAGGCAATGGATCATGATACAAATCCCCTTCTTCTCCAAAATAAAATGGCCACTATGGGTAAATTATCTTCCTCAAGTAAGATCAAGGGCCCTAGAGGGAATAGATTTGAAGCCTTGAACCTGGTAGATGAAAATGGGTAAATTGCATATTCGATCCATCATGATATTCCTCTGGTAGTCTCTCAACACCGAAGATCGGAGGGGAAAAATGTTGAAATGCCTCCCTTAGAGGATATCCTTGTTCTGGAATAGATTGATACAAAGGAAGAATCTAAAATGGAGGAGGAGGAAGTCTTTCAATCCCCAAAAAATACAATAATCCCACAAGGATCTTCTATCTTTGGATTAATAGATGAAAAATCAGAAGGTGAAAGGGAAAATAAAGAAAAACCACAAAGGAAAGTGGGACAACAAACATATTGAGATGTGATAAGTGCACACATAGAGAAAGATAAAGATTTGGGTTCCCAAAGGTCATTAAAAGTAACTTTATCGAAGGTTCTCAAGAAAACTAGAAAAGGAAGTGCCCTTGATCCTCCTTCTCCAGGAGACTAATTTGGAAGAATAAGATGTTGCGCACTGTGTGATATTCTGTTCACTTTCATTTTTATTTCTTGTAAATCCACTATCCATTGGCTTGTGGTTTGAATTTTTAATTTACAATCTCGAAAAATATGTTGTTTCTTCAAAGTTTATATGCCATTCCATTATCAAGAAAAAATTGAAATGATTGGTCTTCCCCGCAAATGTTAGAGGACTAAGATTGGATCCAATTGTATTTTGGGAGGAAACTTTAACACTATTCTCTATGTGTGGGAAAAGAAATGAGGATCCACGGTTAGAGACCCTTTTCAAGAGTAGATGGAAGACCTTATCAACAAATTAGGTTTGATATATATCAAGCCCAAGACAAAAAAATATACATGGAATGATTTAAGGATAAGCCTAGGTCACATAACTGTGAGACTGGATCACTTTCTTGTAGCAATTTATTTCTTAAATCAAAATTTGTTAGTTTCCTCTAATCGTTTTCCTTATATTGGTTCCAATAATCATAATATTTCTTTAGAAATTCATTCTATAGTGGATAATGACGCTTGACCTTTCAAATTTAATCCATTGTGGCTTCATAAGCCTGTATTTTGAGAGTTTTTTCAACAAGCTTAGGGGAAATGGATAATAGGTTCTCCAACTTTTATTTGGGAATAAAAATTAAATATATAAAAGTAGTTTTAAAATAATGGGAGAAGCAACTTGCTTCAAATCTAAAAAATCAAGTTCTTATTTGTAAAAAGATAGATAGAGGGAATACAACAACGAATGGGGCATCTCCCCATATCCAAGGAGCTTCTTGAGGAGGAAAAACAACTTTTGAAAAATATCACAAGGCTCTTATAGAAGAAGAGGAATAATGGAACTCAAATACCATAGCTTGTGGCTTTTTTGTTTTTGTTTTTGTTTTTCTAAATAAGATAATATATTACTTGGTAAATTGCCATATTACAAAAATTGGGTTGTGTGGGAAAAAGAACCTGACACAAGACCCAACCGAAATACTAGTGAAGGTAATAACAAAGACTATATTTACTGTATGACCATGACAAAAGATGGAACTGAGAACAAAGGTGGAAACCGAGAGGTGTTCTCTTTACAACATTCTAGAAAAAGAGATTTTAGAAGCCAAGAAAGGAGAAGAAAGCCGTATCGTGGCTGACCATGCAGATTTTGTTTTTCTCCACGATAGAAAGCCTTTGATGGAGGTAGAAGAACATACAAAAAGGAAGAAGAATAGGGAAGGAAAACGATGACATCACTCCTGGTTGGTGGTGACCCGATCCTCATCTAGACAAATGGGAGTCTCCTGAGAGCTTCCCTCCTGCTGCGTGGTGGTGATCCGCCGACTCATGGAGGCCCTAGGGCCATTTTTTTTATGCTCGGGGATCCTTCAGGAGTTGCATGGACCTTCGCTATCGAATTCTTCTTGATGATAGTATAATTTAGAGTGTCCTGAGTGATGAATATACAGTGGTGGATGGCTTCTACACACATTACAAACTTCTCAGTGAGCCGATCAATCTTAGTTTGTAGAGCCTTGGTGCGCTCCTCTTGTTCCTGCATTGCAAGCCCCATGATGGTCTTCATTTTCCACCATGTTTCGATTGTACGCGCGGAGAGGTTTTCGCGCGTCCGGGTGAGAGCAGGGTTTGGAATCCAACCAAATCTTGTGTCGACCTCCTCTGTGTTGACCTCTCTACGGAGAACATTTGCTTGGGCTTCTAAATCTGAAATTCGCTGGTGAGTTTTTGAATTAACCGCCACTGCGTAGCACAGAGTTGCGCGCCTAGTAGATGTCTCCGAGCGAGCGGTAGGGCCTGGGTTCATGGACTTCCACCGGGAGGTTGCGCGACTGCACGCACCTCCCTAACTTGGACCAGGGGTGGAGCTATTCCTCGAGGCCATGAGAGAAGCAAAAGAACTAGAGAGCAGGGGGAACCAGAGAGTGAGGTGCCAACAAAGAGGGGAAAAGGTAGAGAGAAGAATGAGGGGGAGAAGGAGGGGTGAATTTATAGAAGCCGAGAGAAGGAGGGAGATCAGAATGAGGGAGAGGGGGCGGGAAGGGGAAGCATGTGAGGATCTGATGAGGGGCAGCGGAGGAATGACAAAGAAGAGAGGATGTGATTGAGAGAAGGTGGCTGCACAAGGGAGAGGGAAGGTGGCATCGTGGGCTCTAGAATCAGGCCATCCAAGGATGAGTCTTTACTCAAGCACCATCCACCTGTCCTTCCAACTAGGCAGAAAATCAAGCTTGAAAGGTACGCGAACAGTTATTGTTTAGTAGAGTAGTTATATTCTTCATTAATTGATGCGAATTTCTGATGGAGTTTCCCTTACTCTAATTCTTGCCATATTCGGGACTTCAGGCGTAGGGTACCAACCGTGTCCTCATTCGCCAGTCTGTCCATGAGTTTATTTCCCTTCCTTATGATTGCTTGAAATTGGAGGCCTACCTTGCTGTCAATTCCCTGCTTGATCCATTGTATTATTTTGTTTAGGTGCTATTTTTCTGAGATTTTTTCCACCTCGATATCTTGCTGAAGTTTTTTGCTAATTTGGGTGGCTAGTGTGGCATCTCCTACTACTATCGAAGGACTGAGGTTTAGGTCATGTGCTATGGTGATGCCATGTTCTAGGGCATAAAGTTTTGCGGAATTATTTGTGGTTGAACCTATAATTCCCTCATAAAGCCAGATTGTCTCTCCTTTAGAGTTTCTGAAGACTCCTCCAAAAACGGATGGGCCCAAATTCCCTTTAGTGGTGCCAACGTAATTGAGCTTGAAGTTCCCCTGCTCTAGCATCTACCAAGTGTTATTTTTATTTTCATGCCTGGGGAGGGGAGTGACTTCATGGACCTTGATTTGAAGGAGATCAAACATTGAGAGAATTCTCACTTCGAAGAAGGTGGGAGGGGCTTTGGTAGTCTGAGTGGTAAGAGAGGTCACTGTTTCCCAAAGTGCACTTTTGATATTTGAGATAATTAATTCCTCCTGGATGGAGAGGCCACAAAAGATTCTCGCATTACATTCCTTTCGCAAAGCCCGAAGATCAAACCAGGAATTAAATTCCACACGCGGTTAACTAAAGGATGTGGGGAAAAGATCATTCTCTAGTTCACGATGGTACTTTGAATAGAAGAGGGGTCCCGATTAGAGATTTTAAATACCAAAGAAATCCAATTCCGTAAATTGGACACGAAAGGGCAGACATTTAATAGATGATTGGGGGTTTCTTCTTCTTGCTGGCAAAGGGGGCATCTTGAAGGGCCAATAAAGGCTTTTCTTCTTATATTGTCCCTAGTTAAAAAATTTATGTGCATGAATAGCCAAAGGAAGATATAAATTTTCGGCCAGTGCTTCTTGTCCTATATTCCATTCAACTTCGGATCTGGTTGGAGTTGGTCATGCTTTGCTATGTATCTGTAGGTTTCTCTTAATAGGAAGTGTCCAACTAAGTTTTCCCCCATCTTAGTTTATCCTCAACAAATTCAAGGATGATTTCTCTTTTTTGTAACTTTGAAGAGAGGTCCGACCAGGTTTGGGGGTTCATATGGGGAGTCCATTCCTCTTGTTTAATCCAATTTCTCCATCTATCATTTTATTCAATTTTTCCCCAGTACTGGTTGACTTTGATCTTCACTCTGTTTTGCATTTTAGCCTTGATTTGGTGATAATGATCTTGATCAAGTTTTGGCCTTTGTTGCCAGGCATCTTCCCAAAAGAGAGCCTTGTTCCCACTGCCTATTTCCCAGAAACTATGTCTTTGAATGATGTCCCTATTCTCCCAAGCTAGATTCCATATGACTAAACCTTTGATGTTTCCATTGAGCTTGATGATTTTCTCTTGCGTTAGGGAGGGGGTGTACTTTTCTTTCCAAAGGATTCCCCAAGGGGAGTTAGGGTTTGCAATCCATCTCCATAAGTTTGTGGTTCCCAGGGCCTTTCGCACGAGGTCTATGTCTCTAAGACCGAGGCCACCATCTTTTTTGGGCTTGCAAATTTTTTCCCATAGCCAATTTATGTTTGACCTCTGCACCTCTCCATAAGAATTTACTCTGAAGGTTTCTGATTTTGTTTGAAATCACTTTTAGGGCTAGCAGAGCCGAGTACATGTAAGCGGGATGGCCTGTAGGACATATTTAACCAGGATAAGATGACCAGCCAAATTGAGAGATCTGAAGGTCTAGTTGGCAATTCTTTTCTCCATTTTGTTTATCAATTTCTCCCAAGTGGCCCGAGAGAGAGGCCTATCTGTAAGGGGAACACCAAGGTAAGTGGAGGGGAGAGTACTAATGGGAATTCCCAGGAGTTTGGCGACGTTCCTACGAATGGGCAGCGAAGTGTTAAAGAAGAACAACTTGGATTTCAGGGGGTTGATGGAGGTACTAGAAGCAACAGAGAAGTTTGTTAAGATGGACATGAAAGAGGCGACCTCTTTGATAGATGGGACACCCATGAGAAGTGTACCATCCAAAAATTTCTAGTGAGTTGTAGGGGGGCCAAGGCATGGGGCTGGAGACCTGAGAGCTTATTTTCATGCAGGGCAACAGAGATAGAGAAACTTAGCCCTTCTGCCATTATAACAAAGAGGAAGGGAGAGATTGGATACACTTTCTTGATACCCCATGAAGGATTGAAGGGTTGTGAATGTGATCCATTAACAAGGATGGAGAAGAAAGCTCCTGACACCATAGCCATTATCCACTTGATGCTTTCTTTGTGGAACCCAAATGCATCTAGGACCTGTCTCATATAGTTCCAACTAATTTTGTCAAAGGATTTGGACATATCTAGCTGAATCAACATACTAGGTTGTTTTTGGGATTTGAGAGAATGAATAAGCTCATGAGAGAGGATGATACTACACATGATTTGTCTTCATTCCACATAGCCAGAATGTTGGTGGGAGATGAGGAGAGGGAGGATGACTTTAATTTGATTGGAAAGAACTTGGGATATTATTTTGTATATGACATTGTAGAGGGCTATGGGCCTAAATCTGTCCGGGGAATCCACAGAGATTCCTTTGGGTATCAAAGTCAGGAAGGTAGAGTTAAGGGCTTTAGGGACAGACTTCTAAATTTAATATTACTCCACCAGGGTATGTACTTCCAGTTTTATGATAAGCCAAAAATATTTGTAGAAATCAATGGTGAATCCATCCGGCCCTAGAGCTTTTCCATTGGGCATTCCAATGACCACATCTTCCACTTTCCGGAGGGAGACTTTCCTTAGGAGCATTTTGTTATGGTCCTCCATGAGTATTTTGGGGATATTCTTGGTGATGTTTTTGATGTCCTGATCTTGATCATTCCTTGGCTCATTGAGAAGAGAGCTGAAATAGTGGTTGAGCTCTATTTTCAACTCCTCTTGAGAGAGAATGAGATAGCCGTCTTGATTCTTCAGAGCCAAAATTATGTTGTTCCTCCTGTGCTGCATCATTGTTTTGTGGAAGAAGGCCGTGTTCCTTTCCCCACATTTCAACCAATTTATTCTAGATTTTTGTTGCCACAAATTTTCTTCCCGAATGACTATTTTGTCCCATCTTTGTTGTAGTCGTTGTTCCTCTTGATTACTATTCTCCGTTAGCCATTCTTCAATTATATTTTGTTGGAGAACTTCCAGTTGGTGTTCCAAGTTTTTTTTATCCGTGATGATATTTCCAAATGTTTCTCTGTTCCATCTTTTGATTTCCTCTTTGATGTATTTTAAATTTTGTTGAAAAGTATACATTTTGTTTCCAGTTCTGATGGGAGAGTAATTCCACCATTGTTTCATTTTTTTTCCATGAAATCCGGGTGATTTAACCAGAAGGCCTCGAATCTAAAAGGCTTGTTTTTTGGACCAATGGGAATTTGAATCTTGAGAGAGTTAGGCTAGTGATTAGAGCCTGCTTGCGGAAGGATTCTCACCTCCATTTCCTAGGAGTTAAGATAAGTTTCTTTGTATAGAAGGAACCGGTCTAAACAAGAGGCTATTTGACGGTCTCCTCCTCTTCTGTTATTCCAGGTGAATAAGCCATTGCTAGTGCGAATGTCGATGAGGTTGATGTTTGCAATGGTGGTGAGGAAAGCCTCAAAGTCCTTTTCTAACTTTTGGATTCCTCATTTCTTTTCAGATAAGTTAGTTATCATATTGAAATCTCCCACTATGATTTTGAGAGGGTGGTGCAAAGGGTCAAAGAGATTGGATATGTTTTGGAGCATTTTGATACGGTCTGTCACCTTGTGCGGGGCAAAAATATTAGTTATGAAAATGGTCTTGTTAGTGCCTATGATTCTCAAGATCACTATTAAGGAATGGTGAGTGGCCAGAGAGGAAATAAGGTCGAATTTAGAGATTTTCCAAAAATTCATTATGCCCCTCGCCGTGCTTGTAGCCATATTAGCCAAGGAGTTGTAAGGCTTGAAGCACGAGTTGAGAAGGAGGGGAGGGTGAGTAGAATCAAATTTCGTTTCTTGAATTAGCAGGATGTCGGGATTATCAGACAAGATTCTACTTTTTAAGATGCATTTCTTCCTAAGACTGTTAAGTTCCCTAATATTCCAAGAGATGCAATTCATTAACATGGAGATGGCTATAGAGATAGAGCCTCTACCTTTCCTTCATTGATTAGCATGGCACCTAGTTCTTGAAGGAGCTGACTGGTGGTATTTCATCCTCTCTTTCTGCTTGAGGCTTTGAGGTTGAGTCCTTCTATTGGAATGTTGGCTAATATGCCTTTAGAAGTCGTACTTTCTTGTACTAGAGAGTGAGCTTTGAGTTTTAATTCTTCCTAAAGGAGATAAGATCCTTCTATTTTTGTAACTCTTGTTCTGATATGGCATTTACTCCTTTTTGTTTCCATTCCTCTGCAATCGTTGCAAGGTATACCCCCTGCAGAGCTTCCTCTATTACGTTTTCCTCTAGAGTTTCCTCTATTTCTACTTGCTTCATTTCTGTATACTCTAGCGCCTGCTCCTTTCCTGTGTTGATATTACCTGTATCCCTTTCATCATGTTTTCTGTCTACCGGGTTCATTTCTTCCTCTCCTACTTCATCAACTATCAATTCGTTAGGATCCATTTTCTCTCGGGTACTGTTCAATTCCTTGAACTGATTCTAGATTGCTTCTTTATATAGGTTCTTCTCGGGGATAGTTTTTTTCCTGTTATTCTTGTTCTTGGAGATGAATTTGTTGAACCCTTCGTTATCTTTTTGTTTATTTTCTTGCTGTTGCATTTGAGGGGTCTTATTGATGGGACAGTCTCGGAAAAGATGCCCATGCTCATGACACTTTCTACATCGGAAGATAATTTTTTCATAGTCTATACTTTGCAGCCAGACTTCATTCCTGAATATTAATTTTATTTCTTCTGGAAGGGCACCAGATACATCTATATATACGCAGATTCAGGTGTAGGAGATATAGTGGCTTGTTCCGGTTCCTTCAAACATTTTGATGTACACCCCCAACTAGTTTCCTATTCTGTTTAAGATTTAAGGAGCCCAATAATGAGTTGGTAAGGAGTAGAGGCATACCCACACTAGAACCCTAGTAAAATCCTCTTTTTCTGGTGTGAAATTCTCCCTCCAGAATCTCATGCATAAACTGACTGAATTGTAGAAATAAGGTCCTCCTTCAAAAATCTTGTCTCTATCTTCTAGGAGGTCAAAGATGACAGTGAAAAATCCTTTGGAGCCCAACTGAAGTTTGATCTCCCCTTTGGGTTTCCATTTTCTCTGAATCCACCAGTTCAAGGCTCTTTCAGTTGGCCATATTCCCATGAACTTGCATATAACTACGTGTTCCTGCATGTATTCTCTATATTCAACTACCTCAGGTTCTTGGATTTCCAATTCTGGGATTTTCTTAGCTTAGGGTTACAATTATTCTTAGTCTTTTTCCCCTGATCCTACGACTTCTCCTGAGATTTTGAAGGATTGACATTATCAGGGAAGGGTGAGTCTGCAGCGTTGCCCTTGTCTACCCGAGTCTCCTTGTTTGACATTTTCACTGTGCCTTCATTCCTTTTTGGCAGCTCGTTTTGATGTGGATGAGTAATTTCTTATTTGTCAGAGCTTCCTCCTGGTGGCGTGCAATTGTGAAGAATGAAGTCCGGTCTCGCAGCCAACCAGAGATCATATCCTTGAAGGAGAAAACACCAGGATACTATTGCAGATCCACCATGGATGGAAGGGCCCCGAAGGCCAGAACTAGAGGCACCAAGGGGAGGTCATGGAGCACGTACAAACCCTAGTCATGGTCTCAGAGAGGCGATCGATACCATAACTTGTGGCTTCAAGTAGGAGATGAAAATACAATTTTTTTCATTATCATGCCACATGGAGAACCTGGAAAAAATATTATTAATTCAATCTATCTGGATGGGAAATTAATTTCATATTTCTCATAGATCGAAGAGGAGGTTGTTCATCACTTCCATTATCTCTGTGAAGAACTAGGAAGCTAGGAGGACAATGTTGTGTATAATATGCTAGAGAATATTTGTCATCTGGTTTCCAAATAGGATAATGAACCTTTGCTAAGACCTATTATGGAAGAGAAGGCATGGAATGTCTTAATTTATTTCAACATAAATAAAGCTCCAGGTCTGGATGCATTTTTAACACATTTTATCAACACTGTTTTGATATCATTAAATTTCATCTTTGTAGGATGATATATTATTTCATCAATCAAAAGTATGTTGGATGGGGTTTCAACTCATCCTTTCTCACTTTGGTCAGAAAAGTGGTCAACCCTTCCTCCTCTCGTTTTAGACATATATTCCTTTGTAATACGTCCTACAAGTTGATTTCTAAAATTCTAGCATTGTGAATCTAGCCTCTATGATCAAAGTTGATATAAAAAACCAAGAAGGATTTATAGGCAATAGACAAATTGTGGATAACATATTCCTTGTCAAAGAAGAAATCCATTCAATTAAATTTGAAGGAAAAAAATGATGATTATTAAACTTGGCATGCCTAATGATTTTGACTGAGTTTGACATAAGCTTCTTTTTGAAGTGATGAGAAAAATTGGGTTTGAAGAACATGTGTTGCAGGGGGTAGAAAATTTCATTTCAAGCCCTTGGATCTCTACTTTGGTCAATGGGAGTCTCGTGGTTTTTTAAAAGTTTCAAGAGGCTTGTGAAAGTGTTGTCATCTTTCCCATTTTTTATTCATCATAATGTAAGATTCCTTGGGTAGAAGTTTAGACCTTGAATTGTAAAGCTAAAGACTTCTAGGTATATGCTTTGGTCCAGGTATTAAGAATATAAGTCATGCTCATTTTGTTGATGACACATTATTATTAGGGGTTGCCTTTGTTATTATAGCTTCTGTATTTCTTTAAATTCTGGACAAATTTATTCAAGTCTCTAGAAATTAGGTTAACAAAGGTAAAAGTAAAATATATTCATGGAATGTCAACAAAACCCTCTTGTTGGGTTGTGTTATATTCTTTCCACGTAGTTAACAAGGGGTTTAAAGGGCACCCATAACCCCACTTTATGGGGTCCGGGGCAGTGCCCCAAAAAATTTTGGTTTTAGACCCTATGTTAGGTTGGGTGGACCCACCTATGGTTTTGTGCATGATTTTCACACATGTTTTTTGGACGCGATGGTTTTTTGGTCCATGGTATTGGACGCGATGGTTTTCGGTCCATGGTATTGGACACGATAGTTTTTGGTCCATGGTATTGGATGCTTCGGCATGTAAAATATGTATTGTAACATCAAAAGGAACATAGTGAAAAATCAAGCTAGTAGTCCCGGTTTTGGGATCCAAATTGAAAATCTCTGTGTATATGTGTTATGCTCTCACATTGTTTATTTTTCTATGTTTTAGAACTTGTATGTAGGTAATTTCTGTATGGGGTTAAAACCTACATTTGGTATCAAAGCAATTTTGGATTCAAGGGGACGCCTTTGTTGTTGAGGGGTTTCGCTCGGACCTGTGGTAGAACCTGCTCAGTGGGAGATCTGCAAGATCGATTCTGGTGGTGAAAGAAGATGGTGAGCAGTGGAAAGATAGAGATCAAGAAATTTAATGGTCAGAGTTTTGAGTGGTGGAAACTCAAGATGGAGGATCTATTGGTGGATAAAGATCAGTGGATCGTGGTAGATCCGGGTACAAAACCAACGGGAGTGTCCGATGAAGAATGGAAGAAGTTGGATCAGAAGGCAAAGAGCACAATACAATTGTGTGTCTTAGATTCAATATTGATGAATGTATCAGGGGAAGCTATGATGCAGGCTTTATGGGACAAGTTAGGGACTTTGTACCAATCTAAGTCTCTGGTGAATAAACTATTCCTGCGGAAAAAGCTGTATAACCTGAGGATGAAAGATGGAGACTCGGCGACAGAGCATCTAAATGCATTTAATACTATGGTAAGTCAGTTAGCATCTGTTGATATTAAAATTTCAGATGAAGATAAGTGCATCAGTTTGTTGTGTTCTCTACTAGATTCATGGGATAGCCTGGTTATTGCAATAGGTAGCAATGCAACTGCCTTGCATTTTGATGAAATAGTCTCATCCTTGCTGACGGAGGAGATGAGACAGAAAAATATGGAGAGCCAAAATAGTGATGCCTTGTCTATACGAGGACGGTCCCAGAATAGAAACAAAAACAAGTCATCAAGTGGGAGATCTAAATCTAGAGGGAGATCTAAATCTCCAGGAAAACCTGTAAAGGTGGTGTGCTGGAAATGTGGAAAGAAAGGGAACTTCAAAAGGGACTGTAAATCTAAAGCTCCTGATAAAGGAAAGGGATCTGATGATGCTCCTTCTATAGAGGCAAAAACCACCTCAGATGAAGGTGGGGATGTGTACTTGGCTTCATCAAGTACACATGTAGATCATGAGGCATGGTTGATTGAATCAGGTGCATCCTTTCACTTCACTCCCCATAGAGAGTGGTTCTGTAAGTATGAGAAATATAATGGTGGTGATGTCTTCTTGGGGGATGACAGGAAGGCTAAAATCATTGGTCGCGGAAAAGTAAAGTTGAAGTTGTAAGGTGGAAGGGTTAGAACACTTCTCAGTGTTATACATATTCCTGAATTGGCTAGAAATCTGATTTCTGTAAGCAAGTTGGATGATGCAGGTGTAAAAATAGTGTTTGAAAAGGATACATGTAAGATGGTTCAGGGAGCACTGGTATTGATGCGGGGAGTTTGGACTGGAACTTTGTACAAGCTGCAAGGTAGCACTGTTGTTGATGGGTGCAACAGTTCTGTGGTTCCTGAAAGTGGAGCAGAAAATCTAGTCGTCTCTGGAGAGAGGACCATGCTGTGGCATCAAAGGCTTGGACATATTGGAGAGAAGGGCCTTCAAATACTTCATTGTAAAGGTATGGTAGAAGGTATGATTAATAGCTCTCTGGATTTTGATTTCTGTGAAAATTGTGTAAATGGGAAGTAGAATCAGGTGAGTTTCCCCTCTAGAAGTAAGAGGGCGAAACATATATTAGATCTTGTGCACAGTGATGTGTTTGGACCTGTGAAGGTTCCATCACTGGGTAAGTCTGTGTACTATGTATAATTTATAAATGACTTCTCAAGGAATACATGGATATATTTCCTTAAGAAGAAATCTGAAGTCTTTGACAGGTTTAAAGAATTCAAGGCTCTGGTGGAAAACCAGACAGAGAAGAAGATAAAGGTGCTGAGGACAGATAATAGTGGAGAGTTTTGCAGTAAGGAATTTGAAGAATTCTGTAAGAAGTGTGGTATAGTATAGTATAAGACTACTCCATATACACCTCAGCAAAATGGAGTTGTAGAAAGAATGAATAAGACGTTGATGGAAAGGGCAAGAAGCATGCTCAGTGGTGTCGAGTTAGGACAGGAATTTTGGGCAGAGGCGATGGATACTACATGTTACCTGGTCAACAAGTCACCTTCATTAGTGTTGGAGGATAAGACTCCACAAGAGGTATGGATTGGTAAGAAACCCTCTCTTTCACATCTGAGGGTATTTGGATGTGATGCATATGTACATGTTCCAAAGGAGAAACGAACCAAGTTGGATAGTAAATCTGAAAAGTGCATCTTTATTGGGTATAAGGATGGTTTAAAGGGTTATAAGATTTGGAACCCTGTAACAAGGAAGGTTGTGTACAACCGAGATGCGGTGTTCATAGAGGTAAAAGATGTTATTAAACATGAAATCCAACCAAAGGAACCTGAGAAGATAGAGTTTGAGCATAAGGAGGAAGAATCAGACTCTACAGCAGAGGAGGAATCAGAAGATGAAGAGCCACAAACTCCGGTTGTGAGAAGATTAGTTCGAGAAAGAAGGCAGCCAGAAAGGTATAGTCCATTTGCTTTCCGTTCAAATTTTTCTTTGTCTATTACTGATGATCATCCCAGAATTGTGAAGGAAGCAGTGGATTCAGAGGATGGAAAACTCTAGAAAGAGGCCATGGTTGATGAAATGGCATCTTTGCACAAAAATGAGGCTTGGGGTCTGGTGGAGTTGCCGGCTGGAAGGAAACCCATTGGCAGCAAATGGGTGTTCAAAAAGAAGACAAATGCAGAAGGAAAAGTGGAGAAATACAAAGCTCAATTGGTAGAAAAAGGTTATTCCCAGGTGATGGGAATTGATTTTGGTGATATTTTTTCTCCTGTTGCCAAGGTAACTTCTATTAGATTACTTTTATCTGCTGCTACTGCTTTTGATTTTGAGGTAGAACAGATGGATGTGAAGACAACATTTCTTCATGGGGATCTGGAAGAGGAGATCTACATGAAACAACCTGAAGGCTTTGTGGTGAAGGGTAAGAAGGAACTGGTATGCAAGTTAAAGAAGTCTCTATATGGGTTAAAACAGTCACCAAGGATGTGGTATCAGAAATTTGATACATTTATACGGGGACTTGGCTTCACGAGAAGCAAAGTAGATCATTGTGTGTATTTTAAATTAATTGGTGACCGTGTTATTTATCTGGTATTGTATGTGGATGATATGTTGCTGGTTGGAAATGGCAAAGAAATTATCCAGGATTTGAAGACCCAATTGTCCTCCAAATTCAGGATGAAATATCTTGGTGCTGCAAACTATATTTTGGACATGGAAATTAAAAGAGATCGGGCAAAGAGGAAGCTTTGGTTAAACCAGAGGAAGTATGTCGAGACAATACTGGAGAGGTTTAATATGCAGGATAGTAAACCGGTGAAGGTTCCTATTCCTGTAGGTGTGAGGTTATTTGCTGAACAATGTCCCAAGACACAAGAAGAGGAAGAGGACATGTCCCGTGTTCCATATGCAAGTCCAGTCGGTAGCCTGATGTATGCAATGGTTTGTACTAGACCAGACATTGCACATGCAGTGGGAGTATTGAGCAGGTTTATGTCAAAACCAGGAAAGGAGCACTGGACAGCAGTGAAGCGGGTTTTTAGGTATTTGCGTGCAACTAGTGATTATGGTATGTGCTACTGTTGTGCTCTACAACAACCCCCCATTTCATATCATTTTTTATTCACAAAATTATCATATGAAATGGGTCCCTTTTAGTTTTGATTGGTATCAACTTTGTATTATTCAAAAAGGTTCGAAAACAAAATGAAAACATTATAAAAGACCTTTTTGACAAACCAATTTTGGTCTTATAATATAAATAATCAATCTTTTATCATTGCGATAAAGCGATCGCAAGATCGCATATTGCAATGACAAAGGAGGCATAACTTAAAAAACCATCGGTTTGCTCCGACGCGATAACATGCAATAGCTTATCGGATATCAGCAATCATAAGTTCCCACAATTAAAGTGCCTTTTGACCCGATGCGATGCGATATCGCTATCGGCGATCAGCGATACACTATGCATGCTTTTAAAAGTGCCTTTCGACCCGATGCGATGCGATATCGCATATCGACGATCGGCAATATACCATGCATGCTTTCTTAAAGTGCCCATACTCCCAATGCGATGCGATGCGATATCGCCATCGGTGATCGGGGAATTCAAAAGGTGTCGATATGAAGATTTAAGTCTTCCCCGACACCCGATTGCGATAAAGCCAAAAGCGCAAACTTCAAAAAGTCGTTAAGGCAGAGGGATATTATGATTAATTCGTATTAAAAGCCTTATCTTTCAAACAGTGATTTACCTACGCTCAACCGCCAAAACATTCAAGGCACGCTTAAACAAATCATTCGGCCGATTAATGATATGATGGGCATTTAAAGGATTGGCAGGTTTTAACGGCCATTTAATGAAATAGTAAGTCTTAAAATCTTCTCATAGATTGTATCCACGACCACTTTAAAGTTAATCCCTCATCACACATTGATCAATATATCTCACTCGTATTTGGTTTTTGCTACCAATTCTCTGTGTTACGCTTATTTCCACTTCTGTACAGAATTCTTCCGAAGTAATAGATTCAAGCATAATGGGGAAGAAGTCTAAGAAAACCACAGTCGATTCCACTGCACCAGCCACAGAACAAGCCGTCGCTGATCCAACAAATAAAAAGAAAGGATTAATATCTGATACTACATGATTAGGACTCGCCAAGACCACTTGGCAAAGTACCTATAATTTGATCGAAGCCGAAGAACCAAAGGTGACGGGAGTACAAGCTACAACGGGTTCCAGTAGAAAATCTGATGGTACTTTGAAAGACTTGGCCAACTCTTTCCTTCATCGGATAGCGGCTCGGGAGCAAATTCTCCCATATACGGATGTAGTAAAATGGGCAATTGAGGAAATCCTAATTACAGACAGAACTTTCTGCACCAAAGATGGAAGAATCTTCGGTTCATTCAAGGCTGATGATTTAAGGCAAATGTATCATTTGCCTGAGCCAGAGAAGAAATACAACAAGGCATTTCTGGAGAAATTTCGAAATGAGAACGAAACTGAATCGGAACCCATTCGGGAATGGAGGCAAAATCCGGTGAAACACAAGCATGAATCTTCCGGTAAGTACTCTCTGGATTCTCTATGTTCTCTGTATTGTTATGCTGGGATAATGATGTGTAGACTGTGGGGTTTGCATGATTCTGCTAATTTCACTATAGAAATGGTTCCCTTGATGGAAGCGACATGTAATAGCGAGATAATGGATTGGGCAACCATACTGTCAGATAAGCTAGCGAAATCAGTTCTTAGTTTTAGAACTAAGACTTCCGTCTCCGAAAGGATTATTCCCCCATTCTACTACAGTGCTTATATTCTAGATACCCTGTATTTTAATTCTGAGTTTCCTGTACTCGGCTGGAGGTGGACTCCACAAGACCCCACGCCTATTCACATATACCATCAGAAATTGTGGAAGACTTCCTACAAGCACCATTTGTACCAAGTCTGTAACGGCTTCATGTTACCCATTCATTATTCTATTTTTAATAAACCTGCTCCTAAAATTTCTTACCAAGCAGGGATTGATTTAACATCAATAGGAAGATGGTTTGGAGAGGAGAAATTTACTTATGTAAGAATTTTCGGTAGCCAAGCCGAACCTCATGTCCTTCCTTTGTACATACCTGACAAACTGCTGGCGAGGGAGATAGCCTATCAGATCATTGCCGAGGGAGTTACACAGACTCTCAAGAAAAATAAGAAGCAGGTCTGGCCCTCCTTTCCTCTGAGATGTGGTGTCTACACTTTACATGATTTCAAGCATGCAGGAAAAGAAGCTGCAAAAATCAAATCATTAACTCTGGAAACTCTCCCAAGTAGGCGATTTGATCCCAACAAAGTCACCTATAATGCACTTGAACAGGCCAAATTAACAAAGTTTGATCATGTAGAAGATCAGTTTGACGACCTGTTCTCTTCAGCTGAATCAATGTATCAGGTTAGATCGCTGGCCATAATGCAATACAAAGATGAAGGGTTAACTGAATTCAACAGACTTAGAGAACAGAGGTTGCAAACTCTGCCTCTAGATCTGTTAGCAACAACCCCAGCAACAAGACCAAGCGAGCCTGAACAACAACATTCAAAGGAACCTCTGGTTACAACAAAAGAACAAGAGAAAGCGCAGGAGGAAACCCAGACTAAAGAGCAGGAGAAAGTGCGGGAGGAGACCCAGACTGAAGAATAGAAACAGAGCAACATAGAAGTTAATGTGGATACTCATATTGATCCAAAATTGCTCCAGGAATGGCAGCAATTTGATTCTATTATCAGTAGTTTGGAATGTTCAAAGGACACCGAAACTTCGAAAGCAGCAGATACATAGGAAACCACTTCACAACAGGTTCTAAGTGGAACCAGCGGCCTACCCAGTTCAAAGGAAGTAGAAATAATACCAAAGGACCCCTCCGATCAAATCATTTTGTAGGTAGAAGAAATTCCTCCCTTGGATGTCTTCTATAGCCCAAGGCACAAAGCTGTAGTAAAATGACAGAGGAAGAGAAGAAGGACTGATCAACCTTCCCTTTTCCCAGAACAGACGGTCACGGGCAATGTGGTTTGGAAGGAGGAATTTGACCCCTCTGATGACTTAACAAAACTATCACAATATGCTGGAGCCTATTCGGCAACAACAATAGACAAAGCATCAGAGGTGAGTCTTTTATTAAAAACAAAAGACCAGGAAATCTTTTTATTGCAGGCACAGCTAACAGAAGCACAACAGAAAGTGGAGCAGGCAGAACAACAATTGTTAACACAACAACAAATAAATAATCAATTAACTCAACAATTGCAGGCAGAGAAGCAAAGGATTGATCACAGCGCAATCCAGAAGTAGAAAGAGTTGTCTGAAGCCTTGGCACAACTGAGGGCAGCAAATGAACAAATGCTGAAGACAAAAGATGAGCAGATTGCTCAACTATCAGCACAGCTTGAGAAGACAAAGGGCGTCCCACAAATAACCGAATTCAAATTAGAAGCATTACAGGTAAATAAGGCATTAATAGCCCAAATCAAGCTTCTATGTCAACAAATCGCCCAGGCAGAGCCACTATGCCAATTGACGGCATCAATAAGTAAACAAACAAAAAAGGCTAGAACAGAATTAGATCAAGTTGAAGAAACGTTAACTGAATTTCTTGACTGGAAAGATACCGATCAGGGACAAGCGACAAATTTACCAAGAATTTTAGAGTCGCATAAAGATATATTGTTTACAGAATGGCAGTCCCAGTTAATGAAAGCAGAGAGGGCAATTTCAAGGTGCAAATAAACCACAAGTAATTTGGTTGATTTGGTTAATAATACTCTCTACTTGTCAAACATGATTTCCCAATGCACTCCAGGTAAATTGACAGCGGTCAAAACATTGGAGCAGTCATGCTATCCACATTTAGAGGAAAAGGGGAGATTAATTGCTGGAATTAATAGCTTAACATGGGATACCTATTGGTTCTTCTTGGTAAAACCACACAGTCAAAGAGCCGCCCTCAAATGCCTTACAGATGCAATCGGGTATATTATCCCCGATATTCAGGATGCCACCTATGCCGCCCAGCTTAACTCTCGCCTCAACAGACCGCCCGAAGTGGAGCCAATGCTTGCGATAAGTCAGCTCAAGTTTAAAGGCAAACGACCTACTTGATGATTCATGCCGCCGACTGCCAGGTTTCTAAGAAGAAGATACTCAAAATCATTTGATACCAATTAAGTAGGATTTCAGTTTCATAGATAGTTAGTTTAATTGAGTATTTATAGACCCTTTCATGTTTTTAGAAAGGGTCGTAAAGTTTTGTACTTGACTTAAAACCTGAAGTTACACTACTGTGCTTCAGGCATATTCTTTTATAAACTGGACCAATCATTCTGATTTTGGCAAAGAAGCTTTTATGCAAATGTGCACTACTGTCTTTGTTTGAAAGTATTTCTGCGTTAGAGGAAGAATTTCAAATAGCGATTGATGTTGGAGAGTGACTCGCAACTCATATGGTACTATTATCTATGTCTGAATCCATTCTTTTTATATGAATTGTTATTTGATCGCCTTTGCTATTATCAAATATATATATATATATATATATATCTATATATATATATATATATATATATGTATATGTGTGTGTGTGTGTGTTTTAACAACATTTCTTTATTCCCTTCACTATTGAATGTTTATGGTAATGCTTTTCTTTTGATCATATATGTATTGATGATATAAATGATGAGTGTAGCAATATTGCGTTAATCACTTTGTTTAACTATTTAAGCAAAGTAATCTTTGAATGAGTAAATGTCCATGTTTATTAGATGGAGTCATCTACATGCCTGTTAATAAACATAGATCATCAAGCGCTACACCTCAAAGTACAATAGTTCCCAGGATTAGTAGTAATTATTTTTATTTCGCTAATAAATTAAGTTATTCGCCTATCATTAGATTAGTCAATCAATCATTCATTCATTCCGTTTATTCATTGCTGGGAAACTGGTCCCATTATCCCCAGTCGGAGCCACCATTCCAAACGGAAAAGGAGCTGTATTAAGGTCCGGACCGGGTGGTTATCCTCCAATGTTGATACAACGATTTTCGGCACATCAACATTTTTGGCGCTAGAAGGAGGGCCTGAATTGTGAATGGCAAGCAAACCCAAATCTGCAGGCCATTCTAAGAGTAATTCTCCCTCCGCATCACCTCGTACTTCCCAATTGCATGCTGGTTCTCCAGTATCCAAACAAGAAGAAGAGGAATCAACCACCATTGCTCAAACCCATCATACTCTAGAACAACTAAGTCTTGAATCCCCTGAAGTCCAGTCTCTTATCCATAAAATTCAGAGCTTCTCGATTTCACCACAGAAATCTGAGGTATCTCAAAGCAGTGCGACTTCACATTTTAATTTACCTCACCCTCTCGCCAGACTTCAGAGTGGAAAGCTCGGTATTGAACCCACTGAGTTACATTTACCCAAAAGGAAAAAGGCGAAGAAATACACTGAGGGATCTGACAGTGAAGAGCTTTCATCCACATCCTCCATCTCACCTTCCCCCGTGCGAAGTCAACCATCCACTCCCCCATTACACATTGTTGTTCATCAGGGATTAGGAACTTCAACATCCCAGCCTGCTCACTCCGCAACATCATTTCCTTCCCAGACATTTGGAATTTCAACAGTAGTATCATCTACTACTGCTGTTATAATGGCAGATCCATGGACCAGGCCTGGTGCAGTCAACATGCCTGCACCATTGCATGCATTACCTAATGCTCCTGAAAAATGGCTACCCAAGTTTAACCCAGATGATGGAACGCAAGCTGAGGAACATATTAATAACTTCATGTTGGCAGTTAACCTGAAGGGAGTAACAGAGTAAGATGTTGTTGTTAGGCTTTTCCCTTATACTTTGCAAGGATCAGCAGGATCCTGGTATTTTTCTTTACCTTCTGGTTCCATTACCAGTTGGACGACTTGCCAAGAACAGTTTCTTACTAAGTATGGAGATGATAGGTCTTTGGCTACACTAATAAACGATCTCTCCAATCTTAGGATAGAGCATAGGGAACCAATTAAGGAATTTAACGCCCGATTCAATAAACTCTTGAATAAAATCCCAACGGCCTCCAAACCAAGTGAGAAAATCCGAAGCGAATGGTATATAACTGCCCTACCTGCCAATATAGCTATTTTTGTAGACAGGGCTGGAAAACCTACTTTAGCTGAAAACATGAAAGAAGCACTTGCTGTGGAGAAACGTATTAATGCTCTAGAAAAGAAAGCTGCTCTGGAAGACAGAAAAGCCAAAAAAGTTTCTTTTAAAGATGATTCAAAGAAGAAAACCCCTAAAGATCCATATGACATGGAAGGTCTTCAAAAGGTCCTCAAGACTATGTCAAATGAAATGGTTGAAATCAAAAAACAAGTAGCCGAAACCTCAACCAAAAGACCCTTTAGAAATTATAAGAAAACTGAATCAAAACCACCAAATGTTATATCAAATGCAGATTCAGATCTTGAAGAAGGAGAAGAAGAAACAACTACACCAACTGATGAAGAAGAGGAAGTTGTTGAATGTCATGGAATGTGGGATTTTATATTACCTAACTCCGATACAGAAAATGAAGAAGAAGCATTTCCTGTCACTACCAGGAGTAGAGGTACCTCCGAACCCTTTCAAACAACTTCAAAGAAAAGAAGTGCAGGTGCTGCTATAACAAAGGAAAAGGTACCCCCGAAGAAGCCACCTGGGACAATTCCACAAAACCAACCTTCAACCTCAACAATCCCATCAACATCTAAGACACTGGTAGTGTCTGATTCAATGGATTACAATATTGTTGATGACATGAAAAATACCAAGGCAAACATTACCATGTTTGAACTTAGTAAATTGAAACATCAGCAAAAATTGCTTCTCAAAGAATTAAATGTTGTTCCTACTTCACCTCTTCCCAGTGCTAAAGCTGCAAACGATACAGGTCAACCACCTTCTGGTATGGTCGAAGCTACTGATGCAGTCCTAATAGGAGATAGATCAAACTCTCATACTCCACCTTTCCTTCTAACCTACGAGATCTACAATAGAAACCTGCACAACTGCTTGATTGACTCAGGGGCATCTTCTAACATAATGCCAGCTTCAGTTTGTTCCAAACTGAACATTGAACCCTAGAAGTCTGCTATTCATATTGTACAGTTGGACATGACTAAAGTATAGGTTTTGGGAGAGATCAACTTCGTAACTATCAGGTTATCTGCTGATCCCAGAATAGTACAAAGGATTGATATCCTAATCGCCGATATACCTGAATTTTATGGTTTGATCTTGAGTAGGGATTGGTCTGAAAAACTACATGGGTATATTTCCACTGATTGGTCACATATGTGGCTTCCCTATAAGGGTAAGCCAAATCAAATAAGGATCGATTAGGAAAAGCATATGACCCATACAATTACTGAATTTGAACAAGAAAACCAACCAATAGCATTTAATAACAACATTTTGGGGAATTATTCATCAGAGTCATTCTTTGGCAACTTCGCTGCCCAACCATCCCCTTTCTCAGTAAATCATTCTACATCCTAGATCGAAAATTATTCACAAACAGATAGGTCAAGATGTTTCAATGATACTGAGAAAACTGTAAATAAAATTGTTAATACTTCTTTATTTTGGTCATATTTCGATGGGTCCAAATCTAGTGAGGGCTCAGGAGCAGGATATATTTTGATTAGCCCGCAAGGGGAAAAAACAATGCTTTCCTGTAGGTTAGAATTTGAATGCACAAATAACACAACAGAGTATGGAGCCTTAGTCCAAGGACTATATAAAGCTATTGGCCTCAAGGTCCAATATTTGAAAGTGTTTGGAGATTCTGAAATTATTATCAAACAGGTAAGGAATACAATTCATTGTCTTTCCACCCATCTCAAACATTATCAATCGCTGATACATGAACTCACCTCCCACTTTTTGGAATTTAATATTTCTTCTATTCCTAGGTCTCAAAATTCGGCAGCTGACCTGCTAGCCAATGTTGCTTCCAAACTCCTACCTTCCGAAGACTACAGCCCAGATAGATTTTCAGTAGAATTGCTTTTTAGGCCATCAATTCCTGACAATGTAACTAACTGGAGAGTATTCAACCATGATGAAGACATTTTACAGTTCTTAACTTCCGAAAAGTCCTATGATGATCAAATCATCGAGGAAAATGAGCATGACCATCAAATGAGAGGTAAACCCAAGGAGAATTCAATCCCTAAGCCCGTGGTGAAGCTTGAGGATCTTTATGATATTAAAGACAGGTTTAAACCTGTGACTAATGCAAAGCTCCAAAGTTCTACCCTAAGGTTTGAGTTGATAAACCTTGGCACTGAGCAAACTCCTCAAAACATTAATTTAGGATTAGGACTTTCCTTGGAAGAAAAGGAAGCATTCATTAGACTGTTAAGGAAAAATAAACAGGTTTTTTCTTGGAAATATGATGATTTAAAGACATATGATACATCCATCATCCAGCATACCATTCCAATGCTTCCCGAACATAAACCAATTCAGAAAAAATTGAGAAAAATACATCCGAACTTAGAGAGTCAAATAAAATCTGAACTTAATAAACTCCTGAAAGCTAAGATTATTTTTCCCGTTCGACACTCAAACTGGGTCTCCAATATGGTGCCAGTCAGAAAGAAAAATGGCGACATTAGGATTTGTATAGATTTCAGAAATTTGAACAAGGCGAGCTTAAAAGATAATTTCCCATTACCTACCATGGAGCAGATACTCCAATCAGTAGCAGGCTCTGAGTTAATGTCCTTTCTGGACGGTTTCTCAGGATATAACCAAGTTTTGGTCCATCCTGATGACCAACTCAAAACCACATTCAGAACAAAATGGGGAACATATGCGTATCAGAAAATGCCCTTCGGACTTATTAATGCAGGAGTGACGTTCCAAAGAGCGATGGATATAACTTTTAAAGGGTTGATTAATAGAACAGTAGTCGTCTACCTAGACGATATTACTGTATTTTCTAAGGAGAAGTCCAATCATTTGCATGATTTAAATCAAATCTTTCAGCGCTGCAAAAGATATGGTATTTCTCTTAACCCTAAAAAATCTTTCTTCGCTCTTGACCAAGGAAAGCTCTTAGGCTTTATTGTGTCTAAATATGGCATTTATATTGATCCTGACAGGATCAAAGAAATCTCTGAAGTCCCTTTCCCTCATAATAAAAAATCCATGCAGTCATTTTTAGGCCAAATCAATTTTGTCAAAAGATTTGTTCCAGAATTTTCTCAAATCATTTCTCCACTTCAAACTATGATTAAGAAAAATTCAGTCTTTAAATGGGGATCAACAGAAAAGGAAGCATTTGATTTAATCAAACAATCAATAATCAATGCCCCAGCCTTAAATACTCCTAATTTTTCTAATCATTTCACACTGTATACTATCGCATCCAACTTGTCTTATGCAGCAGTACTCACACAGCTTAATGATCACAATCTGGAAGCACCCATTTCATTCTATAGTTCAAATCTTTAGGGTGCTGAATTGAATTACTCCGAGGTAGAAAAACAAGCCTTTGTTGTATATAAAGCCGTCAAACATTACAGACCCTTCCTTTTAAAAGCCCACACAAAAGTTATAGTTCCTTTCCCTGCAGTAAGGCAACTATTAATCCAAAGAGAACTATGTGAAAAAAGGGCAAACTGGGTTACAACACTTCAAGAATATGATTTAGAAATTAAACCAGCAAAGATTGTTAGAGGCCAAGGTTTTTGCAGGAGCATCCGACATTCCAGAATCAGGTGATACAGATCAAACTGAAGAAATCAACCAGATAAGTATTACTGATTCGGAATCACAATATGCAGACTTGATCTTTTATTTGAAAAATGGGTATGCACCTCCTAACCTGTATTACAAAAACAAAAGGGCCATTAGATTAAAAGCAAAAAATTTCACAATTATTGATGATGTGCTTTTTAGGCAAAATTATGATTCAATCTTATTAAGATGCCTAGAAAAACCTGAAGCACAAAAGGTTTTGCAGGAATTACATGATGGACCAGCAGGAGGACATTTTGGAGCTGACACAACAGCCCACAAAATCATTCGCTGGATATTATTGGCCCACTCTGTTTAGAGATGCTTATGAATATGTAAGGAAATGCCGAAATTGTCAAACTTCTAGTGGAAGGCAAAGAAAACCAGCTTTCCCTTTGCAACCGGTCAACATTGAACAACCATTTGAGTAATGGGGATTGGATATCATTGGGGAAATTACTCCTCATTCTTCCAAACAACATAAGTATATCCTTACTGCCACTGATTATTTTACTAAATGGGTTGAAGCAATTCCTTTGAAGACAACAAATTCTGAGGCAATAATTGAATTCATAGATCAATTCATCATTACCAGGTTTGGTGCCCCAAATGCTCTTGTTTTTTATAATTCATCTTACTTTTCAGGTAATGCTATGTTTGATTTCGCTATTAAAAGAGGATTTAAATTAAAATATTCTGGTAATTACTATCCCCAGGGTAATGGTTTAGCAGAGTCTACAAATAAAAATCTGATTAAAATTATTAAGCGAACTATCGAACAGAATCATAAAACATGGCACAAATCCTTAATATTCGCACTATGGGCTGATAAGATAACACAGAAGGCTTCCACAGGATCTTCTCCGTTCAACCTTGTATATGGAAAAGAAGCAGTACTACCCACAAATCTTGTTCTTCCTTCCCTAGCCCTAGTTCAGTTTATTCAGGAAAGCCCTTCTTCTTCTATTTAACTTAGACATGACCAAATTCTAAAATTAGAAGAGGAAAGGGAAAAAGCCAAGGTTATTCATGAAAAACATCAGCAAATCATCAAGTCATCCTTTGATTCAGTCTCATCCGGTTCAAAACAATTTCAAGTCGGTGATTTGGTTCTGAAATGGGACAAAGCCCATGAAGATAAGGGAAAGCACACCAAGTTCCAAAAGATGTGGCTTGGGCCATTTCAGATCTGTGAGAAGATAGGCCATTCGACCTTCATATTACAAGATTTATCAGGTTTGAGAGATTCTCTCCCTGCTAATGGCCTTATCTTAATAGAATTTTGTAGTTTGTAGGACCATTAGAAAATAAAGTTGTAAGGTATCTTCCATTGACCTTTGTTGTACTTAAAAGTTGCTCAACATAAGTAGTGATGATATTTACTTTTAAAATAATAGAAGTCTTAGATAAGAGGAACAATTTCTAGGAAACTAGGCATAATTGCATTCCGAAAACATACTTCAATTTTTGTAAACTCTTCTCAAAGTTTAGAAGTATTGTAAATCATTTTCTGTTTTCAAATTGGTCACAAAAAGGTTATCAATATCAAAACAAAAACTAATCCAATTTCAGCATCTTCAACTCTTACCTTGTCATCCATTTACTCTTAAGGAGAAAATTGTTCATCCCATTCACCAAAGTTCAGGTTACTCAGAGTGTAATTCTAAAATATTTGATATAAAAGATAAGAGTTCTTATTACAAGCCTGCTTACCATGATCATCGGGAAATAGTTTAACCGACATTACCAATACTGCATACCAAACAGGGTAATGGCTTAGAATTATAAGACAAGGGGTCTCATCACGAGCCAGCTTGTTCGGTTAGATTACTACCAGTGAATGGCATTGTCAACAGCTGGCCACCAAATCAGGACAATGGCTTTTTATCTTAGCAATAACAGAAAAAGGAAAGGAAATACAAAATATGAAAACATGTTTTGAATTCATTCTGTTAATCACACTCTTAAATGGATGGAATAATGGACAATAATATGGTTTAATGGTATCCCTGTCGAAACTATGAACGTTTGCTGGCAGCAGAGGCTCTACCTATGACAGACGAGTTAAATATAAAAGCTGATTTGGAAAGATTTTCTGTTTTATCATTTTAAACCAATGGAGGCCTATTTAAAACTTAGAATGTATCTAATTTTAAATAATAGAGGAAATTAGCAAAGATAGTTTCATTTTACTCGGAATGCATATATACCTAGTTATATTAGAAATTTCCCCTTTGATGAGAACTCTATTTTGAAAAAGATTAAGTATTTCCATACTTTTTAGAGATAATTGTTTCTTCCAGCGATTCACCAATTGTTGTGCTCTACAACAACCCCCCATTTCATATAATTTTTTATTCACAAAATTATCATATGAAATGGGTCCCTTTTAGTTTTGATGGGTATCAACTTTGTATTATTCAAAAAGGTTCGAAAACAAAATGAAAACATTATAAAAGACCTTTTTGACAAACCAATTTTGGTCTTATAATATAAATAATCAATCTTTTATCATTGTGATAAAGCGATCGCAAGATCGCATATCGCAATGACAAAGGAGGCATAACTTAAAAAACCATCGGTTTGCTCCGATGCGATAACATGCAATAGCTTATCGGATATCAGCAATCATAAGTTCCCACAATTAAAGTGCCTTTCGACCCGATGCGATGCGATATCACTATCGGCGATCAGCGATACGCTATGCATGCTTTTTAAAGTGCCTTTCGACCCGATGCGATGCGATATCGCATATCGGCGATTGGCGATATACCATGCATGCTTTCTTAAAGTGCCCATACTCCTAATGCGATGCGATGCGATATCGCCATCGGCGATCGAGGAATTCAAAAGGTGTCAATATGAAGATTTAAGTCTTCCCCGACACCCGATTGCGATAAAGCCAAAAGCAAAAACTTCAAAAAGCCGTTAAGGCAGAGGGATATTACGATTAATTCATATTAAAAGCATTATCTTTCAAACAGTGATTTACCTATGCTCAACTGCCAAAACATTCAAGGCACGCTTAAACAAATCATTCGGCCGATTAATGATATGATGGGAATTTAAAGGATTGGTAGGTTTTAACGGCCATTTAATGAAATAGTAAGTCTTAAAATCTTCTCATAGATTGTATCCATGGCCACTTTAAAGTTAATCCCTCATCACGCATTGATCAATATATCTCACTCGTATTTGGTTTTCGCTACCAATTCTCTGTGTTACGCTTATTTCCACTTCTGTGCAGAATTCTTCCGAAGTAATAGATTCAAGCAGAATGGGGAAGAAGTCTAAGAAAGCCACAGTCGCTTCCACTGCACCAGCCACAGGACAAGCCGTCGCTGATCCAGCAAATAAAAAGAAAGGATTAATATCTGATACTACATGCTTAGGACTCGCCAAGACCACTTGGAAAAGTACCTATAATTTGATCGAAGCCGAAGAACCAAAGGTGATGGGAGTACAAGCTACAGCGGGTTCCAGTAGAAAATCTGATGGTACTTTGAAAGACTTGGCCAACTCTTTCCTTCATCGGATAGCGGCTCGGGAGCAAATTCTCCCATATACGGATGTAGTAAAATGGGCAATTGAGGAAATCCCAATTACAGACAGAACTTTCTGCACCAAAGATGGAAGAATCTTCGGTTCATTCAAGGCTGATGATTTAAGGCAAATGTATCATTTGCATGAGCCAGAGAAGAAATACAATAAGGCATTTCTGGAGAAATTCCGAAATGAGAACGAAACTGAATCCGAACCCATCCGGGAATGGAGGCAAAATCCGGCGAAACACAAGCATGAATCTTCCGGTAAGTACTTTGTGGATTCTCTATGTTCTCCGTATTGTTATGCTGGGATAATGATGTGTAGACTGTGGGGTTTGCATGATTAAGCTAATTTCACTATAGAAATGATTCCCTTGATGGAAATGGCATGTAATAGCGAGATAATGGATTGGGCAACCATACTGTCAGATAAGCTAGCGAAATCAGTTCTTAGTTTTAGAACTAAAACTTCCGTCTCCGAAAGGATTATTCCCCCATTCTACTACAATGCTTATATTCTAGATACCCTGTATTTTAATTCTGAGTTTCCTGTACTCGGCTGGAGGTGGACTCCACAAGACCCCACGCCTATTCACATATACCATCAGAAATTGTGGAAGACTTCCTACAAGCACCATTTGTACCAAGTCTGTAACGGCTTCATGTTACCCATTCATTATTCTATTTTTAATAAACCTGCTCCTAAAATTTCTTACCAAGCAGGGATTGATTTAACATCAATAGGAAGATGGTTCGGAGAGGAGAAATTTACTTATGTAAGAATTTTCGGCAGCCAAGCCAAACCTCATGTCCTTCCTTTGTACATACCTGACAAACTGCTGGCAAGGGAGATAGCCTATCAAATCATTGCCGAGGGAGTTACACAGACTCTCAAGAAAAATAAGAAGCAGGTCTGGACCTCCTTTCCTCTGAGATGTGGTGTCTACACTTTGCATGATTTCAAACATGCAGAAAAAGAAGCTGCAAAAATCAAATCATTAACTCTGGCAACTCTCCCAAGTAGGCGATTTGATCCCAACAAAGTCGCCTATAATGCACTTAAACAGGCCAAATTAAAAAAGTTTGATCACGTAGAAGATCAGTTTGACGACCTGTTCCCTTCAGCTGAATCAATGTATCAGGTTAGATCGCTGGCCATAATGCAATACAAAGATGAAGGGTTAACTGAATTCAACAGACTTAGAGAACAGAGGTTGCAAACTCTGCCTCTAGATCTATTAGCAACAACCCCAGCAACAAGACCAAGCGAGCCTGAACAACGACATTCAAAGGAACCTCCGGTTACAACAAAAGAACAAGAGAAAGCGTGGGAGGAAACCCAGACTAAAGAGCAGGAGAAAGTGCGGGAGGAGACCCAGACTGAAAAACAGAAACAGAGCAACATAGAAGTTAATGTGGATACTCATATTGATCCAAAATTGCTCCAGGAATAGCAGCAATTTGATTCTATTATCAGTAGTTTGGAATGTTCAAAGGACACCGAAACTTCGAAAGCAACAGATACACAGGAAACCACTTCACAACAGGTTCCAAGTGAAACCAGCGGCCTACCTAGTTCAAAGGAAGTAGAAATAATACCAAAGGACCCCTCCGATCAAATCATTTTGTAGGTAGAAGAAATTCCTCCCTTGGATGTCTTCTATAGCCCAAGGCACAAAGCTGTAGTAAAACGACAGAGGAAGAGAAGAAGGACTGATCAACCTTCCCTTTTCCCAGAACAGACGATCACGGGAAATGTGGTTTGGAAGGAGGAATTTGACCCCTCTGATGACTTAACAAAACTATCACAATATGCTGGAGCCTATTCGGCAGCAACAATAGACAAAGCATCAGAGGTGAGTCTTTTATTAAAAACAAAAGACCAGGAAATCTTTTTATTGCAGGCACAACTAACAGAAGCACAGCAGAAAGCGGAGCAGGCAGAACAACAATTGTTAACACAACAGCAAATAAATAATCAATTAACTCAACAATTGCAGGCAGAGAAACAAAGGATTGATCACAGCGCAATCCAGAAGCAGAAAGAGTTGTCTGAAGCCTTGGCACAACTGAGGGCAGCAAATGAACAAATGCTGAAGACAAAAGATGAGCAGATTGCTCAACTATCAGCACAGCTTGAGAAGACAAAGGGCGTCCCACAAATAACCGAATTCAAATTAGAAGCATTACAGGTAAATAAGGCATTAATAGCCCAAATCAAGCTTCTATATCAACAAATCGCCCAGGCAGAGCCACTATGCGAATTGAAGGCATCAATAAGTAAACAAATAGAAAAGGCTAGAACAGAATTAGATCAAGCTGAAGAAACGTTAACTGAATTTCTTGACTAGCAAGATACTGATCAGGGACAAGCGGCAAATTTACCAAGAATTTTAGAGTCGCATAAAGATATATTGTTTACAGAATGGCAGTCCCAGTTAATGAAAGCAGAGAGGGCAATTTCAAGGTGCAAATCAACCACAAGTAATTTGGTTGATTTGGTTAATAATACTCTCTACTTGTCAAACATGATTTCCTAATGCACTCCACGTAAATTGACAGCGGTCAAAACATTGGAGCAGTCATGCTATCTAGATCTAGAGGAAAAGGGGAGATTAATTGCTGGAATTAATAGCTTAACATGGGATACCTATTGGTTCTTTTTGGTAAAACCACACAGTCAAAGAGCCGCCCTCAAATTCCTTACAGATGCAATCGGGTATATTATCCTCGATATTCAGGATGCCACCTATGCCGCCCAGCTTAACTCTCGCCTCAACAGACCACCCGAAGTGGAGCCAATGCTTGCGATAAGTCAGCTCAAGTTTAAAGGCAAACGACCTACTTGATGATTCATGCCGCCGAATGCCAGGTTGCTAAGAAGAAGATACTAAAAATCATTTGATACCAATTAAGTAGGATTTCAGTTTCATAGATAGTTAGTTTAATTCAGTATTTATAGACCCTTTCATGTTTTTAGAAAGGGTCGTAAAGTTTTGTACTTGACTTAAAACCTGAAGTTGCACTACTGTGCTTTAGGCATATTCTTTTATAAAATTGGACCAATCATTCTGATTTTGGAAAAGAAGCTTTTATGCAAATGTGCACTATTGTCTTTGTTTGAAAGTATTTCTGCATTAGAGGAAGAATTTCAAATAGCGATTGATGTTGGAGAGTGACTTGTAGCTCATATGGTACTATTATCTATGTCTGAATCCATTCTTTTTATATGAATTGTTATTTGATCGCCTTTGCTATTATCAAATATATATATGTGTTTTAACAACATTTCTTTATTCCCTTCACTATTGAATGTTTATGGTAATGCTTTTCTTTTGATCATATATGTATTGATGATATAAATGATGAGTGTAGCAATATTGCGTTAATCACTTTGTTTAGCTATTTAAGCAAAGTAATCTTTGAATGAGTAAATGTCCATGTTTATTAGATGGAGTCATCTACATGCCTGTTAATAAACATAGATCATCAAGCGCTACACCTCAAAGTACAATAGTTCCCGGGATTAGTAGTAATTCTTTTTATTTTGCTAATAAATTAAGTTATTCGCCTATCATTAGATTAGTCAATCAATCATTCATTCATTCCTTTTATTCATTGCTGGGAAACTGGTCCCATTATCCCCAGTCGGAGCCACCATTCCAAACAGAAAAGGAGCTGTATTAAGGTCCGGACCGGGTGGTTATCCCCCAATGTTGATACAACGATTTTCGGGGCATCAACAGCTACCAAGGAAGACCAAGATTGGATAGAGTGTTGGATATTCGTGGCTTTGTTGATGCAGACTGGGCTAGAGATCTGGATCAGAGAAGATCTACAAGTGGGTATGTGTTTAACCTATTTGGAGGTACAGTCAGTTGGATGAGTAAGAAACAATCTGTAGTGGCATTATCAACTACAGAGTCAGAATACATGGCAGCCACTCATGCATGCAAGGAAGCAGTTTGGTTGCAGAGATTGTGTTCAAGTATGGGGTTAGTACAGGAAGCTATAAGGATATACTGTGACAGTGAAAGTGCAATTTTCTTGGCAAAGAACCCTGCATATCATTCAAAGACAAAGCACATTGATGTTCAGTATCACTTTGTGAGGGATATGATAGAAGACAAAAAGGTGTTGTTGGTAAAGGTGGACACTTTGAAGAATATTGCAGATGCATTGACAAAATCTGTGAGCTTTGAGAAGTTCTCTTGGTGTAGAGAGACAATGGGCATTTCAGGGCTGGGAAAATGACTAAGCTATCTTGTGGCCCCTTGTGGAAAGAAAAAAACAAGTGGGAGAATGTTGGGTTGTGTTATATTCTTTCCATGTAGTTAACAGGGGGTTTGAAGGGCACCCGTAACCCCACTTTATGGGTCGCTGCCCCAAAAAATTTTGGTTTTGGACCCTATGTTAGGTTGGACGGACCCACTTATGGTTTTGTGCATGATTTTCGCACATATTTTTTGGACGTGATGGTTTTTCGGTCCATGGTATTGGACGCGATGGTTTTCAGTCCATGGTTTTGGACGCGATGGTTTTTGGTCCATGGTATTGGATGCTTCGGCATGTATAAATATGTATTGTAATATTGAAAGGAACATAATGAAAAATCAAGCTGGTAGTCCTGGTTTTGGGATCCAGTGTGAAAATCTCTGCGTATATGTGTTTTATGTGTTATGCTCTTGCATTGTTTATTTTTCTGTTTTTTAGAATTCGTATGCAAGTAATTTCTGTATGGGGTTAAAACCTACACCTCTTGGCCCAGATAAAACATATTATAGGATTTTCAACAACGCACACTGGGCAGGATTTTAAGTTTTTGGGTATTCTTATATGTCTATATTCAACTATTCTAAATATTGGACTCCAATTTTTTCTAAATTCAAGTCTAAATTTGATCAATGGGGAGCTCATTGGCTTTATCCATTTGTGCATTGTTGTTTTTATTCAAGGTAATTTGCAAACATTTCCATTGTTTAAATTCACATCCATTTGAGATCCATTAGTAATTCAAAGCTAATGTCTCAAGAGATCCACAAATTTCTATGGCAAGGAGACAAATCTAACTTCAAAAAAATTTCATCTAGTCAATTGGCTCATTGTCCACACTCCCAAATTGCATGGTGGATTAGGCATTAGAGACTCAACATTCGTGAACATAGCAATTGGGGAAAATTTGGTTTGTAGGTTAATATCTTAGTCTAATGATTAGTGGAAGAAGGTTCTTAAATTTAAGTACTTCTATGGGGATTAGTTTCAATGTTTAGGTTCTCCTATTTGTGATTTGGGAGGTTCCCCCATTTGGAAGCTTGTATGATCAACCATATTTCTCATTAAGGAGCATCTAACCTTGATTCTAGTTAATAGGATGGAGATAAATATATGGAATAGTGGGATCCTAGGCAACCCTCCACTAGCTAAAAATCTAGAATTTAGGCCTCTCTGATATTGATTCTCCTCTGAAGGTAAACATTTACTTGCAGACATCTCTTGCTAGATGCATGAAGGTAGCTAGAAAGTATGGGATCATCAAAATGTGCTACCTTCTTTGCAAAAATTAGTTTACTTGTTGGAAAACATACTTTCTAGTAGTGCTTTTGGGAACAAGGAGGAGTAAGGCACAAGAGGATGGCAAGACTATGAATGTTTTTTCAAAGAAGAATATCTACAACTACTTTTACCACAAGGAATCCCTACAAAATATCACATGTGGGAAAATATTTGGACTCCAAATAGCCCCCTAAAATTAATATATTTTGTAGAACTTTATTGTTGAAAAATATCTTAACTGTTGAAGTCTAAAAAATAGGGTAATAATTGGTCCTTCTCATTCCCCTATTTGTTCTTCCTGGGAAGAGTCTATCTCTCATTTTTTCTTGGAATGTCCCTTCATTAATTTGGAATGGAAAAATTCTTTGCATCCTATGGAGGATCGATTGATTTGGCGAATTATAATAATTGAGTACTTCACCTATTGGGATCATCATTAGTCAGGATTGATGAAAAATTTAAGCATCTTTGGTTTACTTTGCTTAAATATATTTGTTGGAAAGTATGGATGGATATAAATAAAAGTATCTTTCAAGAGCATAAATTCTCTCCATAGAGTGCTCCTATAATTCCCTATCCCATTTTGAGGAATTTTGGCCTCACAAATCTCAACCATGCCCTTATTCCAATTCATTGGATGAGTGGGAATTTGGATAATGTGAAGAAATTTTTCTTCATATTTCCCTTCCTCCATATTCCTTTCATGTTCCCTCTTAGAAATCATGGAAACTATGCTTTCCAAAAGATGAATTTTCAGACTGGATTAACTCATGATATTTACATCTCCTTTGCTTTGATGGAGCTTCTAAAAATAATCCATGGGTGGGAGGAGCTGAGGGGATGATCTTTTGTGCCAAATGAAACAAAGAATTGGACTATGATTGGGTTCTAGGCTCATTTTATAATAATATAGTAGAAGCATATGTTCTCCCTTAGGGACTTTCCTTAAGAAATATTAGGCATATAATGTCCTTATTGGTGTTGGGAGACTCTCTATTGATCAGTCAATATATTCTTGTTAATTATATTCCATGGGACAATTAACTATGCCATGTGATCAAGAGAATTAGACTTTTGTAGTCTTATTCCCCATATTCAAAATATTTCATGTTCTCCGACCTAATAATCAAGATGCAAATGCCATGTCTAGTAAAGGAACCTTGTTAACAATTGGAGAAATAGATATTAATGGAATGTGAACTTTTTGCCCCATATTATAACCTTCAATAATGTGATTTTTTATTGCAAACATATTCAATAGTAATTGGTAAGTGCCACATGCCAATGTCCTTTTGCAATAATCAACTTGTTTGCTGAAAGCAGATATGGAGCAATGCCCAAGATAAATTGTCATCTATTATATATTTTGAATTGTATTGAGCATAAGGTTTTGAAATCTTTTGGAGTATACTATAATGTGTTCACTTTTCAAAATTTAAGTTTAGTGGTTAGTTATAATTGGCATGAAGAAATATCTTATTGGATGGAAGTTACTATCTTTGTATTATATCAATTAGTCGACTATTTGCATAATTGTATTTGATGTGATATCTATGAGCCAAACAAATATTTTTATAATACAAATTATACTTTCGATTGAAAAAATAAGAAGAAGAAGTATAATTAATAATTATGAAAGGGCGTGTCTCAAAGGACATGACTATTCTGAAAGGGAACATTTTTAGGTATATAAACATGGCCCTATTATACTCTCATATCATATCATTTTTACTCAACATTTATATGCATCATTTATGGCACCTTGATGGATATTTCATATTCCAATCATATTAATATTTTTGTGTGAGCAAACTTTGTTCATATTAGACTCCCACTCTAAATGACCTCTCTATCTTGTGCTAATCATGCATGACCTTATATTTTTCTTGTGGCTTCTTCAACACCTCTAATGCTTGTAAATGGATATGTATGATATTCTCAACATTTTTTTCTACTCTTAAGAATTTCTTGTGAGATCCTCCCTCCTTCCTCCTCGTTGTCCATATATTACCTCCAAAGGTGAAGGTGGAAAATATCTAAAAGAAGTCTCAAATGGTGACTTACCACTTGAAGTGTGGTCTGATATATTGTAGGAGTGTTGTATGTAAACTGTATTTTCATCCTAGTTCTTAGACGCTTCTGATTACATGCCCTCAAACATTATACCAAATTCCTATTGAATACTTCTGTTTTCCCATACTTTTATGGATGGAATGTTTTAGATCTCTTCAATTTTGTGTCCATATTCTCCAACTACTTAGTCCAAAATTATAATGTCCCTATCTGAAAAGATGTTCTTAAATACCCTAAAGTGCACCTAGACCTATTTAAAATACAACTTTACAGTTTGTTACCTCTTGATGGTCTTTTACAGGGTATGAGAATTCGCATCTCGTTAAACCTATCAACTACCATGAACAATTAGTCATTTTCCTACCTTATTTTTGGAAAATATCCCATCAAGTCCATGTAAATGACTTTCCATGGATGTGTGGATATGGGAAAGGGATGATATAGATCATGTTTCCTATTACTAATCTTGGTAGTGCAATAAAGTATACATTGTCAAATGATTCTAGCTACTTCTTCTTACAACCTAGGCTAGCACACATAACTCTACAAATTGGAAAATGTCTTCCCAACATCAAAATTCCCTACAACCTTGGAGGTATGAGCCTCTCTAATCAGTTGTAGTCACTCACCTTTAGGAACACATGACTTTTCCAACGTATAGAGTCACTTGTTCTGGAGATGATAGTCAACTATGTTTTGACCATCATTCACATGACTCTAGCCTTGTACCTATTAATACACCTCCCTGACATCGTCCTCCTTTGTATATGAATCTCTATATGCATCATGGGTCAAAGTCTCCATGTGCATCATAGCTCCCAAAGCTATGATTTTTGATATAGGTGGCCTTGAAAACATGTCAGTCAACTTGTTTGCGTTACCATTCTTGTACATGAACATTAAATGAAACTACTGTAAAAACCCCATCCACATGTAGTGTCTGGTCTGTTATAACTTATTTTAGGCCTACATGTATTGTAGCAGCTAGTGATTTGTGTGGATGGCTATCTCCTTTCCCATTAGATAACATTTCCACTTTTTGACAACTTGTACTAGGGAATAGATCTCCTTGTCATAGGAATGGTATTTGAGAACAACCATATGAAACACTTTATAATGGAAGCATATAGGCCACCCTCCCTATATCAAGATCACTCCCATGGAACACCCATTCACATCCATCTCCATTCTAAAGAGTTGTTGCAAGTTTGGTAATACAAGAACTGATTCTTGATTGATTTTCTTCTCCAAATCTTCAAAGGTATTTTGTTTACCTTGCCCCCCCCCCTCAAAACTATTTCCATTCATTGTTATGGTATGGAGTGGTGCAACTATTAATAAAAATGAGGCTATGAATTTCTTCAAGTAATATGTTGCCCCAAAGAAACTCCTAACCTTAGAAAAAATTGTAGGCACTAACCATTTCGTGGTGGCCTCCATCTTGGTAGGATATATCTTGAGCTCCCCTCCACCAATCACATAGCCTAGATACACCAAATACTATTGTGAAAAGTCACATTTGGAACATATGTTTCTTATTCAAAGCCTTTAGAACCTGCATCAAGTGTGAAATGTACTCCTCCCAAGTAGAATTCTAATACATTATATCATTTAAATAAATAATAAGAAATGAATCTATATAAGGGCACAATACATCATACATTAGTCTCATGAATGTAGTTGGTGCATTGCATAAAAAAAATGTCATGACTAGCCACTCATATACACTATTTATTTTGAAGGCAATCTTCCAAGTGTCTTCTTCCTTGAGTCACACCTGGTGATATCCTAATTTTAAATCCATCTTGGTGAAGTAAATCACTTGCTACAACTAATCCAACATATCATTAATCCAAGGTAGGGGTTACCTATTCTTGAGTGTAATAATGTTTATAATTTTGTAATTAATCCACATTCACCAAGTTCCATCATTCTTTGGCACAACTATGATAGGTGATCCACATGGTGAGGTGCTTGGTTGAATAAAACCATGTTCTAATAGCTGCTACAACTACTTCTTCTCCTTGTTTTCTTCTAGAATGGGTTGTTTGTATGGCCTTCTAGAAACATTTGGATCTTGTGATACACTTCCCTCTTGGATGGTAGCCATGATGACTTGTTCCTTAGTTTGGGTTCTCACCTTGGATGCATCTTCAGCAACTCATCAGGGAACTTGGTAAACCACTCACACAATAACTCATCAGGGAATTAGGTTCAAAAAAGGCTTCTTCTCCTTCTCCACCCATGAATATGGGTGGAGGTGTCGTAATAGAAGTTAGTGAGAATGCTAGTTCTGATTTCATACATAATAGGAAGTTGATAGTGGTTAACAAAGGCCTGGTCTAAGGACATGAAGATATCATAAGAGGCCTCTCTAAATACATGTACCATTTGGTGGCACCATCAGTAAGAGTCTATTAGAAAATACATAACCTAATTCTATCATCCATGAAATAGTTGGACAGGCACAATAAGTGGTAATGTGAGATGTAGGGTCTTCTAGAGGTTTATCATCGAACAAAAGTATGTTTTCTGGAAGTTCATGTGGGAATGGGGGGAGATGTAGGGTCTTCTAGAGGTTTATCATCGAACAAAAGTATGTTTTCTGGAAGTTCATGTGGGAATGGGGGCCATGCAATATTGTGCTTAATGGGATCATTCATCAACTTTGAAATATCAGGAAACATAAGGGTTTCCAAGAAGGGTGAGTTGAACAATGCCTAGGGTGGTGGGGGCACCTTGCAACCCAGGTGGAGGATGTGCTCCACCTATAACTTGAGTTCCAGTTGTGGTTTGACTTAAGGAAATTTTTTGACTAGAGGTAGTGACTCCATCACCCATGTAAGAATCATGAAAGATAGTTCCCCCAAGGTGGATGCCGCCAGTGGCATAAGGATTCCCAAAAAGTTGTTGATCTCTTGGGCCAAAGGGTGTGCCAAAAGGTTGACCAAAAATATTGGTACCCCAAGGATTAAACATGTTGTTAGGGAAAGTGTTCCACACCCCTTGGAAATTCCAAGGAAAAGACATGGTCTCTTGGAACATAGATCTCCCTTATGATTTACTTACCCAAGGAGATGTGAACCCACTAGAAACAAAGGTGCCCCTAGCTAAGCTAGGGAATGGCATGGAATGAGAAAAATACTTTCAACCATAAAGAAATCCAGTATTGGGCATGAATGTACTCCCTACTAATATGCCATACCCTATAGTGGGCCCAAGGATGCACATGTAGATGTAGGGTTCGAACCTCCGACCTGTGACATAGGTGTGCTACTCCTAGCTAAGCGAGAGCCTTTGCCAAATATGAACAAAGTGGGAATGGATGATGAGGTGTAGTTACCCATAGAAGAACTACTAAATAAAGGGAAACTTGATCTCAGAATATTCTACTAGAATGAGAAGGGGTTCTCTTTAGATGTGGTGTGGATAAGACGTGTGGTCATAAAGGAATTTATGGATGTAGTCTCTGGGAGACCATCAATCATAATAGGTGTGGACAGACTAGGTTCTACTGTGGCTGTGATATTATCCAAGGTCCTTTTTCTTGATGCTCGGGGATCCTTCAGGAGTTGAATGGACCTTCGCTATCAACTTCTTCTTGTTGACAGTATAATTCAGAGTGTCCTGAGTGATGAATCTGCAGTGGTGGATGGCTTCTACATACATTACAAAATTCTCAGTGAGTTGGTCAATTGCAGTTTGTAGAGCCTTGGTGCACTTCTCTTGTTCCTGCATTGCAAGCCCCATGATGGTCTTCATTTTCCACCATGTTTCGATTGTATGCGCATAGAGGTTTTCGCACGCTCGGGTGAGAGTAGCATGCAAATTTCGTGTCGACCTCCTCCGTGGTGACCTCTCTTTGGAGAACATTTGCTTGGGCTTCTAAATCTAAAATTCGCTGGTGAGTTTTTGAATTAACTGCCATTGCGTAGCATAGAGTTGTGCACCTAGTAGATGTCTCTGAGAGAGTGGTAGGGCCTAGGCCCAGGGACTACCAGCAGGAGGTTGCGCGGCTACACATACCTACTTGACTTGTACCAGGGGTGGAGCAATTCCTCGAGGCCATGAGAGAAGTAGAAGAATTGGAGAGCAAGGGGAACTAGAGAGTGAGGGGCCAATAGACAGGGGAAAAGGTAAAGAGAAGAATGAGGGGGAGAAGGGGGAGGGGTGAATTTATAGAAGTCGAGAGAAGGAGGGAGATCAGAATAAGGGAGAGGGGGTGGGAAGGGGAAGCATGTGAGGATCTGATGAGGGGCGGTGGAGAAATGATAGAGCAGAGAGGATGTGATTGAGAGAAGGTGGTCATACAAGGGAGAGGGGAGGTGGCATCGCGGGCTCTAGAATCAGGCAAGCCAAGAATGAGTTCGTACTCAATTGCCATCCACCTGTCCTTCCAACTGAGCAAAGAATCAAGCTTGAAATGATGAAAAGTATGCGAACAGTTATTGTTTGGTAGAGTAGTTATCTTCTTCATTGATTGATGTGCATTTCTGACAGAGTTCCCCGTACTCCAATTCCTGCCATGCTCGGGACTTCAGGCGTAGGGTACCAGCCATGCCCTCATTCGCTAGTCTGTCCATGAGTTTATTTCCATTCCTTTTGATTGCTTGAAAGTGGAGGCCTTCCTTGCTGTCAATTACTTGCTTGATCTGTTGTATTATTTTGCTTAGATGCCAGTTTTCTGAGATTTTGTCCACCTCGATATCCTGCTGAAGTTTTTTTCCAATTTGGGTGGCTAGCGTGGTATCTCGTTCTACTATCATAGGACTAAGGTTTAGGTCGTGCGCTATGGTGATGCCATGTTCCAGGGCATGAAGTTTTGCGGAATTATTTGTGGCTGAACCTATATTTCCCTCATAAATCCAGATTATCTCTCCTTTAGAGTTTTTGAAGACTCCTCCAAAACCAGATGGGCCCGAATTCCCTTTAGTGGTGCCAACGTAATTGGGCTTGAAAGTCCCCTGCTCTGGCATCTGCCAAGTGTTATTTTTATTTTCATGCTTGGGGAGGGGAGTGACTTCGTGGACCTTGATTTGAAGGAGATCCAGCATTGAGAGAATTCTCACTTCAAAGAAGGTGGGAGGGGCTTTGACAGTCTGAGTGGGAAGAGAGGTCACTGTTTCCCGGAGTGTGCTTTTGATCTTCGAGATAATGAATTCCTCCGGGATGGAGAGGCCACGAAAGATTCTCACGTTTCTTTCCTTCCACAAAGCCTGACAAATCAAACCAGGAATTAAATTCCACACACGGTTAATTAGAGGACGTGGGGAAATACTGTTCTCCAGTTCACGATGGTACTTTGAATAAAAGAGGGGTCCCGTTTAGAGATTTTAAAGACCAAATAAATCCAATTCCATAAATTGGAAGCGAAAGGGCAGACATTTAATAGATGATTGGGGGTTTCTTCTTCTTGCTGCCAGAGGGGAATCTCGAAGGGCAAATAAAGCCTTTTCTTCTTATATTGTCCCATGTTAAAAATTTTCTATGCATGACTAGCCAAAGGAAAATAGAAATTTTTAGCCGGTGTTTCCTGTCCCAGATTCTATTCCACTTTGGATCTGGTTGGAGTTGGCCGTGCTTTGCTATGTATGTGTAGGCTTCTCTTAATATGAAGTGTCCAACTAAGTTTTTCCCCCATTTGAATTTATCCTTAGCAAATTCAAGGAGGATTTCTCTTTTTTGTAACTTTGAAGAGAGGTCCAACTAGGTTTGGGGGTTCATATGGGGAGTCAATTCCTCTTGTTTAATCCAATTTCTCCATCTGTCATTTTATTCAATTTTTCCCCAGTACTGGTTGACTTTGATCTTCACTCTGTTTTGCATTTCAGCCTTGATTTGGTGATAATGATCTTGATCAAGTTTGGCCTTTGTTGCCAGGCATCCTCCCAGAAAAGAGCCTTTTTCCCACTGCCTATTTCCCAGAAACTATGTCTTTGAATGATGTCCCTGTTCTCCCAAGCTTGATTCCATATGACTAAACCTTTGATGTTTCCATTGATCCTGATGATTTTCTCTTGCGATAAGGAGGGGGTGTAATTTTCTTTCCAAAGGATTCCCTAAGGGGAGTTGGGGTTTGAAATCCATCTCCATAAGTTTTTGGCTCCTAGGGTCTTTCCCAGGAGGTCTATGTCTCTAAGACCGAGGCCACCATCTTTATTGGGCTTGCAAATTTTTTCCCATGCAACCAGAGCCCATATGTTTGACCTCTCCACCTCTCCATAAGAAGTTCCTCTGAAGGTTTTTGATTTTGTTTGAAATCACTTTTAGGGCTGCCAGAGCCAAGTACATGTAAAGTGAGATGGCTTGTAGGATAGATTTAACCAAGATAAGATGACCAACCAAATTGAGAGATCTAAAGGTCCAGTTGATAATTCTTTTCTCCATTTTGTTTATCAAGTTCTCGCAAGTGGCCTGGAAGAGAGGCCTATATGTAAGGAAAACACCAAGGTAAGTGGAGGGGAGAGTACTAATGGGAATGTCCAGGGGTCTGGCGATGTTCCTACAAAAGGGCAGTGGAGTGTTAAAGAAGAAAAACTTGGATTTCAGGGGGTTGATGGAGGTACTAGAAGCAACATAGAAGTTTGTCAGTATGGACATGAAAGAGGTGACCTCTTTGATAGATGAGATGCCCATGAGAAGGGTATCGTCCACAAACTTTTGGTGAGTTGTAGGGGGGGGCAAGGCATGGGGCTGGAGACCTGAGAGCTTATTTTCATGCAAGGTAGTAGAGATAGAGAAACTTAGTCATTCTACCATTATAACAAAGAGGAAGGGAGAGATTGGATACCCTTGCCTGATACCCCTTGAAGGATTGAAGGGTTGTGAAGGTGATCAATTCACGCGGATGGAGAAGAAAGCTCCTGACACCATAGCCATTATGCACTTGATGCTTTCTTTGTGGAACCCAAACACATCCAGGACCTGTCTCATATAGTTCCAATTAATTTTGTCAAAGGATTTGGACATGTCTATCTGAATCAACATACTAGGTTGTTGTTGGGATTTGAGAGAATGATTAAGCTCATGAGAGAGGATGATACTATCCATGATTTGTCTTCCTTCCACATAGCCATACCGTTGGTGGGAGATGAGGAGAGGGAGGATGACTTTAATTCAATTGGAAATAAATTTGGAGATTATTTTGTATATGACATTGTAGAGGGCTATGGGCCTGAATTTGTCCGGGGAATCCACAGAGATTCCTTTGGGTATCAAAGTCAGGAAGATAGAGTTAAGGGCTTTAAGGACATACTTCTGAATTCAAGATTCCTCCACCAAGGTATGTACTCCCAGTTTTATGATATGCCAACAAGCTTTGTAGAAATCAATGGTGAATCCATCCAGCCCTGGAGCTTTTCCATTGGGCATTCCAATGTCCACATCTTCCACTTTCTGGAGGGAGACTTAGGAGCATTTTGTTATGGTCCTTCGTGAGTATTTTGGGGATATTCTTGGCGATGTTTTTGATGTCATGATCTTGATCATTCCTTGGCTTATTGAGAAGAGAGCTGAAATAATGGTTGAGCTCTGTTTCCAACTCCTCTTGAGAGTGAATGAGATGGTCCTCTTGATTCTTCAAAGCCAAAATTCTGTTGTTCCTCCTGTGCTGTATCATTGTTTTATGGAAGAAGGCTATGTTCCTTTCCCCACATTTTAGCCAATTTATTCTAGATTTTTGTTGCCACAACTTTTCTTCCTAAATGACTCTTTCGTCCCATCTTTGTTGTAGTCGTTGTTCCTCTTGCTTACTATTCTCCGTTAGCCCTTATTCAATTATATTTTGTTGGAGAAGTTCCAGTTGGTGTTCCAAGTTTTTTTTATCCGTGATGATATTGCCAAATGTTTCTCTGTTCCATTTTTTTATTTCCTCTTTGACGTGTTTTAAATTTTGTTTAAAAGTATACATTTTTTTTTCTAGTTCTGATGGGAGAGTAATTCCACCATTGTTTATTTTTTCCATGAAATCCGGGTGATTCAACCAGAAGGCCTCGAATCTAAAAGGCTTATTTTTTGGACCAATGGGAATTTGAATCTTGAGAGAGATAGGCTAGTGATTAGAGCCTGCTTGCAGAAGGATTCTCGCCTCTATTTCCAAGGAGGTAAAATAAGTTTCTTCGGATTAAAGGAAGTAGTCTTAATGAGAGGCTCTTTGACAGTCTCCTCCTCTTCTGTTATTCCAGGTGAATAAGCCATTGCTAGTGAGAATGTTGATGAGGTTGATGTTTTCAATGGTGGTGAGGAAAGCCTCAAAGTCCTTTCTAACTTCTAGATTCCTCCTTTCTTTTCAGATAAGTTAGTAATCATATTGAAATATCTAGCTATGATTTTGAGAGGGTGGTGCAGAGGGTCAAAGAGATGTTTTGATATGGTTTGTCACCTTGTGCAGGGCATAAATATTAGTTATGAAAATGGTCTCGTTGGTGCTTATGATTCTCAAGGTCACTGTTAAGGAATGGTGAGTGGCAAGAGAGGAAACAAGGTCAAATTTAGAGATTTTCCAAAAAGTCATTACGCCCCCCGTTGTGCCTGTAGCCATATTATCCAAGGAGTTGTAAGGCTTGAAGCATGAGTTGAGAAGGAGGGGAGGGTTAGTAGAATCAAATTTCATTTCTTGAATTAGTAGGGTGTCGGGATGATCAGACAAGATTTTTCTTTTTAAGATGCGTTTCTTCCTAGGACTGTTAAGTTCCCTAATATTCCAAGAGATGCAATTCATTGACATGGAGATGGGTATAGAGCTAGAGCCTTTACCTTTCCTTTATTTATTAGCATGGTACCCGGTTCTTGAAGGAGATGACTGGTGGTATTTCATCCTCTCTTTCTGCTTGAGGCTTTGAGGTTGAGTCCTTCTATTGGAATGTTGGCTAATATGCCTTTTGAAGATGTACTTTCTTGTACTGGAGAGCGAGCTTTGAGTTTTAATTCTTCCTCAAGGAGATAAGATCATTTTATTTTTTGTAACTGTTGTTCTGATATGGCATTTACTCCTTTTTGTTTCCATTCCTTTGCAATTGTTGCAAGGTCTACCCCCTGCAGAGCTTCCTCTATTGCATTTTCCTCTAGTGTTTCCTCTGTTTCTACTTGCTTCATTTCTGTATCCTCTAGCGCCTGCTCCTTTCCTCTGTTGGTATTACCTGTATCCCTTTCATCGTGTTTGTTGTCTACTGGGTTCATTTCTTCCTCTCCTACTTCATCGCATATCAATTCGTTAGGATCCATTTTCTCTCGGGTACTGTTCAGTACCTTGAACTGATTCTAGATTGCTTCTTTATATAGGTTCTTCTTGGGGATAGTTTTTTTCCTGTTATTCTTGTTCCTGCAGATGAATTTGGTGAACCCTTCATTATCTTTTTGTTTATTTGCTTGCTCTTGCATTTGAGGGGTCTTGTTGATGGGACAGTCTCAGAAAATATGCCCATGCTCATGACACTTTCTGCATCGGAAGAGAATTTTTTCATAGTCTATACTTTGTAGCTAGACTTCACCCTTGAATATTAATTTGATTTCTTTTGGAAGGGCACCAAAAACATCTATATATACACAGATTTGGGCATAGGAGATATAGTGGCCCGTTCTGGTACCTTCAGACATTTTGATGTACTACCCCGACTGGTTTCCTATTCCTTTTAAGACTGAAGGAGTTCAATAATCAGTTGGTATGGAGTAGAGGCGTACCCACACTAGAACCCTAGTAAAATCCTTTTTTTTTTTTTTTCTTTTTCTGGTGTGAAGTTCTCCCTCCATAATCTCATGTATAAATCGATTGAATTGTAGAAATAAGGTCCTCCTTCAAAAATCTTGTCTCTATCTTCTAGGAGGTCAAAGATGACTGTGAAAAATCCTTTGGAGCCCAAATGAAGTCTAATCTCCCCTTTGGGTTTCCATTTTCTCTGAATCCACCAGTTCAAGGCTCTTTCAGTTGGCCATATTCCCATGAACTTGCATATAACTGTGTGTTCCTGCATGTATTCTCTATATTCAGCTACTGAGGTTCTTGGATTTCCAGTTTTGGTATTTTCTTAGCTTTGGGGTTACAATTATTCTTATTCTTTTCCCCCTAATCCTGCGACTGCTCCTGAGATTTTGAAGGATTGACATTATCAGGAAGGGCGAGTCTGCAACCTTGCCCTTATTTGCTCGAGTCTCCTTGTTTGACATTTTCATTGTGTCTTCGTTCCTCTTTGGTAGCTTGTTTTGTTGTGGACGAGTAGTTTCTTCTTTGTCAGAGCTTCCTCCTAGTGGCATGCAGAAGGTAGAGCTGGAGGCAAACTTTGTGAAGAATGAAGCTTGGTCTCGTGGCCAGCCAGAGATCATATCCTTGAAGGAGCGACCGCCAGGATGCTGTTGTGGATCTGCCATGGCTGGCAGGGCCTTGAAGGCCAGAACTAGAGGTACCAAGGGGAGGTCATCGAGCACGTACAAACCCTAATTGCGGTCTCAGAGAGGCGATCGATACCATAGCTTGTGGCTTCAAGTAGGAGATGAAATACAATTTTTTTCATTATCAGTCCAGAAGGAGAACCTAGAAAAATATTATAAATTCAATCTATCTGGATGGGAAATTAATTTCATATTTCTCACAGATCGAAAAGGAGGTTGTTCATCACTTCCATTCTCTCTATGAAGAACCAGGAAGCCAGGGGGACAATGTTGTGTATGATATGCTAGAGAATATTTGTCATCTGGTTTCCAAATACGATAATGAAGCTTTGCTAAGACCTATTATGGAAGAGAAGGTATGGAATGTCTTACTTTATTTCAACATAGATAAAGCTCCAGGTCTGGATGGATATTTAACACATTTTATCAACACTGTTTGGATATCATTAAATTTCATCTTTGTAGGATGATATATTATTTCGTCAATCAAAAGTATGTTGGATGGGGTTTCAACTCATCCTTTCTCACTTTGGTTAGAAAAGTGGTTGACCCTTCCTCCTCTCGTTTTAGACCTATCTTCCTTTGTAATACGTCCTACAAGTTGATTTCTAAAATTCTAGCATTGTGAATCTAGCCTCTCTGATCAAAGTTGATATAAAAAACCAAGAAGGATTTATAGGCAATAGACAAATTATGGATAACGTATTCCTTATCCAGGAAGAAATCCATTCAATTAAAGTTGAAGGAAAAAAATGATGATTATTAAACTTGACATGCCTAATGATTTTGATTGAGTTTGACATAAGCTTCTTTTTGAAGTGATGAGAAAAATTGGGTTTGAAGAACATGTGTTGTAGTGGGTAGAAAATTCATTTCAAGCCCTTGGATCTCTCCTTTGGTCAATGGGAGGCTCGTGGGTTTTTTAAAAGTTTCAAGAGGCTTGTGAAAGGGTTGTCATCTTTCCCATTTTTTATTCATCATAATGTAAGATTCCTTGAGTAGAAGTTTAGACCTTAAATTGTAAAGCTAAAGACTTCTAGGTATATGCTTTGGTCCAGGTATTAAAAATATAAGTCATGCTCAATTTGTTGATGACACATTATTATTAGGGGGTGCCGCTGTTATAATAGTTTCTATATTTCTTTAAATTCTGGACAAATCTATTCAAATCTTTGGAAATTAGGTTAACAAAAGTAAAAGTAAAATATATTCATGGAATGTCAACAAAACCCTCTTGGCCCAGATAAAACATATTATAGGATTTTCAGCAACGCACACTTTGCATGAGTTTAAGTTTTTGGGTATTCTTAGAGGTCTATATTCAACTCTTCTAAATATTGAATTCCAAAAAGTGTGCTCTTTGGTGTTTATGTTATAAAATTTGGTGTATGTATGCCAACAAACATTCATACCAAAACTTGATGCAACCAAAGGTGCTTTATTATTATTTAATGACATGGTGGATAGTCAAAATAATATGCTAGATGTAAAAAAAGGCACTTTATTATTATCTAATGAAATGTTCGATGGTCAAAATAATATGTTTCCTATAAACATTCATTGTCCATCATCATTACACATATATAACATGGCTTTAGTAACACTAAGTTATGGAAACATCCAAGTAGATGTCATCATTATTGAGTTATAGAATTAGCTGTTGTCTCATATGTGTAATATTGATTCTTTTCCATGACAAATGTGGGATATATATGTTTCAAATTTTTAAAAGATATATACGCGTGCGATACATATTCAATGATGAAATGTTGTCGTGGGATATATAAAATTCAAATTTTTAAAAGATACATACGTGTGCGATACATATTTGATGATGAAATGTTGTCGTGGGATATATAAAATTCAAATTTTTAAAAGATACATACGTGTGCGATACATATTCAATGATGAAATGTTGTCATTGTTGCAGCCTATCGTATCCCTATGTGCAAGGCTAAGCGTGGAGGATTTAAGGACACTCTTGCTGATAAATTGCTTGCTCCTATTTTGAAGGCATTGATTGATAAGACCAAATTAATCCAAATGAAGTTGGTAAAATTGTTATGGGTACTATTATTGCACCTGGATCTTAACGTGCTAGCGAGCACGTGGTATATTCTCCTTATGTTGGATTCCTAGAGAGTATATTTATCAGGACGGTCAATAGGAAATGTTTTTTTAGGTCTTTGATGTTAAAATAACATAATTACTTACACATGAAGAGTTGGTTAAATTTAGAGAGTCAAATGAAGTCAAGTCAAGTAGCTTGAGTAAAGTCAAATTTAGTGTGTGGTTGCATGTCAAGTTATTTTAGGTGAGTTGCTAGTCGAAAAATGTTTAAATACCCCTCAACGGGTTCACTGTAATCATCAAATTTTGTGTGATCAATAGAAGAGTTGCAACTCGTGTTATTGTGTGTGGTTTATTTGTGTTATTTTGTGCTTTGCCTCCTCTGCTTTTCCAACAAATTGATATCAGATCGGAGGAAGGATCACAAGATTTGTGGTGCCTACAAAGCTAGTGAGAAGAGGGCCATACACCCAACTGTTAGTTATATAAACATATAAATTGTTACCTTGTCACGCTAATACCAAGCATGTTTCCTACAACTTTATACACATGTCAACCACATGTTCCAAATATCAAGACAATCATATTTATCAATTTGAAATCAACCTTTACCAAGAGTAACAATCATTTCATAATCCACTAACAATCATAAGACATAATGCTACAACTATCACCTACCTACACTCAAGTACATATCAGCTATCTCAACACATATGTGTTAGTATGATAATCTTAAAACAAGATCATTCATTCAGGCAATCTTACAGACACATACTCATATCATGCAAGTAATCAAACATTCAGACAACAAATAAGCGTCATAATAGACACCAAACACTCAAACGCCAAATCAACGACATAATAAAAAACTCAACCACAAACTAGACGACATAAGAAAGCTCATACCTTAATTTATCTCAAGGGAGGCTATCTTTTCTGCACAATCAATCTAGTTAGCATGATATAACTTCACAACACATCAGCTCAAACACAAATAAGATCATGATATCCATAATGGTCACTAACTAACATGTTCACATCATAAACTCATAAACAATTATCATTCATACATAATAATCACATCTGCATAGTCAGTGATTCCGAGATTGGTTTAGAATTTATGCTATGATAGCATGCTAAATTTTCCGCTAACCTAACACCTTACCTCTTAATGAAACTCAGACCAAAACTTACCTTAGTAATCTTGTGCTAGAACAAGTAGAAAATAGGAAAAATAAAGAAGAATAATATTATCAACTAGGGTGGAATATTTCACCACCGAAATTGATAGGAGAGAAAAGGTATTAAAACCCTCAGAGTTATAGCTCAAGAAAACAAATGAATTGATCCATGAATGATGATGCTAACTTGATCTCAACTCCTCTCTATTTATAGATTTCTCCATGGGCTTCATGATGTGAGGTTTTGGTTTTTACCCCTTTATCAAGACTATAGCCTATGGGGTTGGATAGGCTATTTTGTCCTTCATTAACCTTCAATTTGAAGAGGACCTTACAAAAATAAAACAAATTTCTGTATATATCAATTATTTTAAATACTAGAGTAAATTACATGTTTATATTCGAATTAGATTTATTGCATTGAGAGATGCATTCTATAGGTTAATATGAGGGAGATGTGTAATTCTTTCTATGTTCAATTTTGACTTAACACATGTCCATTTTAAAATAAAAATAAACTCTTCTCTAAATAAAAAAAACAGTATATAAGTATTTGGTTAGTTTTAAATTTTAATTAAAAGAGTTATATAAAGCATCAATAATTCCACTCTCACTATGCTCTCTTGGTTATTGTGCAGCCTAGTATGAGAGATGTCTAATTCCTTCCATTGTCAACCATGTCAACCAAGAGTTGACACATGTCCATTTTAAAATAAAAATAAAGTGTTCTCTCAATAAGAAAACAATGTCACTATAATAAAAAATAAAAAATGATTATACATATGTGGTTAGTTTTAGTTAAAAACACTATAAAAAATCTCTCTCAATGCTTTGGTTTAGTTAGTCTTTGATATTTCAAAAACATGTAAAAAAATATTTCACTTATATTTAATAAAAAAATGAAATAAATACAAATTTGAAAAAAACTTATATTTTCATTTTCAATTATGTTGAGAATATATCATTATTATATTTTTAAAAATATTTCAATGTAAAACTTCATATATATATAGACATACACCATAACAATATATTCCAATTTATAGAAGAAAAAAGGAATTGAAAGTCAACAAAATAATTATTTGTTCAAATTGGAAGTTTAAGTTACAATGAAAAATTACATACATATATAGAAAGAAGAGAGAAAAGTAATATATATCCATCTTAACTAAAGAGAGGGATCAAATTTCTAAAGGTGTAAATCTTTTTTAGAATTTTCACTCTAAAATAAATTTGTACCTCAAAACATTTGATTCCTCTCTTTTATTAAATCCATAATTAAAATGAATCTCTTGCTAATTTAATATTGACTCATTGTACATCAAACTTTTAGAAACTCTTAAAATTAAATGAAAATAAAAACAATTAAATAAACTTACTGCATAAATGTTCAAAAACAAATAATTACTTAGCAGATCATTTCATATCCTATAACATAAAAAGTACAATCAGGTAATTGCATCAAGATAACACTTAATAAAGGGGTGTTTTACATTATTAGGTTGAAGATGCTGGAATCAATTAAAATGGGGAGAAGTAGATAAATGAACAACCAGTGATTGCACCAAGATAAGGCTTAATAAAATATTTTCTTATATTAGTATGTTGAAGGCTAAGCCAAACATCAAATTGGTGTATATGACCTTTTGTTTGTGTGACCCACTTCTAGGCAGCCATTTCACTGCTAAGTCTAAAAAGACATACATACTCTACCTTTCCGATTTAATACCACCACCTTCTCCTAACCATTAAACCCACTTAACACAATACTTTTATAACCAACAACATATAATACCACCACCTTCTCAGCCAAACTACAATCCATTATCACATCCATATAACTTTCAAGCTTTTTTTTTTTTTTTTTTTTTTTTTTTTCGGAGAGGAAAAAACCAATATAGCTTTATATTAAGAGTATATAAAGGTCATCATTACATAATCAAAAGTCGGATAAGGCATAGAAGTGCCCAGAATCACTTTCAGAGATAGGATGCAGATAGGGAATTAAGGCGAAAAAGGCCTATCAGTCTTTGCAAAAATAGATGACAGATTAAACAGTTCCCAAAACAAAAAACTCGAATACCAGATACTATAGATGATCAAAACCAGATATACCAGGACTGTCAGCAGAGACATTCCAGCTTCTGTCAGAACAGAACCATGAAACTGATGCATGCAAAAATCCTATAAAGAGAGAAGGGGCGGAAAATTCCCAGCCTTGGGAATTTGCGGATCCAAAAAGCATGAAACTGGCGATCTGGGAGCCAAGATCACTTTACCCATCTTATAACTTTCAAGCTTTACCCATCAGTATAGTTTAATGGCTACTGGGATATGAGATTTGCAGTCAAATTGACCCGTCCAGCCCTTTTCCCTTATCTTCTTCCTCTGCAAGGAGTTGGTCAGGGAAAAGGAAAGTGTTAATAGCGAAGTTGCGCTTGTCTATAAGAGGGCCTGCAACAGGCAAACCATATTTCCGCAGTAACAAGTCCAATCTCCACTCAGGCATCGCTTCATAATCAGCCTTACTATATGTGGGATAATGTAAAGGCATACGATGGGAAATCGGAAATGCTGACTCCTTTGGTAATATCTCATCAAACATTTCCATAACTCTTGAACAAGAACAACGCAATTTCCAACCGGACATTTTCCTATTCTTCATCTCAAGAAATATCGGGGAACTTGCCTTTACTTCGCAAAGGAAAGGCCATTGAAGTACTGTTGCTGGTGTTCTCAGCTGGGACGCTTGCTTTGCCATTGCTGGTGACTTTGCCTTTGCCTATGCTGATACTTAACCCAAGCAAAAGAATATAAACGAAGATAATCTTAGAACCGCACATATATACATTTGAAATGAATTAGTCACATCTTCATTTCTTTAATATTGATATGATTTATATAAAATATTATATAATATATATGATAATGAAATGAATTATATATATATATATATATATATATATATATATATATATATATTTATTTATTTAATTTCTAGAGAAAATTGACATTGAAATATTTTATTTATCTTGAAATATTTTCGTTTCAGAATTTTAATTTAATTATTAATAATTGTTAAATAAACCACAAACTATATTGGAATATTTTAATAGTATTTATATATTAAATGTTTGAGATCTATCTCTAAAATAATTATGCTTTTCTTGCTTTTTTTTTTTAGTTAGATTAAGTAATTAAAAAAAATATTATATGAACATGAATCATGGTTTTTCTTAGTATTAGAGAGTTGACATTGAAATATTTTATTTACCATGAAATATTTCATAAAATATTATATAATATATATGATAATGAAATGAATTATATATATATATATATATATATATATATATATATATATATATAATTTTTGGAGAAAATTGACATTAAAATATTTTATTTATCTTGAAATATTTTATTAGAATATGTATCTTGAAATATTTTATTAGAATATGAGTTTCAGAAATTTAATTTAATTATTAATCATTGTTAAATGGACCACAAATTATGTTGGAATATTTTTAATAGTATTTATATATATATTAAATGTTGAGATCTATCTCCAAAATAATTATGCTTTTCTTGCTTTTTTTTTTTTTTAAGTTAGATTAAGTAATTAAAAAAAATATTATATGAACATGAATCATGGCTTTTTTGGTATTAGAGAGTTGACATTGAAGTATTTTATTTACCATGAAATATTTTATTAGAATATAACTCTTACAATTTTAATTCAATTATCAATAATTATTAAGTGGATGGTAGGGTTTAATCTCCACAAATTATGTTGGAATATTTTTAATAGTATTCATATTTTCTGAATTCATGCTTATGCTTTTGTGATCCATAATGAATTAAGAAAAGTCTTTCGGTAGAAATCGCATAAGAGAAATTTTTGGCCGACCCGTTTCAAACCAGCAAGTGTGGTTCATCATCACGATCCCAACAAGTGTGATTCATCATCAAGACTAGATGAAGAGGCATACCATGTTTCGAACCAACAAGTGTGGTTCATCATCACGACCCCAACAAGTGTGATTCGTCATCAGGACCAGATGAAGAGGCATACCATGGTAAAGGCTTAAATAGAGAGCAATGTAGAGACCATAATTTCAAGTAACAACTATATTTGAAAAATAGTATTTAAATTATGATATTAATTTATTAATATATTAAAAACAAATTATATCCAAAGTAGTCATGTTTTTCTTTCTCTTTTAATTGAATTAATTAATTTAAAAAAATTGTCATATGAACACGAGTCATGGCTTTTTTGCCATGTGGTATGAACATGAGTCATGGTTTTTTTGGAGTTGTCTTTAGTGTGATTTTTTGAACTTTCCAGTGCGGGAATCTGACGGAAAAATTTGAGGTGAAATCTTGATTTGTTTTATTTAAATTGGTTTTTTTGACTGTATATATGGATTCAACACCCTAAAAAACTCCTAGGTCACTTGGATTGTGCAAGAGTTACCCATGAAACTTGTGATTTCAATAAATTCCCGCCGGATTTTAGAGAAATTAGACTAGAAAAATCCATCGGAAAAACATCCAAAAAGTCGCACTAAAGACAACAAAGTTTTTTTGGCCATGTGTGCGTTAATTTTTTTTATAATAATAATAATAATAATAATTTAAAATGTTTATTTATTTTTAATTTTTGACAATGTGAGATGTATAATGAGCTAAGTGTTTTGATATTTATGCAGGTTTACCAACCATTTAATTTATATGGCTATGCTAATTTATGATCATATTGATTTTATTATTATTAATAATAATATTTTACAAATCTCCCTCTTATTTTTTTGTTTGTTTATCAAGTTGTCTGTGATCCTCTAGGCTTGATCTATGGCTTGAGGAGCTGTGACCTAGAGGTGTCTAAGCCATCAAAGTCACCAGGGGATCACATCTAGTCTGGGCCACACCAACCTTTAAGTTGACTAGATTTTTCAACATGTCTCCTCCCCCTAGCACATGGCACAACCACCCCCTGTGAGGTTTGATCCTGGGTCACCTTGCTGAGGAAGCCCATCCTCAATCAGTTGTGCTAGTGGGACTTGACTACACATCTCCCTCTTAATATCTTAAATAGAAATAATTAATTTTTCTACTTAAATTACTTCTTTCCATTGAATAGCGAATTTTTTTTTTATGGTTTATCTCTCTCTCTCTCTCTCTCTCTCTCTCTATATATATATATATATATTATACACATTTTCAAAGAGATTATACATATATACACACTCTCTCTCTCCGAGAGTGTGTGTGTGTGTCTATATATATATATATATAAGTTATGCCAACTTAGGGTTTAACCAAGTGAGTACAATGAGAGTGGAATTATTGATGCTTTATAACATTTTTAATAAAAAATACCAAAATAAGTATATTCTTTTTTGTTTTTGTACATTGTTTTTTCTTTTGTTGGTTAAAATGCTTCTATTAATTCATCTAAAGATTACATCATGATTGTCCAATATTCACTATTCTTCCAACCTCACTCTAATCGGATATATTGGCTAGAACAGAAGCACAAAAACAAATTACAAAGTTCCATAATCTACTAAGAACCTAAAAACGGAAGGTCCAAAATGCCTAAAAGACCCCTAAGATGAAGACACAACCCACAAACATCGAGGAGCAGGAGGATTAATCGGTTCGTTCCCCTGTGCATCTCGACGCCTGGATTCACCATGGACATAGAATTCTAAATGAACCAGTCTCCCATCCATGCATTCTATTCGTTCAGACAATCTCCTCTGACCTCGCAAGAGTGAGGCAAACCGATCTTGCATATTCCATTGATTGTGCTACAAACCATTCATGAAGCTTATGACTTCATTACGGTCATCATGAATGTTTTTTTCCCAATTGTTCCATGTGAAGGGTGACGTGCCATAGTTGGTATTCCAAGATGTTGAAAGGGGGAGGAAGAACAACATGACTAGGAGAAGAGGCAGGATTATGGGCCGCCTCCTCCTCTATCCCTGCTTCCATTCCTCCTTCTCCCTCCATCTCCACAACATCCCCTCTATGCTCATCTCTCTTTCCTCTTGGCCCTATCCCTCTTCGCACTTTTCCACACCACCTGAACGTTTTCCATCCAACCCCAACCTACTGAGGCCAACACCTTACATCGAATAATACACAAAGACTCAACAATACCTCCAAGCCCCAATACCCGACATAAAATTTCCAACAATGCCAAGTCCACACCTCTCTTAAGAAAGGAAACCCTTGACAAGATTTGCCACCTTTCTCTGTCGAATTTCTTCCACATAATGGCAACACCCTCTTCCCCCCAATGGCTTCAACACCATCCAAATTAATGTGACACTACGTAGAGCAGAAGTATTGTTCTAGAAGCTCTGAATACATGCCAGAAGACCCGATTCACCTAGACCTGAGAGGGAGACTACTTCCGTAAACACTAGGCTCGGGAGTCCCTCTCATGGAAAATTCACTTAAACATAAATAAACTTGAAAAATAACATTGGGCTCCCATCACCTGCTACCACTCTTCCCCTTGTCTCCACCTTCAACTAGAGGGCATTGAATTGCCAAACCAGGCTCCCATATAACCAACTCCAACCCTAGGGACCAAGCATATGATTTCAACCCCAAGTTTTGACCACAATGGACTTTGTAGCCTCTAAAACTCAAACTACCCTCAACAGGAGATTGGAATGCCAAGATGCAAACACAACTAAAAGAATCCACCCCTTGACTAAAGAAAATAACGACACTATGAAGTCCCAAGGAGCAACCAAGGAAGCTTACCAGATTGACTGATGCAGAACACTATTTAGAACTGCCCTACTAGTTGTCAAATTTAGAGTGTGACTTCCTCACTCAGAAATTTTCCAATGGCCACACGAACCATAGATATTTGCCTCACTAGGGTCCAAAAATTAGTGCGACTAGCCTCCAACAGTACCACATGGAAATCCCCACTTGCATACACGAATCTTTATCACAAAATACCATAATATAAGGAGCATGCATAAGTTGACGACCTGCACAAAATCATCACAACCTTTGCCACCCTCACGATCGTCCACAACCAAGCTCGCAAACACCAATATTAAACTCACCAACCAACATATAAACCTACAACTCAAGATCAAAAAACTTCCATGCAATATGTCAAGCATGCCTCCTATACACCACACATTCACTGGTTCAAATAATGAGATGGGGATAAGCCCCTTCCCCATCCCCCATATTACCACGATCATCCACCCCCAATGGGGGCTCTTTGTCACTCTCCAAGATACTACTTAGCTGCTCGATCCAACTATTGAAATTTTGGGGTGACCAATCTTGAGTGAGCTCTAGGCTAGAATTTTGGCTTCCCCAATTCACTAACAAATCCACAAATTTGTTCCCTAATCATTTTGAGTGCAATATGATGACATAAGGGAAGGAGAGCACCAAGTTTTGGATTGTGTTCACCAAAAGATCAAGGTACTAGCTCTTAATTACTTTTTGAACCAAAGATCCATTGATTAGCTTTTGAACCACATTCACAACCAACTGTGAATCTCCTTCAACCTTTAGCCTGGTATATCCCACCTAATGTGCCAAGAATAAACCTCTTTCAAGAGCCTTGAATTCCACCACGTTATTACTAGTATGCCCACAATATCCAAAATAGAACCTGAGATGGTTGCCGAGATCATCACAAAATATTCCCCCATACCCAGCAGGCCCCGTATTTACTTTGGAGGCCCCATCAAAATTATGCTTGATAAAACCTTGAGGAGGGAGGGTAAAGGCTATCGTAGATGAGCCAAGACCACTAAGTCTCCGAGAATCATCCAGTGCCACCATATTTTGGGATCTTTCCAAGTCTTGTAAAATTTGAGCTTCCTCACCTTCCACCTTCTAGTTGTCTTCTACCCACTTCTATGAAAATATTGTTTCTTTTATATTAAGCTTCATATATTTCCATATAAAATCCCCTGTGTTCTTTAGATCCTTAAATATGATTTTTTTTTTTTGTGTTATTTCCATACATTCCACAAAAAGAAACCCAAAACCAAACCCCAAACCCTGTTCATAATTGGGTTTTTAAAAAGATAGGGGTGCCAAGACTCAATTGTTTCCCACTAAATATTAGGGGAGTGGTATAAATAGAAAAAAAATTCCACGAATCCTAGAGTAGAGAGTTTCCATGCTTCCACAGCTGTTGAGAATATGGTCAAGGATTTCCTGCTACTTCTGGTAGAAGGGGAATCAGTATGGTCCTACATAACCTTTACTCCTCAAAAGGTCCAAATTTAGGAGTCGACGTCGACCAATTAACCATAGGACCAATTAACGACCTTGGGAGTTGCTTCCAAGGATCCTTCCAAAAATTGGTTGTTCCTCAATCTCTAATCTCCCAGAATAGGTGACATTGTATAAAAATGTTTTTGTTCCAACGCTAGATTCCATATTGATGACCTAGACAAAAAATCTAACTGTCGCAATTTCTAGGCTTGAGCGATGACTGGGCTGTATTTCCTATTCCATATTTGTTTCCACAACTCTTGACCTCCCTATATCCATCTCCACCATCACTTGGCTCCCATGGTTTTATTGAGAGTTTCAAGGTCCCTCTACATAGACTCATCATAACCTTTGCACAACCTGCTACACACTCAACCCGAAATTGATGTTAATCAAGATGTGCTGCATGATGCTGATTGGGAAAGTGTCTCTCCTGGATCCTGGATCCTGGATCCTGGAAAATACTCTCGGCTTCTGGAAACTGAAATGACCTCCTCTCCAATAAAATTGAATTTCTCATTGAAGCAAATGTGTAGGCCCTGCGCTGGTTCTAGGAGAAATACTTCAGACTCCTCTCTTGCCTCTTTGGAACTAGAAAATTTTCCTCTGAATCACTCTCTCTGCCCCTCTTTAGCCCCGCGTCCTCTCTTTGGATCGAAATCTACTGCTGCCTAGCTTGAACTACCCAAGGAACTTGCATTTCTAGCTCTCACTCATTATGATGTATATTTCTCCATCTACCCATTGACCTCTTCTTATAATCTCTAGTTGGAAATCCAATGGCCAAGATTAAAACTTATTCGATGGTTGGGATCATCTCCAAGTCAATCCATATGAGTTTCTAAAGAATTCTCACCTTTCTCAATTAATTTCTATTAATTAATCGATTTCCCTATGTTAGACTTAGACATTTTTAATTATCGATCAATTAATTTAATTGAGCCACATCTAGGTGGAATTTCCAGAAACGAAATCTAGGTTTTGGAGAGTTCCCATTTTTTAGACTCTCCACAAAGTTTTGAGACTATAACACTATCTGATGCTACAAAACTAACACACCCTCTTAACGAGGAAGGTGTTCTCTCTAATGTTGCATAGTCTGCCACAACACCCTGTCTCTGCAACATCCTCCATACACGCTACTGATGTATGAAAATTGTAGCTGCCTACCACTGTCAACCAACCACTACAGTAACTATGATTCATTTTCCACAGACTGTAGCTAAACCTTGCCGCATCTGTGTTGCTGCTGACACTACACTGTACAACCTGTACTGCTGCCATCTATGCATTTTCATTGCAACTAAACTAACAATCCCTCTCAACGGTTGCTACTGATTCTTCAATTAATGCAACTAAGAAGCATCCAAAATACTGAATTAACTATGTCTCTATGCTGCAATTGTCTCCTGAGCATCTGACTGCTACTAACTTCTGCAATGTCTATTGGAAAATATACACTGTTTTTTATTTTGCCACTGAGCCTCCTACTATGCTATCAACACTGCTTTACAGTCCTTATCATATGATTACAACTATTATATAACTTTTAGTAATATAGGGATTTGTGTTCCATTGGACAAACAAAAAAACCTCTCAGTTTCTCTCGGAAACATAAGGCAGAAATGGTAAGGGAAAGAATGTTCTAAGGCTTGGGATTTTCAGTAATGCAAGAAGAAAGGAAGAGATTGATAAGAGAAGTGGAAGATAAACCTGTGAGTCCTCACATGCAGATTTGTTGAAGTGTTTAGTGTAGCTGGGAAACACTTCTAACTAGCTCCAAAACCTAGTCCTGCACATAAATAAGAACATACAAACTATTCACAACATATTAATATTATCAATCAAAACCATTAGACATTATTGAATAAATCATGACAAACCAAACTTCCAAATAATAATTAGTTAAACACAATAGAAAATATTATGAACAATTATATGGAAGTAAGAACAATTGATATATATTTATTAAATAAATGAAGGAATATTACAACCATTAGATGTAATTGCAACAACACCTCCTCCAACTCCTAGCTCCAAAAAATCTCTCTCAAGTTAGATCTCAACAGCATAACAACATAACAATACAAGAATTGCCATCATTTTGTCAATGGCCAATCCTCCAATATATAGGCAAGTGGAGGCTATGAAGATTTCCAAATTCTTCCTCAGTTCAATTTGGTCAAAATCTTTGGGGTGAATAATGTTTGCTCATATAAAAATGCTTTTATATGCTTTTTAGATGCTTTAATGCTTAGGAAAAAGCTTCCCCGTGCTTTATGGTTCTTTGTCACTTTTGTATGCTTTGTTTGTTTAGGAAAAAGATAAATACAAGGATAAAGAAATCACATTTCACCATATGAGTTTTCGTAAGTGAAAAAGAGTGTGAAAGTTTAGTTAACTCAAGCTTTTTACATCGTGAATGAGTGATAATTTGGTAACAAAAATTAGATGAAGGGGAAAAATTGTTATAGACTAGGATAACATTTTCCTCACGGTACACAACTTGCATTATAGTCTTAAATAGATAAAAAAAAGGGGGTGTAAAGGGGTGTATTTCAACCAAAAGCATAGTATTCTCCTTTGAGTTGATGAGGAGGTATGTTCATATATAACAGATGCCCCCTAAAGTATGAGTTCAAAGAAAACGACGATGGATGAAATACTTTATAAAAAAACTAAGGAGAGAGAGTTTAGAGCATTAGAATGGAAGGAGGCTTGAAAACAACATCAAACATACGTCATATATAAATCATGTCCAGAGTCGGGCATTCCCATGCTCAGTATCTAGAACAATACACTATGGATCCAAGTCGAAGATGAGAGATCATGTCCACCACTATGTAAAATGTGGAACTTTGTTGCAATGTAGTTAGATTGAGATAATCTATCTCCAAAAATAAAATACGCAGCTTAGGAGAGGAAACAAGGCTAAGTGATGTAAGCCTCTTCCCAAGGTTTTCATCACTGTCACAGAATAACATAATTCTGCACATGCAAATAAATGAGCTGAAGTCAAACATGTGAGAAATCATATGATTACTAGCCAATGATGGAAATTGTTTATAGATGTGAGGATGGCCACTGATAAGGATGAGGGTATCCAATATGCACTATACAATCTAGTGAGTGTGAATAAAGGGGTTGAGGTCGAAGAATCATAGAATCCTTCAAGTAGGAGCCAATAATGAAAACCCCCAATCAAATGCATGGAAACCTGCCACTAAGGACTACAGGCTCTAGGCCACTGTGATGTTTTTCGATCCGCTTCCTAGATAATGTGTTGAATTCGATAGGAAGGAACCTATCAAAGGTAATAAATAAGGAGTCCTATATCAATTGACGCGAAAAGAGACAAAGATGATTGATTTTGAAGTGACTCGGAACAATAGGGTAAAATGACTCAGGTCAAATAGACACATGATATAGTGGTTGATATGGTTGACAGATAATAGAAAATCCCTTGAACAATAGAAGGCATGATGCCAAGGAGAATAGGAAACTTAGACTTAAGAACACCAGAGAGAGTTAGGATACAAGGATGTAGGGACATCCAGGTATCAAAGAAAAACTCATAAGATGGTAGGGCTCAAAGAGAATTTGAAAAAAGAGGAATATGCTGGATAAGTGCCATGTTCAAGGGATGGACAGTACATTGCTGCTATAAAAATTCCAACTCATATAGATACTAATGACTTCTCATTCTTCCATTTTTTTCCCAAACTTCTTAGGTTTAACGAGTCCAAAAAGGGTAAACTCGGTGGTATTTTCACATTTAGAGAGTCTGAAAAGAGCTTAAAGAATATTTCAAAGGGGTACCTTTGTCATGGTTGATGACCAGATGTGACAAAGTGTTAATAGTGTTGATAATTCAATAGTGTAATGATTATGATTAATTCTCTTTACTTGATAACTGCTTGTGCTTCCTTTTTACTTATTAAATTTTTTCCTTATTATATGTGTGAAGCATAAAACAAATACCAAAAACAAAATCAAAATGACATAGTATATAGGTTGAAAGCTAGTGTAAAACCTCTCCTCTTGAGAGGAAAACCATTAAATCCATTCTCTTCCTTATAGATTCTTCAATTGATGAATTCCATGACATTAATACTAAGATAAATACCCTCCAAGACCAATACCAACCTCTTTGAGTGATGTGCCAACTTCGATCTAGTCAAACCCAGTAAAATCTCTTCCAGTGGCACCTTCTCGACTTTCTACTACAAGATGTTTGGCCTCGTACGGCAAATCTGAAATTTCGGCCCCCAACAATTGCTACTGCCACACGTGGAAACTTTGATATTCTTCTAGATCCCTCCTCTAACCTTCTCTTGCCTTTCCCTGACTTCTGGAGCTTGAGAGAGACCCTTGGTGACCTTCACTTGACCTATTTGTCTCCTTTCCTCCAAGATCGAACTTGTAGAAGGATGCCCTAGGTCATCTGCAAAAACCCTAGTCCTCTCTAGCACATGTGAGAGAAAAATATCCCAAACACAAAACTTCTTCGTCCTTCGCTACCTCTTCCTTTTTATTTCTTCACTAAAATGTGAGATGAGTGAGAGTCTTCAAGGAGGACGATTCCTCTTCTCTATATAGGCTTCTTCAAGGGTGGACGCGACTCTTGCTTTAGGTTGACTTACCAACTGCCAGGCTCAGTTGGTCTTGGAGGGTATTCCGACACTTTTAAAGACAAAAATAATTTTCTTTACAGGTTGCAATGTGTCTAGTGGGGTCTTCAACTTATGATAATGACTCTTTTGACTTCTTGACCTAGGAAAATCCTCATAAGCACTCAATGGGTGCTTGACCTATAAAATAAAAGACCTTGAGCATGAAACCCATGCTCCAATAATAATAATAATAATATTTTTCTTTTATTTCATAATTTACAAGAATTAAAAATTCATTTCATACTTATGAAGACCGAACCTAGTTACAATTTTTTCAACACTCCCTCTTAACTAGGGAGGTATTCATAAGAGGTACATAGAAATTCTCAATCTGAAGAGATCTCATAAGACGAGTCAGATTAGTAACCCATTTGTCTAGCATCATATCGACCATCATTATCACATAGAAAACATGTAAAATTGTGGTTGCTTTCCTTGTAATGTGTTTCTCTCCTTATTCAAGTTTCTCTGCAAATGTTGAGAAAAAAAATGTGACCAATTGAATATCTTCCCTTCTATGACAATCATATACAACATTTAAATCCATCCTGTGGGGAAGGATTTAGTATTCCTCTATCTTTAGACTTGGCAACTCATAGCCATCAAGTATTGATATACTGTTATGAGGGACTTGGTTTTGTAAGTTTTATCAGGCTTCTGGAGAATTTTGGTTAGTTCCTTCCACCATGAATTCATCACTTCTTTAGTATTCGAATAAATCCAAGTAGCATAGAATTGAGAATCCAAGTGCTGCTTAGGCTAGAAAAAGTTGTAAATCAAGTGAATGTCACATGGCTAATAGGAGGCAAGTTGTTTCCCACTGACACTATTTAATTCCATGCTCTTGGTTTCTATACCTTGCAATATCCACTTGATAACATCTACACATGGTGATATTGGATAACTGTACACAACCTTATAGAACCTTCATCACTGAATGTTCACATAGACTTACCTATCATCCAAATCTTCTTTGAACTCTGTAAAAGTGAATACATATTTAATGGTGATCCATGTGATAGTAGAATTATTTTCAATGTATAATTGTGTATCTGACAAGATAGGAACCCCTGTCATAGTACTTCTAATGGCCTCTTTAGTACAATTCTCTGTGACCTCATTTGATGTTTCTTTCTTGGGAGGCATGGTGCTACCTAATGATGAAAGATTGATGTGTTCAAGATTTGCAGTACCTGTTGCAAAAGATGCATTCATGGCAATGAAAAGTTAGTTCAAGAGAGATAAATCAACTTACAAGTAGAAAAACACTCAATGGGGAAAAGGATTGCATAATGTTGGGCTCAAGAGGGCCAGGATGAGCACTAGAAATGTGCATTGCGCAACTTGTGGAGGAAGATTGCATAATTTTGGTTTGCAGGGGAGTTGAATGTGCACTTGATATGTGCAATGCGTAGTTTATGCTAGGAAGAGGGAGACATGAATTGCATAGTGGATAGTTACAACTGGTAGGGAAGGCTCATTGCTACTTGTGATTGCATAGTGTGTAGTTGGGGAAGGCTAGTGACTTCACAGTGCACAGTTTCAGCTAGTAGGGAAGGGCCTCTATTGCTTGTGATTGCATAATGCATAGTTGAGGATGAAATCAAGGCTTAAGGACAAAATATATATCTATGATAGAAGAGGGGAAGGATGTGGATTGGCCTGAGAATCAATTAAATCAATCACTAACATTGGGAAAACAAGATAATGAAAAGGGAAGGATATTGTTGGTAGGTGAAAAGACAAGGAATAAGATGCGGCACTTGAAAATAATCTTAAAAGACTAAAATGACACTTGTAGAAGTTAATAATAGTAGAAATGCCACTTTCTGCAAGAAGAACAAGGAAAAAAAACACTTGCAAACACAAAAGCAACAAAAGTGAAAGAAAAAAGCAACAAAAAGTGACACTTTAGAAACTTACCCAAAAAAGTAGTGAAAATGGAATACAAAGCTCCTCAAACTCATGAGAATGGATAGAGCTCCAATGGAAAGTGTGAGAATGAGCTCTATGAGCCTCTTTTATATAGACTGACACTCACAAGATTAGGGTTAGGGTTTAAGGTTTGCATGCCTAAAATATAGGAGGGACATCTAGTTAACTGATACTTCTCTAAAGATCGAACACAAGAAATTGTGCCACAACATTGCATGGACACGAGCACCTCCTATATTCTAGGAGTGCACAATTGAAAAATCCCAAGGACTGTGCAATTCACTACTTCTTGGTTGTGAAGCCTGATTATCTTCATGATTCATAGGTCTTGTTTCATCTAGGTGTATACCCCAAGAAGACTGTACACCCCTCCATGCAGGGGGACTTTTCCTCATTGCGAGGGTTTGAGGGGGTTGTCCCACCTGACTGGGGTATTTGGGGGCTAGCAGGCCCCTGAAGCTAAAAATAGATGAAAAATTAGCTTGTAAAATATTGTAATTTTGTAGTCACTTTGGGCTATTCATTAGGCGGATGATCTAACGATAGAAGTTATGTTAATCTAGGGTTTTTCCCTAAAAGGTAACCCTCGATTTATATGAGGGAATTGTATTGCAATTGTGTATTATGATTATGAGTAAGATAGAGAGAGGAGACTATGTGAGAGAGAAGAGGAAATTTTAGCAGACCTATTGTAGGTTGTATCTCTTCATTTTGCTAGATAATATAAACAGAAGGACTTGCTATTTCTCTGTGGATGTAGCCGAAATTGGGTGAACTACGTGTTGGGTCTTGAAAATGTCATTCATTTCCATTACACTTTCACTATTATGTCCATTATATCACCTCCATTTCACTACTATGTCACTACATTCATCCCACTTTCATTATCATTGGGCCACATTTATGTTTTTCCAAACTTTATTAATTCTTAGCCTTTTTAAGTGAATTTGTGGTTAAAAATTAGAAAATAATGTGCATATGCTTATACCTAACATGTGGGTTGAGATTGTTGACATGTGTAGGTTAAAAGGAGGCTTCTAGAAGACCTTTATGTGGCACTCTAAGGCCAAATTTGAATTTGAGTGGAAAGAATCATGGGATCATGAGGATATGTGTCACATCTCCTAATTGTATTGAAACTCTAAGAAGACATGTGTCTTATTAGTTCCTATTTTGATTAGGACTCTAAAGGTAGAGGGAGAGATTCATGGAATCTCATTAATGAGATGGCTTCTCATCTTTTTGTATAAATAAGAGATTTCTCTCCTTCATTTGTTAGTCTTAGCTTAGCTTGGCTTTTAGTTCTTTAGCTTTGAGTTTGTAGTTCTTCTTTGATGGCTTTGGAAAGCTTTGGAGAGCTTTGTTGTACTTTGTAATTTTGAAGAATTTGAATAAAGCTTTGATGTTATCAACATGGAAGGAGATGTGAAGTAGATGTCATGGAGCATATTAGAATGTAAGGTAGAGTAGATTTTATTTTTTAATTTTGCTTTGATTTCATTCATGTATGTCATTTTATTGCTTTCAAGTTTGATAGTTTAGATTTTCCATCCATGCAATTTTAATTCATGCAAGTGTGTTCAACTGGTTGATTGTAGATTAGTTTTTTCTTTACATGTTTTTGCATCAAATAGTGACATGAGATTTGCCTCTCCGCTGAACTTTTTCTTAAGCTTTTCAATTTCAATTATGCTTTGATTTCAATCTTATTTATTCGCTACTGTTAGCTAGTTTAGATATCAAATTCTTCATGTTATTTGACGTTATCTACAGAGCCATGGCTTAACCCCGAAAATCTACTTGGCGAGCTATTGGATTATAAGTGAAGTGATTTGATTTTACTTTCATTCTGCAAGTAGGTAGTTTAGATATCAAGTTCTTCATGTTATTTGACGTTATCTCCGGAGCCATGGCTTAACCCCGAAAAGATACTTGGCGAGCTATCGGATTATAAGTGAAGTAATTTGATTTTACTTTCATTAATCTGCAAGTAGGTAGTTTAGATATCAAGTTCTTCATGTTATTTGACGTTATCTCCGAAGCCATGGCTTAACCCCAGAAAGCTACTTGGCGAGCTATCGGATTATAAGTGAAGTAATTTGATTTTGCTTTCATTAATCTACAAGTAGGTAATTTAGATATCAATTCTTCATGTTATTTGATGTTAAATCCAGAGCCATGGCTTAACCCCAAAAAGCTACTTGGCAAGCTATCAAATTATAAGTGAAGTAAATTTATCTTACTTTCATTAGTCTGCAATTTTTGGCTTGTTTGAGTGCAATAGTTTAGATTTTATTTCTGTAATTAGATGGGCAACAGAGACAATGATTTCATGATCAGTATTGCATCTTTTGTTTGATTGAAGTAGCTGCATATTTACATTCCTGTTCAAGTACTAATTTTATCAATCGCATGTTTTGAGATATTTTGAAGTGCTAAGTTTTGGAAGTTACTATAAGGGACATAAACCTTGTCTTGAAATTTACATCCATACTTGACCTTTAAAAGTATTCTTAAGACCTTAGAATAGGATTTCCATTTGCATTAAACACTTTAGGAAACCAACAAGAACAAAACCCCAAAAACAACATAAACTATAAAACAACGAAGTAAGAAAAAGGTTAACTAAGCACATATGGTGCACCACACTTCATCAGTTTATGATACCTGGATTGATAATTTATGTAGAGCAATTTAAGACGTTAAATTGACTAGACACTACGTATATCTCTGTCTCTCTTGTTTTATGCGTTACTATGTTTTTGTTTCCATAATATTTCATGTGTTCCATTTCTTTGTGATTTAATTTTATAACAACTAGTATCATAGCAAAAGGTGTATTTGGCTGATAAAATCGCAGGAGAGAAGGGTTCCTAGTTCGACTGGGAGAATTGGTGGATGATGGTAGGTTTAGGCTCGAGAAATTTACCTACCAAAATTACCAGTTGTGGAAGATTCAGATGGGATATTATCTTTATTAGAAATATTTTTACCTACCATTGAGCGGAAAATCAAAGAAGATGACAAGTATGACAGATATAAAATGAGATATTCTCGACAGAAAGGCACTAGGGCTAATACAATTGTGTCTAGCAACATCGGTGGCATTCAAAATTTCAAAGGAAATGACAACATAAGGTTTACTGATGACATTATCCAAACTATATGAAAAACTCTTAGCCTCAAATAAGGTATTTCTTATGAAGCGTCTATTTAATATGAAGATGTCAGAAGGTGGATCTATTGTAGATCATTTAAATGAATTTAATATAGTTACAAGTCTGTTAAGTTCTGTAGGTGTAAATGTTGATGATGAAGTTAGGGCTCTATTATTTCTGTGCTCATTTCCAGAAAATTGGAATGGCTTAGTTATGAATATTAGTAACTCTATCTCTGGATCTAGTAATTTAAAGTTTAATGATATTGTTGGTGCCATCCTTAGCGATTAAATGTGACAAAAAAACTCGGTAAGATATCAAGTAATGCTTTGACTGCAGAGACCAGGGGAAGAAAAATGGAAAGAGGAAGGAGCCTAGGAAACCACAGTAAGTCAAGAAAAGGCAGATCCAAATCCAGATCAGAGATAGTGTGCTAGAAATGTGGTAAGAAATGACACCTGAAGAAAGACTAGAAATTGTGGAAGGGGAAGAAGGAGATGGACAACAAGAGAACAAACATGAAGTGAATGTGACATGTGATGTGTTACAAGATGATTTAATTCTTTCATTAGAGAATATTATTGATGCTTGGGTGGTATATTTAGGGGATTTATTCCATGCCACACTTGATAGGAAACATTTTCATAACTATGTTCAAGGAGATTTTGGACAAGTTCTTCTGGGTGATGATAAACCCTGTAAAATAATTGGAATGGGTAAGATTTTTATAAAGAAACAAAATGGAAACCAACAGATATTAAAGGAGGTAAGGCATGTTCCACATCTAAATAAAAACCTAATTTCAACATGACAATTAGGTGGTGAAGGTCATGTAACTACATTCACAAAAAAAACTTGGAAGGTCACCAAAGGAGCCCTGGTAATAGCAAAACGAGAAAATGTTGGTACGTTGTATTTATGCAATGGTATTTCTAATTAGGTTAATGATTTGACCTCCACAGGAGAATACATTGCATTGTGGCATCATAGACTCAGACAAATGAGTGAGTAAGGGATGAAAATTCTTCACTCAAGAAATTTGTTGGCACATTGAAGCATGTTGATTTGGATTTCTGTGAAAATTGTTTTTATGGAAAACAAAAGAGAGTCAAATTTCTCTGATTTGGGAAGGAAAATAAGAGCGAAAAGTTAGAGCTTGTGCATACATATGTATGGGGACATGCTCAAGTATCATCTCTTGGTGGCTCTCACTATTATGTTACTTTTATTGATGATGCGACTAGGAAAACTTGGATTTATTGTATTCGAAATAAATCTGATTTATTTGATACTTTCAAGAAATGGAAAGCTTTGGTTGAGAATGAGACAAGAAGGAAGTTGAAGTGTCTCAGGTCACACAATGGAGGTGAATACTGCAACAAATAGTTTTATAACTGCTCTTCAAAGCATGGAATTGATAGAGAGAAGGCCACAGGAAAATGGTGTGACAGAAAGGATGAATAGGACAATCATGGAGTGTGCAAGGTAAATGAGATTTCCCTTACAGTTTTGGGAAGATGTTGTAGATGCTGTTGTTATCTAATAAATAGAGGGCCTTCAAGTTCCTTAAATGGTGGTATTCCAAAGGAGGCGTGGATAGGTAAAAAGGTAAACTATTCATTTTTAAATACTTTCGGTTGTGAAGCCTTTGTCCACATCAATAAAGAAAATAGAGCAAAGGTTGAGGAAAAATCAAAGAAATGTACCTTTATTGGATATGGTGTTAATGATTTTGGTTATCACTTATATGATTATGAAAATCATAAAATCATTTGGAGAAGAGATGTCATATTCAATGAAAAGTTCTTGCATATGGATGAGATGTAGGAAAAGAAACAAGAAAAGGAAAACAAAGAATACACAGTGCTTGATGAGATCAAGAAAAAAAGTAAAGGTGTCTGAAAAACATAATGATCAACAACCACAACAACAAAATACACCTCAAACACCTGAAATTGGTGTTAGAATATCTACCAGGATAAGTAGACCCCCTAAACGATACTCTCATTTATTATATTATGTATTGTTAACTGATTCTGGTGAAATGGAAAGATATGAAGAAGTAATACATGTAAAAACTAGGAAGAAGTGGGAGGAAGCCATGGAAGAAGATATGTACTCCTTGATGCATAACCAAACTTGCGACTTAGTCAAGTTTCCTGTAGGTAAAACAACATTGCAGAATAAATGGGTTTATAGGTTGAAGGAAGAAGATGGTGGTAAACATAGGTATAAGGAAAGACTTGAGGTGAATGGGTTTGCACAAAATAAAGGTACATAATTTGATGAAAATTTTTCTCTTGTTGTTAAAATGAATTCAGTTAGAACTATTTTGAGCCTAGTGGCAATAAAATATTTGCATCTTGAGTAGTTAGATGTAAAGAAAACCTTTCTCCATGGGGATTTTGAGGAATAAATTTACATGCAAAAACCAAAAGGGCGTGAGGTCAAATGGAAGGAAAAATTAGTGTGCAAATTGAAGAAGAGCTTGTATGGCTTAAAACAGGCTCCAAGGGAGTGGTATCTAAAATTTGTCAGGTTTATGTATGAACAAGGTTATACTAGATGTCACTCTGACCATTGTGCTTATCTGAAAAAGAAAAATGATGGAAACACTATTATATTTCTATTGTATGTAGATGAAATGCTTGTTGCAAGTTCTAACATGTGGGAAATAATTTTTTTTAAAGGAAAATTGGCAAATTCATTTGCAATGACGAATTTGGGTGCTACAAAACAAATCCTTGGTATGAGAATACCTAGAGACAAGAAAATCACAAATTAACATTGTCTAAGAGTGAGTACATAGAAAAGTGTTGGAAATATTGAATATGCAGAATGAAAAACTAGTTAGTACACCTTTGCCTAGCCATTTCAAACTAAGGAGATGTATCCCAAGAATCAAGAAGAGATGGATTATATGTCTAAAGTTCCCTATGCATCAACAGTTGGAAGCTTAATGTATGCAATGGTCTGCCCAAGGTCCGATTTTGCACATGTAGTATGAGTTGTAAGAAAGTATATGAAAAATCCAAGAAAATAACATTGGATGGAAGTGAAGTGGATTCTCAGGTATTTGAGAGGTATCACAAATCAAGCATTATGCGTCGGTGGTTCAAACATTTCTCTACAGGGATATGTTGATGCAAATATGGCAGGTGATAGAGATAACATGAAGAGAACCATAGGGTATGTATTTACTATAGGTGGAACAACTATCAGTCGGGGTTTCAAAATTTCAAGACATTGTTTCACTTTCAACAACATAAGCAAAGTATGTTGGTGCTATAGAGGGTAGTAAAGAAATGTTTTGGTTAGAAAGTTTTATGGATGAATTAGGCAAGAATTAGGAGATGACATGTTATACAGTGACAACCATAGTGCCATTTATCTTGCAAAGAACTTAACATTTCATTCCAAGGCTAAATATATATAGCTAAAGTACCATTTCATACGATAAATATTGGAAGATGTGCAATATAAGATGGAACAGTTACACACTAGCCATGATCCTGCAGATATGTTAAGAAAAGTTGTAACCAGGGAAAAATTGAGATTCTACTCAGTTTCAATTGGTCTTCAAGTATCATGATTAAAGTGAGAAACATCCAGGTCCAAAGTGGAAGCATTGTCTAGCAACTAAAGCAACGATGGAGTTGCTATAATTAGTCTCCAAGTGGGATATTGTTGGGTGTGGAGCCTGATTATCTTCTCGATTTAGAGGTCTTTCTTCAGCCAGGTGTATAAATTAGGAAGCATGTACACCCCTCCACATAGGGGGGTGCGGGGGGTACTTGTCCCCCCTAGGGGTTCTGGGGGGGTCTGTCCCCTCGGCTGGGGGGTCCGGGGGCTAGCGGGCCCCCGACGAGGGTTCATGGGCAACACCGTCAAATCTAAAAATAGATGAAAAATTGCTTGATAAAATATTATATTTTTGTAGTCAATCTGGGTTGTGCATTAGGTAGATGATCTGATTGTAGAAGTTATGTTAATTTAGGTTTTTTTTTGTTGTAGAAGGAAACCCCTGGTTTATATGAGGGAATTACATTATGTTTGTGTATTATGATTCTAACCGAGAAAGAAAGAGAAGACTGTGTGAGAGTAAAGAGGAAATTACAACATATTTGATGTAGGTTGTATCTCTTCATTTATTAGTTGATAATATAAAAGTAAGGACTGGTTGTTTCTCTGTGGATGTAGCCAAAATTGGGTGAACCACGTATATCTATGTCTCTAATTTTTTATGCATTTCTGTGTTTTTATTTCCACAATATTTTATGTGTTCCATTTCTATGTGATTTAATTTTATAACACTACTAAAGGAACTATACAGTTCCATGTGACAAGGGACTGCACAGTTAAGTTTCTCCATGAATTATGGAGTTTCCTCTCTCATGATGATTACACAATTTTCTTTCACAACAACTGCATGCCTCAAATAATTGCGTAGTTCATTATCATAGTGAGTTGCACAGTTCTCTATGGCAGAGGACTGCACAGTTCCTCAAGGCAAGGCAAGCAATCAATGCTTAATCGAGGTAGGACTTAGCTTGTGTTAATAATGTGTTTGCTTGTCTCCAGAAGTTGAGCAACTATTGTCGAGAAGAAATAGTTGTCTTCATGCCAATACAATTATGACATACCAAGCCTAACATGATAGAATAAGTCATTGTAAATTAATGAACACGAATAAAAATTGATGCCAATTCAAACAACAATTCTTATGATCAAAGGTAGGCTCCAAAATCAAATCGTAGAATTTTTTTTGGAGGGTTTTGTAGCATCTACAACATGAATTGATTTAACGGAAATGCTAATCTAGCTACAAAGAATAAGGAATCAATTAAAACTATGAAAATAATAACTATACTATTTCTCACAACTCCATAGGGGGCCCTCCTAGTGAGTGCGATATGCTTAGAAACTCAAATCACAAGACTGTAAAGCGCTAACACAATCACAAATATGCCATTAAAAAAAGTGCTTGTATTAGTTAAAACATAGTCTTATTTAGAGAATGATAACAACAATATGAACTTAACACTGAATTTCTTTCATTTCCAAAATGAAGCATTTTATATTGTCTTATGAATTAACAACTTAAGAAAATGATGCCAAAACACAAGTTCTAAATTTGACATTTAAGTTTTTTAAATCAAAGTAGGAAATTCACTCTCATGACTCACTAATGAAAGAGTGAATCATGAGAGAGATTTCATTGACACATCATCAACTATGATTATGGAATTCCATATCCCGCTCACCTGATATTCTCCATGTTTGCTTGATGGTAGAGTTGGTTCCTTGACACTCTACACAAAACCAATAGTCCATAGCCATGTTGACTTTTAGTTTGACCAATGAGATTCACTCATCTTTTGAGCTTATTGCTGCGACAGGTAGGTAGATGTCCATGTAGATGACATTTGGAAATTCATGTGTCTTAATTGTCTTCTAACATGTGTGAACTTGTGAAACTAAGGATTTGACTACAGGAATTCTAGATAGCTGTAGAATGTGCATCTTTCAATAGCTATAGTACAAAATAAATAATTTCTCATAAAGAAAAAATAGAGTTTGAGCTATTGATGGGGATTGCATTTGTATTTGAAATTTTCATGATGTGAATGACATTTAAGATGAAATAAAGTGAAAAGTGTATAATAAAATGGATAAAAAAGGCAAATGGTTTGTCAAAAAGAGGACAATTCAAAGGTTAAAAATTCCCCCATGTCGAAGGTGTTGCATGTCCTCATGCACAAAATTTCAAAACTTGGAGAGATGCCTTTTCAAAGAACTGCCTATGATCCCCAAATTAAAACATCTAAGTTTGTCTATGCTCCTCTTCTTTGTACATTAGTGACCACCTTGGTTTTCTCATTAAAATATTTCCCTGTAGTCCTCTGATATTTTGACTAAGAACCTTATTGTTTTCCTTGAGTTTTTGGTTTTTCTTGTACTAGTAGCACATCCTAAGAAAAATAGTATCATAATGAGTTTTTATTACCTCCTTTTCATCATTTTTGTGCTTATTCAATACTTCTAATTCATAAACCTCCTACTTCAAAGCTCTAATGATTTATTTCTATTTAGGAGAAGGAGTATGGCTTTCTTTCTCAAGTGGATTAAACATAAGAGCATGATTTTACGAAGCATCATCATGAAATTCTAGACTTAGAAGAGAATTAACCTTTTGTTGTGTGTTCTTCTCCAATGTCTCCAAATAGTCATAAACTTTTTGTTGAATGAAGTCAATCTCTAGCATATTCCTTATAGGACTCTGACTATATGAAGGTTCTATCTCCATTTTTGTTTCAAGATTGTTGGCTTCATCAAGGTCTATAGTCTCTGGTGGCTTATGATTTATCCGTTTGCTCATATTTATGGTGATCCTCTTGCTTCTTCTCAGTTGATGCTAAGGTTCCATCTCCCTTTGAATGCATTTTCTCTTATTGCCCCATTTCTTTGATTTTCCTCTGTTTTCTTTTGGTGTATTTGTTGGCTCTTCCTTTTGTTGGTTTCCTCCTTTTAAAGTATTCAACTTTACTTTCTTTCTTATTTACTTGATTCATAAATTGACCAAGTTTAATATCGTCCTATGCATCATTGTTTTGGATCTCCATGTATTCTGATTCTTTCATAGTCAAATTCTCATCTTCTTTTGTTATAGAGTCCAGGTTATGGTTTAGAGGAACCCTACATCAAATTTGTCTAATCTTCTTTACCTCCTCTTCTTCAGGGATTTCCATCAAATGATTTCTTATAAGGAAGCTTTTGCAATCATCATCAGTGGTTTTTAACTATGCCTCCACGAGGATTTTTATTAATCCATGATGGTATAGGGCTCTACTAATATTCCTAGATTCCCTCTGAATGTTGAAGGCCATTTTCTTGAGACTCCACATAAGGTAATAAGGCATATTCAACTCCTTTCCCTTGATAAAATGCATCATAAATCTAACACGATAAAATATTAATGTTACATATCTGCTTTCACAAGTAAGTAATTTTTGAAGAACTAATAACAAATTTCTCCATTTGGATTTAAGTGCAGACACTGGAATTCCCTTTTTGAAAATTGAAACATCCATACTTGGGTTTTGAAGGAACATTTTCCACTATTCATCCTTGAGTTTTTGGTTCTAAAACCAACTCTCGCCATTTCTTGGGAGCTCTTTTGCATCTACCACGAAAGATCCAGTTATGTTTGAATTTATATCTCCAATTTCAGCTTCTACATAATCAAAAGCTTAAGAAAAATCCATAGCCACTTAAATTTCATGCCCATTGAATTTATTGAAGAACTTAAGCCACCCTACATTTTGTAACTGTTCTCAAACCTATGGGTAGGCATTGAGAAAATTTACTCCATTTAGCTCATATCGAACAATAACATCCATCATTGTGGTAGAGAAGTTTTACCTTTGAATTATCTCCTTTGACAGGGTTTTGATGGAGAAATTGGTGATGAAATGGATGAAACTCGATAGTGGAAGGGTTAAAATGATATGGATGTTTGAATGCGGTTGCATTGTTGAAGTAGAAATTTCCCTCTTGGATTCATAATTCCCATGAATTTTATAGATCCGATCTTTTAATGATCGTTATTATTTATAGGATTTATATTATTCACATGTGATGATGGAATTTTTGATGTGATTGAATGACATATGGAGTATGAGTGATGGGATATGAGGATATGGAATATGAATAAAGTCATAATTGTAGGTCATTATTTCAAAGGTGTATCAACAATTTTTAATAAATCAATTAGCTCATAAATCTATAATTTTCTTTAAATAAAAATTGATTCAACATTCCTATAGTTACCTTATAATGCACACTTCTTGGTGTACTAATTTATTTTTGCTTGCAGGTACAAAATGCAATCTTGGAAGGAATTAGCCATGAAATGTGAAATCAACTACAAAATGTTGCAAATTCTATAATTTTCTCTTCAACTTTGTTGGTTGTTGTCTTGTAGCTTGCTACTACTGAATGTGGATAATTCCCGAACATGTTGATGACCGATGGAAGTTTTCTCTTTTTAATGGAGAAAAAAATTCTTCAAAAACATTTATTTAAGATTTAAGATTTTATTTACAAGGAAATAAAGGGACAAAATAAAATGGGAAGAAAGAGAGGAAATGAGGAAATCTAAGTTGCCAAGGGTCCCTTGGTTTTCAACTAATATTTCTACATAAGAATTCCAACAATGTTGGTTTTAATATCTATGGTTATTATTATCATCTTTATATACAATTTTTTCAGAGAAAAATAAATTACACTTCTTTTGGTAAGTGAGGAGAAGATTCTCCTTTCCCTACCAACTTCCGATCAAAATTCTCTTGTAGAAGTCTAACAATCTCTTCTCTTGCTAGAAGCTTATGATATAACTTCAATATGTTGTCATTGACAAGGAAGGTGATATTTTCTTCACAAATAGTCCTGATTCTAACTGCCCCATTATCAAAAACAATTTCTATTTCATAGGGACCAAGCCAATGTGTTTAAAATTTTCCTTGAAAATCTTTAAACTTAGAATAAAAAAAGAAGAGCCCAATCACCTGGCTTGAAATTATGGACTTTGATGATTTTTTTGTGCCAGTTTGTTCTTTGTTGCTAGATTATGCTTGTTCCTTGTATGGAATCCTCTCAGATATCACCTAGTTCATTCAATTGAACCATCCCCTACTTTTGAGCTTCAAAGAGGTTAAGCCCAAACTTTGCTACTGTCTTGAAAGTTTCCACATGGAATTCAATTGGAAGCAGGACTTGCTTCCCATAGACAAGATCATAATGAGTATGTCCTGTAGTATTTCTCCATGTGGTGTGGTATGCCCATAGTGATTCTGGAAGTCTATCTGCCTAGTCCCTTCTATGAAAATGTACAATCTTGGTTCGTATTGCTTCAAGGACTTTGTTGGTGGATTCCATTTTCCCATTGGATTTTGGATGATATGGAGTAGATTTGCAATGTTTGATCTTGTAATGCTCCATAATCTTCTGCACCAACTTTGATGTAAATTGAGCACCATGATCTGTTATAATTTCTCTTGGAACACTAAACCGAGCGAAAATATCCTTAAAATGAAATGTAACTACAAAATTTTTAGTAGAAAAAGTAAGTGGCTTGGCTTCTACCCATTTTGTAACATAATATGTGAAAATAGGAATGTACCTCTTTTTTTGAATGGAGGATTGATTGGACCAACGAAATCTAGAGCCCATTTTTCAAAAGGCTCTATTAGAGCCGCTAGCTATAGAGGCATCTCATTTGATTGAATAGGTCTCCCCATTTTTTGGCAGTTGTCATATCTTTTGACATATTTTGGTAGTTGTCACATCTTTTGACATATTCTTTGGCATCCTTGAAAAGGGAAGGCCAATAATATCCCAAAAGAAGCACCCTATATGAAATTCTTCTATCAACAAAGTGTCCTCCATGTGGTTAATCATGATAGGATTTTAATATTTCAGGCACCTCATCTTCTCAAACACATCTTCAGATGATCAAATTAGGTCTAGTTTGGTACCATTTTCCTTCTATCTAGGAATAAGGTGCATTGGCTTTAATGACTTTCTTCTTTTATTTGGCTAATAATTGAGGAGGAAATTTCCCTATAGCTAAATAGTTAGCAATATCTACAAATCAAGGAGTTTTAATAGATACTAAAAAAATATATTCAGGAAAATTATCTATTACAAGAGTATCATTATTATCATTTTGGATCCGTAACCCCACTTTATGGACAGTAGTTAGCTACTAAGCACAGAAATTACGCAAATCTCCTAGGCAGCCAGCCCAGCTCCCAACCAGAAATGATTTTTTTTTTCCAGTAGTCAAGTAGTCTCGTACATGTGTAAAACAGACTTGCATGCATGGGCTATTTATCCCAAGGCAGCATGCAAAGACATCCCTTGTTTCATGGATCTATGTTTAGCAGTTGGAGGTTACATGCAAGGAACAATTCAGAAACCTCCCTCCAAGTGTCGCTTACCTTAGATTTGTGGCATGCGTGTCACAACCTCGATGTTATCAAAACTCATCAACCGGACGCTGCAGAGCTCATTCATCACATCAACCTTGTAGGTCTCACATCCCACATCACATATAGGAGTAGATAGAACATTCAACTCAGCTATTTTGGGGTAAGCTCGCTTCCCATGCCTTATGCTGCATTTCTGTCGCTTTTTGTTTATTCGATTGTGTGAATGCTGTTTGCTTGATTTCTTTGAATTCCTACTATTTTTTACATGTATTCTAGCTTGCCGTAGCTCTGTTTCAATTTTTGTTGCTATCTCACTGCTGTCACATGCATGAAACTGTTTTGCACAGACGTTCGCCCAACTGGCGAACGACCTCACCCACATGCATGTTGATCTGTTCGCTGAATCTTCCATTCATGTTTTGCATGCATTGTTTATCACTTCTGCTATCACTTAGTGTCGCCATGCTTTTCATCGACTTACTTGATTTCATTTGCCCGTCGGTGAGTCGGGCCAACCTTGGCCTGGTCTTTGCCTTCACGAAGGTTGCATTACACAATATGGAGAACGAAGGATCACCTTCCTCTCCATATTTGTGCATTCTAGCCCAGCACTGGCCTCCTGGACTGAATTGCGCATTTCTGGAGGTTAGTGGCTGCTTGGCCCAAAAATTTGCACAAATCTGTCCTTGGGCCAATAGTCTTTCCCAGCTAGAATCGCGCATTGCACAATCCTAGCAGCCAACTGCCCAACTAGATTGCGCATTTCGCAAATCCAATAGTTAGTCAGTCTCCCAGTAGCTCGAACTGTGCCTTGTGCAGTATTGGCAGTCGGTCTCTCCCGACCTCCCAGCCAAAATTGCACAACCTTCATGATCATTGTTATTGGGAAAACTAGTGTCCATTCAGAGCTGCTAGTCCCACTAAGACGGGTAGCTATCTTAGAAACAAACAAACCAAAGTTACTTGTGTTTTCCTTTATGAGAGATAGATGAGGGAGAAGCAGAGAGTACCAACCTCAATCTTTCGCTAGTCTCCTTGCTTGTTTCCTCTCTCCCTTGATAGAGCTTTCACCACTTCTTTCTCACTTGTACTGCTTCAAAGAACACCTGTAGAGTCAAAGCAGAAAATTAACATCAAAGCATAGAGATCTATAACCATAAACAATATAGGATCAGATGTACATTAACCATACAAATGCATATGTAAATACAAGATTCAGAAATATACAAGTATATGGAGGAAAACTCAAATAGCTTTATTGATAGAAGTAGTAGAAGAGAGGATTACAACCAAGCAACACTTCCTTACAAATTACAAAATTCCAGCCTTTTGGATCTCTAGGATGAGGGATCCATATATAGATGTTTGCAGGAGAGTGAGTCAGCTTCTGGGATTTTGATTAGTGTCATTTCACTAATAGTTCTTGGTTCCACTTGGAGATTTCATGATCTCTTACTCATCCCTGGGCGAATTCAGAGAAGCAAGTGTCATATGAGCAGTTTCTAGAAGATTCTTTGGGTTTCCACCTAGCAAAATACCTTTGCCATTTGTCTTCTCTCGCTCATTGCACCCTACAGAAGGGCTTTTCAGTATGCATCACACCTTCTGTGTGTAGTAGGTGAGATGCATCACACCCTTAGCATGGAGCAGTCTGTATGGTCCAGTTTTGACCAGTTCTGAGCAGTTTTTCAGGGAGAACTTTTGGGAAATGAAGTAATCAATTGACCTTGATTTTTTAGGGTATGAAACAACACCTTTAGGGGTTTTAGAGCCCTTGGTTTATTGAAATATGTGATTGGGGTTGCAGTACCCAAATATGTCTATAACAATCATTCACCCAGGTATGTTGCAAGTCATTTCTCATGTTCATTTTTGCTTTTGACTGACATATTGCTTGCTATGAGTGTTACCATGTCTCTAGGTATCATAGGTGTTCATCTACCTCTCAACAATACATTACAATGGTTTCCAAGAGAGCAGAGATGAAGACACTGTTCAGAGCACGCTTGGGGATGCAGTCGATCAAGTGTCCATGGGCTTACCTACTCACGAAGAAATCAAGTTGTTCATGGACAAGGAAATCAAGCAACAACATCATAGCGAGAAACATCATGAACAACAGCTGAAGGCAACATACTAAATGTAGTGAACACTGCGAATGCAACGAATGCAAGAGGAAGGTTGTTGACATCATAGAGGAGGAGGAAATTTGAAGGATCAAGAAGATCCACTGATAATGAAAGAAACTTTCGAGACTAAGGCTATGAAGTGACGGAGCGACATGAAGATCGCACGAAGACAGAAGATGGGATAAATAAGAAGTTGAATGTGTTGAAGCAGCAACTCAGAAGAACACAAAGCTGCACAGACAGTCCAATGAGTTGAAACAGGAACAATAACAGTAGTGGACGCAACATGCACTCGCGGATGAAACTGCGTCAGTACGAGTTAATGATCTATCCCAACAGCTGACACATAGCAAACATGGTGAGCAATTTTTTTGATCGCATGCAAGGGAACCAGTAGCATGCATGTCATTGAGCGCATGCATGCAATCCAACCCATTCAACACACTCACCAAGGCGAAGACAAGAAGCAAGTCCAACTGGGGCTGAACATGTACTTCAACAAGTTGATGTGCATGACCACCAGCACACACTTGAAGATCATCACGGACAATATGCATCAGTGTGTTGCCGATTCAACCATACCTAAGAAGACCATGTGCATGTTAGCAGACGAGTAAGATGAAGGGGCTGAACCAATGCACCGATTGCTACGGAGGCAAGAGTTTGCTTCAGCAAGATGTCACCATGAGGTGCATGCACTTCATCGCGGATGACCAAGCTTGGCATCAAATCACCACCTTCACCATTAGAAGCATGTCCAAGATTTGGTCTCATCACAATGGATCGAGTGTCAGTGAGGTATTGCAAGGATTTCTCAAGTCACGTTGTCTCACATAAGTACATGTGCATTGTAATGTTGAGTCATGTTAAGTGTAAGTAAAGTGTCAATGGTTGGATGTAACAGTCATAGAGTAGGTGAAGAGTCATGAGGGTAGTTGAACTATCACAAAGAAGAATGTCAAGGGTCACCCCACCCTTTGCTATAAATAGTCCCTCATAACTCATTGAATAGGCTTTCGGTCAACCAATCTTCTACTAAGACTATCTTGAGAAATCTTGGAAAATATTGTAACGCATCTTGGCTTCTCCACCGCATGGAGCTAGTACATTTCTTTGGAGGAGCAGGCGGGTGTATGTGTAACATTCCACTGATGGGGCTAGCTGGTTTACCTGGTGTATTGTATGATTGTGACTTACACTTCTTTAATAATAAGAGCCAACACATTTTCATGCATATGTTGTTATTGTAGTTGGACTGTTCTGGTTGCCTTAATGATATATGTTGTTTAGCTTACATACATGTATATGAACTGATTTGAATGTAATTATATGAATCTTGTTGTTAATGTGTTGCATATGTTGTTAATGATGTCACTGTCTGTGCCGATTGCTCTACCAGACACCAAACAAACCTTTTTATGAACCTTGTTATATCAACTGTCACACTCATCTTAGACTAATCCGTGAGTGTTGTTCGTGTTATCTTACCTTGTATGTTGTGACTGCCGCATCCATGTCGACTCCTCTACTGGAAGCTGTGCATATCCTTTGTGTTGTGTGTTCCTAGTTGAGTTGGGACTGATCCCTTTCAACCTAGAACTCACCTTCACCTTTCTCTCCCTTTGAAGTGTTGGAACCTCTCATACTCATTCCTTGACTCACTCCATCACTCACACCCTTGCTATTGACAGAGTTATCTTACTTGCCTCTGTGCGACATTGCAGTCAAGGTTTTACCTTACGACCCACTGTTGGGACTCCTACAACAAACAATCTAAGGTCTAATTGGGACTTCTTACTAGGGAGATCCCCTTGACATGTTGGCGGGTCCAACACCGTCAACAGGTTAATAGAGATATCATGGAAGAGTTACAAATTTTAAAATAATTTGTTGATGTGTTTCCTTAGGAAATCTTGGGATTTCCACCAAAAAGAGAGATTTCTTTTTCAATTGAAGTATTGTTAGGATTGACAACAGTTTAGGATTGACACCAGTTTCAAAGGCTTCATATCGCATGAGCATGATGGAGTTGGTGGAATTAAAATTGTAGTTAAATGAAATGTTGGACATTAGACCCAGTGTATCGCCCTGGGGTGCTCCTATACTATTCATGAAGAAGAAGGATGACACATTGAGACTCTGTATCAAATGTAGGAAATTAAAAATAAATCCATGGTTAAGAACAAGTATGATTTATCAAGGATTGATGGTTTGTTTGATCAATTGGGAGGAGTTGTTGTACTTTCAAAGATATACTTGAGGTCTAGGTACCATTAGGTACAAATTAAGGATGAGGATATACACAAGACACTTTTCAGAACTAGATAAGGGAATTAGTAATTTGTGGTGGTGCCATTAAGACTCACCAATGCCCCAACAATGTTTACGTTCTTAATTAACAACATTACTAGTTTGTACCTAAACAAGTTTGTGCTAGTCTTTGTGGATGAAATTTTATTTATTCTAGATACAAGGAAGAAAACAAAGAAAACTTGGCATCAATTTTGCTATTGCTAATGGAGCACAATATTTATGCCATGCTCAACAAATGTGTTTTCTTCCAATCACAAGTTTAGTACTTGGGACATATTGTTTCCAAGGAAGAAGTGGTAGTAGATTTTGAGAAGATCAAAGCCATCATGGAGTGGCCTACTCCTGAAAATGTGACAAAAGTCATATCCTTCATGGGATTGGTTTGGTATTACTGAAGATTTATTGAAAAAATTTCAAATATTGGGCATACAATCATGGAATTGCAGAGGAAAGGAGTCAAATTCCAATGGACAAGAAAATATGCATATAGTTTTGAACAATATATTTTTTTTCTCACACATGCACCAATATTAAGAATTGCAGACTCGGAAAAATATTTTGTGGTTTTTGCATATGCTTGCAAGGAAGGGCTTGGTGGACTCCTAATGCAAGAAGGGCAAGTAGTTTGTTACAAGTCAAGGAATATAAATGAGTATGAGTGAAATTATGCCACTCATGATGACTTGGAGCTAGCAACGATAGTGCATGCACTGAAAATATAGTGGCACTACCTGCTTGGAAGGAAGTTTCTTCTGATATCATATCATGGAGGGTTGAGGTATCTATTTGACCAAACAAAGCTAATCAAGGTGGATAGCCTTAATTAGTGAATTTTATTTCAATATAAAATATGTTAAAGGAAAGGAAAACAACGTAGCATATGCTCTTAGCGAGAGACTATAAGTGGCTCATGTGGCATCCATAAGTACTTGTGAAGTTTATTTTGAAGAAAGGATCAAACAATAAATGTTGTAGGATGAGCACTACCGGTAAGTGAAAAAAAACTTGCAACATGAACCAGAAGGAGTATTGGGTAAGGATTACTCACCTATAGATGGTGGCTTGTTGAATTTTAAAGGTAGGTGCTATATACCTTGCATGAGTGACTTGAATAAGATCATATTTGATGAGTTTCATCAAAGACCTTATTCAATTCATCCTAGTTACCCGAAAATGATAACATTTTTGAAAAAGATGTACTACTAGCCATGCACAAAAAAAGATGTTACTAAGTATATTTCCATGTGCTTGGAGTGTCAACAAGTGAAAATGGAGTGTAGGCGTCCAATGGGATTGTTACAACCAATCCCCATGCCTGAGTGGAAGTGGGAAGTCATATATATAGATTTCATCACAGGAATACCAAATATGTGTAGAAAACATGATGCCATAATGGTAGTGGTGGAGAAGATGAGTAAAGTAACTCATTTTATAGCTATCAAGTCTACACCCAAGGAAATTGATGTTTCCCAAGTTTTCATGAAATAAATAATCATATTGAAAGGTGTAGCCAAGAAGATCATCTAGGATCATGATTCCAAGTTAATCTCAAAATTTTGGAAAGCGTTATTTGATTGACTTAGAATAGAGTTGGAATTCAACACAACATATCATCGTCAAATGGATGGAAAAACTGAAAGGGTAAATAGGGTGATGGAGGACATGCTAAGGATATGTCATGCATTGACCTAAGATATGGGAAGAGTTCCCACCTTTGGTAGAATTTGTGTACAACAATTGGTACTAGGAATCATTGAAGATGAGTTTATTTGAAACTCTATATGGTAGAAAATGTAACACACCTATCGACTAGAAATATACAGTGAACAAGATGCTTCTTAGACCTAATATGCTAAAAGAAATGGAATACGAATTAGTTTCTATTAGGAAAAAAATTGAAAATAGTTTAAGACAGGAAAAGAAGCTATGCAGATCGATAGAGATTGTACAAGGAATTTCAAGTGGGGGAACATGTTTACCTTCGCATTAGACCAAGGAAAAGTTCACTGAGAAAGAGTTTTTCCAGTGGCTTACAGACTAACATTTCCACCCACAATAAAAGCACATGATGTTTTCCATATTTCTTTGCTTAAAAACTATGTACACGATGCTAATCACGTTATTTATTGGTATGTGATACATGTGGAATCAAGGAGAGAATTCCAACTAGAACCATAATGCATTCTAGATCAAAGGTAGATCACACTTTGGAATTTAGTAATCAATTAGTTCAAGGTGAAATGGAAGCACTTTGGACGAGATGAAGCAACTTAGGAAATGGATGATTAGATGAGGATATCGTACTCATTTTCGTTTACTGTGTATGTAAATATACAAAGAGATGTGCATATAAAGCTCATTATTGAATTTGTTTTTGGGTATAGAAATTTGAGGACAATGTTCCTCTAAGGGTGTGGGGTTTGTGGCAACCCTTTTTGTTGCCCCTTTTTTAAATGTCACTATGAATCGTAATTCATGTAAATATTGTGGAAGGGGAACATAATGTTAAATTTCCATGAAACTTTGCAACCACTTAGATGAATAGTTGAAAACAAGGCAACCAAATATTGAAACCAAATTTACTTTCACCAAGATACAAAGTTTATTAACAACTTATAAGTAGAAAAATAAAACACCATAAATAAAAACACATCACACAAATTGATACATTTTTTTACCCGGAAAACCAAAACGGGAAAACCTAATTTCTTTGTTCTAATATTTTATTGATTGACCTTGAGTAATTGGATCTATTATAAAGTAATATATATCCCTAAGAACACAATTGTTATCATGTTAATCTAGCATTTACTTTCCCTACAAATCCTTTTATCCTTTCTCCTATTCCTTTTCACACTAGCATCCTTATTTCCTTGTGGACTTAGGCCTATTTCCTTGCACAAGGGATCTCCTATTTTATAGTGCAATATGACCCTATTTATGTGCACACTTTGGATCCTATTATTTGGCACAAACCTCCTCCTAAATTCAAGTGCACTTGCTCCTCAAGATTGCACACTCATAAACAAAGAATGATCTCACAAAAATTGTGTGCAAATTGTGCCTTCTTCCTTTTCTTTATTGGTAAACTTCGATCCATGCAAGGAGGCCCAAATTAATTTAGAAGTTGAGTTCTGATTGTGAATTAACTAGAAGTTCCCAATCAACACTTGGATACTTAACTATTCTCTCTCCAATCAACACTAGATACTAACTCACTCTAAATGAACTATAAATTCCACCTCGTTCTGTAATCAAGCGGATAAAGACTCCTTGCAAGTGAAGCTCCAAATATACACAAGAAATCTTGATGATTATTCTTGTAAACTGGAAATAAACTCACCATTACTGGAGTCTATCCCATGAACTCGCATCCATTTTGAGAGAAAGACAAATTTGTAGTTTTTTGGCTAAGGAAAAAGCCATAAGAACTTCCACGCTACATTTTCAACACTCCCACTTAGCGAGGAAGGGATTCCATACAAATCCCAACTTATCTATGAAACAGAAAAAACTACCCCTTTCCAATGCCCTGGTCAAAATATCTACTGTATGCTCCTGTGTAGGAATGTACAATAGCTTCACTATTCCTTTTTGCACATAATCCTTGAGATGATACCTGATCTCGATATGCTTGGAGCGATTATGAAACATTAGATTCTCATATAGATTAAAGCAACTCTGATTATCACATTGTATCATAGTAGGCTCCACCCTCTATATAAAATTTACCACAAGAAACTTCCTCATCTAGGTAGACTCATATGCCGCCAAACTGGTAGCCATGTTCTTGACCTCTGCTGAACCAAGTGCAATTGATCTCTTCTTCCTGCTATACTAGGAAACAATTGCTGACCCAATGTTGAAGATGCCATTTGAAGTACTCTTATGATTTGTGGAGCTCCCTACCCAATCTTCACCTGTGAAGCCCTCAGCCTCACTCCATTAACCTATCTATACCATAATCCATAATTTTTTGTGCCTTTGAGATATCTCAAAACATGATTCACAACAACCCATTGAACTCTAGTAGGATCCATCACAATTTGGCTCAACTTGCTCTTATCTAGTAGTAGCCACATTCCTCCAGTTTGTGACTAGAGGTATGATCATGGGGCTGCAATCCTGCAGATAAAACCTCCAGAGAATCTCTATAATGTACTTCCTGTTCCCCACAAAGGTATCACCATCACCTTGCCAAACCTCTAATCCAAGGAAATAGTGCATAAGCCACATGTACTTCATCTCAAACTCCCTTGCAAGATCTTCCTTGCAATCCTAAATTATGCTATCTACTTTAGTTAGAATAAGATCATCAACATAGAGCACTAGAATGAGTGCAAGAACTTCAATCGTGATGTGGTATAGGTTGGCATCTGCCTCATTCTTAATGAAGCCCAATCCTTAAAGGTAGTTATCAATGTGAGTGTACCATGATCTCAACGCTTGGTTGATCCCATGAAGAGATCTCTTCAAAAAACAAACATGAATGCCTCGGCTAAAAGCCTCAAACCCCTCTAGCTACTCCTTATATATCTCCTCCTCAACAACCTCATTGAGGAATGTTGTCTTTACATTGATCTGGTGGATCTTCCACCCCATTTGTTCTGCAAGTGCCATAATCCTCTTGATGGATGAATATCAAGCTAATGGGGAAACATGTCCTCATAGTCTATGCCCTCAATCTATAAGAAGCCCTCGACCACAAACTTGGCCTTGTACTTCTCCGCACTCCCATATTCTCCATGCTTCACCCTATACACCCAACATGATCATATTACTAATTTTCCCTCTAGTGGTGGAAAAATCTACTAGACATTGTTCTTCATGATGGAGGAATATTCCTCCACCATTGCATCCCACCAAAATTGCTAAGAGGATGCCTCTTCATAACAAGAAGGATATGTGTCCAACAACTATGTCATCAGGTCCATATATCCTATGTACCTCTATGGTTTCTTTCTCTACCTAAACATAGAGTTAAGTGCCTAAACTCGCTCCTGGGCCTCCTGAAACAACCTATCGGCTCACTTGGCTCTCTTCCTCCCTATGTTGGGAGTCACTGACTGAGTGAATTCCTCCACTCATCTTGGTATCTTCTACTCATCTTGTAATGAATCCTAGTCATCTTGCTATGCAACCCTCTTGCCACGTAGATAAGACTCAATCTGTGATCTTGGCTAAGGATCCTTCTTCGGAGTGAGTAGCTCCTACTCAAGTACTCTAACCTACTCTCACTCTAAGGATTCCCTCAGAGCTTTGTCCTATTGAAATCTCATGTCCTGCTTGACAACAGTCTTCTTGAGTGCTAGTAGGTACACATTGTACACTTGAGCTGCCTCACTATACCCCATGAAAATTCCCTTTTTAGCTATCGGCTCCAACTTCTTCCTGCTATATTTGGACACATGATAATAAAATTTTATGTCGAAGATGTGGAGTGAGAAACATCAATCTTCTTTTTTGTGAAAGCCTCCTCTAGTGTAACTTGTCCAAGCACCCTGTGTGGACTCATACTATGAAGAAATATTGCAATGTCACAAGCTTTTTCCCATAAGAACATGGGTATCCCTTGGTCATGCAACATGGTCTTGGTCGCTTCAACTATGCTGTGGTTCTTCCTCTCATCCACCCCACTTTATTAAGGGTTATGTGGTGTTGTTATCTCTCTCCTAATTCCCTCCTTGGCACACATGTCATTGAAAGCATTGGAGACATATTACCTACCATTGCCACTCCTCAATTCTTCGATCTTCTTATCGATCTGGTTTTCTACCAAGGCATTAAACTCCATGAACTTGGAGAAGAACTCCTCCTCCTTATTCATACAAAAGATCCAATTTTTCTGAGAATAATCATATATGAAAGTAATGTAATACACATGTCTCATAAGAGATAGAGAAGAGAATGGATAACATACATTTGAATGTACTAGCTCCAAAATCCCTTTAACTCTATTGTCTTGGCCCTGAAAATATGACTTGGCATACTTTCTAAGTTTTCACCCCTTACACACATCATGTTGATCAAAATTTCATGTTGGTAGTCCTGTGACTATCTACTAAAGAATATTTAGTGCCCCATGATGCAAGTGTCCCATGCACTTGTGCCAAAGTTCTCCCATGTCTATGCTCTACTCACTTCCTTCCTTGGTGCTCAAGGCTACACATGTCTCAACCTGCAACCTATAGATATTTTTCATCCTCACTTCTATTTGCTTCATTGATCCAAAAGCTAGATGCTTAAGGTAATCTTTACCTTTGCTGAATATGACATCATAACCCTTGTCCTATAGGATTTCCACTTAAACAAGGTTCTTCTTCATGCCTAGAACATAGAGGAAATATTTGAGATGGAGAGATTTCCCATAATCCCTCTCAAACCTAAAATAACCAAATCCCCTATTCATGTACTTTCCATCATCTCCTACCTCAGTATGAAATTGCATGTCCTTCTCCTCTAGCTGGCTGAAATACTCCTTGTTACTGGTCATGTAGAAGGATACTTCAAAATGAATATACCAGATGCTCCTACCTACTGAGCTTGCCATGAAAGCTATCAATGTGAAATATTTCTTTAACTAAGAACAAAAACCATCCACCTTAGCTGAGGCAGCCACATGATCCTTACTAGACTGCTTCTTCTGATTATGAGACTGAGTAGCATAGTGCCAAAAATCATGGAAATGGAAGCACTTTATCTTGCTAGGATCCTTCTTCTTCCTCTTACCCTTTTGACTGGACTCAAACTTTCCTTATCCCATTCTGAACTTGGATTTTCTGCCTTTTCCTGTAGGGAAAAATTCTCCTCATCCTCAGTCTTTATTGATATTCTAGATCTCATCCCTCTAGGGGTTTCTTCTTGGAAATAATCACTCGATAGGCTGTCCCATCCTGGTATATTTTCTCTGCCACTAAATGCATCTTAGATATTTTCCTAGAAGCATAATACTCATAAGGTCACTATTTTCTACAGTCATGCCCATTCCCGCTAGCTCATCTTGAACCCAAGTGAACTTCTAAAGTCTTGTGATGATGGGATTTCCTTTGCTCATATGGATAATTCTTAGCTTCTCCTTGAGAGAAAGATTCTTGGCATCACTATAAACCTGATATAGATCTAAGATGGCTTTGAACATCTCAAAATTTGTCTTCTTCTCATGGAGATGAGGAATGATATGACCTTTGATCCCCTCTATAATGATCCTCATCACCTTGGTTTCATTCTTGTTATGTTGGATCAACTGTTGGGCATCTTGAGGTGGAGTTATTTCTTGCTTCACAAACTTGATCACTCCATTATCTTCCAAAACTATTTTGATCCTCTCTCTCCACGAGGAGAGGTTAGAGACTCCATCTAAACAATGATTTTCCCTTAGTCCTTGGAATTCCATCCTACTATTTAATGAACTTCTCTTCAAAACGCTTATAGAAGCCTTCCTGACTAATTTGTGCTCTTCACTAACTAATCAACTTGGTGCTAGTCTTTATGCTGATCTCTAATATGATACCATGTTAAATTTCCATGAAACTCTTGAACTAGTTAGATGAATAACTGAAAACAAGGAAACCAAATATTGAAACCAATTTTACTTTCACCAAGATACAAAGTTTATTAACAACCTATACGTAGAGGAATGAAACACTAGATATAAAAACACATCATACATGCTTGTTTACCCAGGAAACCCAAATGGGAAAACCTACTTTCTTTGTTGTGATATTTTATTGATTGAGCTTGATCAATTGGATCTATTAAAAATAAATTTGTATCATTGAGAACACAATTTATCTTGTTCTGATTTAGCCTCAACTTTCCCTGCAAATCCTTTGATCCCTACTCCTATTCCTTTGTGCACTAGCAACCCTATTTCCTTGCACACCAGATCTCCTATTTCCTAGCACACTAGGCCCCTATTTTTGTGCACACTTGGGGTCCTATTATTTAGTGTAAACCTCCTCCTAAATTCATGTGCATTTAATCCTTATGTTTGTGCACTCACTAACAAAGAATGATCTCAAAAAACTTGTGTTTGAATTGTGCTTTTGTCCTTCTCTTTATAGTTAAACTTTTATCCACGCAAGGAGGCCTAGACTAATTTAGAAGCCAAGTTCTAATTGCTAGTTAAATAGAAGTTTTACTTGTCCTTTCTCCAACCAACACTTGGAGACTTATCTTATTCTCTCTCTAATCAACACTAGAGACTAAATCACTCTAAGTGAACTTTAACTATCACCTCATTCTATAATCGAATTAGTGAAGACTCCACTTAACTGAAGCTCCAACTCTATGCATGCAATCTTGATGATTATTCATGTAAACTAGAAATAAAATCACAATCACTAAAGTCTATTCCATGAACTCACATTCATGCTAAGAGAAAGACAAACATTAGAGGAAATTTCAGCCTAAAAGTGGCCTCCTATAATAAAATAATAGTTAAAATAATAAAATAAGAGATAAATTTTGGAGGGAAAAGAAGAAAATTACTTTTATTAATTGTATTTTTGGCTTATCTCCTTAGAGGTTTACTTAAATTTCCAGTGTAGACACTTGTTTGATGCAAAATTAACTTCCACATCCAAGGAGTACCCATTATGCATGCTTTTGAGAAGACCTACATTGATAAAAAATGAAGATACATTAAAAAGACATGTTGGACATGCCTTTTTAATGTATCTTCAAATTTTATCAATGTGGGTATTCTAAAAATTATGCATAATGGGTGTACATTGGATGTGGAATTTAATTCTACATCTAACGAGTGCCTACACTTGGAATTTTAGTAAACCTACAAGGTGATAAGCCAAAAATAGAATTAAAAATGTAGTTTTTCTTCTTTTCCCTCCAAAATATTTACATGTGCCTCTTTATAAATTTAAATGATTTTGATTGGTTTACATAGTATGAAATGGAAATTACATGAAAATTTCATGGGAACCTTTAGGCTGAAATTTCCTCTAATGCTCGTGGTCTTTTTGGCTAAGACACAAACCAAAAGACCTCCCATGCTTCATTTTCAACACACAATGTCTGGGATGGAGGAGTGGACACAAATTCAAAGGTTTGAGGAGGAGTTGCTTGTAAACCCAAGGAACTATACTTATTTTATAATCTATCTTCTTGATGAAATTATGGCATTTCTAGTGCAATAATTGAAGAAAAATATGGGCTATCTGCAAGAAATGACAAAATGATCATATAGCCCCTGACTCACGGAACATGTTATGGATTCAACATGCAAGGGAAGGTGGCAAAACAAGGGCCCTTAAGAGACATTGGAGGAGTATCTGAGATGCTTAGGATATGCTTAAGGGATGCAAAATCATATGAAGGGAGTGGATACTCTTGGTTGCATAGAGAGAATTGCAAGAGAAATTTCTAAAGAAAATGTTGAAATCCTGATAAATGTGAAGGCTTGAAACCACATTGAAGAACATGGAGTAAGGAGAAGATTATTGTTTTGAGAAGGTGGGGTCATGGTGGAATTCGGATTCTTGCTTAGTAGGTGGAGAGGCTATGGAATTTAGGACTTCTCATCGTGTTTTCATAGGTGGAGACCCTGAAGGTGGACTTTGGATTCCCATGGAATCTGACAAGTGGAGACATGGTATGCTCTAGAATCTTGCCAGATTGCAGGTGGTGGAACTATAGATATCTATAGTGTGAATTGGGTGGAGACAACATGGGATCTGGATCCTTGTAGTGATTTTTGTCTGGAGCACTATGTGCTCTGCATTCCCTGAAGTGTTTGATTGGGTGGAGACACTTGTGCTCTAGATTCCCGAGTATCATGTGGAGGCACTGTGTGCTCTAGATTCCCATATGATCTAGTTGACTTGTATTGGTATAAATTCCATTGACAAATTGGCTCCTTAGTCTTTGAATTTGGCTTGGGGGTGAAAAACTACAAGAAAGATTGCAGTGTAAATGGCTTATGGTTGGGTGGAGAGTTGAAGTCTCTCCCTTAGTTTCCAATAATCTAAGTTACTTAGATAAGTAGATTCACTTGTACATATGTTGCACTGTGAATGGTAAACAATAATGTCATGCCTTATGGGAATACATGTAAAAACATTATTTATGGAGGAATGTTATATTCCTGGTTGGCTTTCATGAGATGTTAATTATATGTTCTCATGGTTATAAGGGGTTGGGAGGCCTTTTTATGTTACTGAGTTACAAAGATATTTACATGGTTTGAATGAATGAGTGATATGCATAAATAACTATTACAATGTGTGGAATTCCACTGTTTGTCATGAACATGAGTATTTATTGATTTAGGCTTTCGAATGTATTTATGTTGTAATATATGTTTTACTGGTATATCTAATGGAGTTTGTATGGGATCCATTGTGTGGTTAATATAATGCCACTACGCTTGAAGTTACAGAGTAGCGTTATCCAAGTTCTGGCTCGTTTCCATGCCTAATGGTAGGTATGTTGAATGCTTCATTGATGTGTCATGGTTATGCATAAAGTCTCTAATGAAAATTTGGAATAAGGGATTTGTCCCTATAGACTTCATTATTTGAGAAACATTTTTCTTCAGAGAAGGTTTGGTAAAGTCCTTGGAAATCCCGTGGAATTTCTAATTTTGAGCATGGAAGCAATCAAGCATGTATAGGAGATTTTCAATAGTGCTAATCATCATGATTAGATTAATGACATGTTTATCATTAACATGAGATATTAGCGCATAATCTCTCACAGTGCCTCATCATGAAGTGATAAAATTTTTGTAGTGCGCGAGGTCGACAAAAAGTGCAATACTAAGGGATGATGTCAGAAAATGGGAAAATTCATGTCACACCATCCATTAGCATTGGGACTAGTTGAAACTTTCTTGGACCCGTGTGTGGTTTATAAAGAGCGTGACAAAAGTCCCTTTTTTATATAAATTGGAAAGCAAGAGGTTGCACGAAGGGCTGAACCTTGTGGGACCTGAAATAAGTTGATATAGGAGATTTCATGAAGGCCATGAAAGTCTACGTGGATGCCACACAAGTGGAATGACATGTTAAGGTTGATGAAATGGCATGCTCCTAGTGTGAGACATGACAGGAAGAAACAAACCTTTTGGCAAGGTCAAGTCATTGGTTTTTGGATGACATTTGATAGCGACAAAGGATGCCTAGTGATAGGGTGATGTTAACATGATGTCAGTGTGATGCTAGCAAGACGATGTGGAGATAGGGTGACATAGAGTAGATATCATGGACTCTTCATAGACTCATGGATACGAGGTTGTGCCACATAACATGCAATGTCATCCAATATCATACCTATTGGAAGATTCATGACGCTTACCCTTATTTCTTAGCATGGGTAACAAAGAGTGCAACATCAAATTTGATATTTCAGCATGGGAATGTTTCTTTCCATGCCTTCCATCTAGTGCTAGGTATGACTAGCCTTTCGTGGTTGTGGGTGTAGTTAACAAAAGCCATGACATAAGGATTGTCTATTAACTGATGTGGAAGGTGCCAATAATGGATACCGTTAAAAATCACAGAGGTAGGGGGTCCTTCCATTAGCTCAGACTAAAGGTCTAAACCACAAGGTGTTCAACTTGTTGGTCAAGCAAGGTGCCAGGAGGTGCTACCTAATTGGTTAATCTTCAATTGGTCATAAATTTCAATCCAGGACTCAGATTGAGGTAAATTTTATATCATCGAAAATCTCTTGACGATCTGGATGCTATGGTGATATCACCAAAAAATGATCACCTAGCCATTTCTAGCTAGGTGGATCAAAATACACCATGTAGGATTAATTTTACCACAGTAAAATCACTTTCACCATAGGAAATAATTTAGTAAACCATTTTTGTTAAATTATTTCCGATTAAAATTAAAAAACACCCATGAGAATAATTTAATAAATCATTATTTATTTAGTTTTCTCTAGGAATAATTATTAAATCATTGTTTGATAATTATTCCTTGCCACATTTGACTAAATCACCTAGGAATAATTAAATAAATCATTATTTATTTATTATTCCTTAATTCTATTATTGGAATAATTGTTAAATCAATATTTAATAATTATTTCAATTTCACACCATTCTTAATCCTCGTGAAACAATTAATGAATCATTTTATTTGTTAATTATTTCTAAACAAAGATATTTGACAATTTTGAATATCTTTTCCCTCTCCAAAAAATATAATAAAGTATTCCTAACTGTTAGATCTTGATTTGGTCAATATTATTTTATTATTTTCCATTTTCGAGATCAACCCAATACTTTATTATAAATAAGAGAGTTTTCCATTCATTCTTCACCATGATCATTATCATCATCACCATTATTGTCTTCTCACATCTGAGCTCCCACTTGAGTTCCATTAGTTGTTTTGGGTTTTTCACATATTGAGAGAATAGATTTATGAAGCATAAGGACATCAAAGGACCCATCCCACGAAGGGGGATTTGCAGACCCTTTTTGTAGATCTCCTTCACTAGGTGTTATTAATAAATATTATTCATTTTAAAAGTCTTTCCATATTGGGTTATTACATTGGATATCTATTGTTGTTTATTGTTTTGGATCACATATATCTTTTTATTATATGGTTTTCTCATTTTATCATTACATATCTGAAGCATAAGCAACCCACATATTGTTGTTAGGGTCACTTGTCACTAGTGACTTAAGTGAAGTATTTTTGGTACACTTGCTAAGAATTTTCATACTAACAATTGGCGACTCCACTGGTGTAGTAATTCAGATCCTTGGTGACTGTTGTTTCAATGGTTTTCAATATTTTCTTCAACTATTTTTAGCCTCTCAATTTCTATTTTTAGCCCTCCTTTCTTTTTCTATCATATTTTTAGATTTTGGTGGTTTTCCAGTTTTTTTCCATAGGTCACAAGTGCCAACCAAGAAGGAGATGACAACATGTGTGGGAGATCTTCTGACCAAGAGTCCTGGGAGAAAAACACACTTAAAAGCCCCATATTTGTGTTCCATAACACACTTTGTGGAGATATTTCTACGCTTTCCACTGTTTCGAGGTCAGTATGTGTGTTTTGAATTTTTCAGATTTTTTTCAAAACTGCCGAGAGTGGTGTGTGTGGACTAGGAAGGGTTTCTTATCTCCTTTTGAGTCTTCCCTAGGCCTATATTCTCTTAGTTTTTCTCTTTGAGGAAGGAAAAAACCCCCTAGGGTTTAGAGTACACCTCCACCTTTTTAGGAAGGGATTGGTTGGGTTGAGGAGTCTAGGGTACAAAATTTTCAGTCACTGGTTCACAAGGTCTGATCGGTTATTTTACAACCCTTTTGGATAGGTTTATTTAACCTTTTCTCCGTATATATTTTTGGTTTTTCCTTTCCCCCTTAGGATCCCCTTGAGTATCCTAGGTTTTGGAGCTTCTTGCCTATCCTTGGCAGCATTTTTCACATCTGATTTTTGTTGTTTGTTTGCACCATTTACAAGATATTATTTCCTCTAGATCATAGTCCCTTTGACATTAGATATTTTAGGCCATTTATGTATCTTTGAGTAACCTATTTTCCTTCTTTTTCTTAGCTGCTTGATAGTATTTTTGGGTGGGGTTTTGTGTGCTTGAATTGTTGTTTATTTTTCTGTACTTTTGCAACATTATTTACAGTATTTCAACAACATATGGCATCATAAAACATGCTCAATTAACTCATCCACTTGACATGTCATTTTCACACACTCACACTCTAAGTGAACGCGAGCTTGGTTAACACCGCCAAGCCTAGACTTGAAACACTACAACTTAATAATTAAACACATATAGATTAAGCCCACTTGGGCACCATGACCAAACAATTTGTGTAGTTTAGGTGTAGGATCAGTGGGATAGGCTTCCAATAAAAACCATCAATCAATTACACTAAGACATAGAATTTGACATATTAGGGAGCTTAAAATCCTTCACCATCGCATGGTCCAAAGTCGGATGTGTCAAAAACCTGATTCAGAGGGGATTAGGTTAGGTCATCGTGTGAGCGGTTCTCCTCAGGGCTACCCAACCTGTGGCAGAGAATCTCATGGAGTGGGTGATCACCAAGAAGCTCAATACTCGACCACCCCCATTGGAAGAAGGTAACTGTAGTGACCCATCTTAGGAAAACACCCTATAGGACTAGTTGTGGGTAGCAATTGGTTCTCTACCCCACCTTTCTCTAGACTACTCTACTTGCAGGGATTAAATTTTGTCAAGTACGAAGTTATTTGGAAGGACATATGAAACAATATATTTAGGACTTGTTTGAGTATTTAGATTACCTATAGGCTAGAGGTCATTTTTCTTTGATAAGATGTGTTTGCTTGAATTAGAGAAGTATCTTAATATAGTTAGTTTACACTTGGCACCACTGCACTAGGTGTTCACTTGCTGTTTGTTGCACTTTTTCTCCTATTATCACCCTTTAGTTTATCAAGTTATCTTTGTATTGACATCATTATGCTCCCTAGATTTTTGTCGCGGTTAACCCCTAGTTTCCTTTGGGACATATTGCTCCTCCCCATCGAGTTAGAGTTCATCCTCCTAGTCCTCCAACGAGTCCTCATTCTAACTCTAGTTCTACTGATTCTTCTAGTTCTTCCTTTGATTCCACATCTTCCCAACCCTGTACAGCCACCATGTCAGGCACAAACGTGGGTGCGAGAAACCTAAGTGGTAACCCGGGTAACCCCACAAGCAGAACCTCCACTGGTATGGTAACTCCTACTCCATTAATTCCTTTTATGGCTGGTTTGAGCCTCCTTGATTTCAGCCATCTCATCAACAACCCTCTTCTCCATGACTGCAGTTAGCCTGCTTTTCCTACCAAGTTTCTCCAGACATCCCCAAGTTCGAAGGTAATCCTAGAGAAGATCCCACAAATCATGTTCACTCATTTCATATGTGGTGTTCATCTAATTCCATCACTGAAGACTCCATTCATCTTTGTTTGTTCCAACACACCCTTACTAGAGTTGTTGCCAAGTGGTATGTGGACCAACCACATGCCTCCCATTCCACATTCATGACTCTAGCCAATGATTTTATGTCATACTTCCAGTTACCTATCTGATATGACACAGTGCTAAACTCTTGACCTTTTTCCGTCAAACTTCTGTCACCCACCTATATGACCATGTTCAAGAATGGCGTAGAAGGATGAGCATATGTAAAGCTCATGAATTTGAAGACCGTGTCTACATGGATTGGTTCCTTAGATTGCTTTTGGCCCCCATTGGTAAATATTTTGCTTCTCACTTCTCCCAGTATGAGGAAGATGCACTCTAAGTAGCCTTGAAATATGAGTTGATCTATGCACAATCAGGTTATATTTATACTGCCATTCTTGATCTGCCTTGGCTTAGTGTTGCTAATGCAACGTGGAATATCATGTTGCTGATGGTATCATTAGATCAATTTCACACCCTCAACCTCAACCATATGCTCCACCTCCAATGAGTTATGACCAACCCCAAGGGGGGACCAGTTCCTCTTACACTTATCCCCCTCCCAGTACTTCCCATGGCAAGACTTATCCAAGTCCAAGCACATCATATGCATATCCCCATATGCAACAACAGATGCTAGGGACAACTGTTGCTCCACCTATTTATCCTAATGCTTCCCCTCTCCTAACTATCTGTATGCATTGCCTAGTGCTCCATCCCCGTCGGCACCAGTGCCCCATCCCCCCATGCCTCCTCCACCTCCACCTCTACCACAACAACAACCTCCTCCTCAAGGTTAATTGTATGTTTAGTAGAGTGAAACCAATCCCCCCAACCCCAAGAAATGGAACAAGGGGAAATGTAACTAGAACTAGCCATCTCAAGGTAATCAGGGTAACCAGGGTCCACCACCTAATGCCCCTAAGGGAAACTAGCCTAATCCCACAACCCAACAACAGGGTAGACATCTTAAACAAAACGAGGCTCTTCGTACAAATAAACCTTGTGGATGTTGCAATGTATTTGGACATTATACCTATGAGTGTCCCCTTTTACCTCAGATACACCAAGTATGGGAAGCTCAAGCAACTGCTTCTAGAGGAACGCTACCCGTTTCTCTACCTCCTCCTTCGCCTACTTCATCTCAACCAATTGTGCTTACTAATTCTTTTCCTCATCAAAGATATATCATTGCTCAACATGCCAAATTCCATGCAACTCCTCCACTGACTTCACAATTTGGTCCCAATGATTACCATATCCTTACGATGAATTTCGACGAAGTGAACATCGAACAAGTCAACCTTCAGACTCGGTTGTGCCAATATGACAAGCCTCTTGCAAAGTTAACAACCGATTCCCAAACTTAAGTTTCCATTAAGCCTCCGTCATCATCAAATGGTACCTTACAAATCCCTCCACCTAAGGTAGAGGTTGTCCCTAAGATCCCCAGAGGTCCACTACGTCGAAACACTACTTTTTCTAAATCCACCCATACCTATGACATAATAGATGAGTTTGTGCAATTTCCTGCTTCCATGTCAATGTTGGAAGTCCTCCAGATGTGCCCATCCCAACAGAAAGCTCTACTATTTGCTTTGGGTGTTGTGGATCCTTCTGACGATCATATGATTATCTTTTCTGTTGAAAAAGTGCAACATCTCCCCCTTCCTTCATCTCTTTCCTTTCAAATACCAATCTCCATACGAAACAACATTGTTCATTAGTGTATCATAGACGAAGGCACCTCCACATGTGTGATGGTTGCTAGTGTTTGGAAGCAACTTGGTTCACCTGACCTGTCCCCATCCACCATCACTCTTTGTGCTTGGGACATTCATCCTTCGCATCCCCTCGACTTATATCACAACACTCCAATTAATGTTGCCGGAAAGACAATTTCCATTGACATTGAGGTCATTGATGCCCCATTAGATTATAACATCCTTCTGGGTCGTGGTTATACCTATGCCATGTTCGTTGTCACATTTATTGTTATTCACAAGATGTGATTTCCTCATAATGGAAAGATCGTCACTATCGATCAATTGACTTACTATGACCCTAAGTCTGAGACTTCCCATCAGTGCACTATCTCATCGATGACTTGCAATATGATTGTCTTGTCCCTCACCCATGTCTCACCTAGATTCTACAAAGATTCCACACTACTTGGTGCTTATTATGGTCCACCACCTACCCCCTCACAGCTTAGCTCTTCCAGTGTTTACATGCTTCAAGCATCACGGGTCGCCCACAAGCTGTCTGCTACGCCTTCACAACAGCCAACATCTCCACAACCTACTGTTCCCAACTCAACTTATTGTTCCCAACTCAACCCAACCTTCAGGTATTACTCCTCAAGGTCCATTTCCTTTTGCTGGTATCTCTCCTAGTCCTTTCCAACCCAGAACTGTTCCATAATGAGACCTTGGAGGTTGAGTTAATTAAAAGTAATGCCTCCCATCAACTTGTGAAGTCTAAGGGGGTGGGAGGGAGCATTACAAAATAAAACAACATTTAAATTATGGACTGTTTTAAATAGTTGAATAAACTAGGCCTATGTTTATCTTCAAATTAGAGTTATTTGGCTAGAGGCACATTATACATCCGAGAGAGATGTGTAATTATTTCTATGCTCAATCTTGAATTGACACATGTCTATTTTAAAATAAAAATAAATTATTCTCTAAATAAAAAAACAATGTATAAAAACAAAAAAATATAAGTATTTGGTGAGTTTTAACTAAAAGCATTACAATGTATCAATAATTCCACTCTCACTTTGGTTGCTTGGTTAGTTGTTGTGCTACCTAGCATGAGAGATGTTGAATTCCTTCCGTGCCCAACCTTGAGTTGACACATGCCCCTTTTAAAATAAAAATAAAATATTCTCTCAATAAGAAAACAATGTCCACTAAAAAAACAACAATTGAATACAAAAAATTGGTTAGTTGTAATAAAAAACATAATAAAAATTATTGGCTCAATTAGTTGTTGATACAACAAGAACATGTGAAAATTATTTCACTTTCTTTTAGCCATAAAGAAAACTTTCCAATGTATTTGTGAAATAATATCATTTTATATCAACATTAATGAAAAATGAAGTAATTAAAATTTTGAAAAAAGAAATAACATTTTCACTTTTAAGTACAAAGAAGATTTATAATTATTATACTTTTAAAAAATATTTTAATACTAAATTTAAAAAAATTGTTCTCATATTTATATTAACTAATTCATTTCAATGTTAACTTCATATATATATTGACAATAACAAAATATGGTAATTTTAAAATCTATTATGTACCTAGAAAAACACTTCAAGGTATTTAATTAAAAGCTTAAAAAATTGTAATTGAATCTATGCTAATTTCATATTTAATTAATTTACATTCAATTTAAAAATTATAAGCTATCAAAATTAAACAAAAATGAATACAATTAACTCATAACACAAATGTTAAAAACAAATGATAACTTAATAGATAATATCATATCTTAAGGAAGTAGCAGGAAAAAAATACAACCAAGTAATTGCATCAAGATAACACTGCATAAAGGAGTGGAGTGATTTACATTATTATGTTGAAGATAGTGAAATCAAATTGAAATGAGTACATAAAAGTACAACCAGTAATTTCACAAACCTAAGGAGGAGTACATAAAAGTATAACCAGTAATTTCACAAACCTAACACTGAATAAAATACTATTATATTAGTAGTATGTTGAATAGGCCAAAAATAACCAGCTTTTTAATCAAATACTATCTTATATTAGTAGGTTGAAGGGGCTAAAAAAATTAGCCGGTAAATGGATCATAAATGCAAGAAGTTGTATATGCCTATCTTAGATTTTAATAAACTAGTGATCCAACCACCCACCACAAGCCTATACAATCCCTGCATTTATGGCCTAATATTTGTTAACTGTTGAAAATACTGGAATCAGATTGAAAGAAAAGTTCTACTGAGTTCAAATTTAATCATGGCATTAAATTTGGACTGTACTAAACGTTTAACGTAATATCTAAAATGATTTTTCGAGGATTCAAGGATTCAGTGCCTTTTTCTCCCTGGATTTGACATATCAAAAGTTATTCTAAGCACTGAGATGTTCAAGAATTCACAATCTTTTTCTCTCTGGCGTTAACATAAACAATGCTATATACTTCCATAATAATTTAGATGGTCTGATAATATCAAAAGATCTACTTTAACAACCTGCAGGCATATATAATACCACCATCTTCTAGGCTGAGCCACAATCCATTATCACATTCATATAACTTTCCAGGTTACACATCTTATCTAAAAGTATAGTTTAATGGCTACTGGAATATGAGATTTGCACTCAAAGTGATCCGTCCAGCCCTTTTCCCTTATCTTCTTCCTCTGCAAGGAGTTGGTCAGGGAAAAGGAAATTGTTAATGGCGAAGTTGCGCTTGTCTATATGAGAGCCTGCAACAGGCAAACCATATTCCTGCAGTAACAAGTCCAATCTCCACTCAGGCATCGCTTCATAATCAGCCTTACTATATGTGGGATAATGTAAAGGCATACGATGGAAAACCGGAAATGCTGACTCCTTTGGTAATATTCCTTCTAACTTTTCCATGCCTTGTGAACAAGAACAGCGCAGTTTCCAACTGGACATTTGCCTATTCTTCATCTCAAGAATTACTGGGGACATCGCCCTTGCTTCACCATGGAAAGGCCATTGAAGTACTGTTGCTGCTGTTCTCAGCTGGGACGCCTGCATTGCCATTATTGCTAGTGCCTCTGCCTGTGCCGATAGTTAAACCAAGGGGAGAAATAAATGAAAATTATACCACAAGCACCCCCTCCAACGGAGGGCAACTTCTTCTGATATATGGTGATGTTAAGCAGGAGTGATAGGCTCCCTCATCTTGATGGATTCATTGGCTGCCACACACATCTTGTCCTCGATGCCTTACCCAATTACTACGTGCGTTGTAACTATTGGAGTATGCTGACAAGGTCACCTTTTGTTGTCATGTCTACATAGAATTTTTGTATAGATGTGAATTTTCCTTTCTTAAAAGTTGATTGGAGTTTTAATTATGTGGGTGGGATAGAATGTTTTACTTAAAATATTATATTTATAATATATTTAAATTTTTTTAAATTATTTTATTTTATATATAAACTTTTTTTTTATATTACTTTATATATGAATTACTTTAGAGGGGACAATGTTATTTTTTGTTTTTTATTTTTTTTTTGTTTTTTTGTTTTTTTAATTCTATATTACTTTATATATGAATTACTTTAGAGGGGACAATGTTATTTTTTGTTTTTTATTTGTTTTTTTGTTTTTTTAATTCTATAGGGACAATGTTACTTTTTGTTTTTTTGACAAGGTTATTTTTTTTTTAATTCAGAGAGGCAAGGTCACTTTTTGTTTTTTTGGTTTATTTGTTTGCGTTTGTTTTTTGTTTTTAAATTTAATTTTTTTGTTTTTAAATTTAATAGAAATTTTAATTATGTAGATGAGAGACTTTTTAATTATTAATAATATTTTAGAGTTTATATACATAATTTTTTTTTATATAAATATTAAATATAAATTTAATATTGAAATAAATAAACTAAATTTTTATTTTCAAAACTTTTTTGAATTACTATATATATAAACAAATTTTATTTTACTCTATATATGAATTACTTTACCTTTTATATATAAATTTTCCTTTTTTATATCCCTTTATATGAATTACTTTACTTTATATATATAAATTTTACATATATATAAAATTGATATTGAAATAAATAAATTAAATTTTTATTTTATTTTTTTTAGTAAAATTTTTTTTTAAATTAGTATAGATTTGTTTTAATTTGGAATTTGAGGGATTAAATTTGATGAGAGATTTAAATCTTTGTAGATTTGGTCCCTCTTAACCTTTAATAAACTCGTGTTTAAAATGAATATCTATATATATATATATATATATATATATATATAGATATAGTTACAGTGGAATCGGCAACTGGAGCAGCCTGGCAACTCACGTAACACAGGTTGATTTTGACCGCTACCACTATAACCCCTAAGAAACTGTGCCCGTCCCTCTCCATAGCTTCTGGGTTAGTCTGGGGGATTTTACCACTATAGCCCCTAAGAAAATGTGCTCGGCCCTCTCCACAGCTTCCGGGTTAGTCCGGGGGATTTGAACTCGCGTAACAAGGGGTCCCCTCTCCACAGCTTCCGGGTTAGTCCGGGGGATTTGAACTCGCGTAACAAGGGGTCCCCTCTCCACAGCTTCCGAGTTAGTCTGCAGGATTTTCCGCTACCACTATAACCCCTGAGAAGCTACGCCCGCCCCTCTCCATAGCTTCCCAGTTAATCCGGGGGATTTGAACTCGTGGCCTTCAGTACGAAGCCCACCTTTCTAAGGAACTTCACCACAATGTGATTACCAACTCGCCTACCCCGTAAGGCTATATATATACATAGTTTTTCATTATAACTTAAATTTGCAATTTCAACCTATCTTTATCTTTATCTTTATTATATATATATATAAATGAATGACTTAAAATATTTTATTTGTAATTTAAATTTTTTTAATTGTTAATAATGTTTTATAAATCTTCATTTTATTATTCGTATCTCCTTTATATAAATATTAAATATAAAGTTAATAATGAAATGAATTATCTTTATTTTAAGTATATATGTGAAAGAACATTTTACTTAAAATATTTTATTTGTAATTTAAAGTTTTTTAATGATTAATAATATTTTACAATTTTTTTTTGTTATTAATATCTCATTTATATAAATATTAAATATAAAGTTAATAATGAAATGAATGAATTAATTCTTTAGTTTAAGATTTTTTAAATTATTTTATATATAATATACTTTATTTTATATATGAATTACTTTATTTTATATATATAATTTTTTTATATATATATATATATATAATATATATATTAAAAGTTGATATTGAAATGAATTAATTAAATCTTTTTATAAGTTTTTTTTAATTACTTTATATATAGAGAAAAAGAGAGTTGATGTTGGAATATTTTATTTAACATGAAATATTTTATTTTATTTTGGAATATGACTTTTAGAATTTTAATTTACTTATCAATAATTAATACTTAATGGTAAGTATTTAATCTTCATAAATTATGCTAGAATAATATTCTAAGTAGTATTCACATATGAAAGGTTGAGATTCTCAAATGTAGTTATGCTTTTCATGCTCTTTTAATTAAATTAATTAATTAAAAAATGTCATATTCATGGTTTTTTTTTGCATGTGGTATTAGAAAACCATGGTATTGGCCAATAGTATTGTAAATGATTTCTTTTAATATACATGCACTCTATTTGACTCATATATTAATGTCTTTTTCCAATAATAATGATAAATATTTTTATTTTTTATAATTTTGACAATGTGAGATGTATAATGAATTACCAATCATTTAATTTACAGGGCAACATTAATCATATTTTACACATCTCCCTCTATTATTCTTATAAAGAAGTAACATATCAGAGGTTGAGATTCTCAAACATAGTTATGGTTTTCATGCTCTTTTAATTAAATTAATTAATTAAAAAAAATGTCATATAAACATGATTCATGGTTTTTTTTTGGCATGTGGTATTAGAAAACCATGATATTGGCCAATAGTACTGTGAATGATTTCTTTTAATATACATGTATTTGTCTATTTAACTCATTTATTAATGTTTTTTTTATAATAATAATGATAAATGTTGGTTATTTTGTTTTTCGTCTTTTGTTTTTTTTTTTTGTTTTTTTGACAATGTGAGATGTATAATGAATTACCAATCATTTAATTTATAGGGCAATATTAATCATATTTTACACATCTCCCTCTATTATTCTTATAAAGAAGTAACAAGCAATTGCACCAGATGTTGCAAAGGAAACACCGTAAGTCGACAACATATGGAGAAAGAGCATAGATAAATACATATGTGATATGTTACAATTTGAGTGAGAGAAATCTTAATATTATTCAATAAGGTCTTGAAATCCGATGTTAGACAACAAATATTTGCTACAATGTACACACTATGTTACTTGAACATGTCACAATAGGGAGGGATTTGCTCAGATGTATTATATGCTAACAACCATGGATATTGCAATGGTTAGCTCACGTGATATGCTATGTTTGATTTTCACTCCAACAAATTTATCTCATCATGAATTAAATACATAAAAAATTAAATTCCTCTGAAGACAATTATGTAGGAGTCAACCAAATGCAATTCATGCTTCTTCTTCTTCTTCTTTTTTTTTTTTTCTTCCAGGAGAGAGAAAATTTAACTGTCTCCCTAATTTTTTTTTCTCTTGATTGATCTTCTTTCCTTGAACGACTGACCATTATGAACATCCGAGGTAGAAATCATATGTTTCCTTCATTTATTGCTAGATAAGGAAAGAAACATGATGCTGCTTGTACAATCCAGAATGTTCAAAGAGAAAAAGGTGTGTCTAACAATCAAATAACGAACTAAACCAATATCTCCCTACATTTCTCACAAAAGTGGAAATTTTTGTGGTGATGCATCCTAATGCTTAGACATGCATGTCAAGCTTGCACGAGAGAGCATATTTCTCCTGTTAATTACAATTCTTGAGTCACATAGTTTCTTCCATTAAGAGTAAAAGCATGACTTGATAATTTAGTGCAAGGATAAGAATGGACAACTAGCAAACATTGAATTCAACTTATTCAACAAACATATATACAGAGTGAAGCATCTTTAAGTTAATTTTGATCAAGGAGGGAATTCTTTCTAGCCAAAATAATAAACTCCACATTGCATATTAAATGAAAATAATCCCTGTATGTTGCTTGAAATATTAGATTAATATTTGTGAAGTTTGGAACTCATCCTCACTGATAAAAATCACTGCAGCTGATCAAAACCTTAATAAAAACCCCACCGAATTTGTTCATGTTTTAGTTGCACAAAAAGATTAACACGTTCATTCATAGTTTTAAATTCAAGAACATACTGAATTTTGAAATCAAACTTTCTATTAAAGTAACTGGAGGGGAACGCAACACTTGCATCCAAAAAAAGAACTTAGGGCTTGATATCATGTGTCACATCTTTCTCTGAACCTTTCCCACTTGCCCATGCATGACTCATGCCTCTACCAAATCCCAAATTTGAAATCAAAATAAAAGTGACACAACACTTCACATGGAACCAAGTATGATTTTTTCTAATAACAAGATGCATCATGGATTAAACATTTGCAAATACCTATCTCCCTAATGATATTGTCATTCACATTGCAACCAAAATGGTTCCAACTATTCCATCTACAACCCATAAATCAATTGTAAAATACCTTAGTTAAAAACCCACCTCATATAACCCCTCCATAATTAAAATATGTGCCTTTTTGGATTCCAGATCTCACCCCATGGGATGTGTTCAAATTTGGACATTAAGTTACATTGGCCTAAGAATTCTTGAAAATATACAAATTGAACAAAATGTTGTTTACAATTAGGTCCAACATTCACTTTTGTGTTGATAATTTTATGAAATGGTTTGCCAAGTTCAATAAGTTCCTCTTCAGTACATTCCCAGAGTGAATTTCTCAGGTGCAAAGCCTTGGAAGGTGGTTGCGTGTAACGAAACTGTGGTTGTCTAGTTGTGGCTGCCATTTGCTCAAGAAACTTTGGGGAGGGGTTTTAACCCTTGACCGTAAAACAAACCGTCCAAAAGAAGATTTTGAGCAAGGGTTTCTGGTTAGAAAATGTAAGGAAATAACTTTTTTAAACTTATTTTCTTGAAGCTTGATACTTGCTTGTGAATATTTATATTATTTTATGTTCCTTTAGTTAGACCCTTTTCATCAAACAATATCAAGAGATAACAACAAAAAAAGAGGACACAAAAATAGGCTTTCTGCCAGGGCAAAACCCCTCCAAGGAGAAAACCCGAAAACTCTTCTCTTCTTAGAATCTGTTTCAAATGAGATACAAGGACCCAATCCCTAGACCAAGTTATTCTCCTAGTATGAAGTCAATACTTCCTCAAGTCTTTCTTAAATTTGCACCAAACTGCTACACACTGCAATTTCGATATACCAGCTACAACATTGCTACACAACTTGCAACTTCGACCTGCAAATTCAGCCCTGCAACTCCTTAAGAAACACTAACTTAACCTCCTTCTGGGACCTTCGAAGAGAAATAATTCTCTTCCTAAGGTCAATGAGGTCAAGATAGAGTTTCCTCCCTTCCAGCTACTAGTTTCTACACTTCATCTTACTACAACTCAGTCTTGCAACTTTGGCCTCTTCCTGTAGCTCAGAAACCCTATATTTTTGCACGTGTGAGAGATATATAGCCCCAAAACCAAGAAAATTCACCCTTCTTCCTTCTCCTTGACCTTCACTCTCTTTCTCTAGCTTCCTAGGTACAGATTAATTTTTTTCTTTAGATATCGAACTTATGAGTGAGTGTGTCTCCAAATGAAGTCGAATCACTCTTTATATAGCCTTCTCAAGGGGTCAAATTCCGTCTTTTAGGATGACTTGACGATCCTAGGGCTGATTTTTACTTTTAGAGATTCCAAGACTTTCTAGACTCAGAAATAATTCTTTTTATAATTACAGATTTCCTGGAAGGGCCTTATAAACATGATGCTGGTTAAATTGGATCACGACAATAAATCTTAATACCTAACAAACCCTAGAAGCACAAAGAACATGATTTTACCTAAAATAACATCAATAATGAGCATGCAACCCATGCTTTAATAATAATAACTTTTCTTTATTCTTCTTTTGTTTGTTACATAGGATACATATTGAAATGAGTACAACAATTATGAAGACAAAAACTAGTTACATTTCTCAAGACTTCCTCTTAACTAGGGATGTATTCATAATTGTACAACTAGTACAACATCATATCTCAAATTGAAGAGTTCTCAAGAAGAGTCAGATTAATAAGCCATACTGTAAGCATCATCGTTATGACCTAAAATGTCCTTGAGACCTAACTGGACAAGCTCTTCTTTATTCAAGAGCATTATGCTAGGAGGATTTATGTGTAATACCACACTACCTCTCTAAGGTACATACCCCATCTAGATGTCCACAAGGTATGACATTTTAGGAAAATCCTTATCTTGGATCTCCATAGCTGAGTCCTCAAAGAATATCGATCCTCTTCGATGATTCTTCTCTTGGATTCTTGTCCCATCCTTAAAGAGTGTTAGTACCTTTCCTTTCTTGGATGTTATATCCTCAAGGAAACCACATATGCTTATCCAATTATCAGTCATTCTCTCTTCATCACCTGAAGAGGAGAATTCACATGTGATGTCCAATATCGCTCCCTCTCAACTAGAGAGGTCATCCCTATTCTTCTTTAATCTTGAGAATAGATCCATGCTCCTATTTAAGGAGACTCCTTTTTCTTCCTCTCAAGAGATTAAATACTTCCTTATAATAATGGAAGCCAACATCACAAGCCTAATTTCTTGTCTTCATGTGAGAGTATAAACTACTTGATATTCATAGCTAGATGGCTCCCTATTTATTTTGCATCACTTGTTTTGTTTTGAGGTTTCATGGAGCCATATCCACTATTTCATCCTTGTGACAAAATCCATGTCATATTTCTTGCTCATCACTTGCTTCTTTAACATGAAGGCATGACATTTGATCCTTCCTCATGATCATGTCTTCCTCAAGAAAGTGATATTGTTTGACTTTCAAGTTATCGTCTCACACAAATACCCTTTCAAGCCCAAGATGGACTCATCTTGAATTCATAGTTTCCAGGTACCAGACATTGAGCTTCCATTAACACTCTTCATTCATATAGTTGACCTTGCCCCAACTATTATCATGTATTACTGCAACATCATTTTCCCGACAGCCAAATAATATGTTAGCCAGATAACCAAACCATAAATGAAATAGAATTACCTCACAATGGTGACCTTCTCGTATCATCAACATCCTCATTGACCATCTCCACTTGATAGTTCCTTCATGCATGAGAGTGCCCAAGGACCTAACTTTATTACCAAGTTAAAATTTTCTTCGAGAGATTATACTTGGATGTTTAATTTTCATCTTACATATTGTGGAGAAAGTCCTAATCTTCTATACATTCTTAAGTAAGTAAAATTCTATTATTTTCCAACACCATTAGTACTTAATCATATCTTTATAACCAACTACTTTTCATAAAATTCTTGTACATGTGAATCTTATGCAAAGTTTTCTTTTATACATTCTTATGCTATCATCCAATCATCTAGATATTCATATAAAAATATGCATCTTGATCCATTGCACTCTTTCATCCCTTTACCGGTATAAATTGCACATTACATGGAATCTCTACTAACCCTATCACAATTCTTTTCCCATGGACATTCAAAATTATTGTCCTTCCTGAATCATGATGATCTATTTCAGCAAGATGACAACCTATAACATAACGCTAGATAATATCTGGATGAAAAATATGCAAAATGGTCTAACATTATATCCTAGATGATCTCTATTAAGCCACTTAATCATGTAAATACCATACAATGTTACTATCATCTACTCCTATCCTATGATGCTTATGCAAAACATGTCATCTAAAAGAAAGAACCAACATTCATAAAGAATCTAGAAGTTAGTGAACCTTCTTTTAGTATTCTTCCTTCTTTGCATTCTTCTTAGGTTCTCCCACTGCTTCGGCTACATGAGATTCACTCCTATCCTTTCTATCATTATTTTGTTTATTTGGACAATCCATGTTTGTAATTTCCAAACTCGTTGCACTTGAAACATTAAACCTTGGACATATCTTTTTTATTGGACTTGCCAAACTTTCCCTTATTCATCTTCTTGACTTGGGCTAGAAAGGCTTGAGATTACCCATCTGATATAATTCCATCCTTGACCCTTATCCTTGATTCTTCCAGTATGCATTGTGCCCACAACACATCAAAGGGAGTTGAATCCTTCTTGGAGTAGATACTTGTTGCAAAGTTGCTCCATTCTGGTGGCAATGCATTTAGAACAAATATGGTCACCTCTGAATTAGTGATTGGTTCCCCAAGTCCTTGCAAATGGTCTCTTAGCTTAGAGACTCTCATGAGGAAGGATGTGATATCCTCGTCCTTCAATTTCTTCATTCTATATAACTTGTTTTGCAAAGACATATTTTAACTTGTTGTACTTATAGAGTACAAATTCATTAGCTTGTCGTACACTTCCTTGGAAGTCTTCAGGTTTTCCACAAATGGAACAAGAAAATCCTTAATTGATTCAATTATGATCCTTTGTGCCCTTACTTCCCCTTTATTGTAATTTTCTATTTCTTGTGTCCTTTCTTTTTTCAGTTCAATAATTTCCCCAGTGACATATTCCATCACTTCTTGTTTTTCCAGTATCAAGTCAATCCTCTTCTTCCATGTTAGATAGTTTTATTCCCCAATGAGCTTATTTCTCTCCTTGCATAAAGAAATTACACGAGTTGAAGATTCAACCATTATGATATAGTATGATACTTACTTGAATACCAAGATTACTCCTTTTGATGATATCTCCAATCATCCTAGTTCCTTTAAGATCATTTAAGGAGACTTCCTTAAAACTATTTCCTAGATCGATGTCTTCCAAGTAAACTTCTTCTTACGAGATCAATGCCCTTCTTGAAATCTTCCTCTCAGATCTTCCTTTGATGCGAGCCTAATGTATACTTGATCTTCCTTGAATGTGGAAACCCTAGATCAATAGGTATTCTCCTTCCGACCTTCTTGAGAGTTTCATTTTTTTTTCTTCCCCTTCATAATCAACTTCTTCTAGTGTCCTTCTGATTACTTTCCTTGTTCACCTTAGCTCTAATTCCATGTTAGAAAATGTAAAGAAACAACATATTAAACTTGTTTTCTTTAAGCTTAATATTTTCTTGTGAATCTTTATCTTATTTTATGTTCCTTTAGTTAGATATTTTTCATCAAACAATATCAAGAAATAGAAACAACAAAAGAGGACACAGAAATAGGCTCTCATCTAGGGAAAAACCCCTCTAAGGGAAGAACCAATAAACTCTTCTCTCCCGAGAATTTTATTCAAATGAGATACAAAGACCCAATGCCTAGACCAAGTCCTTCTCCCAATACCAAGTCATCCCTTCCTTAAGTATTTCTTAAATATGCACTAAACTGCTACACAGTGCAACTTCGATCTGCCAACTACAAAACTGCTACTCAACCTACAGCTTCGACCTACAAATCCTGAAGAAATCCTAATTTGACCTCATTCTAAGACCTTCCAAGAGTAAGAATACTCTTCCTAAGGTAAACGAGTCCAAGACAAAGTTTCCCTCCTTCCAACTATTGGTTTCTGCACTTCATCCTACTGCAACTTGGTCCTACAACTTCAACCTCTTCCTGCATACTAGAAACCCTAGATTTTTGCATGTGTGAGAGAGATATAGCCCAAAAAAAAAATCGTCCTTCTTCCTTCTCCTTGACCTTCATTCTGCTTTTCCAACTTCCCAACTACATATTAAAATATTTCTTGAGATATCTAACTTGTGAATGAGTGTGTCTCCAAATGAAGTCAAATTTATTTTTATATAGCCTTCTTGTTGACAGTGTTGGACCTACAAACATTCAGGGGATCCCCCCGATAAGAAGTCCCAACAAGAACTCACACAGTTTGGAGTAGAAGTCCCAACAGTGGGTGGTAATGTTATGCCTTAACTGTGAAAACGTGTAGAGTTAAGTATGATAACTTTGGTGAGAGAAAGTGTGTGACCTTGTGGAAAGTCAAGTGCGTTGCATGAAGGTTCCAACACACAAAGGGAAAAGGAAGTGCACACCTTAGAATCCTGTAATAGTACACATATTGAAAGGAACACATGAGCAAAATGATGTCACAATATAATATGTGGAATATTCTACAAGTTGTTGAAAATGCAACAAGAAACTCCTAATTTAATTTTGTCCTTGAATTAAATTTGGAATAAAATTGTAATTCCACATCTCATGACAAATTGTATTAGTTAACTAAGTTAATTTGACCTAGTTGGCTCAATTAATTTGATTTTAGGGTCTAACTTGAGTCATGTAGAGTGTATCCTAATTTATAGGAGCCCTGGTTGAGTTTATTGTTGTAATTAATTAATTCAATTTAACTGAGTTAAAGTAAGTTAAACTAGTTCTACTTGTTGGAGGAACTAGTGGAAGGCTTAGTAGTGTGGTGTTACCTGTAGTGACCAACCAGTTAATTGATGATTCACTCATAAATAACTCACATATGTCAGATATGATATTTACCCAGTTGAGATTGGAGTTCAGGGATAATGTACTATTAGTTGTATAACAATTTGAATTGTACAAGTGGTGCATGCAGTCAAAGGAATGCCTGTGAGGATTGCACAATTCGAAATGAGAAATTTCCCTAATTAATAGGGGGCTAATTCCCAAGGAAACAATGAAGGAAATAGGGACTTGGGCATGCCAAAATTTGGTTAATTATTTGTTTGGGCTTGTCTAAGAAGTAGTGAGACAGATAGAGATAATGCAAAGCTTGCTCAGGCTTGAGAAAATCATTGTAATCTTCTCATATATTTTGACTAATGCAATATATAGATAACAAAGGTTTTTAGCTATTGTTTTCCCTAGGAAATCATTATGTAATGTGTTGATTGAATTCTTGGTCTTGTATGCTTCGTGACTTCACGATCGTTTAATTGTTTCCACTGATGAGTAGAGTAGATTCAAGTCTATTGTTTTAGTAAATTACAATTAGAAGTTTGAATCTACAAGGAATTTCTACATGGTATCAGAGTAGAAATCACTCTAGAAGAGGAGAATACAAGTTTGTCTTTTGTAGGTGAAATTGAATTTGCAGTATCATACTTCAGAGTCAGCAGGATGTCATTCTACGGATTGAGACTCGAATATGCCCTTGAGGGTAGTTCAAAATATATTTCTTGGAAGGACAGGATGGAGGAAGTGTTGGAAGACAACGAGCTTAAGGAATTCATAAACAAAGATATTCCTAAGCCTCCAACAACTGATGCTCAAGATATGGCAGAGTGGAGGAAATATGTTGCAAAGGCGAGAAGGATTATCTTAGAAGGAGTTCGAGATCATATTGTCTTGAACCTCCATGTTAAGGAGACTCCATATGCAATGTGGAAGGCCTTGAAAAAAATGTTTCAAAACAACAGTGACTACAGGAAGTTGGCACTGAAGGAAAATCTAAGAAAAATCAAGATGGAGAAGGGCGCCACAATACTGAAGTGCTTGAACAAGTTCACCCAATGTCAAGATGAGTTTGGAAGTGTTGGTGTTACAATTGCTAAAGATGATCTGGTCAACCTAGTACTTCTAGGCCTTCCTATGAGCTGGCATAGCTACCAGGATTTGGTAAATGGGAGGGAGAAGCTACTAGAGTGGGAGCATTTGTGGTTCAACTTGGTGTAAGAAGAGATTTAGTGGAACACCAGAGATGGATCCTCATCCAAGCATGGTGATGAGGACAATTGTGCCTTATCTGGAAAGGCAAATAAAGGGAAAGGGAAGTCATTTCATTCCAAATCATATTCTATTCAGGGCGACAACAAGAAGGATTTGTTGAAGATTAAATGTTTTCACTATCATGAGATGGGACACTATGCCATGAAGTGTCTGCATAAGAAGGTTGGAAAGAAGCCCTTAGGAGGAGCAGTAGGTGAATATCTTGCTTAAAATTTTGAGCTGGATTTCACCCTCATCGCTTACATGATGACATCGGTGATGGGTAGTGTGTGGTATCTAGATAGTGGAGCCTCATTCCATATGACCGAAAACAAAGAATTATTTAGTGAATTAGAGAAGAAGGATCTCCAGATGCACATCAAAATTGGAGATTATGGAAGGTATAACATGACCAACACCGGTACTGTTACTTTTTAGAGGGAGTTTGGTTCTCCTCTCACATTAAAAGATGTCATGTATGTTCCGGGTTTGAAGAAGAATTTGGTTTTAGTTACTATGTTGGAGGACCGTGGATATGATGTGATATTTATCAAGGGAAAGGCTTTCTTTTGTCAGATAGCCTCAAGAAAAGTGAAGTGGATTGGGGTTCAGGTAAAGAACCTATACAAATTGGATGTAGAAGACTATGCTATTTTGAGCACAAAAGCAGAGAAGGTGTAGAGCCGAGACATCAGTGAGTTGTGGTGTAGAAGATTGGGTCACTTGCACCACATAGCTTTGAAGATCATGCAATAAATTTCTACAGGACTTCCCAAGGGTACACTAGAGCAGAGAGATACATGCAAAGGGTATACATTGGGAAAGTACACCAAATATTTCTTTCATGACAAGGACAATCGAGTGCAATTGATCCTTGAAAGAGTTCACTCAGATGTGTGTGGACTCTTCTCAACAGCCTCCACAACCAAGCACATGTATTATGTAATATTTTTATATGATTTCTCTTATAAGTGTTGTATTTTCTTCATGCAGAAGAAATATCATACGTTCTCTAAATTTTGTGACTTTAAAGCACTTGTTGAGAAAGACACTAGAAGGAAAGCTAAAATCTCTAAGGAGTGATAACGGTGGAGACTGTGTCGGATAAATTAAAAAATTTATGTGCATCATAAGGCATTTGACGGGAGTTAATAGCACCCCATAACCCACAACAGAATGGGGTGGCTAAAAGGAATAAACAAATTATTGTGGGAGTTGCAAGGGTGATGTTATATGATCAGGACCTACCGTTTCACTTGTGGGCTGAAGCATGTAACAAAATTGTATATGTGTAGAACAAGAGTCCTCATCAGATTCTCAAGATGAGTACACTAGAAGAAAATTTTTTAGGTAAGAAACCAAATGCAACATGCTTCAAGATATTTGGTTCATTAGTTTACTTTCATGTTACCAAGGATGCGAGGGAAAATCTAGAACCAACAGTTGAGTTTGGCATATTTGTGGGGTACATTGATATGCCTTACAACTATTGGGTTTACCTGCCATCTCACAGTATGACAGTGGTTCGTAGAGATGTGAAGTTCAATGAAGAGAAGGCTATGAGATGTTCCCTTGAGATGGAGCTTCAGTTTCATGGAGATGAGGAGCTTTTAGCTCCAAAGGAAGAACCTCAGGATGATGTGGAGAAAGCACATGCTGAGGAGCAGAAAGTGGAAGCACCTGCTCATGTAGAGACTTATAGAGATGGAAGAAATCACACCAGAGAGGCTGATATATTGATGCAAGATGCTAGAGAGAATGTGGGAGCACCCACATCACAACGCAGGAATAGGAGGTCACCATATTGATACACTAGCTACATGGCTCTAATGAGTGAGAGTGTAGAGATTGAGCCATCCACATTCGAGGAAGTAGTGCAAAAACTAGTATGGGTTGATTCCATGGTTGATTATGAATCCATTATCAAAAATAGCATTTGGGAAGTGGTCCCAAGGCCCAAAAACAAGTCAATGGTGAGTTCCAGATGGATTTACAAGGTAAAGCAAGCAACAAATGGGAGTGTGGAGAAACACAAGGGAAGATTTGTGGCTAGAGGGTTCTCTCAGGTGGAGGGAATTGATTACAAGGAGACCTTTGCTCAAGTTGGAAGGTACTCTTCAATTAGATATATTATGGAACTTTCACCACAGATGGGATGGAAGATACATTAGATGGATGTGAAGACAACATTCCTCAATGGTGTGACTGAGGAAAAGGTGTACATTGAGAAGCCGGAAGGATTTGAGACCTTCAACAGAGAGTTGCATGTGTAAAAACTCAAGTAAGAACTATATGGATTGAAACAAACACCCCGTGCTTGGCACACTAGGATTGAAAACTATTTCACTAGGTTGGACTTCACCAAAAGTGAAGTAGATGTGAACGTTTACCATATTGTGGTTGAAAGTAAATTTTTTATTATAGTATTATATGTTGATGATTTAATTCTAATAGGTGATGAGAAGATGGTAAAATATTTCAAAGAGGATCTTGCAAGATAATTCGAGATGAAGAACCTAGGGCTCATGCATTATTTCCTTGGTATGGAAGTATGGAAATGAGATGAGGAATTGTTTGTCTCTCAGGGAAAGTATGCCAACGAGATACTGAAGAAGTTCCACATGGAGAGAAACAAACCCATGGAGACTCCTCTAGCTGGAAATTGGATGAAGGAAGATGCTACTTCAGGTGAAGTAGTGGAGGCTACTATTTATAGGCAGCTTGTGGGTTCACTTATGTATTTGGTGAACACACAACCGGCCATATCTTTTGCAGTTAACCAACTTAGTCAAACAATGGTTAAGCCAACCAAACTATATTGGAAGGAAGCTAAACATGTGTTGAGGTACCTCATAGGCACCAATCAGTTTGGTATTTGGTACAAAAGGACAATGGAGTGAATCTTTAAGGCTTCACAGATGTATATTAGGCAGGGATTCCATCCGATAGGAAGAGCACATTAGGGAGAATCTTCAGTATTGGGTCAACAGTGGTTTCATGGTACAACAAGAAGCAGATATCAGTTGCACTTAGTTCGGAAAATCTAGAGTACATGGATGCTAGTCAAGTAGCTTGTGAGGCTATCTAGACGAGGAAGATCCTTGTTGGGTTATTTGGTCAGCAGATGGATCCTATCATGATTTAATATGACAATCATAGTTGTATCAAACTCTCTGAGAATCCAAATTTTCATGATCGGTCCAAGCATATCAATAATTGGTATCACCATCTACGAGATTGTGTGCAAAGGAGAATCATGTTGCTGGAGTACATTCCTACAAAGGAATAGGATGCATATATTTTGAGAAAGACATTATCAAGATGAAAATTTGAGTTGCATAGAGGCAGTATTGGGGTAGCAGATAATCACTTTCTTGTTGAGAGGGAGTGTTGAAAATGCAATAAGAAAATCCTAATTTAATTTTGTCCTTGAATTAAATTGGGAATAAAATTGTAATTCCACATCTCATGACAACTTGTAGTAGTTAACTAAGTTAATTTGACTTAATTGTCTCAGTTAATTTGACTTAGTTGGCTCAGTTAATTTGAATTAAGGGTCTAACTTTAGTCAGTAGAGTGTTTCCTACTTTATAGGAGCCCTGGTTGAGTTTATTTTGAGTTGTAATTAATTAATTCAATGGGAGGTCTAGTAGTGTGGCATTGTGTGCAGTGATCAACCAATTAATTAATGATTCACTCATAAATAACTCATGCATTTCGGATCTGAGAGTTACCCAGTTAATATTGGAGTTCAGGGACAATGTACTATTAGTTGTATAATCATTTGAATTGTACAAGTGGTTCATGTAGTTAGAGGAAGTCCTATGAGGATTGTGCATTTCCAATTAAGGAATTTCCCTAATTAATAGGGGGATAATTCCCAAGGAAACAACGAAATGAAATAATGACTTGGGAGAGAAAAAAATTGTCTAATTATTGGCCCGAGCTTGTCTAGGAAGCAGTGAGAAAGATAGAGATAATGCATAGGTTGCTTAGGCTTGAGAAAATCATTGTAATATTCTCATATTTTATGACTAATGTAATATACAGATAGTAGGGGTTTTTAGTTGTGGCTTTCCCAAGGAAATCATTGTGTAATGTGTTGATTGAATTATTTCTCTTGTATGATTCATGATTCAGTGATTGTTTAAATGTTTCCACTGATGAGTAAAGTAGATTGAAGTCTATTGTTTTAGTAAATTAAAATTAGTATTTTGAATCTGCAAGGAATTTCTACACAAGTTAACAGTGACAAAGTAATACAACAAGACACATTCAACAAGATTCATACAAATTCAATCTAAATTGTTCATAAGCATAAGCATAAGTTAAATAAAATACATTGCAAATACAACAAGAATAGTCCTACTATATTCACAACATATGCATGAAAGCGTGGCAACTCTGAGTTTTATTATAAGTGAAAGTTCCATTCATACACACACCATTGATGGACCAATAGCCCCAATAATGGAACATTAAAGTCAAGAAAACCTGCTCCTCAAGGAAGTATACTCACTCTATGCTACAGAGAAGCCAAGGCTCTTACAAAAACTCCCAATCTCTTTTTAAGCCTAAGCCTAGCCAAAAGCATGGTTCCGAAAATCCCTTTACATGAGTTATGAGGTTCTATTTATAACAAGGGGGAGGTTGACCTTTCAACTCCCCTTTGTGACCATTGGACTACCCTCATGACTCTTCAACTTCATTAAAATGACTCATTACATTACATCATGACTCTTCATATTCCAATATTGAGACTTGGAATTTCACTTACAAAAGAATTACAAATAATATTAAAATTTACACTTGTACCCATATAAGACAAAATAGGGTAGAGACAACTTGACAACCTAATAAGAAAAAACACTATGATGCTTGATTTCGGGAGAACTCTAACTAAACAACTTCCAAACTGCATGATGGTGTCTCGCTTGAAGCGAACTCTAGCCTGTGTGGCATCCGAGTACAATGGCTTAAAACCAGTTTTAAATTCCTTCTGAAGCATGATAAACATTGTTCTAATTTGGATAGGACCACTGACGTAGTTTTTCATGTTCTATCTGTTCAGCTTCAAATCTTCCTTGGTGGAAATCTGTCCCAGCTACTCCAAGTACTCTTCAATCTCTTGCCATACCTGGTTCATGGGTTGGGATTTGGTGAGCAAGGCAACTGATGGGATATTGTGTGCTTTCACTAAGACATACAAATTACTGAATACCTGTACATACGAGGCCTAAATGTTATTGATAAATTATGAAAGTTGCTTGTTACTCTGAATCAATATTCAAACTTTTGCTCTCTCCATCTCTACTTGTGGCTTCATTTTCTTCCCCAAGTCAAGTGATACCCTTTGTATCACATTGTCCATTCTTCCACATAGGTGATGTAAACTTACACGTTCTTGAGAGTTTTAACAAAGTCTTTGCTTTGTTGTTGTAGGCCATTCAAATGTACAACTGCTTTATGTACAGTCACAAACTCCTCATAGAGGTTTCACATGGTTTCTCCAAATGTTGATACTTTAGTAAGTATCATTTCTATCATCTCCTCCAAGTAGACCCATGCGGAAACTGCAATTTGTGCTGCTGTGCGGAGTTGTTCTGCCTCTTGCATATCAACTTGTAAGCTTTGTGCCAATTTCTCATTCTCGGCCATCAAATACTGAATGTTTGATCTTGTTGCACCTGCAAAGGCCAAGTTGGCATTTAGATTCTTCTTGGAGGCTAGCGTCCGCCACTATCACCCTTTCTCTAGTGCGTGCAGGTGATGCATGATCATACGGAAAATGTCTTTTGTGTTCTTGTACAATCCTATTTTGGAACTCATCAAATGATAGATTGTATACATCCATTATCACATCATAATCAAGAGGGACAACATCCCCTTCTTCACTCAGAGCTAACTCTCTTGCTAGAGGTGGTGGAGATTGAGCAGTGACCTACAGTGTGATCGACATTAGGTCAAAATCTTAATTCTATGGCTATTGTTCCATCCCCATATTTGTAAATTCAATCATATGCTTAATATGCTGAGAAATATCCCGATTCTGCATCTATTCACCTTCCTCCTCAACTGTAGGCTAGTTCTATTTCTGCTCGTCAACTTGTATTGGCATTGTTTCTTCTGCTATGATGCATTTCCTTTCTTCTTCTTCCTGTTTTTGCTTATCTTCTTGTTCTCTCCTCCTCAACTCTCGTTCTTCCTTTAGTTATTGTTCTGCTTCCTGCAAGCTCTTCTTTTCTATCTTCTTCCACTCTACTCTCTATATCCTTAGTTTCCTCTTCGCTTCTGCTACTAAAGTTGTTTTCATAAGAATCATATCCGCTTTCATCTTGTAGCTTTATTCTCCCCCTAGAATGTCGGCAATATTTCTCTTTCCCTTATCCTGCACAAGATTACTGCCTTCTACTTTTGTTTCTTCTAGAGTTATTCCCTTCCGCGGAGCATCTTGTGAAGTTCCTGCTATACTGATTGGCTTGCGGGGTTTGGAGGCATTATAAAAATTCCTCCATGGGTCCTCCTCTAACCAATGAAATGCCCCACTGAGCCACTAAAAGTGAATTCTCGCACAATGGTCTTTGAAAATACCACGAGGATCATATGGATTAAAGTCTTGAGTACCAAATTCAAACTTCACTATCTCCTTTCCCTTGGTATTCATGTCTTTCAAGTTTTTTATCTCGTATAATCCAATTTGCAAAGGAAGAGTGGGCCATGGTGGTTTCTTCTTCTTGTGCAAAGATGTTGATCAATATGTGCCGAGATGATATGACACTTTTTGCATGACAAGCTTGTCAGTGGCATACCTTGGAAAAACATGCAACAAATTTTCTCTGCTGAACACTCTAAGGAAGGTGCAACTCAGTGAGACAAACCAATATGTGATCTCTATTATTACCTCCATTGCCCCTCATGACATGTAAGGTGATTCTTATTCAAAGATGAGATTGTAAAGCAGGATGATGAAAATGTTAGTTAGTTGTTTCATTACTCATTGATGACGGAAATCTAAAAGTAGTTTGCAAAAGATATGCACGACAATTTCTCGTGGTGTCATGACAAGAAACTGATGTTGTGCACATATTGCATCCAATAAATATGCAGGCATATAAAACCTTTCTTTCTCACACTTGGGAGGATTTTGGGCCTGTGCTACATGGGCTCTCAATTGTCGAGCCAACAACACTAATTAGTTTATTGGCTACCCCTTGCTCACAACCTGGTTCAATAAGGTTGCTTGCCCTCCAGGAAAGGTCTTTGTGCTATGCTAACCATGGATCCTGCAAGCTAAGATAACTAAGAGCTGGTAGGACTTCCCAAGAGACTTTGTATTATATGAATGAGAGGGTGTTTGTCAAAATTTCGATGTCTCTTTCATCCAACCTTTAACAATATCTCTTGTGTTCACCTAGCTGTTGGTGGAATATAAAAATGAGTCCATGAGCTTCACTGGCTCAGGCAAGTGATACATGCACTGCCAATATTTTTCTAGAAAGGTAACAAGCTTCTATCTGCTGGAATTTATTAATGTCATGGTCTTCTCATCAATGTGTGAAACAATCCAGCTGATGACATCTGCACATGGGAAGGCTGGATATCTACATGCAACCCTATGTAGTCCTGACTGTTGGATACCAAGATAAACCTGTTATTCCTTTAGAACTTCCTCAAGTCTCTTTGCTGAAAGAGATTCATTAACTTACTTCCATGTTAGTGTTGAGTCATTTTCTATAAACAATTGAGTGTCCACATAAACTGGAAAGTCTACTAGTGTTTGCTCAACTACTTCCCCAATACTTCTTTCAGTGGTCTCTTTTGAAGAAACTCCCTTTGGTGCCATGGTAAAAATGACCACTAGAGAGAAGTTCTTCAAAAGTGTGGTACCTATGGGAAAAAAAGGACACTCATGGAAAGAAAACATTAGCCTTTTGCAAATTTAACTTCAAAGCATGATCAAACAGAAAACTGAGCAACTAATGAGAGGGATTGTGCAATTTTCATCAACAAGAAAGGGAGACTGACTACGAGAACTATGCATTGCACAATTCCAGTGGTCAAGGATACAACCTGAGGTTTGAGACTACACAATGCGCAGTTCAACCTAGGTAGAGACTAGGAGAGATTGTGCATTTCCCAATCTCAGTGGCCAATGTAGTAGGCTGAACCTTGAAACTTCACAATGTGCATTTGGGCTAGAATGTACTACACACTACACAGTTCCAGAGGCCAAGCCCTCGACTTGAGCCTTAAGATTGCACAATGCCTAGCTGGAAAAGGAAAAGTTTAGCCTAGGAAAATGCAGATCTACTTGGTGGAAGTATGGAAAACGAGAAGAACTAAGTGATGACGTGAGATTTAGTGCGGATCTAACTAAGTATGAATGAATCAATGTAGATCAAGAGCATAAACTAAACAAATAGAAGGAAAATCAAGTATGTAAGGAGATTTGCTGCAATGATGACCATCAGTGTAAAAACAAAAAAAACCAATGCAATGCTTATTAAAGGAAAAAGAAAACTTAGAAAAACACTTCTACAACATAAAATAAGTTGAAATTCCAGCAACCATGAAGAGAAATAAGCAAAACATCACTCACGCAAGCGAAACTAAAATAAGCAACAGAAAATGCAGCAAAAGACAATAAAAGTGAAAATCACCCGGAAAAGCGACAATGACTGAAATGAAGGTTCCTTGATCTCCTTGGGAATGGTAGAGATCCAATATTGAATGTGAACATGAGCTCTAGAGGTGTCGATTGAATAGATTTGAGTGAATTAGGGTTTATGACACACATGCCTAAAATCAATGAAAAAGTGACACTTGTTGGAAGTTTAAAAAAATAAAGAGTGTGCCCCCTTCAAGATACTAATAATGTATCCCTATATTTTAGGGAATTTTTTTTTTCACTTTTTAGTTTTCTTGATTTTTTTTTGTTTTTTGGGGAAACTTTCCATGCATGTTTCCGGAAAATATTTCAAAATTCTGGGGAACTGGGCAACGTTCGGGCTTAGTGCACTACACAGTTTTTGAGCTCAGTGAGGGATTGTACAGTTTCTGGGATCAGTGTTGGGTTTCCTTTCATGACTGCATATTTTCTGGGATCAATGTTGGGTTGCCTTCCATGAGTGCATAGTTTGGGAGCTCAAGGCTGATTGCTAGTTTGAACTGTGCAATTCCAATCATCAAGGCTGCTTTCCCTCAAGGATTGTGTAGTTTCTAGAGGCAAGCCCAAAACTACTGTAAGACCAAGTCATGAGATTATCTTGTGAGTTAGAAAGATCAGTTAAGTTTAAAAACGAGAAAACACAAGCAAAAATGAGAAATATAAGTCTTAGTCAAATCACAAGTACTTGACAATAGTACAAGATAAGCTCTTGTTGATGGGAAGGAAGGATCCAAAATCAAAGCATAGGAAAAATTTTGGAGGGAAATTAAGCTGCTACAATACTTCTCAAGGGTAAAATTCCCTCCTTTAGGACAACTTGAGGATCCTAGGGCTGACTTGTATTCTTGGAGATTCTAGGAATTTCTAGACTCAAAAACAATTCTTTTTACAGTTACAAATTGGTTGGAAGGGTCTTATAAACATGATGTTAACTCCATTGACTCATGACAATAAATCCTAAGATCTAACAAACCCTAGAAGCACGAAGAACATGCATTTACCTAGAAGACCATTAATAATGAGCATGGAACTCGTGCTTTAGTAATAATAAATTTTCTTCTTATTTTCTTGTTTGTTACATAGGATACATATTGAAATGAGTACAACAATTATGAAGACCAAAAATAGTTACATTTCTCAACATTTCTAACCCTAGGCCTTCAACACTCACATCGAGAGAAGGATATACCAGGTGAGAACCTGTAATAACCAAAAATGAGTAATAAGAACTTGGTACAATGAATGAAGACCCTAGCTTTCACATCGAACCTGTATCGCTACTAGAAGGCTGAAGGCATACCTACGAGGAACAAAAGGAGCTTGATGTTGCTTGTATAATCTAGAATGTCCAAATAGAAAAATGTGTGCCTAATAATCAAATAACGAACTAAACCAGGATCTCCCTGCATTCCTAAAAAAATGAAGATTTATGTGGTGATGCATCTTGATGCTTAGACATGCATGCCAAGCTTGCACATAAGAGCATATTTCTCCTTTCAAATACAATGCCCCGGTCATATATTATTCTTCTGTTAGAAACCATTGAAATTTATTTCTACAAATTAATGTCAACTTTCTTTATCACTAAATTCATTGTTGCTCTTTCTTTAGTTTTCCCATTTTTTTAAAACAAATCTACTCAATCCTCCCCGCCTACTTTCAAAACACAATACCTCATCTAATCATATGTTCTAGAACACGGATAGATCTCTTTCTCTACCTTCTCCTCAAGCCAAGCATAGGCTTCTTCCTAATAATTTTTCTCCTAGAGACCTTTCATAAGAGCAGAGTAGGTTTTCATGCTTGGATACACATCGCTCAAAAATATATGCTTCCAAGCTCTCAGAGCTATGTTGAGATATGATTAGAACATTTTAAGAGTAAAAGAAGGACCTTATGATTTAGTGCAAGGAAAATAATGGAAATATAACAAACATCGAATTCAACTTATTCAACAAACATATATACTGAGTGAAGCATCTCTAAGTTTATTTTGATCATGAAGGGAATTGTTTCTAGCCAAAAAAATAATATCCACTTTGCATATAAAATGGAAATAATCCCATTGTATTTATTAAAATATTAGATTAAGATATGTGAAGTTTTTACCTTATCCTCGCTGATAAAATTGATTACAACTGATCAAAACCTCAATAAAAACCCATTGAATTTGTTCATTTTTCTGCTGCACACAAGATTAACATGTTCATTCTTGAATTTTAAATTCAAGAATATATTGACTTTTGAAATCAAAATTTATGTTAAAGTAACTGGAGGGGAACACAACGCTTGCATCCAAAGCAAGAGTTAAGGCCTCAATATCATTTGTCACATCTTTCTTTGAATCTTTTCTACTTGCCCATGCATGACTCATGCCTCTACCAAATCCCCAATTTGAAATTGAAATAAAAGTGACACAACACTTCACATGGAGCCAAGTATGATTTTAAAAATATAAAACAACACAGTTCTAACATTGCTTTCGTCCAAGCATCATAATGGAAACTACAATGCAAAGGAATTCCATTCAAAGTTAGTTTCAAATACAAGATCTTAGGCATGAACACTAACTTTGTTCATGTTTCTGTTGCACACAATATTAACACCTTCATTTAGAATTTGAAATTCAAGAACATGTTGACTTTTGAAATCATACTTTATGTTAAAGTAATTGTAGGGTAACCCAACACTTGCATCCAAAGCAAGAGATCAGGCCTCGATATCATCTGTCACATCTTTCTCTGAATCGTTTCCACTTGTCCATGCATGACTCATGCCTCTACCAAATCCCTAGTCTAAAATCAAAATAAAAGCGGCACAACACTTCATATGGAGTCAAGTATGATTTTAAAATACAAAGAAACATAGTTTTAAGATCACTTAAGTCCAAGCATCATAATGGAAACTAGAGTACAAATGAATGCCATTCAAATCTAGTTTCAAATACAAGATATTAGGGCTGAACACTAACTTTGTTCACATTTCTGATGCACAAAAGATTAACACTTTCATTCAGAATTGAAATTTAGGAACATATTGACTTTTGAAATCAAACTTTCTATTAAAGTAAATAGAGGGGAACCCAACACTTGCATCCAAAGCAAGAGATTAGGCCTCGATCTCATTATCATCTATCACATATTTCTCTAAATCTTTTCCACTTTCCCATGCATTACTCATGCCTCTACCAAATCCCCAATCCGAAATCAAAATAAAAGTGACACAACACTTCATATGGGGACAAGTATGATTTTAAAAATGCAAAGCAACATATTTCTAACATCAGTTGAGTCAAAGCATCATAATGGAAACCACAGTGCAAAGGAATTCCATTCAAAGCCATTTTTAAATACCGGATATTAGGCCTGAATACTTGATGAATTTTTGGTCATATGCTTTCGAAAAGCCTACTGATACGGCCCAACCTCTACCCCTGAATATTCCTCTCCCAATTCCATGACCTCTTTCCCTACCACCTCCGAACTCTACAAAATAAAAAGAAGAAAAAAATACCAATTACATCTATCATTAGTGAGTACCAATCATTGTATTTAAAACACACATTTTGGGATTTACACTCACCTCTATCAGAAAAAAAGTAATTTTCTAATTGATTTCATCATTTGGCAGTGGATCCTAATAATTGCAATTCAAATAAATCATACAATACCAAAAATTTCCTTGCAACCCTCCACACATTATTGATCACATATATTAGAAAAGTTTTATCCATATCTACAATGGAAACATAATTCCATCCAACAATATAAACTTGAACAGATATGCCCAATGGCATTTTCATCCAATGGCCTTGGTGAAAAAGGGATAGCAATCATAGAGACATGTTGAGTATTTTCCAATGTGAAAATTATTGAAAAATCAATTGGAGCATTAAGAAAACTCTTTCCCTTGTTATTGCAACATATTGTTTCTCTTACATTTGTCTTATGATCGAGTACTTATTTTAACCACCTTTCATTTTTATAGACTAAATTGCAGTGTGTATATGTAGTTAATCAGGGTAAATCGCAGTGTGTATTTCACATTCACACACACAATTGGTGTGATGGATGAACTTAGCTTAAACTTAGTTAGCTTAGATAAGAAATTTCACATTCATAACATAGACATGGCACTACAAAATTTGGCAACAAATGAACTTTGAATTCTCTTTTTACTGAACAAAATATTAATATGCTATTTGACTCTATGTCAATTAATTTATTTCTATATATTAAACCATAACATATGCTATGATTTTTTTTAATGTACATGAATTGTAGCAAGTTCTAATAGCTATGGAGTCAATTTTTCTTTAATATTAAACTCTCTGAACAATGCTTAGGTTATATTTAAACAATGTGCCATTATTTCACTCAATCGTATTGATCAAAATTAAATGTCATTTAAGGGAGAGTCAAAAATAGAAACTATGATGGGAAAGCAAATATTTATCTATCTGTTGGAGTGTTCCATGACTTATCTTTAGCAAAATTATCCAAGGTTGAAATCATGTAATCGCTGCTACATAGTTCATTATTCCAGACCCTCCAGTCAAGAAATCAAATAATAGATTAGAAATTAAATAAGGTTGGAGAAATCTTTTTGAATGAACCACCATAATAATAACCTATCTTTTTTTGTCGATGAAATAAAATTTAATTGGTTAAGAACTCAAATTTGAGTGGATATATTTTTCCTAAGAGATGATGTGAAAAGGGTTTAACATACCCAGAAAGAAATCATCCATGGAACCAATGCCTCAACACTAGAATGAATGATTTGGTATCACCTCAACTGCAAGGATATTATCAAAAAAATCAAATATTCAACAATGATAATCAAGTTCAATCCCAAAAATAAATGAATTTGATTAATAATAAGCTACATCATGCATTAAACATTTGAAAATACATATCTCCCTAATGATATTATTGTTCACACTGTAACCAAAATGGTTCCAACCGTTCCATCTACAATCCATAAATCATTTGTATAATTCCTTAGTTCAAAACCCACCTCATATAACCCCTACATAATTGACATATGTGCCTTTTATATTGCAGATCTCACCCCACGGGATGTGTTCAAATTTGGACATCAAGTTACATTCGCATAAGCATGCTTGAAAATATACGGATTTAACAAAATCCTAGTTACGATTAGCTCTAACATTCACTTTTTGCGTTGACAATTTTACCAAATGGTTTATCAAGTTCAATACGTTCCTCTTAAGTACATTACAAAGGTGAATTTCTTAGGTGAAAAACCTTGGAAGGTGGTTGAGTGTAATGAAACTGTGGTTTTCTAGCTCTAGATGCCATTTACTCAAGAAACTTTGGGGATGGGTTGTTAACCCTTCATTGTAAAAAAAAAATTCCAAAGAAGATTATGAGCAAAGTTTTTTAACCCTGGGCCTTCATCCCTCTCACCTAGAGAAGGATATATCAGGCAAGAACCTGTAACAATCATAAAGGAGTAATAAGAACCTAATACAACAAATGAAGACCCTAGCTTTCACATCAAACCTGTATCTCCACCAGAAGGCCGAAGGCATACCTATAAGGAACAAAACCCCAGATGGATTGTGTTAGCATAAGTTTCTCAAGTAAAATTCCAAACAAGGTGATAATAAGTGTTAGGGTTTTACTTGCTAAGAACGTTGAACGACATGACTCCATAACCTTGCAAACCCTAAGTGAAACATGACGTTAAGTTGAATTCTCTCTGTCATAGACCCTAAAGACAAACAAAATACAAGCATATACTCTAGAATGATTTATAACGACTGAGTAATACTTGTGAGACGAGACTCAAACCCATCACTTTAGTACCAACCCTAAAAGTGGCTAAATAATGTGAAAGAGTCGTCAGATACTAGTGTCATGGGTAAATACAGCCTGCGAGTAAAACAACAGTGAGAAAGTAATGACATAAATAATGGTTGTAACTAAGCAAGAGCCCATAAATACATGTACATTTAACTGTGCAAAACCCTCTACTCGCCAATGTGTATACCTATTATAGAGGTACATTACTACTATGGCCAAAAAACGGTGACGAAACACCTAAGACAAAGCGAGGAAGGGTTGCAGATCTTACTAGTGGTGAGAGAGGCAATTCATAATGAGTACAAATACAACCTGTGAGCAAAACAACAGTGGGAAAATAAGGACATAAATATTGGTTGTAACTAAGAAAAAGTTCATAAATACATGTACATTAATATGTGTAAAACCCTCAACTCGCTAGTGCGTATACCTGTTACAAAGGCGCAGGGCTAAGATGGCTAGAAAATGGTTATGAAACGCCTAGGCCAAAGAGAGGAAGGGTTGTAGAGCTTGCTGGTGGCAAGACAAACATAGTAGAATGAGCATTGGTGGCTGAACGAGGGTAGGTTAGTTGCCATAAGGATGTAGGAAAAACATTGTCACTGAGACACATAACAAGAATTGTGGTTAGGGGCTCCATAGTATACTCATGCAACACAACATCTGTGCAAAGGAAAAACATAAATTTTCAAGCAAGTCGCAACCGCCACGTGTCGGTGCAATTGAAATCAAGGGATGAGCATAATCCAATCGTCTAATGAAGGATCTAATGACATAGAGTGATGAAAGGAGGGAATTTATTCTCAAAGGGAATGCCTTATGACATAATTGATTTTTTTACTTTCAGTTACTTCTTTCGATTGAATAGTGAAACATTGTATTATTGTCAACATTAACATGGATATATATATATATGTGTGTGTGTGTGTGTGTGTGTGTGTGTGTGTGTGTGTATCTATATATGTGTATATATATATGTGTGTGTGTGTGTGTATATATATATATATATATATATTATTTTTTAAGTCTTGCATTTAAATATTTAATAAAAGTATAATAATTATACATATTCTCATATTTAAAGTAAAAGATAAGTTTTTCCCCGCAAAATTTTAATTACTTCATTTTTCTTTAATGTTGATATAAAATCATGTCATTTTACATGGACATTGAAATATTTTATTTATGGTTGAGAGGGAGAGAAACGTTTTTACCACGTCTTTGTAATATAAAAGACAAATCTAGCCAACATAGTTAGAGTGCAAATTTTTATGATGTTTTTAACTAAAACTAACCAAATATATATTCATTTATGTTTTTCATTGACATTTTTTCAACTCAAGGTTTCACCACAATACTTTTAATTAAAACTAACCAAACACTTATACTCTTCTTTTGATTTTCTACATTGGACTTTATTTAGAGAATAATTTAATTTAATTTAATTTTAATAATAATATATGTCAACTCAAGGTTAATTAGTGAAAAAATTACAGATTTTCCTCAAATTGAACTGCAGAATATACCTCGCACTACAATAAGTCTAATTTAAAGTTAAACAAAGTCCTAACTCGCACTACAATAAGTATAATTTAAAGTTAAACAAAGTCCTAATTTACTTTCTTAGTTAAAATAAGAGAGCCACTGCCGTGGCAGTAGTCCCTGCCGGGGTCTGCCACAACCACAATGCAAACTCTTAGAATAAACAAGACATAGAATAATCAAGACATGTAGAAAAGAAGCCTAGAACCAGCAGTTTCAGAACAAGCAAGCCGTTGTTTCACCTTTCTTAATTATTTGTCGTTGGTGTCATTTGTCGATTGTATAAGCAGAAGAAAAATCGTACTTTAAGGCTTAAGCTTGTCGTGACATTATTATTATACAATAAATATTATGTTCATCAGGCGCATTGCCAAACTTATGGTTTAAACATTATATGATTTATGCTTACTCGCTTTCTCTCATATGATTTAAATATTTAACCCACGAAATAGAGATGGAACCAAATGTTTTTTTAAAAAGTTTAACCATCCGCAGGTCCGTTGTTCCTTGTGTTCTAGTTCTAATAGGGTTGGAAATGCGGAGGTAGAATCAATTAGTTATAGATACAAGCAGTGATTAAGCGATTTCCAACTCAGTTAAGCACATTGATAGCCAACTTAGATTCTAAACATTATGTTAGGAAGTCAAATCTCATAAGCTTGTGTAAAATATAATAATCTTTTAAATAATTGCAATATTTTAGGGAGGTGTAGCTAAAGACAGAGAATCACTGTGCATGACGGAAAACGTGGTTCAAGAAGTGTCGATTCTCGAGTAAGGAAAAATGTATGGCAACCCGAGGAAAAATGTATGACAACCGGGACAGTTCAGAGACGTGGCTAAATACAGAGAATAATGCATGACGGAAATGTGGTTGAACAAGTGTTGATTTTCGAGTGAGGAAAAATATATAGAAGGCAGAGGAAAAATGTACGACAATTGCGATAGTTCCTCATTGCAGAATTAAATACAGAGAATTACAATGCATGACGGAAATGTGGTTGAACAAGTGTTGATTTTCGAGTGAGGAAAAATATATAGAAGGCAGAGGAAAAATGTACGACAATTGCGATAGTTCCTCATTGCAGAATTATCTTCTGGGTGAGATATTTGAGCCAGAAAGAGAGCCGGGACATGCAAAAATAGATTTTTTTGTATGAAAGCGGATGAATAGCATTCAAAGTCTGAACAACACTCATAAACATGTTATAAAGAAATTCAAAGTATGGTTTGGCAGTACAGCAGTTCGTATATTTCATAATGGAGAGTGGAAATTGCACAACATGGCAACCCTCACAGATCTTTCCTTGTTTCTTTCTCTTGTTGTTGCTTCGGGTAAAGCTGGGCGTTGCAGTAAATATTTCAAAATTACAAATTAAATTATTTGAAGATTTTAGAAATATAATATTGATTTGATTAGTTTTAATTAGTTTAAAATATATTTGTGAAAGGGAAAAATTATTTCAAATAATAAAAAATTTTAAAATAATTTCTTAACTCCAAATTTCCAAGTGTTATTGAGTAATAAATATCCTGTCAACCTATTATTTAAAAAATTAATATTACTAACTTGTATTTTAATAAAATTCATTGCTGAATTAAATGCATATAAAAAGTTAATATTACTAACTTGTATTTTATAATAAAATTCATTGCTGAATTAAATGCATAATTCAATAGAAACGTTGATTAAAAGCATCTTTGTTAAATCTATTTGTTCCTGCGGCAACTACACTGTTAATATCATTTCATTTTAGGAAAAGTAAAAAACAGCCGATGCCGGACAACACAGATAACATCGTTTCATTTCAAGAAAGGTAAGAATCAGCCCGCTAATGTCTGACCGACCAGTTTGTACAGGATTAAATTCGGAAATTGAAAACACAATAACTTGAGATTAGCTTGTGATAGTGAGATCTTCAATTTAGACATTAGTTAAGATTAAACAATCTAGGATCTGTGAATGTGTTATTTGACCTCAATAAAAAAATTGAGGGCCGATAAAGAAGTTACGCCGGCGAGCCGCAGGCGGTATGTCTTTCCAGGTTTCAATGTAGGGCGAACATTGGCTGCTGGTAGCATTCCAAGTTTTACTATTCTCTACCGAGCAGTTGTATTTTCCTCGGCCCTCTATCAGCAGAGACTGCAATATCAACCCACAAATTTGCGTTTGTTCGTTGAGTTTCAATCAATCGGGATTTCAAATAGGAGTAGCAGGGAGACAATATATATACTTAAGTTTCCCCAACCCAGACAAAAGGATTGGATGAGAGGCCCACAGCCTATTGGTACGTACTAGTATGCCACAGTCATCGAGGATGATGGTCAGTAATTTTATAATATATACATATTTACTAATTTTGAAAAAATAATAAAGAACTTTTATATATATACATATATAAATTTTGAACAAATAATAAGGAAAAGTGGTCTTAAGAGAGTTACATTTTTCATTTTTAAACAAACTCAACCCTTTTATTACATTTCTTCGGATGCGCACACAGACCTTGATATTGAAAAAATAAGCACTCACAGACAATAATTTTGAAAAACAAAACTAACATGCGGTCTGACAGAGAAAGGTAGTTTTGAGAAAGGATGGAAGCCTCATGGAGAATCTACGTGAATAAATTTTATTTTATTGAATGAAAATACCAATGCAGAAATCAATCAAAGTTGTTCAATACAAGAGGCCGAAAGTTGTTCAGGTTTGTTTCTTGAAAACTTAAGTACAGACTGAATCAAAATCGTTAAGATTTGTTGGTTGAATTTCAACACTGCTATTTACTCTTACCTGTTCATTTGTTCGGAGACAATGCAAGTTTCTTTAAAGTTTCTCTATATTATGGATTTCAAAGAGAAATCACACTAAATCTTTATTGATTCTTCTATAATCTATATTCATTTAGCGAGAAATTTAGAAGAGCTCTGGCGAAATATAGAAAACTACAACCCAAGCAATAATTGTGGTTGTTCAACTACAACCCAAGCAATAATTGTGGTTGTTTGAACTTTGATGTACCTTCATCCCTTCATAACGGACTTGATTATGAAGTTGACGCAATCATTTGCAAAAATTTCCAAATATGCATATGATCCAAAGATGAAATTAAAATATTATTAATTGTGAGCTGTGATGGTTCACCGTCCAGATCAAAGTAAATAAATAAACCTACATTCGTCACCGTGACTTAATGATCATAACTGTTTGCTGAAATTAATTTTGATCTTTTAAATATGTGAAAGTCATGATCAGGTCTAACCTCGAGAGCAGATGAATAAACAAAGAAATCAGACAAACTGTGTTTCATAAAATAAAAACATACAGGCTTACAGTAAGTCGGCCCTCTGGTCCCAGTGGATAAAGAATCCCACTGTCTACCGATCCACATGCACAGAAATGACCATCATAAACTTTAGTGTTTTCATCATAATAGGAGCAATATCGTACTGGAAATCTTAGTAGAGAGGATAAAGATTCATGGAAAGCCCACCAGGGCGGAAGAATATTATTAAACAGTCACTCTTCTCGTTGGCAGGCTCCAAAGCTACCCGAATACAATGCCATAGGCAGATAAACTTAGACCCTGGTGCTGACTAGAGCCAGATCAGCTAACGGACACTCAGTGTAGTGTAAATATGCCGGTAGAGCTACATACTATACCTATATAAGTAAACAGGGGAGAGAAAAACGAATCCGATATACATGGACACAGATTTCAGAGAAAAACAGAGAAGCGGTTCAACCTTAAGCAACCATAAAATGAATGTTACAGATCATTATGTGCGTCCTTAATCAACCAACCTTAAAACCCAACACAAAATAGATGGAGATTTGAATTTGCAATTCAAATTGCCTGTTCTGGATCAGGTTCTTTAGCCTCGGCGGAGTAACACTAAAAGGAATAAATGACTCCGTTCCTTTCCCACGCTCCCTAATTTACATAAAGAACCCAGTTCTTATCTACGGGAATGGATTTTATATTATTTGGGGATATGAGAATATGCGGTATATTATCGGTTTGACTAAAAAACAGAGCAGTATCTTGAATTTCAAGACATCGAAATCGGCCTTATTTAATCTAATGTCTTTGTTGCCAGTCTCTTTCGAGTCTATCATCAAATAGGAATCACACACTATACTTGATTACAGAGAGGATGCGCGTCACTATACCAAAATGGAATATTAAGTAGCTTTTCGAACCCAGAAATTGTGGTTATGACTATTTGCACAAGAAAACTATTTGAACCTTAAACCAGCTATGAATGTATAAAAGCGTCAGAAATGGAAATACTACCATAGCCATCTGCATTCCCTAACACTACAAATTTTAATCCCGAAGTTCTCTGTAAATCCTTCATGAAATTAGGAACTATGGTCTATGATCTCATATCTTGCTGAATCAATCAACACGTAAGTAACTGAAACTCCCCCAAAGCGTGGTTAACACAACGATGCAGTTAATGAGTGGGTATCTGGGATTGTATTTTCATTATCCACTTTTAAACGTGATTCATAGCCATCATAATAATTCACAAAAATTAAAAGTATATTCACAATTAAAACTGATGTAAAACTCCCACCATCTACCTTCAATCATTACCATTCATTTATTTTCCAGTAAAAAAAATTTAATATGAATTTTTCGGAGTAATATTTCTTCGTTTACAAAAACGAAAAAGTTACAAAAATGAAAAAGTTATCGTATTAAGATCTTTTGTGGTCATTAATTTTGCCATAAGAGATTTGAAAAAAAAACTGGAATATGAGGATATTTTTTGCAATACCAACCGTTAAATCTGGAATATTTCTTTGGGTTTTTCTTGTCAACGATGCTAAGCATCTTCAAGACGAAACGCTAAAATGGGTAAATGAAAGATTATTTATTAAGCACACAAAGAAAGATAAATAGATACCGATATAGAGAAAGTAAATAGAATTCACTTCCTAATTCTGCTCTGAATAGTAAATTGAATTCACTTACTAATTCTGCTCTGAAATGTATTGCAGGTTTAATTTTCCTATAATTATCTGGTTCACTCAACTTCCCATGTCTCCATTTCAACTGGATTGAATGAAGCGAACCTGTGGATTATTCTCATGGTATCTGGCTCACTCAACTTCCCATGTCTCCATTTCAACTCCATTGAATAAAGTCAATGGAAGCGAACCTGTGGAGTATTCTACCATGCGAGGATCTTCTCTTACATATAGGGAGGCAAAACAAAGCATTCCTCATATAAGGGGCAGAACGAAGCATCGCTCATTCCCTCGGCAAGTGACTGAGTAGACATCCCTGCAACTACCAGGAGTTCAAAGTCAGTAAGGCAAAGCAAAGGCTTCACTTGAATAAAATGAAGGAATTCAAAGTCAGGAAGGCAAAGCAAAGGCTTCACTTGAATAACATGAAGATGTGAGGACGTGCTTGCCAGGTGTAAAACATGAAGTCCAGATGTCATAAAATTCACAGACGGTCGAAAGTTGGAGGCTTTACAGATTGAAACTTATATATAAGGTTGAATATTTTACATATGGCATTTTTGAAGTTTTAAACTTGTTATCCTATGTTTTATCAAAATTATACAGTCTCCCCTGCAACAAGTGGCATTAAGCAAATTGACATATAGATCAACTACGATACAGGCGATTAGGTATTGGGAAGGTACCTTAAGGGAATAATATTCCATAGCAGCAGTGCTCACTCTGCCCTTTCCAGTCGGTCCTCTGCACTCCGTATACTTGCGAGGACGCTGGAAGTAAGAGAGAAATTAACAAACAAAACGCCATTAACCAAGAAAATAATTAATGAACCATTGAAACAGATTACAATTGAAATCAAAATTACCCCAAAAGATAAGCACATCCCCAGAAGTGTTGGGACGGAGTTGCTAGGTACCTTGAAAATATGAATCAACTCTTTGCACTCAGTGCTCTGCCCAGGAAACAGGAAAGAGCAAATAAATAAACGAAGAACTATTATTGCAGAAAATGTAGAAATATTCCATGAATTGTTTAAACTAAAACCGGAGAAATTAAAGATTTCAATCCATCCATTCAGCATAGCAATGGAAATTGTGTCGATCAATTTGGCTTACAGAATCACCTTTCCTTCAGAAATTAGGAAGGTACCTTAATGTGGTAGCGAGCTACTTGAGAGGTGGCAGACGGTGGCAGACAGTGGTAGCCAGCTGCGTGAGAGGTGGCAGCTATATAATAAACTTTGCATGCACCTAAGTTTCATGTTTGTCACCATAATTTTCCAGACTATGGATAAAATACAAATTGGAAATGGTATATAAAATGACATGGTATATAAAATGACAGAACTTTGGTTAAAATAGTATTGCCACAATTTTCTTGCATCGGGCCACGTGAAGTCTGCAATAAGAGGTACAATGCGCTTTCAGAGTTAAAACTTTGGATAAAATTTAAGTGAACAAAATTGCTACGATTAAACTTTGGTTAAAACACAAGAAAACATAAAAAAAACGGTCAACAGATGGATTAATAGGCGGTCAAACGTTCGATCGAACGCTATAGTCCGGGCAGGGACTAATAATGCATATATAAAAGTGGTTTTATTTTTATACTTTTCCTTGGATAATTACAGCCAAACATTGACATCAAGTGGAAAATCAAGTAGTTAGATCGAGACAAAGTTTATAGTGCTAAAAATCTCTTGAGGATTTGGATGTTGTGATGTTATCCAATGTTAATTTCGCTAACTTTGGGAATGAAGAAAATTTTGTAACCCCTTTCCATAATGAGACCTTGGAGGTTGGGTTAATTAAAAGTAACACCTCCCATCAACTTAGGAAGTCTAAGGGGGTGGGACAGAGCATTACAATGTTTGATTGTATTCAAGGAGAAATTTAAGAAAAGAGTATGAAAATATAACAAATTTTTAAACATGAACTATTTTAAATAATCGAGTAAATTAGGACTATGTTTACCTTCAAATTGGATCTATTTGGCTAGAGGCACATTCTACATGAGATGTGTAATTCTTTCTATGCTTAATCTTGAGTTGACACATGTCCATTTTAAAATAAAAAATAAAGTATTTTCTAAATAAACAAACTATGTATAAAACCAACATATTATAAGTATTTGGTTAGTTTTAATTAAAATCATTATAAATTATCAATAATTCCACTCTCAACCTGGTTTCTTGGTTAGTTGTTGTGTTACCTAGTATGTGTAATTCTTTCTGTGGTTAACCTTGTGTTTACACCTGTCCTTTTTAAAATTAAAATAATTTATTTTCTCAATAAGAAAACAATGCCGACTATAATAAAAAACAACAATGAATCTACATATTTGGTTAGTTTTTAATTAAAAACGTTATAAAAGATCCCACTCTCAGTGTGCTGGTTCAATTAGTTATTGATATTACATGAACATGCAAAAATTATTGCACTCTTTCTTTTAGCCATAAAGTCAATATTCCAATATACACTTTGAGATAACATCATTTTATATCAACATCAATTAAGGACAAAGTAATTAAAAGTTTGAAAAAAGAATTTGTATGAGGAAGATTTATAATTATTATATTTTTAAAAATATTTCAATGCTAAAAAAAATTGTTCTAATATCTATGTTAACTAGTTCATTTCATGGGCCTGGAGTATGCCCTAAAACTGCTTATGGTTGGCTAAGAGCTCCTCTTCTTGGGGTGTACTGGTTATCAGCCCAAGAACTAGAAGCATCTGGCATGAGTGAAAGCAAGCTTGCTTTGCCCCCTTACTAACCACCACCAGTGGCTAGTTGGTTATTCCAGGTGGCATGGTTTTCCTTGAATAATAGTGATGAGTCAACCAAATTTTAAGGATAGCAGCCAATGATGATTGTCCTCACTGCTCGTTTGATAACTGAGTTATGATAGGTCGTTATTCTAGGTGGCATGGTTTTCCTTGAATAATAGTGATGAGTCAATCAAATTTTAAGGATAGAAGCCCAAAATGACTGTCCTCACTACTCATTTGATAATGAGTTTGATAGGTTTTCCCATCGGGTAAAAAAAAAACAACCTAGTTCAACGTCATAAATATAAAAAGAGAAAATAAGGGGTGTGTGGTGGCTATAACAAAATATTACAAGTTGATATATATATATATATATATATATATGAGATCTATTATGTGATTAGGGACTTACCAGATTTATAATTAAAATGAATATAAATGTACATCTAACCTCCAGGGGGAAAGGCTCAAGGCTCTGCAGATGCTGAAGACGACATCCATGGCCCTGGTTTTGATGGCCATGACACTAACGCCTGGCTTGCCTGACCTCTACCTTCACCCCCTATCTCTCTGCAACGTACATACCTCCAGATCGCAGTTACCTAGCTTACAGTGGCCTTAATGGGTAGTTTACCTGGTTTAACCTTCGTCCTGTTTACTCTCCTCGACAATTGTAGCTCCTCCAACCGTTCACTGTCGGTTACAATGGAGTTAGACGATGTTGACTACGAGGTGGACCCTCATCCTCAACAGGTTATCTGGTCGCACCATCGAGCCATGTCGGGCTCTGGCCCTTTTGTTGCCACCATGCGCCCACTGTCAGCTGCTCTGTCCGTTCAGGGTTGTCCGGGTCCTTCTGTAACCCAACCTCCACCCTCAGTTCAGATTGACGATGCTCCTGGTTTGGACTGCCCCCCGTTATCTCCAGCTACCCTAAACCTGCTTGGAACCTGCCTTCAGCCCTCACCCACCTTTGACGCCCCCTTACCACACCTCCCCCATATTTCTACGCCCCATTGTACACCCTCCACCTCCTGCATTCCTTCATATGAGCCTCCTCCCCTCATTAATCCTGCCTCTCAAGTGCAACCCTAAACCCCGGAGGTTCAAACCCTAATACCCCCATTCGTTTTGGCTACTTCAGCTCCCCAATCCCTAATGCTAAATCTACCCCATCCACCCCACAAACAGTTAATCAAGGCTGTCATGGTCTTCTCAAGGATTACCTGACTACTCGCCACTCAGACAAACCCAAGAAAGGCAGGTGCCTTAAAACAGTGAACAAGGACATCAACCTAACTCTCGGCAAGGACATTCCAAAGGGCGAAGTTGCAAAGACTACAAAGAAGGTTCTGGTGGGTTGAGTGCAGGGCAAGAACTACTCAGTAGATCGTCTTCGACTCTGGATCTCAGAGATTTGGGGCTCCCTACTCAAAGAATTGCCCATCATCAGGGTACTGGCTCGTGGGTGGTTTGCCTTGCATTTCCATAAGGAAGAATACACTAACTAGATATTATCCCGATTCTGGCACATCGAGCTAGCTTCGATACTATTAAAAAGATGGGATCCTTTATTTGATCCAGAGAGGGAACAGATGGGCACTGGGCTGATCTAGGTTTGTTTGCCGAGCCTTCCGATGCAGTTCTGTTCCCCTGTAGTCTTCAAGTGCATTGGATATGCTCTTGGCACCTACTTAGAACACAATCAATCGTTCGAAAAGACAGGAATCATGAAAATGATGTGTATCCTGGTACATCTGGATACCAAGGAGGGACTAGAGGAAAAGATAACCCTCCATTGGATACATTTCTCGCGTCGTCAAAATTTAGACTATGAAGGTGTGCCTTTTCGGTGCATAAGATGCCACAAGGTCAGCCATCTATTCAAGGACTATTCACTACTCACTCCTACTTCACAGGCGGACACAAGGGGAACAAAGCACGACCAGCCGGAAGACCCGATTGTGGACGAGCAGCCCTCAAGTCAGGATCACTCAAAGGATGCAGATGGAGTCACTGCCCAACCAACCAGTACTCCACTGATACCACCTATATCCCCTCCATTGACTCGATCCTGCCTGTTGTGGAGGCTGCTCCTACAACGGGTACTGCTCCTCTTTCTTTGCCCTCTGTTCTGATTTTTAATCAAATAAATGCATCTTTAATTCAATATGCCTCCCTCTCGTGCATGAATACCACCATTAACTGTGAGCTCGATCCCCCATCCCCCGTTTTCTCTACCACCCCGCCGACAATACAAGATCTGAGCCCTCTCCTTCACCCCTCCCACTCCCCCTCTGCCTCGGGCTCACACTCCTACAATCTCTGATCCCGGCAATTGATAAACCCAAACTAGCTAGGTCTCGGCATCCCCTCCCCCGAGAAAAAACCCTCCAGAGGCAGGCCATCAAAGATCTCCAAAGCCATAAAAACCGGAGGGGGCAGATGTGGCACAGGGATGCCATAACACCATTGAAAGGGCACTTAGAGCATCTGAAACCCTTGACACCATTCCCTGATGATTTGGCTCTCTTTCAATTGTAGGGGCTTGGCCAGCCCCCCAAAAAAATTGGCCCTCAAGCGACTCTTGCATTGTACTCCCTGCGACATGATTCTTCTTCAGGAAACCCTTGGGCCATCTGAACAGATTATTAAGATCCTGCAAGCCATCTTACCCGGCTAGCACTTCCAAGCCCTGGATGATGTAAGTAGATCTGGGGGTTTAGCCATTGGGATAAATCCTCAAACAATAAGGATGATATCTTCTTGGGGAGGCCAGGGATTCCTCGGCATGGACAGATTTGCATCATTAATATCTATGCCCCAAACCAAAACAAACTTTCTTTTTGGAAATCCTTTCTAGAAAATCACTTGATCAACAATGCCACAATTCTAGGGGAAGACCTAAATTTCTCCATTGGACATGAGGAATCCTGGGGGCATCACACGCAGCTAGACCAACTCTCTGATTAGCTGAGCTCCCTCCTGGAACAATATGGGCTCATAGATGTGCCCATGGATAAGAAGATGCCAACATGGCATAATAGACGTACTGGAGAAGTTGCCCTTGGTAGAAGGCTGGACAAATATCTCATTCAAGAATACCTACACCATACCCTTGCCATCTATAGGTAATGGGTTGGCTTGGGGGGTATTTCGGATCACTCTCCCATCTTCTTGGAAGTGGCTGGCTATTCCAGAAAACCCAGGGCACTTGGCTCTTCAAATTTAACTCTACTTGGTTAAAAGACCCTGATAATATTAAGCTAGTTACGGATTTCTGGCAAGCCCAGCCACCTTTCAGGGATTAGAGGAAGGCTGTAGATTTTTGTAGCAACCTAAAACAACTCAAGAGATTAACTATTGAATGGACAAAAATGAAAAAAGCTAGGGATGACCAAACCCTTGTGGACATCGAAGCTCAGTTGGCCTCCTTAACGGATGTTAGTGGGCTTGGCTACTTATCCATCGAAGCAAAGCTACATCTTGTTGATTTGGAGACTCAGAGATCCAAGATCCTCCTTAATCGGGAAGAATTGTGGAGACTCAGAAGCAGAGCAATCTGGCTCCAAGCGGGGGATGGTAACACAAAATTCTTCCATAAATTTGCCAATGGAAGAAAAGCCAGCAATACTATCTGGCAGATGCCCTTGGATCAGGACCAGATAGCCAACACTCACTCTCAGCTCGCCCTTCTTGGTATCTCTCACTTCAAGCAGCTCTTCAAAGCCCCCCTTGCCACCTCTATTGCTGAAATCATTAACATTGCTGGCCATTTCCCTGGGTTTGTGGAACCGGATGGGATGGAGGATCTTATAAAATCGGTATCCATGGGGGAATTAGAAAGCACTCTCAAGTGGTTCAAGAAGGACAAAAGTTCAGGGCCAGATGGTTGGCCTGTGGAATTCTTTATTTCTTTCTTTGATATCATTAAACTAGACTTGCTTAGAGTGGTGGAAGAGAGTCAGACTCTAGAATGCATATATGCCCCCATAAATTCCACATTTATTACCCTCATTCCCAAGACTGACTCCCCTACCTCCTTCAATGACTTTCGCCCTATATCCCTCTGCAACTGTCTCTACAAAATTATTGCCAAGATTATAGAAAATCGCATCAAGCTGATCCTTTCTGAACACATTACTCAGGAACAATTCGCCTTTCTCCAAAATAGACATATTCATGAAGCCATAGGTTCTGCCCAAGAGGCCCTCCACTCCATAAAACTGAAAAATCTAAAAGGGGTGGCACTCAAAATTGACCTCTCAAAGGCCTTTGACAAGGTGAGCTAGTTATATCTAAGGATGATACTCACTCACCTGGGCTTCCCTCCGAAGTTCATCAGATGGATTATGGGATGTAAAAAATCAATTTATTTTGCAATCCTTATAAATGGGTCAACTTCCCATTCCTTTCAAGTGGAGTGGGGAATCAGGTAGGGATGCCCCTTATCCCCCCTACTATTCCTTGTGGTTATGGAAGGCTTGAGTAGACTGATTGCTACTGAGAAGCGAGCTGGGAGAATCTGAGGCCTCAAGATTACTGACCAATGCCTTTTAACTCATCTACTTTTTGTTGATGATATACTCATTTTCCTTAATGGGGGTATTCAAGACATCATCACTCTCACAGAGATATTAAAACTTTTCAATGATGCTACAGGAATGGAAATAAATAGGGAAAAATCCACTATATCCTTCTCTGATTGTACTCAACAAGAAACTCAACTAGCCCTTCAAAATTTCCCCTACCAAATTTTGGCTCTACAAGATGGTCTAAAGTATTTGGGATTTAGGATTAAAGCAGATAGCTACAAGATAGCATATTGGACCTGGTTAATCTAAAAGGTGGAAAAAAGATTAAATATCTGGAGTCATCACCTGCTATCCAAAGCTGGAAGACTGGTACTCACAAAAGCAGTACTAGAAGCAACCCAATCTTTTGGATGTCCTTGGCCAGGATACCCTTGGGGATTCTGCATAAGATCCAACGAGCTTGCAGCCATTTCCTGTGGAAGGGACAAAAATAAGGAAAGCCTTTTGCGTGGGTCAAATGGAACTGGATTACGATCCCCAAAAAATGGGGCGGTTTGGGTCTAAAGCATCTCCCGGCTTTCGCACATGCTATGGCTGCTAAACTAGGTTGACTCCTCTTAAAGCACAAGAGTCTTTGGTCGGAGGTGGTCATCCACAAATACATTTGGCCTAGTACTTTACTAGACTGGGTAAGGAGACCTACATGGAACAGGAAAGGTATTTCAGTTATCTGGAGGGCAGTAATCAACACCCTTCCCATCATTAAAAGGGGCCTTATTTGGAGGATTGTGAATGGGGAGTCAGTTCGAATCGGGATTGACCCATGGATTGGCAGTGGGAATGCTTACCAACTCCCACGGGAACTAATCGCACTTCTAAACCACATTGGTGTCCTATTCATATCACATCTCGAAGACCCTCATAACTCTACCATCTTCCAACAAGCTTGGCACACAGGCGAGGCATGGAATATCGCAGATCAATGGAAAAGAAAGTGGAGATTTTTTCTGTAGACTTTATCAGAATCCCATGTGCGCCTAAAAGAAGAGGAGGATGAATTGATCTGGGGATTTACTAAGAATGGGCACTACTCCTCCAAGCAAGGGTATGATATCATACATGCTGAGCACAAGCCGGATAGACTGATGAGCTGGTGGAGCCATCTTTGGAAGTTAAAAGCCCCTCCGTGCACAAAATTACTGATGTGGAACATCATAATGGATAAAACACCTACAGGAGAAAATATCAGAAAACGGGCTTTCCCAAGTCCAACTTGGTGTGTCTTATGCCATGCCGAGGAGGAATCAAATCATCATTTATTCCTCACTTGCCCCACCTCCCAACTACTCTGGTCTCAAGTCCCGCACACACTAAATATCAAGCATTCCTGGAGTGGGGTGGGATAGATGGTGGGAAGATGCAACTGAGCCAAGATCTAGGAATCTGCCGCTTCTGCTCAATTGGCACATATGGATGTGCTGCAATAACATCATTTTTAGGGGCCGAAATATAATCTGGTCCCTGATTCCTCCAAAAATTTATTCGAGCTATGGGGATCTCCTGTTTGAGGAACAAGTCTTTAGAACTCGGAACATCACACAGGAATAGATTGACAAAGCCCACCCCTCGGCATACTTTGATGGGGTTGCACAAGTACAAGGATGTGGAGGAGGCATTATACTTCATCTATCAGACACTCATTACTTTCACATTTGCATGGGGTTGGGCGAGGGTACAAATAATTATGCAGAGCTGATTACTCTCCAACATCTTTTACATTTTACCATCCTCAAACAGTGCAGACACATACAAATTTTTGGAGATTCCAAAATAGTCATAAACTGGTTCAACAACACAACAACTTGCCATGCATATACTCTCAGAACTATTTTGGATGATATTGTTTTACTCAAAACACATTTTGATCACATTTCATGCACTCATATTTACAGGGAACTTAATGAAGGTGCAGACAACCTATCGAAAGAGGCAAAGCATAGCCCTCAAGGAGAATGGATGATCACAGAGTACACACCTGAGCGGACCTACCAATTCTTCCACAGACCATATATGGATCAGGAACTTTGGAGGGCAGACAGGCCCTAATATCAGCAGTCTTTATTTGTCTTTTTTTACAGTTTTTCTATTATGTAATTATCATATTTTGGCAACAGAACAGCGATCACCAATGGTGAATTTTTGAACATGTAATTATTTATATATGTACAACAAACACTAGCACACCCAAAAGGGTCTTTTTTGTAGAATTTACAGTTCATAACTTCAAACAATTGACTACGGTCACAGTATTTGCATATATCTATGGCATTTACAACATGTAATTTTCAACAATTTAATAGAAATTACCATATTTTCTCCCAAAAAAAATGTACATCTAACTTAAATATTATAAACCATCAAAATTAAATGAAAATGAATACAATTAAGTAAAACAAATGCTTACAGGATAATAACATATCTTACATTAGCATAGAAAAATACAACAGGATAACACTGGATAAAGGAGTGGATTTTACAGTAGCATAGAAAAATACAACAGGATAACACTGGATAAAGGAGTGGATTACATTATTAGGTTGAAAATGGCCAAATCAAATTGAAAGGAGAAGTACATAAAAATACAACCAGTAATTGCGCAAACCTAACACTGAATAAAATACTATCTTATATTACCATGTTGAAGATGCTGGAATCAGATTGAAAGAAAACTTCTTCTGGCTTCAAATTTAATCACGGCATTAAATTTGGACTGTACTAAACGTTTAGCTAAATATTTAATACGATTTTTCAAAGCATTGAGATGTTCGAGAATTCACAATCCTCTTCTCTCTGGCTTTAGCGTATCCAATATTATATACTTCTATGATAATTTATATGCTGTAATACCATCCAGAAATCTACTTTTACAACCAGCAGCATATATAATACCACCATCTTCTCGGCCGAGCTACAATCCATTATCACATCCATATAACTTTCTAGCTTTACACATCTTAGCTAAAAGTATAGTTTAATGGTTACTGGAGTATGAGATTTGCAGTCAAATTGATCCGTCCTGCCCTTTTCCCTTATCTTCTTCCTCTGCAAGGAGTTGGTCAGGGAAAAGGAAATTGTTAATGGCGAAGTTGCGCTTGTCTATATGAGAGCCTGCAACAGGCAAACCATATTCCTGCAGTAACAAGTCCAATCTCCACTCAGGCATCACCTCATAATCAGCCTTACTATATGTGGGATAATGTAAAGGCATACGATGGAAAACCGGAAATGTTGACTTCTTTGCTAATATTTCTTCAAACCTCTCCATATCTTGTGAACAAGATCAACGCAATTTCCAACTGGGCATTTTCCTATTCTTCATCTCAAGAAAAATTGGGAAAATTGCCTTTACTTCGCAATGGAAAGGCCATTGAAGTACCGTTGCTGTTGTTCTCAGCTGGGACGCCTGCATTGCCATTGGTAGTGCCTCTGGCTGTGCTGACACTTGAGCCAAGCGAAGAAATAAAGGAAGATGATACCAGAAGCACTTCTCCAACAGAAGTCAGCTTCTTCTAATATATGGTGATGTTGAGCAGAAGCGATAGGATTCCTCATCTTGTTGGACTCATTCGCTGCAGCCTGCCACACACATCTTGTCCCCACACCCTCTTTGATCGATCTCTTTTTTTTACTGTATAAATTTATAAATTTGATAGCAGTTGTCTATAACGGGACTTTTTGAAAGTCTTTCCGGCGGGTTTTTCCGGTCGAAATCCGGCAGGAATTTATTGGAATCGCAAGTTTGATAGCTAGTTTCTGCACAATGAAAGCGTCCCAGGGGTTTTTCAGCGTGCTGAATCCAAATATGCAGTTAAAAACCATTTTAACTGCAACAAATCAAGATTTAACCTCAATTTCTTCCACCGGATTCCGTCACGGGAATCTCCAAAAGGTCGCATTATAGACAACTCCAATTTGATACCCTCTTTTTATATATAAATAAATGATTATATTTGTTATTATAACTTAAATTTACAATTCTAACTAATCTTGAATATATGTTGTACTTATTTTATATATATATATTTTTTTTTAAAAAGTCGGTTGCTATATATTGATTAAAAAAAGTAATAAGGCATAAAGGCGTACAAAATTTGCTTCAAGAGCATTGCATGTCCAAGGATAGAGCATGAGTTTCCTATCCCTGAGGTGATTTCTGAAAATTCTAACTACTAAAGAGCTAATACTACTATAGATCCGGACGAACTGATGACACAAAAATTTGCATTTGCAATACATAATTAGTCAATGGAAATATGACTGATATTTCTCGCTGTAGAGTCCTCGGGGTGCTGCTCTTCTTCCATTGGCTTCGCGCTTGAAGATGTTGATTTCTCCTTCTGCTTTGTTTCCAAAATTTCCCTTAGAATTACCAGCGACTCCTCGGCATGGATGCATCTGTTGTTGAGCCCGTTGAACTGCTCCTGTAGTGAGTGAACCCTGTGTAGAAACAAGTTCATTTCTGTACGGTATTTAGCGTGGAGATTTCTGAACTGCTCCTCGAATTTTGCTTCCACACTTCGAATCTGCTCAGCATGCCTAGCTTCCATATGTCGCACTTGATCTTCCAGAATGCGTTGTTGAGTTCTGACCTCGTCGAATTCAGCTTGGAGGTCGCGGCAGTGAAAACATTGCTCAGAGCGAGCCATTGCAAAAGGGGGATAGGTTCTAGGAGGAACAGATTCACAAGGATGGACTGTTGATTCCTTCTGACTGCAAGAGGATAAGGGCCGGGTAATAGTGCGCAGTTTATTGGCAGAAAAAGAACAGAGAATCGATCCCGCCGCCTTCACTTTCAAAGAGAGGTAGATAGGAAAAATATGAGAGATAGCGCGCAGAACTGAAAGATAATTTCTTGAAGATATGGGAGATGAGCGCGGGTTCTTGGCAGAAGAAAGACAGAGGGGCGAGCCCACCGATCTGATTTTCAGAGAGAGGTGAATAGGAAGAATCTGAAATCTTGAAAATAGGGGATAAGAGCCGGAAAGTTGAGAGTGAAGAAGGGGATCTGGATCTCTAGGTTTCCCTTCAAAGCTTTCCCTGAAAAAGACCGAAGGATTGATTAGAGAAAAGTTATGCAAAGGATAGAGAGCCGATACCAGAACAAACGGTCTCCGTCGTGGCTGATCCTGAGCGCTTTCTCCACTTTCACGGGGCTGCTCTTGGTCGCAGTGTTGATAGACAATAAAGTGCCTTCCTAGACTCGAATTTATGGATCGGGTCCAGCTGCAGCAACCTGGATTCTTATCAGAGATCCGATCCTCTGTGATAATTAGATATTTTCCTATATCTTTAGGACGATTGTCTGCGGTAGCAGAATCATTCCTCCGTCCTTCACTATAATTATGAAATTTCCTTGGGATGTCAGCTGATCTGAGGGCCGTATTCTGAGTGTGATTGCTTGAGATTTTCGAAATTTGCCCAAAGGCTGTTTTTGCCATTCCCTTCACGCGCTTGCTGAATTTGCGTGCTTGGGTTTTTCCCGAGTCGTCCTGGTTCATGGCAGAGGTTGGAAGAAGGCTCGTTGACTGTGCCTCAGTGTTCCTTCCTGTTGTCCAACTGCTTTATTAGCATGTTTATCCGCTTCCCCATTGTATGTGCGAAGGATATGGCAGAATCGGATTTTTTCAAAGTGATTGGTGAGGAGGCTGATGCGTTGAAGATGCTGTTGAAGACTACTGTTTGAGGATATCCTGTGATGGTTCATGTAGCCAATGATTATAGAGGAGTCTCCTAGAACAAGTGCATTTTTGATTCCCCTATTTTTTAGTTGCAGTAGTCCTTGATACAGAGCAAGAGCCTCGGCGTTATTATTTGTTTTGTTGTACTTATTTTATATTAATACTTAATATAAAATATTTTATTTATATTTTATATTGATTTTTTTATATTATTAATAATATTTTATATATATATTAATATAAAATATTTTTTTTATATTTTATATTGATTTTTTATTAATATATTATATATATATATATATATATATATATATTTATTATTTTAACAAAAAAATACTTTTTATGGATAGGCTTATATATATATAAATTTTAGATGAAAGCACATTTGTTGACTCTTTTTCTTTTCTTTTTTAATGAAGGGTTGTAGTGTATTACAGAGTTTGTTAGGTTGCATTGATTTTTAATAAATTTAAAGTGCCACAGGCTCCCACTCACCAATTTCCTAGAGATCATTCCAATTCTAATAAGTTCTTCCATGTTGAAATTATTCCAATTCTAATAAGCTACTCATCATTATTTATATCATTCATTTATATATAAGCAAAATTTATTAAGCAAAATGATCCAGTACTTTTAATAAATTAAAAAAATTAGATTAGCTGGCTCCCTGCCCACCAATTTCCTAGGGATTTGAGATTATTCCAATTCTGATAAGTTCCTCCATGTTGAGATTATTAACATTCATTTATAAATAAATAAATAAAAAAAAAAAAAAATTATTTAGCAAAATGGTCAATTACTTTTAATAAATTTAAAAAATTAAATTTCCTAGGGATTTGAGATTATTCCAATTCTAATAAGTTCTCCCATGTTGAGATTATTCTAATTCTAATAAGTTCCTTATTATTATTTATAACATTCATTTATATATAAGCAAATTTCATTTAGCAAAATAGTCGATTACTTTTAATAAATTTTAAAAATTAGATTCATGCCACATGGCTCTCCACCCACCAATTTCCTAGGGATTTGAAATTATTCCAATTCTAATAAGTTCCTCATTATTACCTATAACATTCATTTATATGTAAACAAGATTTATTTACCAAAATGGTCCATTACTTTTAAAATTTTAAAAATTAGATTCGTGGGCTCCACACTCACCAATTTCCTATGGATTTGAGATTATTCATTTTCTAATAAGTTCTTCCATGTTGCGATTATTCCAATTCTAATAAGTTTTTAAATATTATTTATAACATTCATTTATATATAAACAAATTTTATTTAACAAAATGGTCAATTACTTTTAATAAATTTAAAAAATTAGATTCATGCCACATGGCTCGCCACACACCAATTTCCTAGGCATTTGAAATTATTCCAATTCTAATAAGTTCATCCATGTTGACATTATTCCAATTCTAATAAGTTACTCATTATTTTTTATAACATTCATTTATATATAAGCAAATTTTATTTCAAAAATGGTCCAATACTATTAATAAATTAAAAAAAATAGATTGGTGTGGCTCCCCACACACCAATTTCCTAGGGATTTGAGATTATTCGAATTCTAATAAGTTCCTCATTATTATTTATAATGTTCATTTATATATAAGAACATATATAACAAGGTATTTTCTTATGTCTTCACTTTGGTGCAAATAAATTCCATCCATTTTGGCATTAAGATGTCCCTCAATGTGTTTAAATATCATATTGTCTACTCCATTCTTTTGCTCTTGCTAGAAGAATGTGGGCCATCATATTGTCTACTCCAATCTTCTGCTCTTGCTAGAAGAATGTGGGCTACAAGTTGTGAATGTTACATCTTCTTTGATTAATAACAAAGTTTTCCATACCATATATAACAAGGTATTTTCCTATAATCGTGGCAACAACTTACATCCCTGTCAACTTTACTACTATATAAACATACACATATTTGTATGCTGCTGTGGGTTTGATAGTGGCAAATTTAACGTGGACAACCTTTATGAGAATTTTGGGCATTTGATATTGGATCACGAGGCTGACTTATGGGACCTTGACTCTCGAGAGGAATATGTGTCGCCACACAAATGAGGAGTACAAGGTTTGACCAGCTTATGCCACGAATCTCCATGAGATCAATTATGTGTCCGCTATAAATTTAGCAGCTAAGTGTGTTTTAGATGTTAATGATTTGAAGTGTTCTATGGAAGATTTCTTTACTTTTCAAATACAAATGTATAAAAGTAGCTCAACGATGAATTTGGGCCGTCCTAGGTTTTCAATGTAGAATTAGTGTAGAGTTAGGTAAAGTCACACGAATGAATTTGTGCTCTAAAATTAATTAGCAATTATTCAATAACAAATCTTCAAATTGCAAGTTGATCTTATTAGTTTTTACTTTAAAGATTAGTATTGATATATTTTAATCACAAATCTAAGAAATGTTTAGAGTGATATAATTTCTTCTTGTGTATTTCTTTTAAAATGAAAAATTTGAAAAGAAAAGTTTGCATCTCAAAGATAAAATTGACAAAAAAATATAGCCCAAATATAAAATAATAACATTACTTGAAATGCTTAAAAATGTTTTAACCATGAAAATTTATTTCTTTTCATTGTACATATTAGTTGACATTGAAATATTTTACTTAATATGACATTGAAATATTTTACTTATGAAGTACATTGTTTATATTAATAAGTTCCATGATAAGTTCCTCCATGATTAATAAATTATGAAATTTAGAAATTATGGTTGATGTTTTGAAATGTATTTTTATTTTTAAAATTTGAAATGCATTATATTGTAAATTGATTATAAGTAAAATAGATGAAGTAAAAATATAAATTTGGTTTTTTTTTGGTTAAATTTAATTATCAATTTTTGAAATATATCATACATTAAAAAATTGTAAATTTATAGATTTAAAATTCCATCAATAATGTTTCACATGATAATTTTTTTTAAAATTAATATATTCAAATGAGATTATAGTAAATGAATTTATGAATTTACAAATGCTTATTTCGTTTCATTTTATTTTATATGAATTTATTTTTGAAAAAATCATTATCTATTATTCATTTGATTTTAAGATTTTGCACTATATTTTTGAATTTTTTTCATTAAAAAAAAAATAATAATTTATAGGGTTTATTAATCTAAGGATTCATATTCCTAGGGTATAATATTATTCATAGAGTTTATATTATTAATATTTAGGTTTAATATAAATCTATTGGGTTTTTAATCATGGTCAACCATGGTCCAACATCACATTGTGATAAACATTTTCTCAATATGAAAATCAACCAATGTCGCAATGTGACAACCATTGTCTCAATATGAAAATAAACCATGGTCAACCATGTTCTATTGTCGCATTGTGACAAAGATTGTCTCAACCATGGTCAAACATGGTCAATCATGTTCAACCATGGTCAAACATGGTCAATCATGTTCAACCATGGTCACATTGTGACAAACACTGTCTCTTGGTCCAATGTCACATTGTCCCAACCATGGTCATCCATTGTCAACCATGGTACAACATCGCACCGTGACACAAATGATCTCAATATGGAGATCAGCCATGGTCAATGATGCTCAACCATTGTCCAATGTCATATTGCGACAAATGTTGTCTCAATATGAAAATCAATCATGGTCAATCATATTCCAATGTCACATTGTGACAAATATTTATCTTAGGGTTTATATTACTTGGGTTTATAATATTTATCCCCTGGTTTATAATATTAATCCCTTGGGTTCAATATTATTCCCCTGGGTTTATATTATCAATCTATTGATTTTTAGTATTAATCCCTTGGGCTTATAGTATCAATCCATTTAGGGTTTATATACCTTGCATTTATAATATTAATCGCTTGGGTTTATAGTATCAATCCATTTAGGGTTTATATACCTTGCATTTATAATATTAATCGCTTGGGTTTAATATTATTATCTTGGGTTTGTAATACCTTTAGGTTCAATCATGGTCACATTGTGACAAAAACTATCTCTTGGTCCAATGTCACATTGTCACAACCATGGTCATCCATGTTCAACTATGGTCCAACATCGCATTGTGACAAAGCTTGTCTCAATATGGAGATCAACCATAGTCAAGATGGCCAGCCATTGCCCAACATCGCATCATGACAAACATTGTCTCAATATGAAAATCAATCATGGTCAACCATCTTCCAAAGTTGCATTGTGACAAATATTTATCTTAGAGTTTATATTCCTTGGGTTTATAATCTTTATCCCTTGGGTTTAATATTATTCAATTGGATTTATAATCCCTTGGGTTTATTATTCCCTTGGTTTTGTAATAATTATCTTAGGTTTATATACCTTGGGTTTATAATATTTATTCCTTGGGTTTATTATTCCCTTGGTTTTGTAATATTTATCTTAGGTTTATATGCCTTGGGTTTATAATATTAATCCCTTGGGTTTATATTATCAATCCGTTGGTTTTTAATCCCTTGGGTTTAATATTATTTCCTTGGGTTTATAATACCTTTGGGTTTTAGAATTAATCCCTTAGGTTTATTATTCCCTTCGATTTATAATATCAATCCCTTGTGTTTATTTGGTTCATATTCCTAGTGTATAATATTATTCATAGGGTTTATAATATTAATCCTAGCATTTAATATAAATCCCTTGGGTTGACAATCATGACCATCTATGGACAACGATCTTCTAATGTCACAATGTGCCAAAGATTTTCTCAATATGAAAATCAACCATGATCAACCATGGTCCAACGTCAGATTGTGACAAACATTACCTCAGTATGAAAATAAATGATGGTAAATCATGGTCAACCATGTTTATTTTAGGCTTTATTTTTCTCAATATGAAAATCAGTCATGGTCAACCATATTCCAACATCGCATTATGACAAATATTTATGTTAGGGTTTATTATATTTATTTTAGGTTTATGTTCCTTGGGTTTATAATATTTATCCCTTCGGTTCAATATTATTCCCTTGGGTTTATAATATTTATCTTAGGGTTTATATACCTTTTGTTTATAATATTAATCCCTTGGGTTTAATATTATTAGCTTGTGTTTATATTATCAATCCATTGGGTTTTTAATCCCTTGGGTTTATAATATCAATCTCCTTAGGTTTTATATACCTTGAATTTATGATATTAACCCTTGGGTTTATAATACCTTTGGATTCAAGCATGGTCAACCATGGTCACAATGTGACAAAGAGTATCTCTTGGTCCAACATCACATTGGCACGATAATGGCCATCCATGGTCAACCATGGTCCAACGTCACATTGTGACAAAGATTGTCTCAATATGGAGATTAACCATGGTCAATGATGGTCAACCACTTTCTAATGTCACATTGTGACAAACATTGTCTCCACATGAAAATAAGTCATGGTCAACCATATTCCAATGTTGCGTTGTGACAAATATTTATCTTAGGGTTTATAATATCTATATTAGGGTTTGTATTCATTGGGTTTATAATATATATCCCTTGGGTTTAGTATTATTCCCTTAGGTTTATAATATTGTATTGGCATTATGGCACAGGTGTGATGCTATGGTACAGGTGTTGTCCTTGATGGCAACTCTCTCTGATAACAGATCTCAGTTCAGACTACAAGAATGAAGAGAAAATTCATATACGCAGGTTCATTAAGATCAAGTCGCGTATACACGCAGGTTTGACTTTATAAAAGTGCGTATGCGTATACAAGCACTTTCATGCAAAGAAAAGCGCATATATGTTGGAAAACTTACCTTTGGTCCATGGTAGTTAGTCCTTGGAATTTGAACCTATGGTTTTGGACCATGGTATCTCGACAGACGTGTTGATCCCTAGTATTGAGTTGATGGTATTGTGTTACTATGGTTTTGGACCGTGGTATTGTGAAGGGCCTAAGGCTATAAAAGGAGAAGAAGATCATTAGGCAAGTGCATTGAAAAAGTCTTGAATATCTGATGAAGAAAGAGATCTAGTATTGGGTTTCTGGGTTGATGATGCATTGCTTGATCTGAGCTAAGAAGGGATCTCACCGGTCGATGGAAGACAAGATCTAAGGATAGATCAGGATCAAATGGTTTGAAATAAACTATCTTTATATGGTTGATTATGCTTATTCTAGATCTGCATACTGACGCATGTTATGTTCTGAGTATGACTGATGTCTGATACAGCTGCAAAGTTATAAGAAAATATTTTTAGATCTGTACGCAGGTTGGCCTTGGAAAAAGTGCGTATGTACGTGGGTTTGATTCATTGTAGTAGCGTATACCTTTTGAAGTTTGATTTTTGAAGTTGCAGTTGGGTCTGATTGTTATTGCAGAGTTCTGTTGTCTACTCTATGTTCTGGTGACTGGGTTGTTGACTGGGTTTCAGTGTTTCAGTGATTCAAAGATTGATGATGCTAGTATTGATTGTTTTTGTGCTTCAATGATCTTTATGGGTCCAGTATGAAAATTGGATGAATCGTGGTCTTCAGATTGTAGTGTTGTGCTTCAGAAGTATCCAGTCTGAAAATGTATGAAACGTGGTACCTGGAGGAGAAAAGATTGTAGGCCGACACCTACGTACTAGTATCTTAGCTAGTACAAGAGCAAAGGGGGTTGGAGCTCCCTTCCAGGAGAGTCTGGAAAACGAGAGAAGGTTGTAGCCTTCTGCAGGTTGTAGCCTGCGTATTGGTATAAGGCTGCACCAGTACAAAAGATTGTAAACTGAAGTTTCTTATTAAGAAAAGATAGAGACGACTTGCAGCAGGTGGTTTTCACCCACATTGGGTTTCCACCTTATATCATGGTGTTCATGTGTGCTTCTTGTGTGTGATGATCTATTCTGTTTACTGCACTTGCTTACTGTTCATATGGTTAATGAAGATCTGATGCCTAACTAAAGACTCATATTTAATGGATTAACTGAATCATAATTATTCTGGATATACGCTAGTTGCTTTAGACACAGTAGCGTATACACGCGGGTTCACTTAATTTAAGTAGCGTATATGTATCTAAGTATGGAAATGAAAAGTATTATTGATTAAATAATACTGATTCACACCCCCCCCCCCCCTCTCAGTATTATTTCCAACATATTGACCTTAAGGTTTATATATCTTGGGTTTATAATATTAATCCCTTGGGTTTAATATTATTCCCTTAGGTTTATATTATCAATCCATTGGGTTTTTAGTATTAATCCTTTGGGTTTGTAATATCAATCCATTTAGGGTTTAAATACCTTGCATTTATAATATTAATCCCTTGGGTTTGTAATACGTTTCGGTTTTATAATTAATCCCTTGGGTTTATTATTCCCTTCGGTTTATAATATCAATCCCTTGGGTTTATTTGGTTCATATTCCTAGGGTATAATATTATTCATAGGGTTTATAATATTAATCCTAGGGCTTAATATAAATCAATTTGGTTTACAATCATGGTCATCCATGGTCAACGATGGTCTAATGTCACAATGTGCCAAAGATTGTCTCAATATGAAAATCAACCATGATCAACCATGGTCCAACGTCACATTGTGACAAACATTGTCCCAGTATGAAAATAAATTATGGTAAATCATGGTCAAGCATGTTCAATTTAGGGTTTATAATATTTATTTTAGTGTTTTTATACCTTGGGTTTATAATATTTATCCCTTGGATTAAATATTATTCCCGAGCAATGAGACACTATAGATATTGGAGACGGAGTGTTACACTAAAAAATGTCACCATGACTATTTACAGTTAGTATGGCTCAATCAACAATCATGCTACCCTCTTAGGCAAGTCTTATGCCTTTGCTCTCCATGTCAAACTCCAAAAAAGAGAGAAAGTCTTGTATAAATGTATTTATCTCTGGGGACGCAGGTTCTCTCAACCTTACCTGCGGGGAGGCTCCTAGTGTTCACAAAAGTTGCGTCCAAAGACGCTCTGTATGTAAAGGGACAGGTGCGTCCCCCTGTAAAGGTTAGAATGCGCAAGTTTCATCTTTAAAAAGTTACTTGTGGTCATTTCTAGAGCATTCTAGAAGGTTGTTCGACGTGTATTGGGCGCCTCCAGATGGTTCATGCACTCCTATCAAAGAGGAACTTATCCCATCAATAAGGGAGCTATCCCACCCAAAGAGGGGATTATCCCATTGATGGTGGACTTGATTAACCTCCTCTTGAGTACTATAAATACAGGCATTGGGCCAGAAGGAGGAGCGGTTGAAAGCTATACATTTCTAAGGGTAAATGCTGCAGGAATTAGGACTCCCATTTAGAAGCTTGTGAGGAGAGATTGCCATCTTTGCTTGTTCTATTTGGAAGTGGGTGAGCTTTGTCAAAGTAGAGGAAGACTCTTGTGGACCCTGGAAGGAGCTTGCACAACACCAAGGCTCAGGTTGTAATGGTTCCTTTTGATTACCTTTAATGCAAATTGGTCCATTCTTCTTAATAACTTGTTGTTTATGAGTTATTTCATGTACTCCTTGGTCTATATGTTGAATATGCTTTGTTTTATGTTATAATCAGGTGCTATTTAATTGTTTGACTGTTGGTGATTGCAGGTTTTGGAGAAAAGGAGGAGCTCATCCAGATCAACAAAGCTTGGACTTCTACAACAGCGTTTGGACAAAGGTAAGAACGAAACACTTGATTTCTCATATCATAATGCATGTTTAGAGAAGGATAGCTCCAGTTTGTTTTGTTTGTCATTAGAATGTCTTAGACTTCTAGGAAGGTCGGTTGTGTCCGCACTTTTGACTGATTCCGTGTGACAAATTGGCGACTCCGCTGGGGAATCCATGAATGTGAAAAGTTTTTTCCTTTGTATGAACTTTTCTCTGAGAAAATTAGTTTATTTTTCTAGTTTTTGGCTCTGTGACTTTGTCTTTGGGTGGGTTAGCTTAGAGTTAGAATCCTTTTAGTTTTTCTTGAGTTTTTCAGTAGGACGCACCCTCTGAGTGCTGCACAGTGCGTCCCTGGACGCACTGTTGCTGTGTGCACAGAGCGGGTACGCACCTGTTCTAACGGGTTGCCTGCGTCCCCTGCTAAAATTTGAGAAAATTCCACTTTTTGCATTTTTTCTCTTAGATTTTGCTTTTTCTTAGTTTTTACTGCCCAGATCCATTAGTCTCCTGCCAAAGATCTTCACCTAAGCTTGTTTCATTGGCATTCCTGCTTAAGCTTTCATCAATTGGGTGTTTTGAGTCTCTTTTTTGAGAAATTCTTGATTTGATTTCCTTTGGTCATTACTTGGGGGTTTGTCTCAGTCTTTTCACAATTTTGCATCTTTTTGCTTTTGTTTTTGCAAAAAAATTTCCCCCTCATTCGCCGGGGGGGGCTAAATTGTGTATGAGTGTTAATCGCCTTTGAGTGTTTTTATTTTATGATCTTTGGAACTCTCACCCAATTTTCTCGACTTGCACTTGATTGGTTCTTAGATCACATTAGAATCGTCTTGTGTTTGAGAATTCCCTTTGCATAGATCACATTTGCATAATTAGAATTCTCACTTTCAGAATATGAATGAAAAATGTGCATAGATTACATTTGCATACTTTTCAAGTGAATTGTGCTTAGATTACCATTGCATAGTTTACATTCTGAAAAATCAATCGTAGATTTAGATCAGCTTTCTTTGATTTGAATTTACACAAAAATAAAAATAAAAAATTGGTTTGGAATTGATTTGCATTAGTTTTTCTTGATGAAATTAGTGCATTAGAGAATTTGTTAAATTTTCTCTTAGTGATCAATTTTTTGCATTGTTGGAAGTGAATGGAAACTCTCTCCTTACTTTAGTTAGGATTCATCGAATTGAAAAGATTACATTATCATATTCGATTGCATTCAGTTGAGTCGGGTCATAACACCATTGGTTTCGTATCCATTTACCCATTTGAGTAATAACAACCTTAATAACACAGCGCTTAATTAAAATTCATCTAGTAATTTTTACATTTCTAGGGCTCTGAAACACCAACATAGCTTAGGCTAGTGTCTTGGAGTAGGAGAGTAATTAACTCTCCAAGACAACAAAACCAAACAAGTAGCTTATCTTGTGGTAGGATAAATCCAACTGTTTCATTTGTACTCTGGGAAAGCTCCTCTTAAAGGAGAAGCACGAGCTCGTGTCCGAACCAGTGAGGGCATCAATCCTCCCTCGTTGGGAACGACGCCAGACACGCACGTATTACAAACGGTAAACCTCGGATTAACCATTGTCGAGGAGCTAGGGGTCACTTGTCGGTAAACCTTGGATTATTGTCAAGGAGCCGGCAAGGGGATTGAGCTTGATACTCTGCCCTTGCGTGCTGTCAGAGTGTAGACTGCTCCCCCAGGTGCATTTGTTGCTGTTGGTAACCTTAGTGACCATTATCTTAGGATTCTCCCCAAGGTGACGATGGAGGGAAGGTCCCACTGTACCTGGAGCAGACGTCGGCTATACTCACTTGGATTTTCTGGGGGGTTCACTTCACTCGAGACGGTTAAAGTGGAGGAATTTGGTCTAGTCTATTCATTAAGCAGGTTGTCGGGGTAACTATTCCACCCACTATTTCTGTACTGGATTCTGCGAGGTTGGGCTTCATCACCAACTAGTGTTTTCGGTCCGGAGAGCTTACTGTTTGTGTGTGGTTTGACTCCTAGATTTGATAGCGCGTGTTAATTTGTTTGTTTTTACTTTTAGAGACCATAGGTGTGAATTGTGAATTTTAATTGTTAGGTGTGAATTGTGAATTGTTAATTTTAGTTTTAAAATTGTTAATAAAATTCACTGAAGTTGAATATAATGGCAAATGTTCCGGAATTTAACAACCTAGGAACCCCTCCTAATGAGAATCCTAGTACTTTTCCTTACTTTGGAAATGTTGGTCCTCCTTATATGGCTACTTTGTCATTACCTAGATTTACAATAGGATTACCGATATGGTTATTTTCAACTTCGTTGGCCCAAAATACTCAAATTGTTCCACCTCAACCGGATGCTTCACCTCAACAGAGTTCACCATCTCAACCTCACCAACCTTCTGTTGACCCTTTACCCTCTTCGCCTGGTAAAAGCCTTGATGCTAGTAACCAGGAGTCTAAGAAGAAGAAGAAAGGGAAGAAGAAGAAGAAGAAGAAGAAGCAAGCTAAGAAAGAAGTCAACCAACCAACCACGGCTGTAAGTGTTAGTTGTGTTGAGGAAAATTCCGACATGCATCGTAAACCCAAATACCCTTGCAGGCTTTGTAAGGGTGACCACTTCCTTGTCAATTGTCCTGACATTCCAAAGGTCTTGGAAGTATGGTCAGAAAAATCTCATCAACTTTCCATTGATCCATCAACCAGTGATAGTCAGGTTCCTGGGAAAAAGGGTAAAGTTAGGTTTCCTTGTAAGTTATGCAAAGGGAGTCATCAAACTCACATTTGCCCTCACATGGATGAAGCCTCAACTTTGTTGGAAAACCTTACTGTCCCACAGCAAGAATTTCCAACTGGTTACCGTAAACTTTCTCCCAACCTACCGTCAACTGACGGAGTAATTGATCTAAATTCAAATACAGTCGATCACACTCTTCCATTGGAGAGTGAAACTCATGTCACTCAGGTTGATGATCTGTTAGTTGATCAAGTGGTCGATTCAATTTCACATTCAGTCGATCCCACTTTCCCTTTAGAAAGTGAACTTCATACCGCTCAGGTTCTTCTTGTTACATCAGATTCTTCTATGCCGGGGGCATTTCACCTGTTTCTACAGAACCCCCTCCAAGCACTGAGGTCTTTTCCTTTGATTGGAATAGACTGACAGAACCTCGTCTTCCTTCCTCCATCCCTTTCCAAATCATTGTCAAGGTTGGTGGTAGGGAAATACATCGTACTCAGGTAGATGAAGGTGCTTCTGTTAGTATTTTATCCTCAACTGTTTGGAAAGCTTTGGGTTCCCCTCAGCTTGCGCCTATTACGCAGAATCTGAAAGCTTTTAACAGAACCATTAGTGAACCTTTAGGGATTCTTCCTAAGTTTTCTATTACCTTGGAAGGTAAAACTGTCTGTATCGATCTTATGGTAGTTCGAGGTCCCTTGGATTTCAATTTACTCCTTGGGCGAGACTATGTTTATGCAATGAAAGCTGTCGTATCGACACTCTTTCGCGTGATGTCTTTCCCTCACAATGGCAGTATTGTGACTGTAGACCAGCTTTCGTTCCCTAGTCTTGTCTCAACTACCAATAATATGACACCCCTAAATGTTCTTGATTCTAAAGTGGTATCTACCCTGCCACGGGTTAATTATGTGGCAACTGGTCCCATGTTTTCAGTTACTGATGTAAGTGAGCCTCTCACTGTTGATTTAGATCCGGTAATTGACATGGAAAACTCTATGGGATTATTTGAACACGATGTTCTTATCCCTTTTGAGTCCCTTGATGTGTGTTCCTTCCAAAAAACTATTCTTCCTTCGGATGAAGACCTTTTGGAAGCCATGATCAAGGTGTGTCCATTGACATGTCTTTCTTCCAGTTGGAAGCCATGATCAATGTTACGAGGATAGTTTGTTCCTCTCTCAACCTCGTTAAAAAATGAAACTGGATGGTACGAGGAAAGTTCCTTTTACTGTGTCGACCTCGTTAAAAAATGAATCAGTGAGTAGGAGGATAGTTTTTTCCTGTATCAACCTCGTTAAAAAATGAAATAGGCTGTAATGAGGATAGTTCTTTTACTGAGTCAACCTCATTAAAAAATGAATCATGTAGATTTTAGGTTATGTAGGTAGATTGTAGAAAGTAGGGTTTGAGGATAGTTCCTGTTACTGAGTCAACCTCGTTAAAAAATGAATCAGGTTTGAGGATAGTTCCTGTTACTGAGTCAACCTCGTTAAAAAAAGAATCAGGTATGAGGATAGTTCTTTTCTTGTGTCAACCTCCTTAAAAATGAAACAACTCCCTTTTCAAGTTAAATATTGAAAGTAAACCTTCATTTCATCCAGCCGGTTGAATGCAATGAAGCCTGGGGGGCATGTACCTCGTTTTGCGTCATTATGCTGGGGGCATGCGAATTTTTTGAGCATAGTTCCTTGTCTTGTGTCAAGCTCGTTAAAAAATGAAACAAGGGTAGGTTAAATAGGTAGATTGTAGAGAGTAGTTATGAGCATAGTTCCTTATCTTGTGTCAAGCTCGTTTAAAAAATGAAACAAGGGTTTTGAGGACAGTTCCTGTTACTGAGTCAACCTCATTAAAAAATGAATCAGGTTTGAGGATAGTTCCTGTTACTGAGTCAACCTCGTTAAAAAAAGAATCAGGTATGAGGATAGTTCTTTTCTTGTGTCAACCTCCTTAAAAATGAAACAACTCCCTTTTCAAGTTAAATATTGAAAGTAAACCTTCATTTCATCCAGCCGGTTGAATGCAATGAAGCCTGGGGGGCATGTACCTCGTTTTGCGTCATTATGCTGCGGGCATGCGAATTTTTTGAGCATAGTTCCTTGTCTTGTGTCAAGCTCGTTAAAAAATGAAACAAGGGTAGGTTAAATAGGTAGATTGTAGAGAGTAGTTATGAGCATAGTTCCTTATCTTGTGTCAAGCTCGTTTAAAAAATGAAACAAGGGTTTTGAGGACAGTTCCTGTTACTGAGTCAACCTCGTTAAAAAATGAATCAGGTATGAGGATAGTTCTTTTCTTGTGTCAACCTCTTTAAAAATGAAACAACTCCCTTTTCAAGTTAAATATTGAAAGTAAACCTTCATTTCATCCAGCCGGTTGAATGCAATGAAGCCTGGGGGACATGTACCTCACTTCGTGTCATTATGCTGGGGGCATGCGAACTTTTTGAGAATAGTTCCTTGTCTTGTGTCAAGCTCGTTAAAAAATGAAACAAGGGTAGGTTAAGTAGGTAGATTGTAGAGAGTAGTCATGAGCATAGTTCTTTGTCTTGTGTCAAGCTTGTTAAAAAATGAATCAAGGATTTTAGAGCATAGTTCCTTGTCTTGTGTCAAGCTCATTAAAAAATGAATCAAGGTTTTTAGGGTATAGTTCTTTGTTAGGTAGATTGTAGAGTAGTTATGAGCATAGTTCCTTATCTTGTGTCAAGCTCGTTTAAAAAATGAAACAAGGGTTTTGAGGACAGTTCTTTTCTTGTGTCAACCTCACTAAAAAATGAAAAACCTCCCACAATTCTTTCCAAGATCTTGAAAGTAAAGCTTCATTCCATCCACCTCATTGAATGCAATGAAGCTTGGGGGGCATGTACCTTGATTTGCGTCATTATGCTGGGGGCATGTGAACTTATAACAAGCATAGTTTTTCGTTTCAAGCTTGCGTAAACATGAAACCGAATCTGAGCATAGTTCTTTTCCTGTGTCAAGCTCGTTAAAAAATGAAACAAATCCTCCTCTACTTGAGTCGAGAGATTGACTAGATCTCATAAATGTTAAGTATTTAGGTTAGTTATTTCAGTTTTTTGCATAATTTTCTTATAGTTTTAGGTCGAGTCTTTCAAATGATCTCGTTCATGAACCTTCATTCCATCCAGCTTGTACTTAGTTGAATGAAATGAAGCTAGGGGGGCATGCGCTCTAGCAGTTATGCTTAGGGGGCATCAAGCACAGTTTTATCTCTGTTTCAAGCTTGTGTAAAAATGAAACTACTTTGAAGCATAGTTTTTATCTGTTTCAAGCTTTTGTAAAAATGAAACCTATCTCGAGTCAATTTCAGTTATTTTCAAGACTCGTTAAACTCATGAAAATCCCGAGATTATTTTGCTATCTTTCATTCTCGTAAAACAAATGAAAATGCCGAGTTCTTTCCGTCTTTTCCTGCTCGTAAATTAAATTGAAAGTCGGCCATGAGTACATTTTTATCATTTTTTCAACTCGTTAAAACTTACGAAAAAGTGAAACCTTAGAGTCACCTTTAAGCTCTTTTCTGACTCCTAAACTATGAAAAGATTGCCGAGCATTTCTTTTACACTCGTTAAAACGGAATTAAAAGACGGTCCCCTTATAGCTCTTTTCTGACCGTAAAAACAGGAAAAGATTGCCGGGTTTTTGTCGTTTCAAACTCGATACGGAAATAAAACGACGTGTCCTTGATCGCTTTTTACTTTTCAGGTCAGTGACACTAATTATGAAAGTACTCCATGGTCGCAAGATCAAGCGGTTCCCCCAGGTATTATTTTATACTTTTTCGGGCTTGAGGGACACAAATCTACGAAAAAGTTCAACTTGGAGTCTTCTTAAAGTTTTTCAGACTCTCTAAAATTGAAAAACGCCGAGTTTCTCCTATACTGGGCTCGTTAAACATTTCACAGTAAAGGACCTGTTCAATTACAAACAGGAACGAACCACTCCTTCCTAGGGTTCGAATCAAAACTAGGTTGGACTCATCCGAAGGATGAGCTTATAATCAAGCATATGTTATCCTCCTCAAGCTTGTTAAAAATAAAGAGGTACTTGCCAGAAATGGTGGGGGAAAAGAGAGAAGAATGAACCTGTTTGTTACCTTTTGTCTCAAAAGAAACTTTATTACCACTCTTGAACACGACACTTTTCATTCACCTGGGTTGGGAAATCTTTTACCTCACAGTTGATCAAACCACTTTGAAAGTCTTTAACCGGGTTCCGGGGATTAACTTTGAGTTATTCGTCACCAAGCCATCTGTCGTGTCGTTATGTGTTCAAGAGGTCTGCAAGCAAAACTTTCATCTGCAAAATACTTGTCATCCACTTGACCATCCCTGAGTCAGTCCTTACAGCAACATTTCTTCAACTTGAACAATGATTTCGTGTTGCGGGCTTGCCTGCAACGGGTCGCTTTCTATCGACATCAGCACATTATCTAGAGAGATGACTTAGAAATCGTCAGTACCTTGAAGTCTGCATGCATCAATGGCAGGTTTCTCGCCTTTGACGTCAGTTTACATCATTGACTTTCGATCGAAGGATTCCGTGAAATGTTCGACATCAACTCATTCATTCACATCTCATGGAATGTACTGGGTACTTTGAGAACCATTGACATTACTGGTGGTCTCTCTCACGCTTGTTAACAGTTTACATCATTGACTGGTAATCAAGTGGTTTCTACCATGTTCGACATCAACTCATTTATTCGCATGGCTAGAATCGTACCAATTCGGGAAATAGAAATGAAGACCCTGGATCTAGTTTCCACCATTCAGGCTGCGAGGAGTTTTGTATTCATTATCTAAGTAGACTAATCATAAACAGATGGCTGCGTCCATACTGTGTCTACAAAAGTCTATGATTGTGATGTACTGCAAGATCATTCCTGTATCAGAGTAGTTAGTCTGTTAGTTAAAGTTTTGATCTGAGTATGGGAATGCCTACCTCAGTGATGATATAATCTTATAAATGTATTTTGTGTTGAAAATTGCAGGTTCTGACCAGGCTCTCCACGGGATAATCCTTGAAATGATAAAGCGCTTCACCCTTCCTAGATATTACAAACCCTAATCTATTCCAGGCTTCGCACTTTAGGGGGCAATCTGTTACACTAAAAAATGTCACCATGACTATTTACAGTTAGTATGGCTCAATCAACAGTCATGCTACCCTCTTAGGCAAGTCTTATGCCTCTGCTCTCCATGTCAAACTCCAAAAAAGAGAGAAAGTCTTGTATAAATGTATTTATCTCTGGGGACGCAGGTTCTCTCAACCTTACCTGCGGGGACGCTCCCAGTGTTCACAAAAGTTGCGTCCAAAGACGCTCTGTATGTAAAGGGACAGGTGCGTCCCCCTGTAAAGGTTAGAATGCGCAAGTTTCATCTTTAAAAAGTTACTTGTGGTCATTTCTAGAGCATTCTAGAAGGTTGTTCGACGTGTATTGGGCGCCTCCAGATGGTTCATGCACTCCTATCAAAGAGGAACTTATCCCATCAATAAGGGAGCTATCCCACCCAAAGAGGGGATTATCCCATTGATGGTGGACCTGATTAACCTCCTCTTGAGTACTATAAATACAGGCATTGGGCCAGAAGGAGGAGAGGTTGAAAGCTATACATTTCTAAGGGTAAATGCTGCAGGAATTAGGACTCCCATTTAGAAGCTTGTGAGGAGAGATTGCCATCTTTGCTTGTTCTATTTGGAAGTGGGTGAGCTTTGTCAAAGTAGAGGAAGACTCTTGTGGACCCTGGAAGGAGCTTGCACAACACCAAGGCTCGGGTTGTAATGGTTCCTTTTGATTACCTTTAATGCAAATTGGTCCATTCTTCTCAATAACTTGTTGTTTATGAGTTATTTCATGTACTCCTTGGTCTATATGTTGAATATGCTTTGTTTTATGTTATAATCAGGTGCTATTTAATTGTTTGACTGTTGGTGATTGCAGGTTTTGGAGAAAAGGAGGAGCTCATCCAGATCAACAAAGCTTGGACTTCTACAACAACGTTTGGACAAAGGTAAGAACGAAACACTTGATTTCTCATATCATAATGCATGTTTAGAGAAGGATAGCTCCAGTTTGTTTTGTTTGTCATTAGAATGTCTTAGACTTCTAGGAAGGTCGGTTGTGTCCGCACTTTTGACTGATTCCGTGTGACACGGAGAGAGGTAGGGTCTGACATTTATAACTATATCAAGAGTGAAATCAATAGATGGTTTGTAGATTTCACCGCCTTTACCTTTTCAACATTATCCAAAAATGCAAGACAATGCGAGAAGGGATTGGTTAGAAAGTGTGAATGGTTGTGATAATTATGTTGTTGATTTGAATTGGTGCAACTTTTGTCATCAGTCTTGGTGTGTTTTGGAAGAGACTAGTGTACTCTTTAAAGTTGAATTTCCTATCAACCACATTTAAATTGTTATTTGATTTTTATTAAATGTTTATTTCATAATTACTTCATTATTATATATTAAATGATTATTAATATAATTGTTGTTGTTATTATTATTATTATTATTATAGTAATAATATAATATTAATTATTATTAATATGGTTCTTATATTTATACTAATATTATTGATAATAACATTAAAAACATTAATATATGTGCTTGATATGGGCCAATCGGTATTTATCAACCACATGTATTACTGTGGTTGTGCTAGTATTATGATTTCTCCAATATAAGAAGTCACTTAAAGTAAAAAAATCAATTATTTCTTTGTGAGACTATTAAGAGGAAGATATCAATAATAATAAAATCCAACATGACTCATTATCTATATATAAGTTGATATTGAAATAAATTAGTTAAATTTTTTTTTTTAATTTTTTTTTTTTTTGTATATAGTTGATATTGGAATATTTTACTTAATAAAAAATATTTTATTTATAATCATATTGATTTTTTTATTAATTAAAAAGTAGTTATTATTTTTGTTTCAATTACTTTTTTGTTTGGATATTGAAATATTTTGTTATGTTAAAATACATCTCTCCATAAAAAGCTGATATTGAAATGAATTAGTTGACATGTATATTAAAATAATTTTAAGATATCTTTGCATTAAAATATTTTTAAAAAGTATAGTAATTATAGACATCTTCCTCATGTACTCCATTGAAAATTTAAGGTTTTTTTTCAAACTTTTAATTACTTCATCTTCTTCAATGTTGATATAAAATGATGTCTTTTCTTAAAAATATTGACATATTTTGCGGATAGGCGTAAAATAAAAGAAAGAAAAGAAAGAAAATCATTTTAACGTCCACAAGGCTAAAGATAGCCTATGGGACAGATTTCTTCTTCATCTACTTGATGTATTCGACCATTTTTCTATGAAGCCTCACAATAAATGCTCCCAGTTTCTCAACAAAACCCTTGCTAAATAGATTATCCTAAGAGCTAGCTGCCAGCATACACTGCATAACTTTCCCTGTTGTCTTTGAAGGCCTCACATTATAAAATGAAATGATTTTTTGTTTCCACTTTTATGGAAGAACAAAAAATGCATACTATTTCCTCCCACACTTATTTTGGCCTTTTCCAGCGCCCTGTTTCACAACGAAGTTGATGAGAATTAGTCCTTAACTGAGCAATAAGAATTTTGGCTCTCCAAGAGATATTGGTCTCTATGTATGCTTTTGGTTGATGACTATGAGTGGGATTAAACACTTCAATATAGTAATTTTTCTTTCTTCCTAGCTCCTTATCCCAAGTACGCTTGTGGAACTTATACATAACAAAAGATTTTATCTCTTTGCTGTTTATGGGACACATGTTCAAGAAAATACCCCATTTACTAAACCATTTTCTATTTTTCTGCATCCAAGTCTTTTTTTAGGTACACAATGTCATTAAATACAACCTTAGGCCATATACCTCGCACCATAGCAATTTCTTCAATAGGAGAAGCCCCTCTTTCACTTAACAAGATAACATAAGGGACTGCGCTTTTAATCTTGAATTTGTTTGTAATCAAACACTTATGAATTTTCTCAATTTTTTTGATTTGAATTTAAACAGGAACACAACAAATTACAGATATAATCATAAATACAAAGATGCAACAAAAATAATAATGAAATATGTTTACAAACAAAATGGAAATGCGACTAGCTCAGGCGATGGTAGTTTATCTCTGAGAAGATATGTGGCGGCTACATGCCTCTGAATTGAGTTACAATGAGGTTCAAGGGCCTTTTTGTTATTGAAAAATAAGAGAAGATCCTAAACGACCAAAACCCTAACCCGAGGAGATGTAACACCAAGAGTTTATAGGCCTTGTTGGGGTTAGTTGGGCAGCCAAATTCTCGGGGTCGTAACTTGGTCATATTATCTTTGTTTGAAGCACATGATACCTCATTGGAAAGATCTCTCTGATGACTACAACTAGCACATGATACCTCATTGGAAAGATCTCTATGATGACTACAACTAAAAATGTGATTTCCTCGAAATCGCTAAAGGAAGATTGCCAAAATAACGTCGTTTAGGGCCTCAAAATAGCTCCAGAAGTTTAGGACTCGAAAAACTACCAAAAATAGTAAACTGTGCTACAATTAAGGAAACCGAAAAAGCTGAAAGAACAATTGTGAGGGTCCAAGTGGAATAGGTGGGTGGCCACCAATATCCACCTGGATCATTCCTCCCCCCTTAAGAAGCAATGGTCTCCATTGTGTTGAGTTCCTCCATGAGATGAGGAAACTTCTTCTAAACTTGGTCCCTAGTGAGCCATTTTCCTTGGTGCAGGAGTTGGCCAGCTTTGACAACTCAATACAGTTGGATCTTCTACTGGTGAGTGTTCTTGATCTATATGTCCATGATCCGATCAGTTGTAGCTTGTTCCATGCAGTCTGGATTTAACTCTGTTGGTGTGAGTTGTTCTGCAATGTCAAATGTGTCTAGTAATGGTGGAAAGTATGGCCAAAGGTGATCCACATTGAATATTGGGTGCAAGCCAAGGAATGGTGGAATGCCAAGCTCAAAATCATTATCTCCCATAGCCTTGGTGATGGTGTATGGCCCATATCGAAGTGGGCGAATCTTGCGGTGGGGCCCAATGAGGTGTTCCTTCTGCAAATGTGACCAAACTTTGTCGCCCACCTGGAAATTGTGCGGCACCCGATGTTGATCATGCCCCTGCTTGTACTTAGCATTGGATTTGTCCAATATGTCATGGATCTATTGGCATATGTGTTGAATGTGCTCAATGAAGTTATTTTCTTTGTCGGCTTCGGACTGGACATGAGACGAATCTTCCTAAGTTGCTGCAAATGGTATGGCCACATAGTTGGGACATAGTGGTTAAAATCCCATGCCCACCTGAAAAGGGCTATGGCCAGTTAAGCTGTGGAGAGCCCAATTGTAGTTGTGCTAGACATAGGGGAGGCTCTCATCCCATGTGTGTGGATGCTTTAACTTGTACATGTAAAGAATGTGTACGATCATCCTATTGACGACCTTTGTTTGGCCATCAGTTTGGGGATGGAAAGATGTGGACTTAGTGAGCTTGGTGTCCAACATCAACCAGAGACTAGACCAAAATGTTCTAAGGAACCTACTGTCCCAATATGAGATGATAGACTATGGGATCCCAAAGTGTACCCACACTCATTCAAAGAAGAGTTTAGCAGTGGCTTCTGCTGTGATACTCTTTTTGTAGGCTACTATAATGGCCATCTTCAAGAATCTGTCGACGAACACAAAAATATAGTCGTTTCCATGCTTAGTAGAAGGAAGGCTTGACATGTAATCCATGGAGATGGATTCCCAAGGTCGCCTAGGGGTAGGCAGCGGAGTATAGAGGCCTTGCTTCTTGATGGTCGGTTTGGAAATCGTGCAGGCAGTGAAAGATCTTATGTACTTCCTGACATCCTGTCGAAGACTCGGCCAATAGAAATACTTCTGCAGTACTGCCACTGTTTTCTCAACCCCAAAATGCCCAACGACCTGACTGTAGTGCGCTTCCCAAATAATCTTCGCACGCTTGCTTGAAGGAACAAAAAGGTTTCCCAGGTGGCATAATAGAGCATCTTAGAGGTGAAAACAAGGAACTTGCTGGCCCTCTAAGAGCGTATGATATGTGTGGCTGAATTCTGGGTCTCTTTCGTAGAGAAGTAGCCAATCAGAAGTCTCGTGCCCACAAGAGTTGAGCATGGTGGTTAACGCCATGATTGATGGTTGGCTAAGGTAGTCCACAACATTATTTGTTCTTCCCTTCTCGTACTTGATATTCAAATGGAATTTTTGCAGGTATGTGGACCACTTATGATGGTGATCATTCTGCAACTTCCCTTGCATCTGTATGAACTACAAGGGTTGGTGGTCTGTGTGGATGACCATTTCCTTCCCCAAAATGTAATGCTTCCATTGTCGACATGACTACACAATGGAATACATCTCTTTGTCATAAGTGGGATTATTACGGACTGTGTTTGAAAGCGTCTCACTGTGATATGTCACTAGATACCCCTATTGAGTAAGGACTACCCCAATAGCATAGTCAAAGGCATTTTCCTCAATCTTAAATCGTTGTTGCAAGTCTGGTAATGTGAGCACAGGTGCAGAGCAGAGGTGATGTTTCAAATCTATGAATGCATTCTGTTGAAATTCAGAACCAAAGATTTTTTCTTTCACTCCTCCTTTGCTGACTTGACTCAAGTGCCAAGTGATATGAGAGAACCCGAACACGAACCTGCGATAGAAATTGGCAAGATCGAGAAAGATGTGGAGCTTTGTCAGAGTGGTTGGGGCTGGCTAATCTCGAATGACTTGGATCTTCGATGGATCCACAGGCACCCCCCGTTCATCAATAACTTATCCCAGATATTGAACCTAGATCATGCCAAAAGTGCATTTCTCCAAATTGGCACACAACTTGTGATGCCGCATTTTTTGGAGAACTTGTCGGATGTGGTGGAGGTGCTCTTCCTAACTCTGGTTGAAGATCACGATGTCATACAAGTATACCACTACAAATGGGTTGGTGCATGGCCACAAGAGGTCATCCATCACCCTCATGAAGGTTGCAGGAGCATTCGTCAACCTGAAAGGCGTAACCAACCATTCGAAAAGGCCCTCCTTGGCTTTGAAGGTATTCCTCCACACATCAGTGGGTTTGATTGGTACCTGGTGATATGTGGACTTCAAGTCGATCTTGCTAAAATATCTTTCCCCCTTGAGTTGGTCCAGAAGGTCATCAATCGATGGAATTAGGTCCCTATTCTAGACAGTGATCTTGTTCAACACCTGATAGTCAATATAGAGTCTCCAAGTCCCATCCTTCTTATATACCAATATGATTGGGCTCCCACAAGGCGATGAACTTGGCCAAATGTGACCTTTCTATAGCAATTCCTAAATTTTCCTCTTTATTTCACTGTTCTCCAGAATGGAGCACTAATAGATTGGTCCATTGGGTAACGATGCACCTAGGGTCAGATCGATAGAGTGCTTAACCCGACAGTGCAGAGGCAACCCTGCAGGGGAGGTGAAGATGTCCTCATACTCCTCCGTGACCTTTTCCATCTATTGTTGTCGTGCGAAGGGGCCCTGTTTGGAGGTCGTGGCCACCATCTTCTTCTTTCCTTGAGGGTGTATCATCAGGAAAACAAATTTCGCGGTTTTGGAAATGAGCTTACTGCATTGTTTTGCAGTAACCAAAGAGATGGCGATAAGCAGTGCTACCTTCGGTATCCTGTACAACTTATTTCCCAATGTAACAATAACAACGCGAGGCCTTGACTCATACACAACATGTCACTTCAAAAGTATGGTTTTCCTAATAATACATCACAAACATCAAGGGGAGAAACGTCACATAATACCTCATCCGTGAAGGGCTTCAGGATATTGTTGACTCATGCATAGATCTCGTCCTTGGTGAAGCCACCCGACGGTGTACAATTGTGGGTGTGTTTTGGTCGTTAAGCCCAGACACTTCACAACTCTATTGCAATGAGGTTCTTTTGGCTCCTGTTGTCGATAATGAACTATAGAAGGGAACCCTTTACCCACATTTGGGAGTGGAAGAGATGCTCCCCCTCCTCTGGATCTTTAGGTTCCTCCTTTTGGATCTTTGTGGTGGCGATGGTGGCGTTGGGATCCACATCAATAATATGCTTCCCTTTTTCATTCCATTTGTTGGGTTCTGACTCATAGTCAGAAGATGCATCTGATTTTGAAGCCTTCATCTCGGCCACCAGTGACTACTTGGCCCAACACTCACATGTGTTGTGGGTGGAGCTCTTATGGAACTCACTTCACTTTCCCATGTCCTTGTTTGGCTTCACAATTAAGGAAACTGAAAAAAAAAAATACTGACAGAAAAATGGTGAGGGTCCAAGTGGAATAGGCAGGTGGCCACCAATATCCATCTGGATCATGTTTCCATTCTATGTTGGATTTAATGCTGGCCCATAGTTCACAACCATAAAGAATCACCAGAATCACTAGAAGCCCAAAAAGAGTTTCAGTGGTTTTCCAGTCCCATAACTCTGCCTCTCTACACCTGTTTTGAAAAGCATAAAATGCTTTGCAACCCCCAAAATTTCTTTTCTTTCTACAACCATCCTAGCTTAGATTTTTGTTGAGGTCAATTTCGAGGTATTTGTATATATATGAACTTTAGATGGAAGGAGGTTTGTTGATTTTTTTTTTTTTAATTGAGGGCCTAGATTGATTCTCAAGGGAATATGCTCAACATATGCTTATTCTTAATTTTTATCAATGACTGTAGTGTATTACAGAGTTTGTTAAGTTGCATTGACTTTTAATAAATTTAAAAAATTAGATTTGTGCCACATGGCTCCCCACCCACCAATTTCCTAGGGATTTGAGATTATTCCAATTCTAATAAGTTCCTCATTATTATTTATAACATTCATTTATATATAAGCAAATTTTATTTAGCAAAATGGTCCATTACTTTTAATAAATTTAAAAAATTAGATTCGTGCCATGTGGCTCCCCACCCACCAATTTCCTAGGGATTTGAGATTATTCCAATTATAATAAGTTCCTCCATGTTGAGATTATTCCAATTCTAATAAGTTCCTAATTATTATTTATAACATTCATTTGTATATAAGCAAATTTTATTTATCAAAATCATTCATTACTTTTAATAAATTAAAAAAATTAGATTCGGAAACCTCACACCTCACCCACCAATTTCCTAAGGATTTGATATTATTCCAATACTAATAAGATACCCCATGTTGAGATTATTCTAATTATAATAAGTTCTTCATTATTATTTATAACATTCATTTATATATAAGCAAATTTTATTTAGCAAAATGTTCCATTACTTTTAATAAATTTAAAAAATAGTTTCATGCCACGTGGCTTCCCACCCACCAATTTCTTAGTGATTTAATATTATTCCAATTCTAAGTTCCTCCATGTTGAGATTATTCAAATTATAATAAGTTCCTCATTATTATTTATAACATTCATTTATATATAAGCAATTTTTTTTATCAAAATGGTCCATTACTTTTAATAAATTTAAAAAATTAGATTCGTTGGCTCCCCCACCCACCAATTTCCTAGGGATTTGAGATTATTCCAATTATAATAAGTTCCTTATTATTTTTTATAAAATTCATTTGTATATAAGCAAATGGTCCATTACTTTTAATAAATTAAAAAAATTAGATTCATGTTGCATGGCTCCCCACCCACCAATTTCCTAGTGATTTGAGATTATTCCAATTCTAGTAAGTTCCTCCATGATAAGTTCCTCATTATTATCTATAACATTCATTTATATACAAGCAAATATATAACAAGGTATGTTCCTACGTCTTCACTATGGTGTAAATAAATTCCATCCATTTTGGCATCAAGATGTCCCTCAATGTGTTCGAAGATCATATTGTCTACTCCAATATTTTGCTCTTATTAGAAGAATGTGGGATACAAGTTGTGAATGTTATGTCTTCTTTGATTAATAACAAATGTTTCCATACCATAGATAACAATGTATTTTCTTATAATCGTGGCAACAACTTACTTCCATGTTTGCTTTACTAGTATCTGAACATACATATATTTGTATGTTGCCACATGTGGCTGATAGTGGCAAATTTAACATGGACAACCTCTATGAGAAGTTTGGGTATTTGATATTGGATCACGAGGCTGAATTACGGGACCTTGACCCTTGAGGGGAATATATTTCGCTACACAAATGAGAAGTATAAGGTTTGACCATCTTATGCCATGAATCTCCACAAGATCAATTATGTGTCCGCTATAAATTTAGTAACTGAGTGTGGTTTAGATGTTAATGATTTGAAAGAGTGTTCTATGGAAGATTTCTTAGCTTTTCAAATACAAATGTTACAAGTAGCTCAAGTATGAATTTGGTCTTTCCTACGTTTTCGATGTAGGATTAGTGTAGAATTAGGTAAAGTAGCATGAATGAATTTGTGCTCTAAAATTAATTAGCAATCATTCAATAACAAATTTTCAAATCACAAGTTGATCTAATTAGTTTTTTATTTAAAGATCAATATTGATCTATTTTAATCACAAATATAAGAAGTGTTTAGAGTTATATAATTTCTTCTCGTGTGATTTTTTTTAAAATGAAAAAAATTGAAAAATAATGTTTGCATCTCAAAGATAAAATTGACAAAAAATATAGCCCAAATATAAAATAATAACACTACTTGAAATGCTTAAAAATGTTTTAACCATGAAAATTTATTTCTTTTCATTGTACATATTAGTTGACATTGAAATATTTTACTTATGAAGTACATTGTTTATATTAATAAGTTCCATGATAAGTTCCTCCATGATTAATAAATTATGAAATTTAGAAATTATGGTTGATGTTTTGAAATGTATTTTTATTTTTAAAATTTGAAATGCATTATATTGTAAATTGATTATAAGTAAAATAGATGAAGTAAAAATATAAAATTGGGTTTTTGTTTTTATTTATTTAATTATCAATTTTTGAAATATATCATACATTAAAAATTGTAAATTTATAGATTTAAAATTTCACATAATATATTTTTTAAAAATTTAATATATTCAAATGAGATTATAGTAAATGAATTTATGAATTTACAAATTCTTATTTTGTTTCATTTTATTTTATATGAATTTATTTTTGAAAAAATCATTATCTATTATTCATTTGTTTTTAATATTTTGCACTATATTTTGATTTTTTCCATTAAAAAAAACTTATAAAATAATAATTTATAGGATTTATTAATCTAAGGATTCATATTCCTAGGGTATAATATTATTCATAGGGTTTATAATATTAATCTTTAGGTTTAATATAAATCCATTGGGTTTATAATCATGGTCAACCATGGTCCAACGTCACATTGCGATAAAGATTTTCTCAATATGAAAATTAACAAATGTCGCATTGTGAAAAGCATTGTCTCAATATGAAAATCAACCATGGTCAACCATGTATGAACGTCGCATTGTGACAAAGGTTGTCTCAACCATGGTTAAACATGGTCAATCATGTTCAACCATGGTCAATAACCATCGTCACATTGTGACAAAGACGGTATCTTGGTCAAATGTCACATTGTCACAACCATGGTCATCCATGGTCAACCATGGTCATCCATGGTCAACCATGGTCCAACATCGCATTGTGACAAATATTGTCTCAATATGGAGATCAACCATGGTCAATGATGGTCAACCATTGTCCAACGTCGCATTGCGACAAACATTGTCTCAATATGAAAATCAATCATGGTCAACCATATTCCAATGTCACATTGTGACAAATATTTATCTTAGGGTTTATATTCCTTGGGTTTATAATATTTATCCTTGGGTTTAATATTATTCCTTTAGGTTATAATCCCTTGGGTTTATTATTCCCTTGATTTTATAATATTTATCTTAGGATTTATATAACTTGGGTTTATAATATTAATCCCTTACGTTTAATATAATTCCCTTGTGTTTATATTATCAATCCATTGGGTTTTTAATCCCTAGGGTTTTTAGTATTGATACCTTGGGTTTATAATATCAATCCATTTAGGGTTTATATACATTGCATTTATAATATTAATCCCTCGGGTTTAATATTATTATCTTGTGTTTATAATACTTTTGGGTTCAATCATGATCAACCATGGTAACATTGTGACAAAGACTATCTCTTGGTCCAACGTCACGTTGTCACAACCATGGTCATTCATGGTCCAACATCGCATTGGAATAAATATTGTCTCAATATGTAGATCAACCATGGTCAACAATGGTTAGCCATTGTCCAACATCGCATTATGACAAAAGTTGTCTCACTATGAAAACCAATCATGGTCAACCATATTCCAACAATCCATTGTGACAAATATTTATCTTAGGATTTAAAATATTTATCTTAAGGTTTATATGCCTTGGGTTTATAATATTTATCCCTTGGGTTTATAATACATTGGGTTTATTATTATCTTTGGGATATAATATTTATCTTAGGGTTTATATACCTTTGGTTTATAATATTAATCCATTGGATTTAATATTATTTTGTTGTGTTTATATTATCAATCTGTTTGGTTTTTAATCCCTTAGGCTTTTAGCATTAGTCCCTTGGGTTTATTATTCCCTTAGGTTTATAATATCAGTCCCTTTAGGGTTTATATACCTTGCATTTATAATATTAATACCTTGGGTTTAATATTATTCCCTTGGCTTTATAATACATTCAGGTTTTAGAATTAATCCCTTGGGTTTAATATTCCCTTTGGTTTATAATATCAATCCCTTGGGTTTATTTGGTTCATATTCCTAGGGTATAATATTATTCATAAGGTTTATAATATTAATCCTAATATTTAATATAAATCCTTTGGGTTTACAATCATGGCAATCTGTGGTCAATGATGGTCCAATGCCATAATGTGCCAAAGATTGTCTCAATATGAAAATCAACCATGATCAACCATGGTAAACCATGGTTCAATGTCAGATTGTGACAAACATCGTCTCAATATGAAAATCAATGATGGTAAATCATGGTCAACCATGTTTATTTTAGGATTTATTTGTCACAATATGAAAATCAATCATGGTCAACCATATTCCAATGTTGCATTGTGAAAAATATTTATGTTAGGCTTTATAATATTTATCTTAGGGTTTATATACCTTGTGTTTATAATATTAATCCCTTGGGTTTAATATTACTCCCTTGTGTTTATATTATCAATCTATTGGGTTTTTAGTATTAATTCCTTGGGTTTATAATATCAATCCCTTTAGGGTTTATATACCTTGCATTTTTAATGTTAATCCCTTGGGTTTAATATTATTCCCTTGGGTTTATAATACCTTTGGGTTTAATCATGGTCAACCATATTTAACCATGGTCACATTGTGACAAAGACTATCTCTTGGTCCAACGTCACATTGTCATAACGATGGTCATCCATGGTCAACCATGGTTCAACATCGCATTGTGACAAAGATTGTCTCAATATGGAGATTAACCATGGTCAACGATGGTCAGCCATTGTCCAACGTCACATTGTGATAAAATTATCTCAACATGAAAATAAATCATGATCAACCATATTCCAACGTCACATTGCGACAAATATTTATCTTAGGGTTTATATTCCTTGGGTTTATAGTATTTATCCCTTGGGTTTAATATTATTCCCTTGGATTTATAATCCCTTGGGTTTATTATTCCCTTGGGTTTATAATATTTATATTAGGGTTTATATACCTTGGATTTATATTATTAATCCCTTGGGTTTAATATTATTCCCTTGGTTTTTATTATCAATCCACTGGGTTTTTAATCCCTTGGTTTTAATATTATTCCCTTGAGTTTATAATACCTTTGGGTTTTATAATTAATCCCTTGGGTTTGTTATTCCCTTCGATTTATAATATCAATCCATTGGGTTTATTTGATTCATATTTCTAGGGTATAATATTTTTCATAGGGTTTATAATATTAATCCTAGGGTCACTTTGGTTTATATTCATGGTCATCCATGGTCAACGATGGTCTAATGTCACAATGTGCCAAAGATTGTCTCAATATGAAAATTAACCATGATCAACCATAGTCCAATGTCACATTGTGACAAACATCATCTCATTATGAAAATCAATGATGGTAAATCACGATCAAGAATTTTTATTTTAGGGTTTATAATATTTAGCTTAGTTTTTTTATACCTTGGGTTTATAATATTTATTCCTTGGGTTTAATATTATTCCCTTGTAATGAGCCACTATAGATATTGGAGATAGAGAGAGGTAGGGTCTGACATTTACAACTATATCAAGAGTGAAATCAATAGATGGTTTGCAGATTTCACTACCTTTTTTCTTTCAACATTATGAAAAAATGCAAGGCAATGCGAGAAGGGATTGGTTGGAAAACATGGATGGTCGTGATCATTATCTTGTTGATTCAAATTGGTGCAACGCTTGTCATCGGTCTCGGTGTGTTTTGGAAGAGACTAGCATTTAATAATTGTATTATGTTGGAGTGCTTAAAGTTGAATTTCCTATCAACCACATTTAAATTGTTGTTTGATTTTTATTAAATGTTTATTTCATAATTAATTCATTATTATTATTATTATAGTAATAACATAATATTAATTATTACTAATATGGTTCTTATATTATATTAATATTATTGATAATTGATATATGTGCCTGATATGGGCCTATCCGTGTTTATCAACCACATTTATTAATGTGGTTGTGCTAGTTTATTTATGGTTGAAAGGGTGAGTGAAATATTTTTACCAGATCCTTGTGATATCAACAACTAAGGGATCCAACAAAATGATAATGTAGCTTTTATAATGCTTCTAATTAAAACTAACCCCACCCCCACACATATATATAAATATATTCATTTTTGTTCTTTTATTATAATTCACATTGTTTTCTTATTTAAGGAACACATCTCTTATATTGTTGCACAACACTTGACCCAACAATAAGTGAGAGTTATGCTTTATAAAATTTTAAATTAAAATTAACCCCGCACACACACACACACATAGTTAACCACACACACACACACACACATATAATTTGGAAAATAGTTTTTTATTTATTTATTTTAAAAGTAGCATGTGATAACTAAATATTGAGGAGTAAAGGAATAACACATCTCCCTCTTACTGGTATGTAGAATGTGCGTATGAATATGATATATCTAATATGAAATTAAACATAATTCTATTTTGCTCCACTATTTAAAATAATCCATAGATAGAAAACTTGTTTTAATTTCTTTTTCTTTCTACTTTATGTATTTATGTATTTCTCATTGAATAATTACAACCAAACTTTGTCATCAAGTGGAAAATATAAATTTTACTTGAACTTCTCCTTTGAAAAATTATAGCAAAGCACTCCCAATCAAGTAGACCATTGTGTATAAAAGTTATGTTTTTAACTTCATACTTGTTCTTTGAGCTTCTACTTAGATAATTACATCCAAGATTGGTCAATGAAGTAAGAAATATAAATTCTTATTTGAATCTCCCCGGGTGAGGTGCAAACTTTTCTTTAGAGTGTGCAACTTGAAAAAAGGTTTGCACCTTTAAATTTTTTATCCCTAGTGCTTAATACATGAATGCATATGATAGATCTGTATTAATCCATAAGATGAATCTCTCTCTCTCTTGATCTCGATATTTAAAATTCATTATAACTTAAACTTATAATTCCAACCAATTGCATATATATATATATATATATATATATATATATATATATATATATATATATATATATATAACATGAAATATTTTGTTTATAATTCATATTGGATTTTTTTATTATTCAAATATTTTACACATTTTTGTTTCTTTATAAAGAAGTAATTGATTTTTTTTCTTTCAATTTTTTTTTGTTCTTTAGACTTTAAAATATTTTTTGGGATTGAAATTGATATTGAAATAAATTAGTTAGTTTATTTTTATTTATTTTTTAATAATGTCAAGTCTCACTAGCACAATTGGTTGAGGATGGGCCTTGTTAGCAAGGCGACCAAGGATCGAACCTGACAGAGATTGTTACGATTGTGCTAGGGGGAGGAGACACACTAAAATTCAGTCAGCTTACAGTTGGTGTGGCCCAAACCAGGTATGATCCCCAAGTGATTTTGATGGACAACTTCGATGTCCCTAGATCACAATTTTTCATGCCACAAGTTAGACCTAGATAAACACACAAATCACTTGACAAAAAATAAAAAACAAAATTTTATAATATATATATGAATGACATTACAATATTTTACTTAACATAATTATTTTATTTATAATTAAAATAAATATTTTTATTAATAATAATATATTACACATCTTCCTTTTATTATTTTTTATTAAAAAATTATTTATTTTTCTCTCACATGTAACTTTCTTGTTCCATATAAATATGAAATTGATATCCAATTAAATTAGATAATATAAATATTCAAATTATTATTTTTTATAATAATATAAATTAGTTTTTTTTTTAAATAAAAAAATTTGTTGAAACTTTTTAAAATTTTGCGATTTTTTTTTAAAATAAAAATATTTCATCAAACCTCTTAAAATCTTGTGAACAAGAGTAGTGCAGTTTCTTTTCTATTCTTCACCTCAAGACTTATTGGAGGACATTTTACTTCGCAATGGAAAGGCAATTGAAGTACTGTTGCTGCTGTTCTCAGCTGGGACGCCTGCATTGCCATTGCTAGTGCCAAGGGAATATATCAATGAATATGATGTCAGAAGTATCCATCAACCGAGCGTAGCTTCTTCCAATAAAATTGATTTTTAAATTATATATATATAAAATTAATGTTGATATTGAAATGTATTAGTTAAATCTTTATTTTATATATAGAGTGCGTTATGTTATATATATAGTTTGTGTTAATATTAAAATGTATTAGATAAATATTTATTATATAGTGTATTATGTTATTAAAATGAATGAATTAAATTAATTTATTTTTTCAATTAATTTATATAGAGAGTTGATATGGAAATATTTTATTGGAATATGACATGTAACATTTTAATTTAATTATCAATAATTATTAAATAGATGATAAGGATCTAATCTCCATAAATTGTGTTGTAATATTCAGATAAGTATTCATATATCAAATGTTGAAATTTATACCCAAAGTATTCATGATTTTCTTATTATTTTAACTAAATTAATTAATTAAAAAATGTCATATGAACATGAGTCATGGTTTTTTGGGCACATGGTACTGATAAGCATGTGGTATTAGTAAACCATGGTATTGGCCCATTATGTATTTTTGGGCATATGGTATTAGTAAGCCATTGTATTGGCTAATAAAATATCTATGGTAAAGTGGGTTGAATCTCCATGGATTTTTAAGATATATATATATATATATATATATATATATATATATATATAATGGTTAAGAGCATGTGTTTCCTCCTAAGAGGTAACAGGTTCAAAACTAGAGGGGGCTAGAGTATGTATGTCTTCGTAGACTTAGCAGTGAAATTGTTCCGTGGAGGTGGGTCCCTTATCCCACAAACAAGGGGGCCTCATACACCAATTTGGTGTCTTGCTTGGCCGTGACCTTAAAATATCACACACACACATAATGTAAGATGTACAATAAGCTAAAATTTTATGTTTATGAACGTTTATCACCATTTAATTTATATACCTATGCTATAGATAATCATTTTATTATTATTAATAATAATATATCTCCCTCTTATTATTTTTATATAGAAATGATTAATTTATTCTACTTTCCATGATTTATTTCTATTAAAGAGAGAATATATATATATATATATATATCTTTTTGTTCTCATGTTTAAATAGAATTATGTTTATATATATATATATATATATATATATATATATATATATATATATATATATATATATATATATATATAATTAATGCTTAAAGAGAACTTTGTGTAGATTAGATAAAAGATCAACTTTTTGTTCTCATGTATAAAGAGAGCTTTGTGTAGATTAGATTAGATTATTTTTTTTAAATTGATAGGATTTTTAATCATAGAATTTTGTTTTAAACTAATATATATTCATTTTAATCTATATTATTTATTTTTCTCTCTCTTTCTACACACACATAATTTTTCATTATAACATAAACTTGTAATTCCAACAAATCTTTGTTTTAAGAATATATGTGTTTAATTAGTTTTTATTTTCCTTGGAAAAAAACTTAATTTTATTGCACAATGAACAAATTTACATTTAGCAAATGCTTAAAACATTTGAGAAGATCAAGATCATAACATTGTAAGAAAAATAAACTATATTTTGTCCCAAAAAGACAAATACGAGAAGTGAGAAATTAAGTCTTGTACAAACTCACTTAACTTCTACTTCTTTCCCTTCCTTCTTGCACTTTCTACCTAACCCTTGATGATATATTTATAGGTTTTACTGCCAACTCATTCACCATATCAAAATTAGAAATTTCCTAAAAATATGCTCTTTTTGTTCCCGCTATCCCATCATCTTTATGTGTCAATGTTCCTTCTGCGACAAGATCATGTGTTGTCTCTATATCTTGTGATTCTACATATGTTATGAATTTGAAACTGGATTATGGTTGTTTATATCAAATTTAGTGGGGGGTCTTCATTTATCTGCTCTTCCTCATCCTTCGATAAAATGGCTTCATATGGCTGCTAGCTTTTGGATTTACAAATTTACGCCTTTTTATTTTTTGGAAGTTCTATCACCTATGAGCACGAATCCTACAAATGCATGATTTGAAAACATGAACAACATCTAAAGGTCGTGCTTTCATAATCTAAAGTCTAGATTCATCAGAAATATCTATGATTTAGCAAAATACATTCTAGTAGACATTTACTCAGATCTATTTCTACACATAGATGACCAAAGATAAAAAAGTCCTTGATTTAATAATTCACTATCAAAATTTATGAACTTCCCTAGATTACTCCCGATGTCCTCAGTGAATTTTTTATGTCAGAAAGGAAGAGGGACATGTGGCAACCTAACCAAATTTAACATTTTTGTTACAAACATGTTAGAGGTATCAAACTCTGGAAACCATGGAGTGAGCAAGAGCCCCATTCTTCCCTAACAGTAAGGCCCATCTCCCATACATTTGTCATAGTCTTCATGAGAATCAAACTGTATAATGAAAAATCCTTTGAAACATAAATAAATATCACAATTTTTTGCTCAAGTTGTAAAGATCCACTAATGCAATGTTTATGACTTTGGCCAGAAACTGTTGAATCTACAGATGACAACCCTAGCTTGTAGGAATGTGAATATATGCATTACCTCTACATTGTTTATTTCCAAATCAAGTATTTCCTCCACCTTCTATATAATGTATGGTCCTGAAGGAGATGAATATTGGATATTGAGTTATGATTTGTCCTTGTATAAGGTTGAAGTACAAGACCCTCTAGAACTCATTTCTCCCTTGCGTATTCTCAAAACTAAAAGCATAAACAAATTGATGGAGATGTTATATGCACTCAACTGGAAAGAGTTCAACAATTGTTTTCCCTCATATATAAGATGTTGAAAGACTATCATAATTTCAAGATGTTGTTCTAATATCTGTTTTAAATCCCTCACCATGGCTTCCACATGAACCTAAAATGGTATAGTTTGTCCTTGAGGGTTTTAACAAAAAATTGAAAAACTTGCATGGATTTAGAGCTTTTTTGGTTGTCCATCACCCTCATGGAAGGGTGATTTGGAGCGATCTTTTGTAGATTTTCTTCTTTCTGAGTGGATTTACATATATTGAGGAGTTGTGACTCTATGCGAATAATAAAATCTCATATATATGCACATATGGGTATGGGAATCGAAAGAGGGTGAGTTGGGATCTCAAAAACCCAACCAAAGGCTTCAAACAACAAGGGAAGGCATGTCATTACACAAAAACCCTAAAAATCACCCAGATCTGACGTATCATGTAATAGGATGTAATATACCTCAAATTCAAACGAAAATAAATAAATAAAAAACTTAAGCTATTTTACATTTTTATTTATGTCATGATGATGTTGGAATGAATTCACACACCTCTCTTTTACATATGTGAATAGATTTATAGTATGTTGGTTCATATGATTTTACAATTGATACCTTATGATCATTGTATTTTCTTCATAACATGAACATAATTAATCCCAACTTCACCTTTTACTTTGTTATTGGAAATATGAATCCATTAAGAAAAAGTGGTAAATTTTAATAATGATAAGGAAGCTTACTATCCTCAATCCATCCTAGGATTTTTGTTTGACCCATATGATAAGGTGTTGGGGAAATCTTCAAGTTCGTTGGGGTTATAGTCATGTGGCCTTTGGGTGCTTGGATAAAATAGGGGGTTTATAACATATTTTATACCCAAGAAATTTAATTTGATATCCCATACACCTTACCGATACACTACCATCTTAAGCGTATGCAGGGAATGAATGTACCCCTGCTATACCATGGTGCGCCATGTGATTTGTGGTCTTGTGGCCTGTTTGTATTGTGACACCTTGTCTAGCCCATGTGGTGCATCAGTAAGGGACAATAGAGATCAATCCTAGATATTTGATGGTGGAAATACTTCACAAAAGGTTACAGTGACTAACACAACCTCCCCCCCCCCCCCCCCCAATGCCTCCCCCATCATTTAGGTTATTGAGATTAATAGTTTGGTGCTTTGCAAGTTTTATAAGGGTTTTTCCTCCTCTTTGGTTCTCAAACCCTTTGGCATTCTATATTATGCTCTACTTAGACAGTGTTATTCTCCTCACTGAGGTAGATTAGTTTGATTGAAAACGGTGGTCCAAATTGGTGGTTTAAGAACTTAACATTCTAATGCTACATGTAATGGCCAACCCTAGAAAGTTTCTGAGATTTTTTAATTAAGGTATTTTTCTTTGAATTATGTTCTTAGAGTTTTAAGAGGGTTTGATAACTAACATAGTTTGTATCCTCTAAGCAGTTTTGGGGCACTTGAAAGGTGATTTAGCCCTTCCCTTAATGTTTCATGGTTTTCCCCACTTATATCAATGAGATCCTAGACTTTTAATACCAATTTTCATTGAGATGGAGTAATTTTGTTTCCATATTGGAGTTTGGCACTATTTTCTGCTATGTTAGGGTTACTTTTAGGTATTTCATCATGGATTCCCATTTATACCTTTGTTTTCTTTGCATTTCTCCAATTTATTTGATGGGTTTTCTTTTGTTTAATTTTTACTTTACTCTCAAATTTTCCCTTTCTACTCATGTAGACTTGGATGGAGCTCTTGTTGTCCTCTCGACAATATTTCCAAATTGTAGTCTCAGAAATGGGGGTTTGCGTTACCCTATATGTAATTGTTGGGGTTATTCTCTCTTTATTGTTAAAATTTATATTTTGCAGTTAATTTATTTTTGAACAACATAAAATACTTGAAAACCTTTCCTACCACAATGTTGATAGTAATTTCCTTCTTGTGGAGAATGGGAGTCTCAAACTTTATCCGATTTTCGAGGTAACATATGGGAACAAATCCATTAAATTATCTCAGGGTTTGTAATTAGATTGAGTTCGCGCTTGCTAACAGAGGCTTCTTTCTTATTTGTGTTATAGGTTATTCTTTTACTATTATCTCAAGGTTAGAATCGAAAATGTCCTATTATTATCCATATCTAGGTTCGTTCCAAGTACCAACATATCCTTTAAACTTCTCTTTTCATATTTCTGTTGCATGGTTTTTATGACCTGGTGAAATTGTTTGGCCTACCATGCCCATAACCATAGTAGGATTCGTTCTTGGAATGTTTATACTTAATTCTTGATATTGAGTATGTTATTTTTTTCCAAGGAAAAAAATGTAGTTTTATTAAACTTGAAAACAAGGAACAAAAGTACATTTTGCATATGCTAGTAAGCATTTGGTCATGTCATCCTATTGGCTATTACATAATAAAAAGAATAAAATATAAAAATTACATAACGTTTTCCAAATATAAATGTGATAAAATTCACTTAGCTTCCCCCTTTTCGTTTCTTTTTTTCCACCTTTCGTGAAACTCCTTGATTAGGAGAAGTTGTTATTATTTCTAGTTTATTTCCATCTACCTTCAGGGGAACTTTTTTTTTGAGTCCAAGCTCTCATATACATGGGATATCTTTATCCCCACCGATTCCTTTTTAGTTGGTATTATAGCTTTTTGCTTCTCTGATACTATGATCTATGCTGATTCAATATCCTTGTGGCTACGAGCCATTTTTCCTAACTAATCCCCAACTCTGCCATTTGATTGGCTATCAAGCTGTTTATGTGCTTCTGTATTTGGAGTATTTCCCTTGGGATCTTCTTTTTTGTCTTCTGATGTGACAAAAAACTACCATCCCCTTGGATTAGGGGCTTGCCCCATTTTATTTTTTAGGGTCTTTTTTTTTTCTTGTGAGCAGGTGTTCTACAATTTTCCTATTTGAAAACAGGTTCGATATATGAATGTCGTATTCTCATAATCTAACACCCGTGTCCACTAAAATTTTTCATTCTTAATAAGAAGATGATTAGGATGACCTTTGGTAAGGTCTATCTCTATACATATTCTGGAAAATGTAAAGATACATTTTATTTTTGTATCCAGGTCTATTTTTTGTATTTTCCCAAAATATTTCCGATATCCTCTAAGACCTAATGATGATAGAAGGGAAGAGGGAGGTTTAGTAATCTCACCAATACAGGAATTGTAGGTACCACCATTCTTGTAGCATAAAACTTTGGGAACAATGGCATAATAAAAATCCTGACTCTACCCCAAAACCATGGACCTTCGCTTAGAACTTTTCCATATCTTGATGTGTATCAAACTGTACTATGAATAAGCCTTTAGAGAATAAGTAGAGATCACAATTTGATGTCTAAGAAGAGAAAACCCATTGATATAAGTCTCAAGGTCTCGGCCAAAAATCATTAAATCGACATATTAATGCCTTAGTTTGTAGATAAACAAATTATGATTTTACCTCTAGGGTTTTACATCCATAGTTGGTACCTTGTCAATTTTCTTGAAAATACAAGGTCCTAGAATATTTTGGATATGATCAATTGAACCAATAATCTTCCATTTTGATGAATCCTTAAATGATATTGATCCATTAAGGCTTCTAGAATTTTCATTAGGGCTTTGAAGGTTGTAGATCCCCCTCATAGCCTTAGATTTAATATTATTACATAATCCTTTGCCATGCCATAATATTTCAATGAGAAAAAGTCTTGGAGCACTTTTCCTTCATACAAAAAAACTTGGAGTGTTGCTGGTATTCCCTAGTCATTTGGAATGCTTTGCTTCAATTGTTTCACTAGATCCTTGCCTGAGGTCCATTAGATAGTGGCTTTTCAATTTAAATTATTAAATAAGATATGGTATTTTTCTCTTTCTTTCTTTCTTTTGTCCATATTTGGATCTAAAAGATAGAGAGGATACCCATAGAAGATAAGTTATAGAGGTAATATATGAGAGTTATTAATGTTGCAGGCCAGATCCATATGGTGTTTTAGATTTTTTGCAAATTGTTCCTTCAACAACCCCAGACTTTGAGAAAGGATCCTTTGCACACAAGGAAACAGGATTTGTGATCACTTCATGACATGGTCCGCACATATCTTTGTGCAATAAAAGGAACTCTAATCCAATGCATGCGAGAGGTTTCCAGTTAGACCTGAAAGGCTAATTCAACTGCACTACCCATGAGAAAGCACAACACCAGAGATTGAAAATTCCATTTCAAATTACTAGCCTTTACCTTTTGTATTGAGGGTTTCATGTCCCTTCTCAAACACATTTGTAACAAGGTGCTGCTACTCAATTTTGTACAATTTTGGCTAAGGATGAGGACCCACCAATTTCGACTTAGGGACTTAGGAGGAACTTCGACTTAATTTGATGGCTAGTGGAATTTGGGGGGTCACCCACATAGGAATTCGAATTGGCCCATTCTAATAGCTTGGAGGGAAAGTTGAATGGGTGGATGGAGGGGCCCACATGAGGCAATGGAGGCTTGAGTTACAAGGAGGTAGAAGTTCTCATTTTGGTTTCATTCATACATATTGCAAACAAAATCACTTGATTGTTTGCTCTGTTGTTTAGCTGAGTCAACCGACTGTTTAGCCACGAGTCTTCCAGGCATGAGATTCAACCTCTACTTTGGGGTACCATCTGTGCCCGCCCTAGAGAGGCAGTTACACAAGGATTTTAGGAGTTCCAAGGTAGTGACATAGCACCACCATCCAACGCAGAGTAGGGAGTGCATATTTATGGGCAGCCAAAGAATACACAGAGGGAGATAGAGGCCAACAGAGATCACAAGTTTGCTGGAGAGTTAGAGAGATGAGGTAGCAACAATAGACCAACATTCTTGTTGAGTTTTATAGCCAGCAGAGCCAACATTCCAACAGTTTGAATTGTTGGTCTAGGGGACAACGTAGAGGCCAATCAACAGTTTTTCGTGGAGCTTAAGAACAAGTTTCTTAGGCCAATAGTTCATTCGGGAAGTCATGGATTGGATAGCAAGGGTCAGTCCAGTACTTTGGGGGAATTTCTGAGAGGATTTACAGGTAGTTTCCAACACGCTGAGTTTTACAATTGCAACTGAAGTTGGGCTCCAAGGGGGTCGAATTTTAGAAGTCTAAACCAGCCAAAATCCTTCATGGGTTTTTTATGATTTTAGGCCAAGGAGTCCAGGGTTAAAAGAAAATTTTCTGGGTAGTAAAACTACACCTTCCATCCATTCGAACTTGAGCAGAAGGTAGTTTTCTGGGGTAGTGCAGTGCAAATTGGTGCAACAGCTGGAAAACCTTCAGTTCAACCATTTTTGCACCTGGGTTTGGTCATGCTTACTCATTGAGACAAGCCCATGTGAACTATCTTGTCATCTATTTTATTTGGCCTTCAAAAATTTAATAAAATGGATCAATAGTTCCATATTTGCAGTTTTTTTGTGAATGTTTAATGTGTATTTCGTTTTTATAAATTGTTGAACAATTTTTTTTTTAGATCACTTGTATTTCCTATTAAGGATCTTTACAATGGTATCAGATCCTAGTTCTTGGGTCAGTTGTGGGGATTGTCTCCTATGAGAGAAGGGGACCGACAGAACATCACCTACCAAAGGAAGAGGTACCAGAGCAGAGAAATAGAGCTGGAGATTACTCCAGACACAGAGGACAGAGGGAATGCAGTGGTAGGAGAGGAAGACATGGTGGAACCCAAGAGCATGTAAGAGGTGGCTTTTGACAGCCTCTTGAGGGCCTAAAGTGACCTAGCCAAGGGTTAGAAAGACATGCTAGAAGAGATCAAGTCACAGAATAGAGAGAGGACCACTCCTAGAAGATTTTTGTTTGGGGAAACTTTTGGGGCCTCTCATCCATTTGATCATGCCTCACCAGCAGTGCAGTGGCCATCAACCAGTGTGCCAACTCGTGCTACACTGCCTTCTTTCGTGCTAGTGGCATAAATCGATCCTGCAAGGGAGGAAGACCCCCCTCATATGGGAGATTACTTCAGAGAGTGGAAGTCTATGGATGAAGACTTTAAGGAAGCCCTCTCCTTCAGAGATTACTACAAGCTCAAGCAAAGTGAGAAGAATAAGGGTTATGGAGGACAGGGGACCCAGAACTATGAGCTGCAAAGGACCATAGGGAGGATGTATTTCCCTACTTTTGATGCCACTTCCAAGTTCACAACTAGGACTTGGGTTGAGAAGATGGAAACCTACTTCCAACTAAACCGAATGAAAGAGAAGGAAGCCATTAAGATGGCCATGTTGGACATGGAGGGGGAAGCCCATGATTAGTGGTTTCATGGCTTGACCACCCTAGGGCATGCCCACGTGGCTTCTTATGAGGTCTTCAACAGGAGGGTGGAGGAGTGTTTTGATTAGAGAGATCCATAGGCCCATTTCAGAGAGTTGACCCAACTGTGCCAAACAGGAAACCCAAAGCAGTACATCTCTAAATTTCTGTGAGTGTTAGTGATGATCCCAGAGCTATCCGAGGCAAGGAGGGTGTATACCTTCATTGAGGGCTTGCTTGATCCCTTGTGTGGACAGGTGAAGTCACACAAACCCTCCACACTATAGGAAGCAGTCTTGTGCATGAGAGATCTATAGAGGACCATCCCCAAGAATAGAGCACCTTTTCTTGCACGAACCCCTTTTCAACAAAAGGGGCATGAGACTAGACCTCCACCTCATAGGAATACACAGGGGAGGAGGAAGTTAGATGATGAGACACGAAAGGACATCAGGAGGAGGAATATGTGCTTCACATGCAGGGAGCCCTCAGCACTAGGCCATCAGTGCACTGCTGGCAAAGCACACTACATTGAGGTTTTTTTATAGTGGACAGGAGGACGAGGTGGAGCAGGATTATGGTGTGGAAGAGGGTGAAAGTCCGGCTGAGAGAGGCCCACCACCCCCACCTCCACAGGGTGGGGCATACCTTGCCCCAGCCAGGGGAGTCCTTGCTTCCTTACGCATGATTCCCAAATTTTTGATACTAAGGATTAGAGGCACTATACAGGGGCAGAGGGTATCAGTTCTAGTTGACAATGGGGTTACCGACAATTTCATAGATGCTAGTTAGTGCAGAGGAGGGGACTCACCATGGCTGAGTTCGAGGGCTTTTCTGTCCTAGTACCAGGTGATCGTACCATATAGTGCACTAGATATGTGCCTTCCTTGATAGTAGTTATGGTGAACAACTCGATGACGGACCATTTCTTTGCGGTCGATTTGCCAAGCACCAATGTGATGATGGGTGTCCAGTGGTTGTATTCCCTTGGGTGAGTCACGACCTATTGGAGGAAGCCAAAGATGGAGTTCATTGGGCCGGATGGAAAACTGGTAGTTTTGAGAGGCATGCAGTCTTATCCACCTCAGACAATTTTGGCCCACAGGATGGAGGAAAACCTGCAACATATGGGAAATTTCATGGGTAGTTGAGCTGAGGATCTCAGAGGCTGGGAGATAGGCTCAGCCACCACCGACAGACATACAGGTTTTGCTGGAAAGATACGTAGTGGTGTTTGGGGACATTCCATCAGGGCAACCACCAGACAAGGGATTTGAGCACACTATTGAGTTGGAGTCGGGTGTGAAGGTAGTGATCATCATCCCTTATAGACATCCCAAGGCCTACAAGAAAGAGATAGAGAAAGCCATCTAGGAGATGTTAGCATTGGGCCACATCAGGTCAAGTTCTATTCCTTTCGCTTTTTTAGTGGTGCTGGTGAAGAAGAGAGATGAAACACTTCGGATGTGCATTGACTACCGGACCCTCAACTAGAAGACATTGGAGAATTGGTACCCCATTCCCCACATAGTTGAGTTGATGGATGAGATTATAGGATCCAAGTACTTATCTAAGATCAATCTGTGTTCAGGGTACCACCAGATTAGAGTGAGGGATCAAGATATCCCTAAGACAACTTTTCGGTGCCACTATGGGCACTTCGAGTTCCTGGTCATGCCATTTGGGCTGACCAACTCTTTGGCCACCTTCCAATCATGCATGAACCATGTGTTTCGGGGATAGTTGAGGAGGTTTGTGCTATTTTTCTTTGATGACATTTTGATTTACAACCGGACATGGGAGGAGCTCCTCCAACAATTGGAGGAGGTACTACGCATTCTGGAAGAGCAAAAATTTTATGCCAAGCTCTCCAAGTGTGAGTTTGGGTTAACAAAGATGCTCTATCTGGGGAATATCATTGGTATTTATGGGGTAAAAGTCCATGAGGAGAAGATTCAGGCCATCCAGGATTGACCAGTACCTCGAGATGTGGCTGCATTGAGGGGCTCCTTGGGAATTTGCACCTATTATAGGATGTTTGTCAAGGGGTTCTCGCAATTGGCAACATCCTTAATTGACTTGACCAAGAGAGGGGCTTTCACATGGACTGATGTGGCACAGGTTGCCTTCGACCGCCTTAAGGAGGTGATGAGTAGCTGCCCGATCTTGGAAATTCCTGAATTTTCCCAGCCATTTGCTATGGAGTGTGATGCATCCAGGGTAGGAGTTGGAACAATATTATCACAGGAGGGGCATCCCATTGCTTTCGAGAGTCAGAAGATCCTACCACATGAGATGTCATATTCCATATATGACAAAAATATTTTGGCCATCATTCATGCATTGGCCAAATTCCATCAGTACTTGGTGGGAAATAGGTTTCGAGTGAATATAGGTCACAAGCACTTCATGGGGAAACAAGGCCTTAATGACAGGGAACCGAGATGGGTCAGCAAGGTGCAGGCCTATGACTTTAACATAAAGTATGTGTAGGGAAAGCACAATGTGGTGGATGATGGTCTATCTTGGAGACCAGTTGGTGATCTAAATGTTAGGCAAACATGTTAATGCTATGCAAGCTCACTTATCAGTATTAAAAAAATGTGTTTAGGATCGTCTCAAATTAGCCAAAATGTGAGGAATTATGTGTCAAGTATTGAGTGTCTTTTATGAGAAATTTATGAGGTTAAGTTGTTTAAAACACATATACAACAAGTAAATTGCAAATAAGTAAAACAAAACAACTCATAACACAAATATGATAAAGGATTTCACCCCTCTTGGGATACATTTCCTTGGACCTGCTTCAATGGCTAGGTCCTCATTGGATTAATGGTCAATTCTATGATTACATGCACCTGTACTGCTCCAATGGCTTTTCAACCTACTCCATTGGATTCAGAAGACCCCAAAACCCCAAAAATGACTATCCAAGTTCTGCAATTGGACTTCAGCTGATCTAGGCTTGACCTCGTCTCCTGGTGGCCCTAGGCTTCCTTAAACTCCAGCGTAGCAGAATCACATACAAAAGTGCCTATTTGCCTATGCAACATGTTCCATTGTGTTCAAAGCATCCAAATAATCTAAGAATGACTCTTTCTAATAAAAAATGGGTCAAATTATGAAAAAGTTATGGTCTCTTCACTTTTCCCTAGGAAAACTCCACCAAATCTGGAGAAACTCCAGTTAACCCTACCAAAATTGCACAATGCTTGATTTGTCGGACCTTCCAAACTATTGCAAAATTAATTTGCAGTTAATTAGTGGATACGAATGGGTTAATTACCCTTAAAATCCACTTAGCGCGTAGCGTTGGCCTCTGGCTACGGTGTATGGTCATATGTGGAGAGGGTTGGCCCTCTCTTTCCCCAACCTCATCGGTGCTTAAACTTCAAATAGAAAATGTGCCCATTGTTTGTTAAGAAACGTTGGCACGGAATAGTGGTAAGGCTTTGGGTTTGTGTGGGTGAGGTTGCGAGTTTGATTCCCCGGCCTGCCAAAACATTTTACTCGACCTTTGAGAGGGCACATGGCGACCTCTGGGCTTGCCACGTGTCAGCCTCTCATTGGTCCACCTCAATTCCCTTGACCAAATAATGCACAAACACTTGTCACTATTCGATTGAGCCACCTGTCAAAGATTTTTAGGAATATTCCTTTTGTTGACTAGGTGGTACGTATGCTTAGTCAGCATTCTAGTCAGCCCTGTACCCAAAATTTTGTTTGTTTAGCAAAGCAAACAAAAGTCTCTATCTTTCTCATACGAGGTCCATTTTAAGTTAAACAAGTTGCATTGTGATCGTATCACCGAGATGTACGCAGTCATTCAGGTTTTGAGTGATTCTGAGCACTTTGATTTTTGAGCAAATTTTTTACCCTAATCTAGATTCTGATCACTCCTTCCCACTGACAGGATTTTAGACCCACAAAAGATGCTTATTTGATGATATCTAAATACTCTTCTCCTTCCCAAGTTCTATCAATTGATTCTACTTGGAAAAACCTCCATGGCAACCACTTTGGGTTCACTGGCATTCCTTGCCTTGCAAATGGCTTGGCACTTCAACCAATGTTATCCTTTTGCTACTGACCTAATCCAACACTTGCTTTATGCTTGCTGATTAAACACCCTATTGTACCAAAGTGATCCCTCAGTGCTTGGAAATATAACTGATGGCCTTCCCACTAAGAATCATGTTCCTCCTTTACAACACATGCATTCGATGCAAACTTCTCCTTGGAAACCACTTTTCCAAGTTAAGCCCATCTGAGTGAACTAAAACAATGAGTTCCAATATTAGTAATAACAAGAAAAGAAATGACCATTCTTTTACCTCCACTATTCCAAATTACACATCTGGAAGAATGAATTCGCCATCTCTTTTGCTTCTTGGCGTCAAGACATCAAATGGTCTATAATGGCTGCAAATTTTTTGGTATTTTTGTCCACTTTCACTTCTTGATTCCATCATCCTCCAATATTAACATGTTGCTCATGTCATGATCTGAGAATGAAGGCTAATCATGAGCTTCTTACTCAAGCATGGACCTTCCAAAATCCTGTGACATCTTGTCACAAGAAACACCATTTTACCTTGAAAAACACTCATGCAAGAATATAACTTGATGACCTCTTCCTTTTTCTTCTTCAAAGCAACAAATGTCACATCATGTGAATATCACCATGTACTCTTACATCTTGGTTTATAAACCATCAACTAAACACAAGTCGACAAAACATGCTTCTTCAAACAACTGAGTTTCAAGTCAAGCAAAAGCATGTACAACAACTTGACGATTTACAACAAGAATTCCACATTCTCATGAAACAATTTGTCACATCTTCCTTTCATCTTTGGAGACAAAATCAACTCTTCCAAGTTGATATAACATACATGTAACAATCAATTGACCACACAAGACAACACTCATGCATGTGCAAATTATCAACATTCTCAAGTTGACAACATACATGTTAACAAAGCAATCAACCAACACAATTCAATCACTCATGCATGTTCAATCACAATGAAACTATTAAAAATTCCATTGTTCACACGCACAAACTCTCATGCATGTATAACAATTCTCAACTCTCTCATAAGTACAATCACAAGTAGAAGAACACCATTGGTATGTACGAGTACATAAAGAGCTGAAATGACCAAATTTTCTGCAATAAAGTGAGTTAGCATACTCCACTTTCGAACACCTTCATGGTGTAAACATGCAAGTTCAATAATGCAACGTGCATGCAAATTTGTAGTTGCAAATTGCCATCTTTGCTGCATCTTGGTGAGTCAACATAACTCTACTTTTCCAACACCTTGTTTCATGCAATATTCAACATACTTTCAGGAGAAAATAAATGTATCTAAATAACAAGGAAATGCATCAATAAGGCAAGATTTGCATCAATTATCAAAAGAAATGAAAGGCCTTAATTGGTTAAGAAATCTAACCATCTCTTTCCAAACCATTTCAATGGCGCTTCTTTCAGCTGCACTTCATCATGTGTGTCATCCTGACCCACATCAATTATGGAATCCTCTTTTCCATTCTTGCCAAAATCTCTCTCCACCTTCTTCAAATGTTGTGGATGACTTGTTGGATACAAAGTCCAACACTTGTCTACAAGATGACCCTGCTTATGGAAATAATTGCATCTTATTGTCAACATGGTTTCCATTATCCAATGTACCTTTGGCTTTCTATCTCTTTTGTTTTGAAAGTTTATTGTTTATGGCTATCCTCTTACAACACGTCGAAACAATATGGTTATTCAAACTACAAAAGGAACATGTAAATTTTCTCCAAATCTCATGTGAATATTTACCATATTTATCATAATCAAAAGAAACTTGATTAAAGGCAAATTTATACCTTGCACATTCACCTTTTTCACCTTCTTGAGGAGGTGAATTTGATGAGATAGTGGCTCTCTTTAGAATACCAACAATGGTTTCAATGACCTTTGAGCTTTCAACATCCTCTTGTTTTCCATTCCACTAGTTGCATGTTTATGAGCATCTTCTTGCAAAGTGGGTATAAAAATTTTGCATTCGTCATGAACACAAACTTCACAAGCTTGAGGTAATGAACATGTAATGAAATTCCTTCTTCAAACACCTTCATGTGCCTCCTTGGCTTTGGAGCATTCACCATCATGTTGTCCATAACCAAGACCCAAATACTTAGGCCTTTCCTCAACAACAATTGGCTCAACTATGCCTTGTGCATGTTTTCCTAACCCTTTACCTTCATAGACCATATTCATCAATAATTTGGACCTTATTCCTCTAGTGTGTCTTTCAAAAGTACCAAAACATTCATTTTGATAGGAAATGGAAGATAAACTTGAATTGCATACCTCATTTTCATGCACATACTTGGCTAGGGTTTCCTTGGCATCATGGAGTTGAATATCCATCTCATGCATCTTTTCAAGAAGCTCTTATTTCTCCTCCTTCATGGCCATCAATTTCTCTTGAAGTATAGTGTTCTCATTCCTATCTTCATTCATCTCTTGCACCATATCTCTCATAATGATAAACTCTTGCAACATCTCTAAATCAAAGAGTCTTGCTAAGGAAGATGAATTAGAAACATCACTTGTTGAAGCTTCCATCACACTTGTAATGCATCAAAAATCTTCACAAAGCTTCAAAAACTTTCTCAATGAAGAAACATCTTAGATCATCTCCTTTCTTCAGCTTACACACATAAACTTGCACACAGTTAAATTCTCCTTGCAACAAAACCAATAGCTAATTTTCTAGCTAACCTTGGCAAACCATCTCAGGGTTAAAATGAGCTAACAGTGCTCTAATACCAACCTAATATAAATGTTGGGAAAACTTGTTAATGCTATGCAAGCTCCCTCATTAGTATTAAAAAAATGTGTTTAGGATCATCTCAAATTAACCAAAATGTGAGGAATTATGTGTCAAGTATTGAGTGTCTTTTATGAGCAATTTATGAGGTTAATTAGCTGTTTAAAACACATATACAACAAGTAAATTGCAGATAATTAAAACACATCAACTCATAACAAAAAGATGATAAAGGAGTTCACCCCTCCTGGGCTACATCTCCTTGGATCTGCTTGAATGGCTAGGCCCTCTTTGGATTAATGGCCAATTCTATGAATACATGCACCTTTAGTGCTCCAATGGCTTTGAAACCTACTCCATTGGATTTAGAAGACCCAAAACCCCAAAAAATGACTATCCAAGCTTTGCAATTGGACTTCAGATGATCTAGAATTAACCTCCTCTCATGGTGGCTCGAGGCTTCCTTAAACTTCAACGTAGCAAAATGATGAACATAAGTGCCTATCTGTCTCTACAACATGTTCCATTGTGTTTAGAGAATACAAATCATCTAGGAATAACTATTTCTGAGCCAAAATTGGTCAAATGATGCAAAAGTTATGGTCTTTTCAGTTTTCCCTAGGAAAACTCCACCAAATATGGAGAAACTCTAGTTAACCCCGCCAAAATTGGTGCAATGCCGGAGTTTTCAGACCTGCCAAATTTCTGCCAACTTAATTTGTAGTTAATTAGTGGATAAGCATGGGTTGATTACCGTTAAACTCCACCTAGTGCGTAGTGATAGCCTTAGGCTACGGTGTATGGTGATATGTGGAGAGGGTTGGCCCATGGGGCTGGCCCTCTCTTTCCCAGACCTCATCTGCACTTAAACTTCAATATAAAAAGTGCCCATTGTTTGTTAAGAAACATTGGCATGATATAGTGGTCAGGCTTTGGGTTTGTGTGGGTGAGGTCGCAATTTCAATTCCCCAACCTACCAAAACATTTTACTCGACCTTTGAGAGGGCACGTGGCGGCTTCTAGGCTTTCCACGTGTCAGCCTCTCATGGTCCACCTCAATGCCCTTGACCAAATAACGTGCCAACACTTGTCACCATTCAATTGAGCCACTTGTCAGAATATTCTAGGAATATTCCTTGGAATATTCTAGGAATATTCCAAGGAATATTCCTTGGAATATTCTTTTTACTGTCTGGGTTGTATGGATGCCTAGTTAGCATCCCAGTCAGCTCTATACCCAAAATTTTTCCTATTTAGCAAAGTGGACATAAGGTTCTATCTTTCTCATACGAGCTCCATTTTCAGTGAAATGAATTGCGTTGGGATCGTATCACCGAGACAGACATGACTGTTAAGGTTTTGAGAGATTATAAGCACTTTTATCTTTAAGAAAATTTTTGCCCCTAATCTAGATTCTTATTAGTTGGGTTATCCTTCATGAGCATTGGCCATGATTGGAAGGCTCAGGTTTTAGTGGAGTACTCCAAGGACAGGAGGGCATGCGAGGTATTGGATGGCACCCATGCAGATGAGTGTTACCAAGTGAAGGATGAGGTCATCTATTACAAGTGGTGCATTTTCTTAGTGCCCAACTTGCAGTTGAGGGAGAGGATGCTCTAGGTTTCACATGATTCACCATTATCTGGGCACTAGGGGTTCCAAAAAACTTATATGAATCTCAGGCAGAGATTCATATGAAAGGGCCTGAAGGGGGACATTCTGCAACATGTACATGAGTGTGAGGCTTGTCAGAGGAACAAAGGGGAACTGATCCACCCCGCAGGATTGCTATAACCACTTCCCATCCCTAAGGGGAAATGGGAAAGTATTTCTATGGATTTCATCACAGGGCTCCCCAAAGTGCAGGGAAAGGATTGCATCTACATAGTGGTCGATAGGTTGACCAAACTTTCCCACTTTTTCACCATCCCCACCAGATACATGGCTACATAGATTGCAGAGCTTCACTTCAAATAAATTTTCAAGTTGCACGGGCTCCCCAAGAACATAGTGAGCGACAGGGATAGCAGATTCGTTGGAGGCTTTTGGCAAGATCTCTTCAGAATGGTAGGGATTGAGCTCACTCCTAGCACCAACTACCATCCTCAAACAGATGGCCATACTGAGAGAGTTAACCAGTGGCTGGAGGGGTACCTAAAGAACTACGTGACTGGTCAGCAGGGGGTTGGATTTAGTGGTTGCATCTGGGCGAGTACTGCTACAACACCATGCACCACATGTTCATCGGTATGACTCCTTTCCATTCTATATATGGATATGATGCATTATATTTTGCTGACATTGTTTTTGGAGACAACCAGGCCCCAAATGCCAAAGATTGGGTCCAAGAGAGCCAACACATCCTCAAGTCTCTCAAGGATAATTTAGTGATTTCCAAGAATCAGTAGAAAGTATACGCAGAATGGCATAGGACGGAGAGGTACTTCATGGAGGGGGACTTAGTATACCTCCAGTTGTAGCCTTGCATGTAGTCTACTCTGAAGTAGAAGGGGGCCGAGAAGTTACAACCACACTTATATGGGCCCTACCAGGTGATTAGATGAGTTGGAGAGGTGGCCTATGAGAAAGAGCTGCCTCAAGGGAGTAGGATCCATAATGTTTTTCATGTCTCGTGCCTTAAAAGGGTGCTGGACAAAAGGGTGACAACAATAACTGATCTATCCCCACTGGATGATGAGGGCCACTTGGTTTTGGAACCTAAGGCCATTTTGGAGAGTAGGGCAAGGAAAATGAGGAGCAGGACCATCAGGGAGTTCTTGGTGAGTTGGAAGAACTTGCCGGATGAGGATGACACATGGGAGGGTGAGCACATATTGGAGCACCCTGCTTTGAGGTTGCTTGAGGGCAAGCAACATTTGGGAGGGGAGGACTATCATGTCCCTTCAAACACATTTGTAACAGGGTACTGCTACACAATTTTGTACAATTTTGGCTAAGGATGAGGACCCACCAATTTCTACTTCGAGACTCAAGAGGCAATTCAACTTAATTTGATGGCTAGTGGCATGTGGGGGCCACCCACATAGGAATTTGAATTGGCCCATTCGAATATATTGGAGGGAAAGTCGAATGGGTGGATGCAGGGGCCCACATGAGGCAACGGAGGTCGAAGGAGTTATAAGGAGGGAGAAACTCTCATTTTGGTTTCATTCATACTTCTTGCAAACAAAAACACTTGACTGTTTGCTCTACTGTTTAGCTGAGTCAACTGGTTGTTTAGCCACGAGTCTTCCAAGTGAGAGATTCAACCTCTACTTCGGGGGACCATCCATGCCCACCTTAGAGAGGTAGTTCCATAAGGATTTCAGGAGTTCCGGGGAAGTGACATAGCACCACCATCTAACACAAAGTAGGGAGTGCATATTTATGGGCAGCCATAGAATACGCAGAGGGAGATAGAGGCCAATAGAGATCACAGGTTTGCTGGAGAGTTAGAGAGCTGAGGTAGCAGTAATAGACCAACATTCTTGTTGAGTTTCATAGCCAGCAGAGCCAATATTCCAACAGTTTGAATTTTTGGGCTAGGGGACAATGTAGAGGCCACTCAACAATTTTTCATGGAGCTTAGGAGCAGTTATCTTAGGCCAAGAGTTCATCTAGGAAGTCAGGGACTAGATAGCAAGGGTCAACCCAATGCTTTGGGGACATTTTTGGGAGGATTTACTAGCAGTTTCCAGCATGCTGAGTTTTGTAGTTGCAGCTGAAGTTGGGCTCCAAAGGGGTCGGATTTTAGAGGTCTAAACCAGACAAAATCCTTCGTGGGTTTTTTTGGGTTTAGGCCAAAGAGTTTGGGGTTAAAAGCACATAATTTTCTGGGCCGTAAAAGTGCAACTTCCAGCCATTTGAACTTGGGTAGAAAGGTAGTTTTCTAGGGCAGTGCAGTGCAAAATGCTGGAGAATCTAGACAACCTTTAGTTCAACAAATTTCTCACCTAGGTTTGGTCATGCTTGTCCATTGAGATAAGCCCAAGTGCATTATCTTGTCATTTATTTGGCCTCCAAAAATTTAATAAAATGTTAGGTCCCTATAATACTAGTGATTACCCCATTACTATTGTAGTTGTATCCCTTATTAATATTGTTGTGTCCCTATTGTCCCCATATTATTATTATTGTGCCCCATAGAATCCCTCTATTGTTATTTTTGTGGCTTTATATTATTATTGTTACGTCGGCTGGGTTATATTGTGACTCCTTAGACTCCTATATATAGAAAGGAGGTTTTGTCATTTGAATCATCCAAGAATTGTTCATTTGTGTAATGTAAAGGAGGTTGCCCCCTCGAAGAGGCTTAATTCTAAGTCATTTAACTATCTTTTCTATCTTTTTGTGAGCTGGTTTCATAACATTTGGTATCGAGCTTTTGATTCTAGGGTTTTGCTGCTCCAAATAGGTCATCATGGCATTTTCGTTATAACTTTTTTTTTTTGTGATGTTTCAGAAGCTAAAAAAAAAACCCATTTGAGAAGAATTCACATTGAACCTCGGGTCTAAATTTCAGAGCTTTTCGCACTATATTTGTGGATATATGATCTGAGAAAGTTGGTCTTTTTGCAAACACCTAGTAAGCAACCTGAAAGCTCTAGCATGAATCATGAAGAAGAGGAAGAAATTCAACATGATATATCAAAATTACGAGACCAAATGCAACAAGTGTCACTTGCACAGAAATTAATAGAATCTAAGATGGAATGGTTTAAGGAAAGATGTAGAAGCTAAGATGGATGGTTTAAAGAAAGGCGTAGAAGCTAAAATGGATTGTTTAAAGAAAGGCGTAGAAGCTAACATGGATTGTTTAAATAAAGTCGTAGAAGCTAAGATGAATGACGTGGAAGCTAAAATGGACGATTTGAAGATAGATTTGAAGACAATCATGGAAGATTTGAAGACGGATTTGAAGATAGATTTGACAAAGTTTCTACAAGAAATGCTTACTAATGGTGAAAGGGTAGTAAAGGAAACTCATTATGAGAACAAAAGAAATGTTAATCATGATTTCATAGACTCTAATGTTGGACCGAAGACCCACCATATTCCAAAAATTGATATGAGGAAGTTTGATGGCAAGGATCCCGCAACATGGATATTACAAATGGAGCAATTTTTCGATCTTAATAATGTGCAAAACACACAAAAGGTACGTATTGCAACTTTATATTTGGAACCAAATCAGTTTGTATGGTATCAATGGCTTTGCTCTCGTAAACAAATTATCACTTGGGCAATGTTTATGGAAGAATTGACATCACATTATGAGGATACAAAAAGCAACACTTTTTTAGCCAATTGATAAGTCTCAAAAAAAAGGGTTCAATAATGGAGCAAATTGAGGAGTTCCTAAAATTGAACATAAGGGTAAAGAATATTCTAGAGGAGCATAGGATTGATGTGTTCCTAGGGACTTTAAAGGATTATATCCAACATGATGTTCACCTTTGGGAACCTTATTCATTAGAGAAGGCATTCAGGTTAGCAAGAAAAATGGAAAGCAAAATTATGGCAACCAGGAAGCATACCACTCACAACTATAAAGATGGAAGTGTTGTTGCCCTTAGTCTTCCACAATCTATAAGGTTGACACCACAACATTCGGAAGAAAAAAGAGCAAAAGAGCTTTGTTACAGTTGTGATAGCAAATACACTAAAGGTCATAAGTGTGCTGAGAAGAAATTATTCTACATAGATTGTGAAGAGGAAGAAGAAAAGGAGCAAGAAAGGTCAAAAGAAGAGGATATACTCTAGGAACAAAGCCTAGATAAAGAAGAAATGAATCCGACCATATCTTGTAATGCATTGGCTGGAATTACCACTCCTCAAACCATCAATATAGAAGGACAAATCAAGAAGAAAAATGTAATAGTGTTGATTGATTCAGGAAGTACCCACAATTTTATTCATTGTAAGATAGCAAAAGAATTGAATTGCTTCCTATACCCAACACCAGAGTGTCAAGTGATGGTTGCAAATGGAGGAATGATAAATTGCTCTAGAAAGTGCCATAATATCAAGCTATCTATGGGAGAATATGTATTGATTAGCCCAATGCTTTCCATTCCAATGGGAGGTGCTGATGTTGTACTAGGAGTCCTATGGCTACAATCCTTGGGTACAATAGCTTTTAATTTTCAAGAACTTTTCATGAAATTTTCTAAGGAAGGAAAGGAAGTTGACTTAATGGGTATTGCAAGGAAACCAGGAAAGATAATCAGCTCTAATGGCATGACAAAGCTTTTTAAAAAGGAACAAATAGGTGTAATTGCACAATTATGTTCGCTAGATGTTTCCACATCGGACTCATCTATTTCTCCAGATCTCCAAAAAGTCTTGGACAATTGTTCCAAGGTATTTGAGACTCCCAAAGGTATCCCACCTATTTGTGATCATGATCATGCTATTCATCTGATTCCAGGAAGTGTTGCTCCAAACATCAGGCTGTACAGATATCCCTATGCCCAAAAGAGTGAAATTGAATGTATGGTTGTAGAAATGCCAGAGGCTGGTATAATTCAACCTAGTAAAAGTTCTTTCTATGCTTCAGTAGTATTGGTGCACAAGAAGGATGGATCATGGCACATGTGTCTGGATTATAGGGAGCTCAATAAGCTCACTATTAAAGATAAGTTTCCCATTCCAATCATTGATGAATAACTGGATGAATTGCATGGATCAATTTACTTCACCAAGTTGGATCTTCGTTAGGATATCATCAAATTAGAATGAAGACTGAAGACATTACGAAAACAACATTTAGAACTCATGAGGGTCATTATGAATATTTGGTCATGCCTTTTAGCCTTACCAATGCACCTTCTACATTTCAAGGTTTGATGAATTCCATTTTCAAAGCCTTCCTTAGAAAATTTGTGTTAGTATTTTTTGATGATATACTAATCTACAACAAGTCTTGGAAGGATCATGTTGAACATGTTGACAGGGTGCTACAACTATTGGAGGAGAAACAATTATATGCAAAAAGATCCAAATGTTTCTTTGGAGTACAAGAGGTGGAATATCTGGGCCATATTGTATCTCATGAAGGAGTTAACGTAGACCCTAGTAAAATTAAAGCCATTAAGGAATGGAAAATCCCCACATACATAAAGCATTTGCGAGGGTTTCTCGGGTTGACAGGGTATTATCGCAATTTTGTTAAGAATTATGGGATAATAGCAGCACCTCTAACAACATTATTGAAGAAAGATGAATTTTCATGGACTCTAGAAGCAACAAAGGCCTTTGAACATCTTAAAGAGGCAATGTGCCAAGCACCGGTCTTAGATACACCGGACTTCACAAAAACCTTTATTGTGGAATGTGATGCTTCAGGAAATGGAATTGGTGTTGTTTTAATGCAAGATGAAAGACCCATTGCTTTTGAAAGTCATCCAATCAAGGGAAAGTTTTTACACAAAGCTATTTATGAGAAGGAAATGTTTGCAATACTCCATGCACTTAAGAAATGGCGACCCTACCTAATGGGAAGACACTTCAAGGTAAAGACAGATCATGATAGCCTTAAATACTTTTTAGAACAAAGATTATCCTCTGAAGAGAAACAAAATTGGGTCACAAAGATGTTGGGTTATGACTTTGAGATGATCTACAAAAAAGGGAAGCAAAATGTGGTGGCAGATGCACTCTCAAGAAAGGATGAGGATGTGGAAGCATTGTTGTGCGCCATTTCTATTATCCAACCAGATTGGATAAATGAAGCAAGGGAGGAATGGAAGAATGATGAAGAAGTGTGGGCACTTATTCGAAAGTTACAACAAGATTCCAGTACATCTGATACATTTAGCTGGAAAAATGATTCGTTATGGTACAAAGATTGCTTATACCTCTGTAAGAATTCCCAACTCAAGCAAAAGATTCTTATGGCATTGCACACTTCTCCCTTAGGAGGGCACTCAGGATTTTTAAAAACTTACCACAGGGTTAAGAAGGAATTTTTTTGGGATGGCCTTAAATTTGATATTCAAAAGTTTGTGGTGGAATGTTTGGTTTGCCAACAAAATAAAGTTGAAACAATTAAGACCCCGGGTCTATTACAACGTTTATCCATTCCAAGCCAATGTTGGGAGGAAGTTTCAATGGATTTTATCACAGGTTTACCCAAGTCTGAGGGAAAGAGTGTCATCATGGTGGTAGTTGACAGACTTACCGAGTATGCAAACTTGTGTGCATTATCACATCCATTTAAAGCCATTACAGTTTCTACTGCATTTATGGAAACAATTAAAAAACTACATGGAAACCCAAAGATTATTGTAAGTGATAGAGATCCCATTTTCACTAGAAATTTTTGGACAGAATTATTTTCTTGTCTTGGTACTTAGTTAGCTCATAGCTCATCTTATCATCCTCAATATGATGGGCATACTGAGATAGTAAACAAATGTTTGGAAGTCTATCTTCGTTGCTTTGTATCTAATAAATAGACACAATCGGTCAAATGGTTGCCTCTGGCTAAATTGTGGTATAACACTTCCTTCAATACAGCAACAAAAATGACCCCATTTTATGGATATCAGCCACCATCCATCACATCATATTTAAGAGAAAATTCTAAGGTTCAAGCAGTGGAACATCACATCGAACATCAACAACAAGTCCTCCAACTCTTAAAGGATAACCTCGTGTTGGCAAAGAATAGAATGAAACAACAGGTAGATCAACATCACAGTGAAAGAAGTTTTGATGTAGGTGATTGGGTATTCCTACAGCTACAACCATATAAACAAATGTCCCTCAAGCAAGCTAAGAAGGATAATAAATTATCACCAAAGTGTTATGATCCGTACAAGGTGTTGCAAAATATTGGTACTATGGCATACAAATTGGAGCTTCCCGCAACTTCTCGAGTGCACCCAGTTTTCAATGTTTCATGTTTAAAGAAGGTTATAGGCAACAAGCTCCCAGTTCAAACAATATTGCCAGAACTTGACGAGGAAGGAAAAATTATATTGGAACCAGAAGTAGTCACAGAAACAAGAACTCGACAGCTATGAAATCGATCAATTTCAGAGTATCTCATCAAGTGGAAGAACTTATCCACTGAAGATTCCACATGGGAGGATGAGAATTTTATACAGAAGCATCCAAAACTACTCAAGCGTTGAGGACAACACTTTTTTGAAGGAGAGGGGCATGTTAGGTCCCTATAATACTAGTGATTACCCCATTACTATTGTAGTTGTATCCCTTATTAATATTGTTGTGCCCTTATCATTACTATTGTAGTTGTATCCCTTATTAATATTGTTGTGCCCTTATTGTCCCCATATTGTTATTATTGTGCCCCATAGAATCTCTCTATTGTTATTTTTGTGGCTTTATATTATTATTGTTAGGTCAGCTAGGTTATATTGTGACTCCTTAGACTCCTATATAGAGAAAAGAGGTTTTTTCATTTGAATCATCCAAGAATTGTTCATTTGTGTAATGTAAAGGAAGTTGCCCCCTCAAAGAGGCTAAATTCCAAGTCATTCAACTATCTTTTCTATCTTTTTGTGAGCTGATTTCATAACATAAAATGGCTCAGTAGTTCCATATTTGTAGCTTTTCTGTGAATGTTTAATGAGTATTTTGTTTTTATAAATTGCTGCATAGAATTTTGCTTTATATCACTTGTATTTCCTATTAAGGATCTTTACAAAGGCAACGAAAGTCACAAGTGCGATCTGCATGAAATTGCCTCCATTCAACCACTAAAACACCGTGATCCAAATTTATGAAGGAACGAAATGAAATACAAATATAAATAGAAACAAAGAGCGACATTGAAAACAAAACTTCAATTCACTAATAACAAAGTACTGAAAACGATTTACATGCATAATGGAAATAAAATAGCTCAGGCGATGGTAGTTGATCTTTGAGAAGTGATGTGGCGACTACATGCCTCTGAACTATGTTACAATGAGGATGGGAGGCCTTTTTATTATTAAGAAACAATGGAAAACCCTAAATATCCAAAAACGTAACCCTGGGAGATGAAGCGCCAAAAGTATGTGGGCCTCGTTGGGGTTAGTTGTTACATCAATTTCCTGGGGTCATAACTTTGGCATACAATCTCTATTTGTCATGTACGATACCTGTTTAGAAAGATCTATTTGAAGACAACATTTTTCAATTGATTACCACTACATCTACATTTTGTTATTGTCATTTTAAAAAAAATGCCTTTTAAGGCCTCCATTACGGGATTTTTGAGGTTTAAAATGGACCTCCTAAGAAAAATGTACAAGAAAAATAAAATTTATAAGAACCAATATGATTCAAGATGATGATGTCAACCATGGGGGATAATTCACCATTTTTGGATTAAAAAAGTAAAAAGATTAAAAAATAATAAAATAATAAAACTATTTTTTCAACTCATATTTTCAACTTATCTTCCTGAGGTTTTACTCAAAATGTGAGTGGGAGTACTCGTTGGATGCAAAATTTAATTCCCCATCCAAAGAGTACCCATGTTACATACTTTCAATGGACCCTGCTACACAAAAAATGAGAAATACATGAAAAACGTGATTGCAATCATGTTTTTCATGTATTTCTCATTTTTCATTTATTAAGGCCCATCAAATGTATGCAATATGGGTACTCCTTTGATAAGGAATCAAATTATGCATCCAATGAGTGTTCCCAATCGAAATTTGAGTAAACCCATAGGGAGATAAGTTGAAAATACGAGTTGAAAAAATAGTTTTTTCTTTTTTTCCTTCTAAAATTTGATGATGTCATCTAATCTTATTTTATGATTTCCACTATTATTTTATAATTTCCTTAGGAGGCCCATTTTATACCTCAAAACACCCCTAATGAAAACGACTTCGAAAGTTTAGGGCCTAAAAAATTGCCAAAAATGGTAAACCATGCTACTATTAAGGAAACTGAAAGAAGAAGTGGTGGGGGTCCAAGTGGAATAAGCAGGGGTGGCCACCAATATCCACCTAGATCACACAGTTTGATCTATAACAAACCTGGCTCATATAAACTCTTCCCTCATCGTCCTTGAGGAGACAAGGATATAAAACTTTGCAATGATCAATGTTTTCTTGTATCTAATGGGTGTTGCAATCACTCAATACACCCTTGATCCATTATTCTATCCCATGTTTGTTTACGATGCCTATAAGAAAGGAAATGCCTAGAAGGAAGGTGGAGGGATGCATAACCCTAACACCATATTGAGTATGTTATTACTTAGAACAATAATTAAATATAAATGTATTATTTTACTTGTTCTCTTGTACATGACACAATTGAGCTACCTATATTATATTTTCTTACAATGTTGTTTCCTTAATATCTTGATTGTATCCAAGTAAAAACATAAATATTGGACTTAGTGTATTTTCTTGAGTATTCTATTTAGTGGGCTCTATAGTTGAAATAATTAATATTACCAGAAGATAATGTAAATGTATTATTTCTGAATTTATTTCTTCATTTGAAAAATTCCTTAAGATACATGAGGCTTACTTAGTCAAAGGCCATCTTCCTTACAAAAGAAAAGACAATTTCATGCTTAGATATTACTCTACTTTTATATATCTTCTCGGTCTCATCTCTATGTAAGATATATGTAGTCGTACTCTTTGGTATACATAGTTTCTTTTTGTTTCTGTCAATACATGTCTCGGATTACAATAAGTCATTCTTGTCTTCATAATCCACTAATTATTTACGCTCAACTTTTCTTATCCTCACCTCATTTGAGTTTAATAACCCTAGACCTTCCATACTAGCCCTTGACTAGGTTGAACTCATACTACTTCTGAAAAATAATTTAGTGCCAAAGGAGTTAGCTGTAAGACTCATGAACTATTAGTTTTCTACTCTATTCATATTATTTAAATATAATGAAATTCTCTAGTTATTTAACAAGAACCCTTTTAATAAATTACATACCATGTGCTCAAGTACATACTCTTCTTCCTGTGCATACAACCATAATATATATGATAAAATAACAATATTTAAAGGATTCCTAACCAAACAATCTATACTATCTACTCACTTATATGAATAGGTGAAAATATAACAGGAACAAACACATTCCTCCCAACCAAATGAACTATTCTAACAACAGTTCCCCTGAGTCTTAGGCTACCATTCTATCATAAATATTAATCAGTACTTAATACTTTTCCTCCTTTCATTTCCCTAGTAGTGTCCACCTAGTTCAATATATAAATTTCTATTTTCCCCATATTGCCTTTCTCTCCCACAATCTTTCTTTTCTGCCACCCTCACATGACCTTTTTCTCCCATCATGCCATTTTGGGGATTAGGAATCTTGGGAAGATGACGGTTTAGGTTGTGACAATTGTCACTTCAAAAACTATCCTTTCTTGGACTTCAACTGATTCTTAATTAATTTCCTAACAATTGGGTAGCTTGACTACTCATGTGCTTGATCCTCCTATATTTCCATATAAACAATAAGTGAAATAAAAAATATTTAATTCATAACATTATATTATTACTTACATTTGTCATTAACAATATCCTACTTAGTCTTAGCCCCACATCTATTACTCTGATTAAAATGTTTGCAAGCAATTTAAAATCACAAAACCTGATAAGGAAATAATTATATAAGGGGCACTACATTTATCCTCTCCTTGAATGAACACCATCCTTGATGTTTCCTCTGCATTCATCACTTCTAGAAAAGTAAAGGAACTGTTTCTCGCATTTTCTCTTCCATCTCCAAGGTGGCCTCCTCATGCCCAAAATGCTTCAATTGCACTTTAACATATGTGATGGATCGGTTCTGAGTAAAGTTTCACTCCTATATAAAATTTACAGACGCTCAACCTAGAACTTGCCTTCTGGTTCGACCTGTACCACATTCCAATCGATAATATGAGTTGGATCATGAATATATTTCGTTATAAGTGACACATGAAATACATTGTGTATTTTTATGTGGGCTGGTAATGCTAACTAGTAGGTCACTAGTCTTATTCTAGATAGTACTTCAAATAGTCCATAAAACCGAGTTGTTAACTTAGCACAACTTCCAAAATTTAAAACAATCTTCTCGAGCTTGACTTTAATGTATACATGTTCTCCCACTTTATACTCTTTATGAGTTATTTTCATATTTGCATAGATTTTATATCTATCTTGAGCTACCTTTAGGTTTTATTTCACGTTTTTGACAATCTGTTCCATCTCCTGTAAGATATCAAGTCTCAAAACCAAGTTTTCTTCTGGTTGACTCCAACTAATTGGACTATGACATTTTCATCGATAGATGACTTCAAAGGGACTCATTTAAAATATTCCTAATAACTATTGTTGTAAGAAAACTCAATCATATGTATTTAATCTTTCCACTCAGTGGGTTGATCCATCACATACACATATCTTTAATAATTTGGTTGGTTCTTTCAGTCTATCCATCAGTTTGAGGATGGTGGCAACATTGGAATTTAAATATGTACCCATTCTTGCAAAAAGTGTTTTCCAAAATTTGGAGGTAAATTTTACATATGTATTAAATATAATAGTCTTTGGTATTCCATGTAATCTAAATTTTTCTTTCATGAAAATTTCAGCTATATGAATAGGTTTATGTTGACTTAACTGGTCTAAAGTAGGCTACTTTAGTCAATTTATCCACTAGAACCATAATTGAATCATGTTGTCATCTAGTTCTAGGAAACCTCCTAATAAAAGATAAAGATATAATTTCCCATTTCAATTCCATAATGGGAAAGAGGTTTAATAATCTAGCAGGATGCTAATATTCCACTTTCACTTTTTGATATTCCTGACACCTTGCTAAGTATTTAGCTACATCTCCTTTCGTTCTAGTCCAGAATAACTCTTTCTTAAGAACTATGATAATTTTCTATTATTTGGGGTGAGTTGAAAAAAGACTTTTTATGATTTTAATTTAGAATTAATTTCTTAAGTCTTGGCACATTATGAATGTAAATTTTATCTCTGAAAGTTAACAAGTCATATTTATTTAAGGCATATTCTAACTTTTCTATTTGACCAAATTCAATTATCAACCTCTCTTGTATTTGTATATATGCCTGATTCTCTAAGACTGTTGTTTGAATATGCTCAACAAGGTTTGTTTTATTTCTACTTACATAAATTCCACAAACTTACACTTTTGCCCAATGCATTTTCCAACTTATTTTCTTTTCCTCTGATATGTTCGATATGAAAATCATACTTGCTTAGAAAGGCCATCAATCTAGCTTATCCAACATTTAAATTGGGCTGACTGAAAATTACTTTAAGCTGAAATGGTTAGTAATCAACGTAAATTTTCTTCCCAAAAAGTAATGGTGGTAGATATTTAATGCATGTATTACCACAACTAGTTCTAAAGCATACACAACATAGTTCTTTTCATGATCTTTCAACTTCATAGAATCGTCGGCTATTACATGATTATCCTATATTAATACCCCACCTAATCCTTGTAAGAAAGCATATGTACATAATGTATATTCCTTATTAGGATTGGTAATTTCAAGTATTGGTGTTATAATTAATAGATGTTTGATTTGTTCAAATATTTCTTGGCACTTCTATGTATACTCGAATTCAACTATTTTTTTTGTAAAGAGGTTATGGGGTAGGCCAACTTAGAAAACCCCTAAATATATATACATTAATATCCCGTAATACCCATAAAACATTTGACATCTACTACATCTTTAGGGACAATCCAATTAAGGATTTCTTTGACCTTTTTTAGTGGCTACTGCAATTACTTCCTTGGAAATTACATGTCCCAAGCATTGAATTTGTTCCTAGTAGACCTCACACTTATTAAACTTGGCATAAAGGTGATGTCTATAAGTGTTTGTAGCATTATTATTAGGTGCTTCTCATGTTATTCTAACATCTTAGGATAAGTAAAAAGGACATCAATAAATATCAACACAAATTTATCTAAGTATTGGCTAAAAATATGTTCATTAGACATATGAATGTAGTTGGAGTATTTGTGAGACTAAATGGAAGCACAATAAATTCATAATGCTCATATTTTGTTCTAAAGGCAGTTTTATGTATGTCCTCCTTAATTCTCAATTGATGATAACCAGACCTTAAGTCTATTTTGGTAAGGATAATGACCAAACTCATGATCCAGGTGGATATTGGTGGCCACCCGCCTATTCCACTTGGACCCCCACCATTATTTCTTTTAGTTTTTCAGTTTCCTTAATTGTAGCACAATTTACTATTTTTGGCAGTTTTTCGAGACTTAAACTTCCGAAAAGGTTTTGAGGCCCTAAATGACGTTTTTTTTGGAAAATGGGAAAACATAAGTCATTAGTAAGACTCATGTTTGAGACCGAAAGTTGTATTCCTTGGATATATCTTTCTAATGAGGTATTGTGCATGTAAAAGAGATATCGTATGCCAAAGTTACAACCCCAGGAAGTTGATGTACCAATTTACTCAAACGAGGCCCATAGTTTTGTCGCTTCATCTCCTAGGGTTATGTTTTTTTATGTTTAGGGTTTTCCATTATTTCTCAATAATAAGTAAGCCTTCAAGCCTCATTTTAACATAGTTTAGAGGCATGTAGCCACCACATCTCTTCTCACAGATCAACTACCATCACTCGAGATAGTGTATATCCATTATCTTTGTAAGCATATTTCAATTCTTCGATACTAATGAAATGAAGTGTTATTTTTGCTGCATCTATGTATGCATGGTTATATCTATATTTTATTGCATTCCTATTTAAGTTTGGATCATCTCACTTGATTAAAAATGTCATCAATTCTAGGCAATGGATATTTGTTTCTTATCACCAACTTATTTAGCTATATATAATCACTACACACTCTAAATATACTATCTTTCTTCTTCACAAACACCATTAGTGCTCCCCATGATGAAACACTTGATCTCATATATCCCTATCCAACAGTTCTTAAAGTTTCATTTTCAATTCCATTGATTCTAGTACACTCATCCTATAGGGCACCTTAGATACATGTGTGGAACTGGGTATCAACTCAATAGTGAAATCAATATCTCTTTTAGGTGGTAACCTAGGAATGTCATCCAAAAACACATCCTTAAACTCCCATAATACCTCTAAATCATCTAAAGTATGTGCATTTCCCGTGAGAAGTATTCTACATGTAAAAATAATAATTGGCACCCTTTTCTAACACATATTTTTTGCTGTAAGAATGGTATTTTCCTAGTAGAAATTAGTTTGGGTATACCCTCAATAATCTGTACCTTCCCCTTAACTATGGTACATGTAACAATCTTGTCTAAAATATTAACAATTGATATGTGCTTTTCTAACCAATCCATTCCTACAAATCATAGAAAATTTTAGGGGCGAATGTTCGCCCTTTGGCGAAATTAAGGGGTTTTAAATTTTTAGTGGGCGAATATTTTGTATCACAGTACATTTATACAAATCACCTCAAATAGCCCACCTTATTTTAAGGCAGAGGGTAAAAAAGGTAAATTTAGCCCTTGAAATTAGGAGTTACAACCTTCCATTCGCCCATTTTCAAGAATAGGTTTTATTTAAGTGAATCCATTCACCCATTTTCAAGAATAGGTTTTATTTAAGTGAATCCATTCGCCCATTTTCAAGAATAGGTTTTATTTAAGTGAATCCTATGGGCCAAAGGCCCAAATACCATATTTATAAAAGAGGTATGGTAAATTAATAAAAATATAAATAAATGAGAGGTATGGTAAATAAATAAAACATTTTTTATATTTACTCCATAAGTCACCTTATATACATGCAAGGGTGTAAACAAATAAAAATATAAGTGGAGGTATGGTAAATAAATAAAATATAAATAAACTAGATGCATGGTAAATAAATAAAACCTCTTTTTATATTTAGTCCATAACCCTCGTTCTATTTATGAAGGCTCAAGAAAGAGTAATCCTATGGGCCAAATACCATATTTGTAAAAGAGGTATGGTAAATTAATAAAAATATAAATAAACGAGAGGTATGGTAAACAAATAAAACATTTTTTTATATTTACTCCATAAGTCACCTTATATTTATGAACACTCAAAAAATGCGTTATATTTAGGTGAAACCTATGGGCAAAATACTATGGGACAAATACCATGGACTAGATTGTTATTAATACCATGCAAAAAAACATTATTAACCCTAATATTAGTATTAATAAAAATAAAAATGGCACATGGTATTGACCCATGGTATTCACCAAAATGGCACATGGTATTGACCCATGGTATTCATTGGACTGTAGCCTATTTAAATGGGGGAATTAAACCAACATAGATCCATCTTTACTCTGGATCTACTAACCCCCGAGAGGTATCAAATATCGTGATATGCAAACTAGCATAGACTGAAAAAATATTTGATCTGATCAAGAGTAAAAATGGATGTTGTAATTTAATGTATGTTAAACATTTTAGCTTGGTTAAAAAAAAATAAAAAATCAACTATTAATTTTATTAATTTTTATAAATTACTAATAGTAATTTTTAAGCTCCAGCTTTATGATAACCCATGGTATTGACCCATGGTAATACCATGGTATTGGCCCATGGTAATACCATGGTATTCATGTGAGCATAGACTATTTAAAGGGGAAATTCTATCATCTTAAATCCAAATTATTTCTGGGTCTACCAAGTGCTGGAGGGATAAATATATTTCATCCCCCTAAGAATGGTAGATGTGGAGTTAAGATGGATATAGGTTGGTTTTTATGATAATGAAGATATTAAATAGACCTAGGAAATTATATTGTAAAAACATCTTAAGGTGAATGGTTAAAGCATAGACATTGGACAAGTATATTTGTATACTTCTGTTTTAAACTGAAACAAATCCAGAGCTAAAAGGAATGGATTGATTGCACTAGTCATCCTTCTATAACTTTCCAACATATGCTGGAGTAAACAGATTGTAATTTGGGTAATTTTTCTAATTGCAAATAGGAACATACTTTTGTATTGGCAGGGTGGTTATGAGGTCCCTAGAAGTGATGAATTTGAATTTTTCTTGGTTTTATATATAGTATTAGGCTTTTTCTCATGCTTTTTGTGAATGGCGCGGGTGAATTTTATCCTACACCCACTAGGTTATTGATATGTAATTTTGGTAATTTTGATTTCAAAATATATTTTAAAGAAATGCAATGATTTCATTTGTGTATTCAATAAACATAAGATTTTATAATTGAGTAAAATATTCGCCATGCCTGGTGAGAGATTCGCCAAAAAATTATATATACATATCATATTATTGATAAAATCGCCTTCCATTTTCCCTATATACCATGGAGATTCGCCCATTTATTATACATGTAAATTTAGGGGGGATTCTTAAAATTTTCCCTACTATAAATACATCATAAAATTGTATAAGTAAAACATTTAGGTTCATTGTTATTTTATATCCATTCAAATCAACGAAACAATTTTTAACCTAGCTGGTAACTCTCCTTTTGGTACCCGTGTCTAGTTGGACGAGCCAAGAGTTTTTGTATTTTTCTATATTTAGTTTACCCTTGTTCGTAATTTGTGGATTATTGGCCCGCGGATCTATTAAAATGGATACGGGTTGGTTTAGGAGATTACCATCTATTTCAATGATGATGGATTGATGTTCGACTTGATGCTCTTCTAAGGTTGCACTAATTCTAGGAATGCTTCTAGTCACTTCATTCACTTTGGAGCCTTCTTGAACATTCCACAGAGCTTGAATTGATTTTACTTTATAAGGGAAATTTCAAAGTAGATGAGGCACTCCATAGCCCCAACATTTTAGTGGTTCCATTTCCTTTCCATTAACTCCTTTACTGTTAGAATATATTAGTCTGGACCCAATTTGAGATTGAGTTATTTGTTGTTCATTAATTTTCTTATTAAAATTTTGGTTATGGTAAGTTTTACTAGAGTTCTTAGAAGAGAAAAATTTAAAACCTTTTCTTCCTTGCATAAATCTACCTTTTTTCTTGTTTGGCCAAGAATTTAAAATTTCACTTCTCTACATAGATTGGTGATAACATATTCTAGCTTTCTGAATGGCTTCATTCATGGTTTTTAAGTTTTTCATACTCAATTTTTTCTTTAAAAGAAAGGGGAAGACAATTAATAAATCAATGTACTTTATTGTTTTCCTTGTGAATGTAAGGTACATATTGTTGGAAGTAGATACATTTTGCAACCAGTTCATCCATGGTCATCTAGCCAAGCTTTAGCTCATGAAATTCCTTTTCTTTATTATCATAGTATTTCTCTGTAAGGTACTTTTCCTTGAATTTTTTTTGAAACACCTCCCAAATCTCAACCTTGTCCACTATTTTATGCACAATTCTAATTTCTTCCTACCATAATGATGCCTTTCCCTACAAGTGATAGGTGGCTATTGTAGCTTTTAAATTGCTAGGATACTCATACACTTGAAAGTGCTACTTCCTATGACTTACCATCAAAGTTTTGAGGTCTAATATTTTTAAACTCCCCTTTTAGTTCTACTTTCTATTTTTTCCCATGATTATCTACTATTGGGAGTATTTTGACTAAGTCATGTTCTTTTTCCTCTTCATATTTAGGTATTACATCCTTACACTCATCCATATTTTTTGTACTTTTTTGTTTATACGACTCCTCCCTATATTCCTCCTCAACAATTGGTTCTATTGTTTTCATATTAGAATTATTAGTTAAATTTTTTATGAGCCTTTCTTGCTCAACACTAGCTTTAAGTAGCCTTTCATTGTGTTGTCACTCACTACATTATGATTTTTTAGTTGATCAAGGTCGGTAGAGAGAAGTGAAGTTCGGAGCCATCTTCCAGACCACAGGAGCTATTAGATCTTAATCAGACCCTCTCCATTGCATAGTGCTCAAAAAGAGCTTTCCAACAGTATATGGAAGTCTGAAAATGGACTTCTGGAGCATAATATATGGCCTATTGAAGTTACCCATAGAAAGCCAGAAGACAAGGAGAAGAGACTTAAAGAAAATCACAAATAGGAGGTCCGGGAGCTAATCTCATCGCAAATCGGCTATCAAAAGGGTCCTGGGTACAGGCCTATGGTTTATCGGCGGTTCATGGTGATGAACATCGATATTGCAGTCCCACATCTTGCATATTGGCCACCCTGCAATCCCACACATCGTAGTCCCGCAATATCAACGCATCGGATAATTAGTAGGAAATAGAGGTCACCACTCCTAAAATTTTCGATATTGTGACTTTGTGCGATACAATGTTAAATCGACAGGGAGGGCTGAAAAAGTTTAACAAAGGAAATGCATGCAAAGACAGGGACAGTCGGGCCCTTTCTTTCTCCCCCATGTGGTGGTACATTTTGTGAGAGGTTGGGGGCCTTGAGCATAGTAAATCCCGCAGTCCTGCAATCCTGCGATATCGGCAATCGATGATCACATAGGTTAAAGAGCTCCTACACCAAAGTATCCTCGACGATTGTGATATGTAGGGGTTTCTTCCCAGATGTGAAATTTCATGTGTTCCACCCTATAAGGATTTCACGTCCAGACAAGTCGGCCCGCGCTATGAAAATAAGTGAAAGGGACTCCCTCTCCCATGTTGCTATTGTGATGTCATGGGTGGGCCTGATCCCATTGATCGATGATCACAATGTCAAGGGAAAATTCTAAAGGAAAAGTGTATCAAGCATTGGGATGCGGGATTCCAAATAACAAAGGAAAAAGGCCCCGAACAAGAGCCTGAAGGCCTTAATGCCTGGGGACTCACACTTGGTTGCAGCCCCTGGTCATATGAAGTAAATAGAGGAAAGGGGCTATACCAAAAGGGGCCTAAGGGGGAATCAGAATGCGCCTATTTCGAGATATTTTAGTGATAAAGGCCCACACCCAAAAGACTTCTTATTACATCATAAATGCATCCCCAGGAAGACTAGGAACATGATACAGTGCTTTTAAAGATGGATGCGTCAGTAGCTCCAACATTGAATAAGATTATGGTGCGATGGTGCACCAATATGGGGGGCTCGGGACCGCTTAATGATTCGGCATGGGGCTCCACTCGACTTCAGAGAAAGAACTAATCAGGCAATTAAAGAAAAAATTGACAGAAATCGACCAAGTAGCAGAGGAAGCACATCATGACAAAGATGTGGCTTGATTAGGGGACTCTAGGAACCGCAAAGGGACACATCCTCCATCATCTTTCCGTTTTCCTTCTCTTTCTCATTATTTTGTAGTTTCTTTATTTCCAATAAGGGGTCTAATCCCAATTGTAATCATTTTCAGTAACAACGCCTTAGATAGGCCGAGACAACTAGTGTAGCAAAAAATTTGAGCTCTGGCTCAAATATTTTGTTGCAACTATAATCCAATCTCCCCCTCTTCTTATAAATAGGGGGAATACACACTCATTTCAGGTTCTAGAATTTCTCACCGTGGGGTCTGAATTCTAAGATGCCACTTTGGTTCTATTTGCTTATTCATGGGGGACTTGACTGATGCTGAGTTGAATGTTATGGACTGGTTATTTGGACCCTCTAAGTATTAATGAAACTTCCCTGGTGATTCCAAGCATGATTAATGTGCAACATGTTTCCTCTTGGTAAATCTCATTTCATTTTTGTTTTCCCTCTCTAAAATAGTGTAATGGAGCTCTTGGTTTCTCTCTCATTTATGGATTTATCTTGGCTTCTAAATAGAGAACAATATCTATGCATATCTTAGATTTACTTGTGTTATTCACTAACATATAGTACCTATAGAAACTACAGATTTACTTGTGTATTTGATTAGCCTGCAGTACCTGTGGTAGCTCAGATTTACTTTAGTTGTTGGCAAAGAATGATACCCATGTTATAGTTGGCCTGAAACCTTAATTAGCACTCAGCTGTTTCTATCACTCCACCTCCTTCCTCTTCCATATTTCTGTTGGAACATTGTTGCCAATGATTTTATTTGTTACAGCCCTATGCACCTATTTCCCTCCTTCCTCTCCTCCTCTCCACCATTACTACAACTTCAGTATTAAGTTGTCTCATTGTTGTGTGTCGGCCACCAAAAGAAGACATTTCTCTTTGAGATTGCCCCGATATACCCCCCATATTTGGATCCATGTGTTGGCTTGAGTCTACCTTAATGAAGGCCTATTGAACCAAGCTTCCTTTTATTATATTTTTATTACATGATAATTGGAGTGCAATAGAAACCCCACTCATGATATTCCATGCACTTCTCTACTGAAGATGTCCTAGGCATTGGTCTACAATCAACCTAGAGGCTATCTCTAGGAGGTTTTCTATCTCTCCTGTAACACTAGTTCTGTTGGTGTGATTTGAAGCGACAACATATTGCATGCTCTGATATTGGCTAATTCTAATGTCATCCCTTTAACCATACCTAATAGTTCCATTGTAAGGTGATGTCTCTCTTCCTATCTATACCCAAATGTGTTATTCTCCCATAGGAGATCTTTCATGTGGTTCTTCCATCACTGTTCTTACTTATACTCCTTACTGTGGTAAAAATAACATTTACACCTCAAATTTATACCATATTACTTTTTTTTCTTATGCTATTTTACATTCTTATTTATCTCATTATAATGTTGGAATGCATTCACACACTTCTCTCAATCTCAAAATCAACCATTGTTAACTATGGTCTAACGTCACATTGTGAAAAGCATCGTCTCAGTATGAAAATTAATGATGGTAAATCATGGTCAAGCACGTTTATTTTAGGGTTTATAATATTTATCTTAGGGTTTTTATTCCTTGGGTTTATAATATTTATCCCTTTGGTTTAATATTATTCCCTTGCAATGAACTACTATAGATCTTAGAGACAGAGAGGGGTAGGGTCTGACATTTACAACTATATCAAGAGTGAAATCAATAGATGATTTGCAGATCTCACTGCCTTTTTCTTTTCAACATTATGAAAAAATGCAAGAAAATGCGAGAAGAGATTGGTTGGAAAGCATGAATGGTTGTGATCATTATCTTGTTGATTTGAATTGGTGCAACTTTTTTCATCGGTCTCAGTGTGTTTTGGAAGAGACTAGCATTTAATAATTGTGTTCTAGTGGAGTGTTTAAAGTTGATTTTCCTATCAACCACATCTAAATTGTTGTTTGATTTTTATTTAATGTTTATTTCATAATTACTTTATTATTATTATTATTATTATTATTATTATTATTATTATTATTATTATTATTTAATATAATAGTAATAATATAATAATTATTATCATATAATATAACCGTAATAATATAATATTAATTATTGTTAATATATAATATTAATTATTGTTAATATGGTTCTTATATTTATATTAATATTATTGATAATAGCATTAATAACATTAATTCTTAATATTAGTTATAATTGATATATGTGTTTGATATGGACCTATTGGTGTTTATCAACTACATGTATTAATATGGTTGCACTAATATTATAATATCTCCAATATAAGAAGTCATTCAAAATAATAAAAAAATCAATTATTTCTTTGTCAGACTAATAAGAGAAAGATATCAATAATAATAAAAAAATCCAACATGAATATCTCTATATATACCTAAGCTTATATTGAAATGAATTAGTTAAATTTTCATTTTTAAAGTTTATTTTTAATTATTTTATTTATATATAGTTGATATTGGAATATTTTACTTAATATAAACTATTTTATTTAAAATCATATTGAATTTTTTATTAATTAAAAAGTAATTATTATTTTTGTTTCAATTACTCTTTTCTTTGGATATAGAAATATTTTGTGATATCGAAATATTTTGTTATTTTAAAACACCTCTATAAAAAAAAAAGTTTATATTGAAATGAATTAGTATATTGAAATGAATTAGTTGGCATGTATATTAAAATAATTTTAATATATCTTTGCATTAAGATATTTTTAAAAAGTATAGTAATTATAGACATCTTCCTCATGTACTCTATTGAAAATTTAAGTTTTTTTTCGAACTTATAATTATGTCATCTTCTTTAATGTTGATATACAATGATGTCCTTTTATAAAAATATTGAAATATTGTATTTATGGTTGAAAGGGAGAGTGAAATATTTTTACCATGTCCCTGTAATATCAACAACTAAGGGAGCCAACACATTGAGAGTGTAACTTTTATAATGCTTCTAATTAACACTAACACCCCAACCCCTCCCCCACACACTCATATATATAAATATATTCATTTTTATTTTTTATTATAGTCTACATTGTTTTCTAATTTTAAGAACACATCTCTCTTATATTGTTGCACAACACTTGACCCAACAATCAGTGAAAGTTATGTGCTATAACTTTTTTAATTAAAAATATATATATGTTTATTTATTTATTTGGTATATATATATATATATATATATATATAAAATTTAGAAAATTATTTTTATTTTAAAAATAACATGTGAAAACTCAAAATTGAGCACTAAAGGAATAACACATCTCCCGAATGTGATAAATCTAATTTGAAATTAAACATAATCCTAATTTACTCCACTATTTAAAATAATCCATAGATAAAACAAATATTTTAAATTTTTTTCTCTCTCTTTTATTTATTTCTCCTTGAATAGTTACAACCAAACCTTGTCATCAAGTGGAAAATATAAATTCTTACTTGAACTTCACCTTTGAAAGATCACTGCATTATTTAACATAGTCTATAAAAGTTGTGTTTTTAATTTCATACTTGTTCTTTGAGCTTCTCCTTAGATAATTGCATCTAAGGCTAGTCAATGAAGCAGAAAATATAGTGAGGTGCAAACTTTTCTTTAGAGTGTGCAATTTGAAAAAATGTTTACACTTTTAAAATTTTGATTTTTACTTTCATACTTGTCCTTTGAGCTTCTCTTTAGATAACTACATCCAAGACTAGTCAAGTCTCACTAGCTCAACCGGTTGAGGATGAGCCTCCTTAGCAAGGCAACCCAAGATTGAACCTCACGAAGGTTGTTGAGTTGAGTTGGTGTGGCCCAAGTCGGGTGCGATACCTGAGTGATTTTGATGAACAACTTCGATACCCCTGGGTCACGATTTCTCAAGCCATGAATAAAGCCGAGATAAAATCACAAATCACTAGACAAACAAAAAAAGATTTTTTAATAATATATATGAATAACATTAGTATATTTTACTTAACATAATTTTTATTTATTTATAATTAAAATAAATATTTTTATTAATAATAATATATTACACCTCTCCCTTTAATTAATATTATAAAGAAATAATCCATTTTTCTCTCTAGCATATAACTTTCTCGTTCTATATAAATATGAAATTAATATTCAATTAAATTGGATAATATGAATATTTAAATTATTATTTTTATAATAATATAAATTATTTTTTAGTTTTTTAAATAAAAAAAATTCTTCAAACCTTTTAAAATTTTGCTTTTTTAAAATAAAAATATTTCATCAAACCTTCTAAAATATTGTGAACAAGAACAATGCAGTTTCCAATTGGGCATTTGCTGACATTTTACTTCGTAATGGAAAGGCAATTGAAGTACTGTTGCCGCTGTTCTCAGCTGGGACCACTGCATTACCATTGCTAGTTAAGCCAAAGGAATATATAAGTGAACATGATGCCAGAAGCATCCATCCAACAGAGCGTAGCTTCTTCTAATAAAATTGATTTTTAAATTAATTTTATATTTATATATATATATATATATATATTTTTTTTTTTTTTTTTTTGATATTGATGATTTTTAAATTATATATATTGATATTGAAATATATTAGTTAAATTTTTATTATATTTAGAATATGTTACATTATATATAAATTGTGTTGATATTAAAATATATTAGTTAAATATTTATTATATATAGTGTGTTATTTTATTAAAATGAAATAATTAAATTAATTTATTTGTCAATTAATTTATATCGAGAGTTGATATTGAAATATTTTTTTTTTTTTTTTGAAAAAGTCGGTTGCTATGTATTATATTCTGAAAAAAAACGAGGGTCTAAATTCCTCTTTGTACATAGAGTTCGCAGATTGAGAGGAGGCAAGGGGTTTACAAAATGAGGCTGCCCCCTTGATCCTTAGACTACTTTTTTCCCTACTACTGCTAGAGATGGCACTAGTATAGATTCTAATAAAGGAGGATAACAAAAAGATACATTTGATTTTCATTCAGTCAATCATTATGTGTTGAATGTGTCTTGCTGTTGATTCTTCTGGATTCTCATCTTTGGCTCCATGATTTGCGCTGGAGGAGCTGGTGACGATGGTGTTCTTTTCCAGCCAGGATTTCAGAATGGCGAGCGATTCCTCGACATGGCCACAGCGATTTGAGAGCTGCTCAAATTGCTCTCGGAGAGAGGACACCCTGTGCATGAAAAGATGGATTTCTGCTTTATACTTCTCCGTGTTGATGCGGTCCTGTTCATAAAGTCTCCTACTGTGCTCATCAAGACGCCTGTCATGCTCTTCTAACCTTGCAGCAAGCAGACCCTGTTTTTCCTCTATCAGTGACTGCTGAGTCCTTATTTCTTCCAGCTCAAATTGAAGGTCAGCACAGTGCAGACAATCCTCACTGCGCGCCATGGAAAGGAGGATGCAAAATGGGAAAAGAGTCCAGAAGGCAGGAGAGATTAGGGAGATTTTGGAGATGATATCTTGCAGACGGAAATTGAAGACGCTGTCAGGGGAGATAGCAGATCCCGCTTTCTGAGCGACAAGGGAGGAGGATAGAAGGGGCGGGGCGAAGGCGCGCAAGCCAGAAGGAAGAACGACGAAGAAGAGGGAGGATGGAACAGAGGAAAACTTGCTGAAGGGGCAAGAGGGGAAGATGGAAGGCGGCTGGCAGAGGCGATGAGAAGAAAGCAAAGAGTGAAGAGAGGGTGGAACAGCTAGACTAGCCGCCCCGCAGAGACTACTCCTGAAAAACACCACGACAGAAATTAGAGGAAAGTTAAACAGAGCAGGAAGAGACAATACCAGAGACTGGTTTTTTCTTCGACTCTGAACGAGAGCACCTTCATCAAGCCAGTGTAGCTGCTCTTTCGCATAGCAGTGAATGACAAATCTTGGCTTGCCTCTGCCCATATTTATGGAGTGAATCCATCGATAGCCTGGGTGCCTAGCAGGAGCCGGACCCTCGGTAGTGATGAGATATTTTCCGAGATCTCTTTGGCGATCTACTGATGCAGTGTTTTCGATCTTCCGGCCGGCACTGAGTTGATTGGCTTTCCTTGGGTAGTAGATCATTCTTTGAATCGATGCTTGGATAAGACTGCTTGTGCATTTCGTGCTCTCTGCAAAATGTCCTGATGCTGTTGTAGCCATGCCCTTCGCACGCTTGATGGACCTGCGAATCTGGGCAATGTCAGGATTTGCCTGTGTCATGGCAGAGGTTGGAAGGTATCTCTGTTGTTATGCCTCAACGCACCTTCCTGTTTTCCAACTGCGTTATTCGCATGCTTATCAGCTTCCACGTTGAGCGTGCGAAGGATATGGTAGAGTCTGATGTTTTCAAAGTATTTGGGGAGGAGTTTAATGCGTCGAATATGTTGTTGAAGGCTGCTGTTCGGTGATCTCTGGTTATGATTCATGAGGCCAATAATTATAGAAGAGTCTCCAAATACTAATGTTTTTCTAATACCCAGGTTTTTTAATTGCAACAAACCTTGATAGAGAGCTAAGGCCTCTGCGTTGTTGTTTGTTTTTTTTCCCAGGCTCCATTCATAGCTGCAGATTTCTTCTCCTGATTCATTTAGAATAACTCCTCCCGCGCCTGCTGGTCCTGGGTTGGACTTTGAGGCACCATCAAAGTATAAAATTGGACAATTGCTACTCTGGATCCACCTCTTATAGTCCTGGGTTGGAAGTCTGATTTCCCACTCCCTGGTCTGATCCTGATGTTGTCGATCAGTTCTCTGAGTATCCTGTTGATGTCCTGGATGGCCTAGAATATGCCTGATAATTGACCTCTCCTCAACTGAGTAATCTGCTGCTTTGATTTTCCCTGTGTGTTTTGCTGCAATTGTCTCCTGCGCCAAGATGTGGGCCTTGTTGCATGTCATCCGAACATTACTCTCTTTGCTTTGGAAGATTTTTTTATTTCTTGTGAGCCAAATTTTCCATAGAAGATTGTGAGGTATGATATCCCAAGTTCTTTTGACAATCTTGCTCCTTTTATCTTTCCATGGGCAGTTCCTTCTCCATTCTTGAATTGCCTCTGCAATGTTCTGATGAGGTTGCCATGTTATATTGCCCAAGTTGGACAAGTTGATCCAGCATTTCTTCGCGAAGGGACAATCGAGGAATAGGTGGTGGATGGTTTCCTCTGCTGAGCAGCAATTGGGGCAAATTGAAGGTCCATGTATCCCTCTCTTTCTTAAATTTTCAGAAGTGAGGACTTTGCCTTTTAACAACAGCCATATGAAAAATTTAACCTTGGGAATGGCCTCAGATTTCCATATTGTTCTCCATTGATTCCAGATAGGAGTCTGATAGGTGCTGTTGCAGATAAATTGATAGCCGGACTTGATGGTGTAGCTTGAGCCCGTGGGATCCCATCGAAATCCATCTGCTGCTCCTTTTTTAATGGGTGCTCTGTTCTGGAGGTTTTTTTGAAGGGCTTGGAAGCTTGATTCTAGATTTGAGGGGATAACTGGAAATTCCCAACTAATCCAGGCTCCTGTATCAGCATCCCATTTTGATATTTGATCAAGCCTCTGAATGCCTTTGCTATTAAGATGGAGGATGAAGGGAATGGCTTCTTCGACTGTGTTTAGAGGTTGGAGACCCATTATCTTATCAGTGGCATAATTGATACTGTTCCCTCCCCCAGGGATCTTTGAGATGTTTTGATTGAGGATGGGAATTGCTTTCTTACAGAGGTGCCAAATTTTAGTAGAATCTCTACTGGGAATATCAATTTCTAGAAGTCTTTGCCTTTTGTCGGAGAGGTATTTGCTTTCAATGACCTGTTTCCACCAGGCTTTTGGTTCATTAATTAACCTCCAAGCCATTTTGATCCCAAAAGCGAGATTTAGAATTTTAGGGGCTCTAATTCCCAGTCCACCTCTATCTTGTGATTGGATTACACTTTTCCAACTGACCAAATTGAATCTATTTTTTTCTTTTTTCCCTCCTTGCCATAAGAAGTTGCGGAGGGCAGTTTCCAGCTTATAGTAAAAAATGGCAGGAGCTTGGTAAAGAGTGAATCGATATAGAGGTAAGGAGGAGATACCTGATTTGAGCAAAATTAATCTGCCTGTTGGGTTAAGCCATTGAGTTCCCCATTGCTGGACCTTCCTTTTGACTTTGTCTATTATTTCATTCCAGGTAGTGGCTTTTAGAGAGCCCATGGTGACCGGCATCCCAAGGTAGGTGAAGTGGTCCCAGTTTGCTTTGTAGGCAACTCCAAAAATGTTAGCTATGCTGTGAGCTGTTTGATTGGAGATATTCCATCCATAGATGCAGCTTTTTTGAAAGTTGACCTCTCCCCCTGAGTACTCCATGAATTGATCGAGAAGGATCTTGAAGCGCCTTGCAATAGTAGTGGAAGCCCCTCCAATGAGCAGAGTGTCGTCAGCAAATTGTGAGTGATTGATATTCTTCACTCTGTTTCCAAACTTGATACCAGAGATGAGGCCAACTCTTCTGTTTTGATCTAAAGTGCTGCTAAATGATTCAGCCATAATGATGAAAAGATAAGGGGAAAGAGGGCAACCTTGCCTTAACCCTCTTGAGGATTGAAATGCTTCGCAAGGGCGCCCATTTATGAGAGGCGAAATCCAGGGACCTGAGATGCAAGCAGCAATGGTGCTGATGAAGGCAGAATTGAATCCCATTTTCCTCAAGACAGCAAACAAGAAGGAGTGTCTTACTCGATCAAAAGCATTGGCTAAGTCAAGCTTAAGAACGAAACCTTTCTCCTGCCTTGATGTGCTGGAATGAATAGCTTCTTGGACCAAGGTGATGGTGTCATGAATTTGCCTGTTTGACATGAAGCCTCCTTGATTTTCGGATATAAGGGAAGGGAGAAGGGGTTGGAGTCTAGCAGCTATAATTTTTGTAAAGATCTTATAAGAGGTGTTACACAATGAAATAGGTCGAAACCTGGAGAAGGAAGTGGGGCGATTTTCTTTAGGAATGAGGGCGAGGAACGTTGAGTTTGTGAAGCCCCCCATTTTCCTTTTTCTTTGGATTCCCTTCATCATTTTTGCAAGGTCTTTTTTTATCAAATGCCAATGATCCCTGTAAAAATTTATTGGGAACCCGTCTGGACCTGGTGACTTGTCTGGTTGTAAAGTCCAGATAGCTTTTCTGATTTCCTCCTCTGTTATTTCACGATTTAGACTGTCATTCTCCTCTGGAGAGATTCTTTCCGGTAGATGCTGTAGAAGCGCCGAATAGTCGGCATCTCCTTGATTTTCCGTGAGGAGGTTTTTGTAATGAAGGAAGGCAGCTCTTTTGATGGATTCTTGGTCATTATGCTGACTGCCTTGGCTATCAATTATAGTGTTTACATTGTTCCTTGTTTTTCTGGCAGTGGCTTGCTTATGGAAGTAAGCCGTATTTTTATCACCTTCTTTCAGCCATAATTGTCTCGATTTGATTCTCCACTTGATTTCTTCCGCTCTCTTGATTTGTATTAGCTGCCCTTGAGCTTCCCATTCTTTACTTTTCAGCTGGTGGGTGAATCCATGGTCCTCTATTTGTTTATGGATTTCTTCCAAGTCCTGCTGTATTTTTTTTCTTATTTTTTCTGGCTCTTGATAGCTGACTTTTGCCCAGTCCTTGAGAGCTCTCCTTGTGTTTCTAAGTTTTGTTTCCCAAATATGGCTTGGAGAGCCTTCAACATGGTGCTTCCAGGTTGCTTCTATGATAGCTTTGGCCTCAACGTTGTCTCTCCACAAAGGATTGTACCTGAACGGGATTGGTCCCAATTGAGAATGGGAGTCCAGCGTTAAGAGAATGGGAAAGTGGTCTGAAGCTGTGACACTGAGAATTTTGGTGTGGCCTGCAGCAAAGGAAGAAAGGAGGGAGACATTAACCAAAATTCTGTCCAGTCTTTCCATAATATTGCCTGGCCCCAACCTTCTATTATTCCAGGTATATTTTCTATTTTTTGGGATGATATCCATCAGTTCATGTTCGGACATTATCACTTCCATCTGTCTTCTGAAGGGATCGGAGGTGAAGTTGCCCCCTCTTTTCTCGTTCGCATGGAGGATTAAATTGAAGTCTCCAGCTAGAATAACATTTGAGTTCTGCTCGTTGTCTATGTCTTCCTTCAGTTCCTTCCAGCACTGTTCCTTTTCCCGGTAATGATTGGGGATATAGACATTATAAATGATGAAGTCACAGCTCTCTTCCTTGTTACTAAGGTTGGTCCTTACCCAATTTTGATTGAGGACAGAAGATTTGCAGTCCCAGTACTGCTTGTTCCACATGGTTGTGATTCCTCCAGAGGCTCCTCTGGAGTTGCTACTGGCCCCTGAAAAGTTTTTTTGGGCATCTATAATTATTTGCATTTCGCTCTGACTTTGCTTGGTTTCCTGTATCAGAACAATTTCAGGTCTTTCTGTTTGAAGAAGATCTCGTAGGGCAGCTGATTTAGAGGGGTGCCCCATACCCCTACTGTTCCAAGATAAAAGCTTCATCATGAGGCGTTTGAGCGAGGAGGTGCTCGCCTCTCATGGTCTTTACCTGCTGTTTCTTTTTCTTGAGATCCTGTAATGAAGGAGTCCATAGGGGTTTGGATCCCTAGGGCTATGTCCTTTTGCGTGCTTTCTTCCCGATGCTGCTTGGCTGACTTTCTTCCTGGTCCCGGCTTCTTGTGGATATCGCTGGAGGCGCCAATGTCTTTTGAAGAGCTTCTGGTAGTTCTGAGGGGGGAGGATCAATGAGGGGCTGAGAGGGAATCGAAGAAATCAAGGGAGGATCGGTCAGATCCGGAGAGGGCTGATCAGTCTGAGGATCATCAGAGGATAAAATAAGGAAAGGGTTGGAGGATGAGGGGAAAGAGGATTCATGGGAAGGTCCAGGAGGATTGAAAGGAGGAGAGGTGGGGCAGGGGGAGGAAGAGCCCGGTTGTTCAGAAGGTGGATCTTGTTTTGACTGAGGTGCTGCTTTCTTTTTTTTCACAGTTTCCCATTGTCCTCCTTGATCCTCAGATTCAAGATTAGTTATTTTAGTGCATCTATTAGCAAAGTGGCCGTATTCGTGACATACCTTACATTTAAAGGGTATTTGCTCGTAGTCCAGCTGCTGTATGTAGCTCCAGTCATCCACCTTCAACTTGATGGCTTCTGGCAGGCCTTTCCCGAGGTCCACTTCTACGCAAATCCTTGCACAGGCTTGCATGTTATCTTTAGGCTCGCTTCTGTCAATGTATTTACCTACTGCATTCCCTATTGCTTTGACCGAATCATCTCCCCAACAATGCAGGGGGAGATTGGGAAGACGGACCCAAACCGGAACCGCATTAGGAATATCTAGTTCAGGGTCGAAGTCAGGAGTCCACTTGTTCAGATATAACCCTCGGGAGTCCATAAAATAGGGCCCGTTCCTGAATATCAGATCCTTGTCTGCCTTGGTTTCAAAATGAAAGGTATAATAGCCTTTACCACAGAATCGAATCGAAATCTTTCCTTGTGTTTTATCAGACCAATTCCTTTCCACCCATCTCTGGACTGTCTTTGGTGAAGGCCATAAGCTTGTAAACTGGCCTATGAGTCCTTTTTCTGCTAAAGATAAAGCTGCCATTCGAGGGAGAGATGGAGGTAGCTGAACTTCTTGGAGAATATCCAGTTTCTTGACAAATTTTGAAGTTGCTGGTTTCGGTCGGGCGGGGGGCAGAGACTTTACCAGATCAGAGAAAGCTTTCTCTGCATCCCCAGAAGATGGATCTGAATGGGCCATGGCGGTGGCCAGGCCCCAAAAGGCAGGCCTCGCGGCCCAGGCCGAGGCGACGAAGCTGCAGCTGCTCACAAGTCTTCAGCGCTCCCGCGATCCAGCTCCGCGCGCTCCCTGATATTGAAATATTTTATTTACTATGAAATATTTTATTAAAATACATGACATATAAAATTTTAATTTAATTATCAATAATTATTAAATAGATGATAGGGATCTAATCTCCATAAACTATGTTGTAATATTCATAGTAGTATTCATATATCAAATCTTGAAATTCATATCCAAAGTAGTCATGATTTTCTTACTCTTTTAACTAAATTAATTAATTAAAAAAATGTCATATAAACATGAGTCATGGTTTTTTGGGTATGTGGTATTAGTAAACCATGGTATTGGTCCATTATGCATTTTTGAGCATGTGGTATTAGTAAGTCATTGTATTGGCTAATAAAATATCTATGATAAAGTGGGTTGAATCTCCATAGTTTATATATATATAGACAATATAAGATGTACAATGAGCTAAAATTTTATGTTTATGGATGTTTATCACCATTTAATTCATATACCTATGCTAGTTTATAACCAATTTATTTATTTATTAATAATAATATATCTCCCTTTTATTATTTTTATATAGAAATAATTAATTTATTCTACTTTCAATTACTTCTTTCTATTGAATAGAGAAACATTATCATATATATATATATATATAACTTTTTGTTCTCGTGTTTAAAGAGAATTTTGCGTAGATTTTATCTATCTATCTATCTATCTATCTATCTATCTATATATATATATATATATATATATATATATATATATATATATAATGTTTAAAGAGAGTTCTGTGTATATTAGATTAGATTTGATATATAAAAGATCAACTTTTTGTTTTCAGATTTTTTAATTAAGGTACTTTTCTTTAAATTATGTTCTTAGAATTTTAAGAGGGTTTGATAGCTAACATAGTTTTTATCCTCTAAGAAGGTTTGGGGCACTTGAAATGGGATTTAGCCCTCCCCTTAATGTTTCAAGGTTTTCCCCACTTTTATCAATGAGAGCTCTTAGACTTTAATACCAATTTTCATTGAGACAAAGTAATTTTGTTTCCATGTTGGAGTTTGGCACTATTTTCTACTATGTGAGGGTTATTGTTAGGCATTTCACCATGGATTCCCATTTATACCTTTTCTTTCTTTGCATTTCTCTTATTTATTTGATGGTTTTTCTTTTGTTTGAGTTTTACTTTAATCTCAAATTTACCCTTTCTACTTATGTAGAGTTGGATGGAGCTCTTGTTGTCCTCTCGACAATATTTCTAAACACTGGTTTCAGAATTGGGGTTTTGTGTTACCCTGCAAGTAATTGTTGGGGTTATTCTCTCTTTCTTGTTAAAATTTATATTTTAAGGTTAATTTATTTTTGAATAACATAAAATACTTGAAACCCTTCCCTACCACAATGTTGATAGTAATTTCCTTCTTGTAGGGAATGGGAGTCTCAAACTTTATCCAATTTTCCAGGTAACATATGGGAACAAATCCATTAACTTATCTCAGGGTTTGTAATTAAATTGAGATACCACTTGCTAACATAGGCTTCTTTCTTAATTTTTTTATATGTTAGTCTTTAACTATTATCGAGAGGTTAGGATGGAAAATGTCATATGATTATCCATATTTAGGTTCTTTCCAAGTACCAACACATCCATTAAATTTCTCTTTTCTTCCTTCTGTTGTATGGGTTTCTCTTTTCTTCCTTCTATTGCATGGGTTTTATGACCAGGTGATATTATTAGGCATACCATGCCCATAACCATAGTAGGCTTAGTTCTTGGAATGTTTATATTTAAGTCTTGATATTGAGTATGCTATTTTTTTAAGGAAAAATTTGTAATTTTAGTAAACTTGAAAACAAGGAACAAAAGTACATTTTGCAGATGCTAGTAAGCATTTGGTCATGTTATCCTATTGGCTAATGCATAATAAAAATAATAAAAGAATAAAGCTATGTGTGATAAAAGTCACTTAGCTTCCCCCTTTTTCCTTTCTTTGTCTCCACCCTTCGCCAAACTCCTTGATTAGGAGAAGTTATTACTATTTCCAGTTTATTTCCATCTTCCTTTAAGGGAACTTCTTTTTTTTGAGTTCAAGCTCTTAAATACATGGGATATATTTATTACCACTGATTCCTTTTCAGTGGGCATTATTGCTTTTTGCTTCTCTGAAACTATGATCTCTGTTGATTCAATACCCTTGTGGCTATGAGCCATTGTTCCTGATTGATCCCCAACTTTGCCATTTGGTTGGCTACCAAGTTGTTTCCATGCTTCTGTATTTGGAGTATTTTCCTTGGGCTATTCTTTTTTGTCTTCTGAAGTGACAAGAAACTACCATCCACCTAGCTTAGGGGCTTGCCTCTTTTTATTTTTTGTGGTCTTTTTTTCTTGTGGGAAGGTGTTCTACAATTTTCCTGTTTGAAAATAGGTTCGACATATGAATGTCATATTTTCATAATCTGACACCTGTGTCCACTGAATTTTTTCATGTTTTATAAGAAGATGATCAGGATGACCCTTGCTAAGGTCTATCTCTACACATATTCTGGAAAATGTAAAGATACATTTTATTGTTCTACCCAAGTCTATTTTTTGTATTTTCCCAAAGTATTTTTGATATCCTCTAGGACCTAATGATGATAGAAGGGAAGAGGGAGGTTTGGCAATGTCACCAATACATGAATTGTAGTTACAACTATTCTTTTAACATCAAACTTTGGGAACAATGACATAATAAAAAGCCTGACTCTACCCCAAAACCATGGACCTTCATTTAGAATTTTTTCCACATCTTGATGTGTATCAAAATGTACTATAAATAAGGCTTTGGAGCATAAGTGGAGATCAAAGTTTGATGTCCAAGAAGAGAACACCCATTGATATAAGTCTCTAGGTTTCGGCCAAAAATCATTAAATCAACATATTAATGCCTTAGTTTATGGATAAAAAAATTATGATTTTACCTCTAGGGTTTTACATCCATAGTTGGTACCTTGTCTATTTTGTTCACAATACAAGGTCCTAGAATATTTTGGATCTGATCAGTCGAAGCAACAATCTTCCCTTTCAATGCATCCTTAAATGAGATTTATCCATTAAGGTTTCTAGAATTTTCATTAGGGCTTTTGAAGGTTGTAGATCCCCGTTGCAGCCTTATATTTAATATTATTGCATAACCTTTTTCCACACCATAATCTTTCAACCAAAAAGAGTCACGGAGCACTTTTCCTTAATATAAAAAAACTTGGAGTGTTGTTGGTATTCCCTAGTCATTTTTAATTCTTTGCTTCAGTTGTTTCACTAGATCCTTGCTCGAGATCCATTATATAGTGGCCTTCCCATTTAAATTCTAATATAATATATGGTATTTTTCTCTTTCTTTCTATCTTTTGTCCATATCTAGATCTAAAAGATAGAGAGGAGACCCATAGAAGAGAAGTTCTATAGATAATATCTAAGATTTATTAATGTTGCATGCCAGATCCATATAGTGTTTTAGATATGTTGCAAATTGTTGCTTCGACAACTCTAGACTTTGAGAAATGATCCTTTGCACACAAGGAAACAAGATTCATGGTTACTTCATGACATGGCCTGTGTGTATCTTTATGCAATCAAGGGAAATCTGATCAAATGCATGCGAGAGGTTTTTAGTTAGACCTGAAAGGCTAACCCAACTACACTACCCATGAGAAAGCACACCACCAAAGATTGAAAATTCCATTTCAAACTACCAGTCTTTACCTTCTGTATCGAGGCAGAGAAAGTCACAAGTGTGATCTGCATGAAATCGCCTACATTCAACCACTAAAACACTGTAATCCATATTTATGAAGGAATGAAATGGAATAAAAATATAAACAAAAACATAGAGCTACATTGAGAACTAAACTTCAATTCATTAATAACAAAGTGCTGAAATTTGTTTACATGCAGAATGGAAATAAACTAGCTCAAGCAATGGTAGTTGATCTTTGAGAAGAGATGTGGTGACTACATGCCTATGAACTGTGTTACAATGAGGCTAGAAGGCATTTTATTATTAATAAAAAATGGAAAACCCTAAACATCCAAAAACCTAACCTTAGGAGATGAAACACCAAAAGTATGTGGGCCCCATTGCGGTTAGTTGGTACATCAACTTCCTGGGGTTGTAACTTTGGCATACGATCTATGTTTGACATGTAAGATACCTCTTTAGAAATATCTATCCGAGGACAACATTTTTTTATTGTAGATCCCTACGTCTAGCTTTTGTTGTGTCCGTTTTCGAAAAAAAACGTCTTTTAGGGCCTCAAAACAACACTGCAAGTTTAGGAACCGAAAAATAGACAAAAATGGTAAATCATGCTACAATGAAGGAAACTAAAAGAAGCAGTAGTGGGGGTCCAATTGGAATAGGAAGGTGGCCACCAATATCCATCTAGATCACACTGTGTGATCTATAACAATGGTAGCTCATATAAACTCTTCCCTCATCATCCTTGAGGAGACAAGGATATAAATCTTTGTAGCGATCAATGTTTTCTTGTATGTAATGGGTGTTGCAATCACTCAGTAGGCCCTTGATCCATTCTTATATCCCGTATTTGGTTACAACACCTAGAAGGAAGGAGGAGGGATGCATAACCCTAGCACCATACTGAGTATGTTATTAGTTAGAACAATAATTAAATATACATGTATACTTTTATAGGTCCTCTTGTACATGATATAATTGATCTACATATATGATATTTACTTATGATGTTGTTTCCTTAATAACTTGATTGTAGCCATGTAAAAACATAAATATTAGACTTAGTGTATTTTCTTGAGTATTCTATTTTCTGGGCTCTATAGATGAAATAATTTATATTACTAGAAGATAATGTAAATGTACCATTTCTAAATTTATTTCTTCATCCGAAAAATTCCTTAAGATACACGAGGCTTACTTAGTCAAAGTCCATCTTCCATAAGAAAGAAAAGATAATTTCATGCTTAGATATTACTCTATTTTTATATATCTTCTCCGTCTCATCTCTATGTAGGCTATATGTAGTCATACTCTCTGGTATACATAATTTCTTTTTGTTTTTGTACCTACATGTATGGGATTACAATAAGTATCTGATTCTTGTCTTCCCAATCAACTAATTCTTTATGCTCAACTTTTCTTATCCTCACCTGGTTTGAGATTAATAACCCTAGACCTTCCATACTAGCCCTTGACTAGGTTGAAATCATACCACTTATGAGAAAATTGTCAGTGCCAAGGGAGTTAGCTATAAGATTCAAGAACTATTCGTTTTATACCCTATTCATATTATTTAAATATAATGAAATTCTCTAGTTATTTAACAAGAAACCTTTTAATAAATTTCATACCATGTGCTCAAGTACATACTCTTCTTCCTGTGCATACAACCATAATATGTTTGAGAAAATAACAATATTTAAAGGATTCCTAACCAAACAATCTATTTAGGGAAACTTTTAGGGTCTAATATTCATAAATGGGTTAATTTTCCATGCTTTTCCCAAAAAAATGATTCCTCAATTCCCAATTTTTCCTCAAAATGATTCGCCTAAATTTTTTTAAGAAGAAATATTTTACCTTAAAAAGTGCCAAAATTTTATAGAGACTATATAAAATCATTAGAAGTTTGAATATTTTTAATAAAATATCACTAAGCATTTTATAGTTTGCATATTATGGATTAGTAAGATTCATCAAGGTTTCTAATCTTTAAGATAAACTTCCATCCTTAAAATTTTCCTTGAATCTATTCACCTATATGAATAGGTGAAAATATAACAGGAAAAAGCACATTCCTTCAAACCAAATGAACTGTTGTAACAACAATTCCCTTTAGCCTCAGGCTACCATTTTGTGAGAAATATTAATCAGTACTTAATATTTTCCTCCTTTCTTTTCCCTAAGAATGTCCAACTAGTTCAATATATAAATTTCTATTTTGCCCATATTGCCTTTCTCTCCCACAATATTTCTTTTCATCTACCCTTGCATGACCTTTTTCTCCCATCATGGAATTTTGGGGATTAGGAATATTGGGAAGATGGAGGTTCAAGTTGTGACAACTTCCACTTCAAAAACTATCCTTTCTGGGACTCCAACTTATTCTTAATTACTTTCATGACAGTTGGGTAACTTGACTACTCACGTGATGGATCCTCCTATATTTTCAAATAAACAATAAGTGAATAAACAATATTTAATTCATAACATTTATTATTACTTACATTTTTCATTAACAATATCCTACTTATTCTTAGCCCTACAACTATTACTTTGATTAAAATTTTTGCAAGAAATTTAAAATCATAAAATATGATAAGGAAATAATTACATTAGGGGCACTACATTTCTCCTCTCCTTGAATGAACACCATCCTCAATGTTTCCTTTGCATTCATCACTTCTATAAAAGTAAAGGAAATATTTCTCACATTTTCTCTTCCATCTCCAAGGTGACCTACTCATGCCCAAAGTGCTTCAATTGCACTTTAACCTGTGTGATGGATCGATTCCGACTGAAGGTCCCCTCTTGTATAAAATTTGCAGAGGCTCAACCTAGAACTCACCTTCTGGTTTGACCTATACCACATTCCAATCAATAATATGAGTTGGATAAATATATTTCTTTAAAAGCGATACATGAAATACGTTGTGTATTTCTATGTGGGTCACTAGTCCTATTCTAGATAGTACTTCAAATAGCCCATAAAACCAAGTTGTTAACCTAGCATAACTTCCCAAATTTAAAGTAATCTTCTTGGGCATGCCTGTTATGTATAAATGTTCTCCCACTTTATACTCTTTATGAGTTCTTTTCATATTTGCATAACTTTTTTGTCTATCTTGAGCTACCTTTAGGTTTTGTTTCACTTTTTTGACTATATGTTCCATCTCCTGTAAGAGATCAAGTCCCAAAACCAATTTGTCTTCTGGTTGACTATAACTAATTGGACTATGACATTTTCATCCATACATGACTTCAAAGGGACTCATTTTAAGAGATGCCTAATAATTGTTGTTGTAAGAAAACTTAATTAGATGTATTTAATCTTTCCACTTAGTGGGTTCATCCATCACGTACACATATCTTTAAGAATCTAGTTGGTTCTTTCAGTCTATCCATTTGTTTGAGGATGGCGTGTTGGAATTTAACTATGTACCCATTCTTACAAAAAGTGTTTTCCAAAAATTGTAGGTAAATTTTACATATGTATTAGATATAATAGTCTTTGGTATTCCATGCAATCTAAATTTTTCTTTCATAAAAATTTCATCTATATATGAATAGGTTTATGCTAACTTAACTAGTCTAAAGTGAGCTACTTTAGTCAATTTATCCACTTCAACCATAATTGAATCATGTTGTCATCTATTTCTAGGAAACCTTCTAATAAAAGATAAAGAGATAATTTCCCATTTCAATTCTAGAATGGGAAAGAAGTTCAATAATCTATCAGGATTCTAATGTTCCACTTTCGCTTTTTGACATTCCTGACACCTTGCTAAGTATTTAGCTACCTCTCCTTTCACTTTATTCTAGAATAACCCTTTCCTAAGCAATGTGATAATTTTTTATTATCTAGGATGAGTTAAAAAAAAAAGACTTTTTATGATGTTCATTTAGAATTAATTTCTTAAGTCTTGGCTAATTAGGAATGTAAATTTTATCTCTGAAAGCTAACGAGTCATATTTATTTAACGCATATTCTGACTATTCTATTTGATCAGATTCAATTATCTACCTCTCTTGTATTGGTATATATGCTTGATTCTCTAAGACTGTTGTTTGAATTTTCTAAACAAGGTTTGTTTTATTGCTACTTACAAAAATTCCACAAACATATTTTACACTTCTGCCCAATGTATTTGACAACTTATTTTTTTTCCTCTGATATGTTTGATATCAAAATCAAGCTCGCCAAGAAAGGCCATCCATCCAAATTATCTAACATTTAATTGGGTTAACTAAAAAATAATTTAAGCTGAAATGGTTAGTAATCAACATAAATTTTCTTCCCAAAAAGTAATGTTGCTAGATATTTAATGCATGTATTACCACAACCAGTTCTAAAGCATACACAACATAGTTATTTTCATGATATTTCAACTTCATAGACTTGTAGGCTATTACATGATTATCCTGTATTAATACCCCACCTAATCCTTGTAGGAAAGCATTTGTACACACTGTATATTCCTTATTGGGATCATTAATTTCAAGTATTGGTGTTATAATTAATAGATGTTTCAATTGTTCAATTTTTTTTTGGAACTTCTAGGTCCACTCGAATTCGAATCTTTTTTTTTGTAAAGAGGTTATGGGGTATGCAAACTTAGAAAACCCCTCAATAAATCTACATTAATATCCCATAAAAATCATAAATGGTTTGACATGTACTACATCTTTAGGGACAAGCCAATTAAGGATTTCTTTGACCTTTTTAGTGGTTACTGCAATTACTTCCTTGGAAGTTACATGTCCCAAGCATTGAATTTGGTCTTAGTAGAACTCAAAATTATTAAATTTGGCATAAAGATGATGTCTATAAGTGTTTGTAGCATTATTAGGTGCTTATCTTGTTATTCTAACATCCTAGGATAAGTAAAAATATCATCAATAAATATCAACACAAAGCTATCCAAGTATTGGCTAAAAACATTGTTCATTAGACACATGAATATAGTTTGAGTGTTTGCGAGACTAAATGGAAGCACAATAAATTCATAATGCTCATATTTTGTTCTAAAGGTGGTTTTATGTATGTCCTCCTCCTTAATTCTCAATTGATGATAACCATATCTTAAGTCTATTTTGGAAAAGATAATGGCTCCTCGCATGATCCAGGTGGATATTGGTGGCCACCCGCCTATTCCACTTGGACCCCCACCACTATTTCTTTCAGTTTTTAGTTTCCTTAATTGTAGCACAATTTACTATTTTTTTGCAGTTTTTTGAGTCTTGAACTTCTGGAGCCGTTTTGAGGCCCTAAACGATGTTTTTTTTTGAAAGTAGGAAAACAAGGGTCATGGCACATGTTTGTAACCAAAAATTGTGGTCCTCGGATAGATATTTCTAACGAGGTATTGTGCGCGTCAAACGAAGATCATATGTCAAAGTTACGACCTTGGGAAGTTGATGTACTAATTTACCCAAATAGGGCCCATAGTTTTGGCGCTTCATCTCCTAGGGTCAGTATTTTGGATGTTTAGGGTTTTCCATTATTTCCCAATAATAAATATGCCTTCAAGCCTCATTGTAACACAATTCAGAGGCATGTAGCTACCACATCTCTTCTCAGAGATAAGCTACCATCGCCTAAGCTATTTTATTTCTATTCTATTTGTAAGCATATTTCAGTTCTTCATATTAATGAAATGAAGTGTTATTTCAACTGCATCTCTATATTTTTTTGCATTCATTTTTAAGTTCAGATCATCTCACTTGATTAAACATGTCATCAATTCTAGGCAATGGATATTTGTTTTTTATCACCAACTTATTTAGTTATCTATAATCAATACACACTCTAAATATAACATCTTTCTTCTTCACAAACACCATTAGTGCTCCCGATGGTGAAACACTTGATCTAATATATGCTTCTCCAATAGTTCTTGAATTTTCATTTTAAGTTCCATTTATTCTAGTACACTCATCCTAATGGGCACCTTAGATACCTGTGTGGAACTAGGTATCAACTCAATAGTGAAATCAATATTTCTTTTAGGTAGTAACCCAATAATTTCATCCAAAAGCACATCCTTAAACTCCCATAATACTTACAAATCATCTAAAGTATTTGCATTAGTTTCCTGTGAGAAGTATTTTAAATGTACAAAAAATAATTGGCACCCTTATAAAATTTTGCAGGATAAGATTTAAGTGGGGCATTACATGAATGGTGTTGTTGATTTATGTTTTAATATAATGCTAATGCTAATTAATTCTTTGTGAAGTCAAATCTAACTAATTGAAGTGAAATATTGATTCACCCCCTTCTCAGTATTTCCAACAATTTGTTTCAGAGCAAGTTCCTTCATTTGTAACCTAACAACTAGAAGGAAGATCTCAAAAGTTCATATATGGGAAAGTCAAAGAAGTACACATCTAAATGATCAAATGAAGTCTCTAGTATTACAATAGTCTCCAAATTTGTTACAACTAATGAAGAGAATCAAGATGGTCAATCAAATCCTGAGTTCAATGAAGCCAAATATGATATATGGGAATCTAGAACGGAAGCTTGATTGAAAACTCATGGATATGATATATGCCACTCTATTGTTTCTGGAGACACTATACTGATGAATCTAGAAGGTACAATACAAAAGCCATGAATTCTATTCTTAGTACTCTACCAGATTCTGTGAAAGAAAAAGTGGATCAATGCTTATTGACCAAAAGGATTTGGAAGAAGCTTCATGATATCTATTTAAAGAAACATGTAGGTGATGGTGATGATGATGATTGTGATTCAAAATAAGAAGAATAAGTAGTTAACATGGAGGTAGATATGATTAGTTCCTTATGTGATCTTAACAAAGCGAGGAAGAAAAATCATATACTTGAAGAAGAATTTTCCCTTCTATGACTTCAAATGGGTGAATTCTTAACTCAAGTTTGTAGCCGAAAGTTGTAGTCCTCAAATAGATCTTTCTAACAAAGTATTGTGCATGTCAAACCAAGATTGTATGCCAAAGTTACAACCACGGGAAGTTGATGTACCAATTTACCCCAACGGGGCCCATAGTTTTGGCGCTTCATCTCCTAGGGTTAGGTTTTTGGATGTTTAGGGTTTTCCATTGTTTATAAATAATAAATAGGCCTTCAAGCCTCAGTGTAACACAATTCAGAGGCATGGAACTACCACATTTATTCTCATAGATAAGCTACCATCGCCCAAGATAGTTTATTTCCATTTTGTTTGTAAGCATATTTCAGTTCTTTGATATTAATGAAATGAAGTGTTATTTTTGCTGCATCTCTTTATTTGTGGTTATATTTGTATTTTTTTGCATTCATTTTTATGTTCGGATCATCTCACTTGATTAAACATGTCATCAATTCTAGTCAATGGATATATTTTTTTTTATCACCAACTTATTTATCTATCTATAATCAATACACACTCTAAATATACCATATTTCTTCTCCAAAAACACCATTATTTCTCCCCATGGTGAAAAAATTGATCTAATATATCCCTACCCAAAATTTCTTGAAGTTTCATTTTCAGTTCCATTAATTCTAGTACACTCATCCTATAGGGCACCTTAGATACCTGTGTGGAACTAGGTATCAACTCAATATTGAAATCGATATCTCTTTTAGGTGGTAACCTAATAATTTCATCCAAAACCACATCCTTAACCCCTGTAATACCTCCAAATCATCTAAAGTATTTGCATTAGTTTCCCGTGAGAAGTATTCTACATGTACAAAAGATAATTGGCACCTTTTTGTAGCACATATTTTTAGTTGTAAGGATGATATTTTCCTATTATAAATTAGTCTGGGAATACCCTCAATAATTTGTACCTTCCCCTTAACTGTGGTACATGTGACAATCTTGTCTAAAAAATTAACAATTGATATGTTCTTTTCTAACCGATCCATTCCTAAAAATACATCATAAGATCGTAAGAGTAAAACATTTAGGTTCATTTTTATTTTATATCCATTTGAATCAATGGAACAATTTTTAACCTACTTGGTAACTCTCCTTTTCATACCAGTGGCTAGTTGGACCAGTGAAGAGTTTTTTATCTTTCTATATTCATTTTACCCTTGTTCATAATTTGTAGATTATTGGGCCATGGATCTATTAAAATGGATACAAGTTGGTTTATGAGATTACCTTCTATTTCAATGTTGATGGATTGATGCTCGACTTGACGCTCTTCTAAGGTTGCACTAATTCTATTAATGTTTCTAGCCACATCATTCACTCTGGAGGATTTTTGAACATTCTGCATAGCTTGAATTGATTTTACTTTATAAGGGAAATTTTAAAGTAGACGAGGCACTCCAAAGCCCCAACATTTTAGTGGTTCCCTTTCCTTTCCATTATCTCCTTTACTGTTAGAATCTATCGGCCTGGCAGAGTTTGAGATTGAGTTATTTGTTGTTGATTATTTGTCTTATTAAAATTTTGGTTCTGGTGACCTTTACTAAAGTTCTTAGAAGAGAAAAACGTAAAACCTTTGCTTCCTTGCATAAATATATATTTTTCCTTATTTGGTCAATATTTTAAAATTTCACTTCTCTACATAGATTGGTGATAACATATTCTAGCTTTTTGAATGGCTTCATCCATGGTTTTAGGGTTGTCATACTCAATTTTTTCTTTAAAAGAAAGGGGAAGACAATTAATAAATCATTGAACTTTATGTTTTCCTCGTGAATGTAAGGTACATATTGTTGGAAGTAGATACATTTTGCAACTAGTTCATCCATGGTCATCTGGCCAAGCTTTAGCTCATGAAATTCCTCGAAAAGCGTTTGAAACATTTCCCAAATCTCAACCTTGTCCACTATATTATGCACAATTCTAATTTCTTCCTACCATAATGATGCAATTCCCTACAAGTGATAGGTGGCTAGTCTAGCTTTTAAGTGGTAGGATACTCATACACTAGAAAGTGTTTCTTCCTCTGACTTACCATCAAAGTTTGGAGGTCTAATATTTTTAAACTCCCCTTGTAGTTCTACTTTCTAGTTTTTTCCCATGATTAGGTACCATTAGGATCATTTTCACTAAATCATGTTCATTTTCCTCTTCATCTTCAGGTCTTAGATCCTTACACTCATCCATACTTTTTGGATTTTTTTTGTTTATAGGACTCCTCCCTATATTCCTCCTAGACAATTGGGTCTATTGTTTTCGAATTAGAATTATTAGTTAAAATTTTTATGAGTCTTTCTTGCTCAGCACTAGCTTCAAGTAGCCTTTCATTGTATGCTCTAACATTGCCTAATTCTAATTTCATCCCTTTAACCATACCTAATAGTTCCATTGCAAGAGGCGACGTCTCTTTTTCTATAAATATCCAAATGTGTTATTTTACCATAGGAGATATTGCACTTGGCTCTTCCATCACTATTCTTACTTCTACTCCTTACTATGGTAAAAATAACATTTATTTTTGTTAAACAAAAGTTGTGATTTGATTCATAGGCCGCAATGTTGCAATCTGCAACACTGATACCACTTGTAATATACCTCAAATCTACACCATATTTTTTTTTCTTATGCTATTTTACATTCTTATTTATCTCATTATAATATTGGAATGCATTCACACACTTATCTTCTACATATGTAAATAAATGTATAGTATGCTTATTGGTCTTATTTCATAATTGTTGCGTTATGATCATTGTATTTTCTTCCTAACATGAATATAGTTAATCCCAATTTCACTTTTACTTTGTTATTCAAAATATGCATATATTAAGAAAATGGGGTAAAATTTAATAATGCTAAGGAGGCTTACTACCCTCAATCCATCCTAGGATTTGTTTTTGACCCATATGATAATTTGTTGGGGAAATATTTGGGATCATCGAGGTTATAGTTATGTGGCCTTTGAGCAATTGGATAAAAAATTGGGTTTATAACACATTTGATACCCATGAACTTGCATTTAAAATCATATTCACAAAAGGAGATTTATGCCACATTAGATACCTACGACCTTAAATTTTATATCCCATACACTTTAATGATACCCTACCACCTTAACCTAATGTTGGGAATCAAGGTACCCTAGATATACCATGTCATACCATGGGTTTTGTGGTTTTGTGGCAGGTTTATATTGTGACACTTTGTCTGGCCCACATGGTGTGTTAGTAAGAGATGAAAGAGATTAATCCTAGATATACGATAGTGGAAATTCTTTGGTAGATGGTTAGGGTGATTACACCCCCCTCTCTACCTCCTCCATCATTCACATTGTTGAGATTAGCAGTTCAACGCTCTACAAATTTTATATAGTTTTTTCCTCCTCTTGGGTTCTCAGAACCTTTCGCATTCTATATTATTCTCTACGCAAATGATGTTTCTCACCTTCCTAAGGTAGACTGTTTTGATTAAAGAAATATGGTGGTTCAAAGAAGTGGTTTAAATACTTAGTAGTCTAATGCTACATGTAACCACCAACCATAGAAAATTTATCAAAATTTTCAATTAAGGGTCTTTTCTATGAATTAGGTTCTCATATTTTTAAGAGGGTTTGATAACTGATATAGTTTGTATCCTCTTAGTAGTTCTGGGGAACTTGAAAAAATATTTTTCCCTTCCTTTAACGTTTCATGGTTTTCCCCACTTATGTCAATGAGCTCTTAAACTTTTAGTACAGATTTTCATCTAGAGAGCAATTTTTCTTCTCGCTTAGAGTTTGGCACTATTTTCTGCCATGCGAGGGTTATTATCAAGTATTTTACCATGGATTCCATATATCCATTTGTATATTTTGAGTTTCCCTAAGTTATCTGATGTGTTTTATCAAATTTTACCTCTCTTCTTATGTAGACCTAGGTGGAGTTCTTGTGGTCCTTGTTGGACATTGATTTCAACACTTAGGAAATGTTTCATGACATGAACTAACCACCCCTTGTGGATCCTAACTCTAGAGATTGTAGCATAGACTAATACCTACAAATTTCTGTGTAGTGACAATAATTATTCCAAGAAGTGGTATTAGAGCGACAAGTCTCAAGTTTGAAACTCACCTAGCTAGCTTCGGGGGGGGGGGATTGTTGGAAATTGAGTTCAATGCTCCCTTTGTGTTTCACAACACTGACTAACTACCTCTCATGGATTCTAAATTTGAAAATTGTAGTGAAGACTAATACCTGCAGGTTTTGGTGTAATGACATCATGATTCCAACAAGTGGTATCGCAACGAAAGGTTTCAAGTTTGAAACTCACCATAATCGCACTGTGGGGGAGATTGTTAGACATTGAGTTCCATTCTGATTGTATGTTTCATGACATGGACTAACCAACACGTTGGATCATCCTTTCAGTTTGAGTTGGTAAACTAGAGCGTTGAAGTGCCCTTCCATTTGGAGCTGGTAAAACTTGGTGTTAGAACATCCCTTCAGTTGAAGTTGATAAATCCTAGAAGTTGGAGCTTCCTATTGATGTAATATTTAAAATACCTATATTTAGAAGCATTCAATGGTTTTTCTTCTAGAATGGTTTCCACTTAAAAATATCTTGTGTACTATATTTCATATTGTGCATTGTTTAATGGTGTTGTTGGTTTATGTTTTAATCGAATGCTAATAATAATGAACACTCTGTGAAGTCAAATCTAACTGATTGAAGTGCAATATTGATTCACTCCCCTCTCATTATTTCCAACAATTGGATTTAGTGCAAGTTCCTTCATTTTCAACCTAAAAACTAGAAGGAAGATCTCAAAAGTGCATAGATGGGAAAGTCAAAGAATCACACATCCAAATGATCAAAGGAAGTCTCTGGTATTACAGTAGTCTCCAAATTTGTTATAGATAATGAAGAGAATCATGTTGATCCACCAAATCCTGAGTTCGATGAAGCCAAATATGATATATGGGAATCCAGAATGGAAGCTTGCCTAAAAACTCATGGATATGATGTATGCCACTCTATTGTTTCCAGAGACACTCTACCGATGAATCTAGAAGGTAAAATACAAAGGCCATGAATGCCATTCTTAGTACTCTTCCAGATTCTATGAAAGTAAAAGTGGATCAATGCTCATCGACCAAAAGGATTTGGAAGAATCTTCATGATTTGTATTTAAAGAAACATGTAGATGATGATTGTGATTCAATAGAAGAAGAAAAAGAAGTAGTTAACATAGATGTAGATATGATTAGTGCCTTATGTGATCTTAACAAGGAAAGGAAGAAAAATCATATACTTGAAGAAGAGTTTTCCCTTATAAGACTTCAAATGGAGGAAGTGGATAGGAAAAATAAAATCTTGATAAACCAATTAGAGGAATTTGTTCAGAAGTACAAGATAGAAGTTAGTCAAAAGAAAAAGCTACTTGGTTCCACTCTAGATGCATCACCTAGATCAAGAAATGATAGAAGGAGTGATTGCAATGTCAAAAGGAAAAATCATGTCATTAATGAGAAGGATCAAGAAATTTCTCAGTTTAATATGAAGTCCAAAGACATAGATGAAACTCCATGCAATGAAGGCACAATCTCCAAGCCCCCGAAAAGAAAGTTTGAAGAGAAGCCTGATAGAAAAATCCTTCAAAGGACAAATTGAAGTGAAGTTTATAAGAAGGTTGAAAATGTTGTTTCTCCGCGAAGTAATTCTAAAGTAATGAAGGAAATGGATCAACAAAGTGTTATGCCTCCTCCAAGGAAGAATGTCTTCATAAGGTCAACAACATCAAGACAAGTCATTTTATCCAAGCAACCTAGTATATTTTCCGTGTGTTATTTTTCATGTACTAATTTTGGGCCTAAGCCTAGGGATTACAAAGCTTATGATAGGGATGATTATCAAGGTATTTATCAAAACCCTAGAAAAAAGCTTGCAAAAACACAAGATATACATTCAAATGGATTCGTTAGCAAAAAATATATGATAGATGCTCCATCATTGAGGTTCCATATAGAATGTTTCAAATGTCATATTTATGTAAATATAGCTCATGATTGTAGATACATGAAGGAGAACTCTAATATCAGGTACAAGAAGGTTTGGATAAGAAAGAAAAGCAAGAATATCAAGTCAATGAAAAAATATTAGCAATCATGCTCTTAGGATTTGTGAAGTCTCAAAACCATGATGAATCCACCAATGATAAGGAAGATGTCAAGAATGGCAAGTTCATATATTGTTTTAAATAAGCTAGCTTGGAGACTCCCTATCTTATGAATGTTGAAGAGGGGGAGTCTAAGTAGTAGTGGTTGAAAATTTGAATATTTATCCTTCGAAAATTGTCAGAATAAAATTGTGAGCATATTAGCCAGTGTGTGGAATGACAAATTTGGTTATGGACATTTTTCAAGAAGTACTCATTTTGTTTTCAGTAATGCTTATTGACAAGCGATATCAGTTGTGAAAGGAATTGCATGCCAAGGGGAGAGAAGCAGTCAAATAAAGGAAGGCATATTATAGGAATAAAAAGGAAGATATTTGATTAGGGGGAGTAACCCTTTTCCATTGATGTCAAAGGAGAAAAACCAGGAATAAAATATCAGAAGAATGATGATAGATGGAGTAGTAATCATAGTGGGAGTATGTGTGTTGCCATTAATGAAAAAGGGGGGATTGTTTAATGGTGTTTTCATTGATGCTTGATGGTCTATGAGTGCTCTTGGTATTCATTTATGAATTGCATGGATTGAAGCTCTAATGGTAAACTTTTCCTCGAATTCCAAATGCTTGATCTTCTTGCCCCACACTTGTTAAATAATTTGAGGATTAGGAATAATGATTTTTCTCAAATTCCCATCGCCATCATGTTTTCCTCATCATGCTAATTCCAATGATAGGTTGCACACCATGTTGGTCCTCTTGGTTGGGGAGATATGGCTTCTTGAAGATTGAAACCCCAAATTCATGGTCAAAGTACCCATAACCAAAAAAATAATAATAACACAAAATCATAATTACATGGCTCCCCATCAAATGCTTGAAACATTATTTTCAAATTAAAAATTATGGTCTCATGGCCAACTTTGCACAAAGTTTAATATGGAGATGGTATGTTGGTTTAATTCGTGTCTGATCACCATTAGCAAGAAATTTGATGTGGATCCATGGTTGGTCCTCATAAAGCACCAACATTCATTAAAAATGCACATGTTCAATGGTGACATAAATTATGGCCATATTGGAGTATTGTTAATTATAGGCTCCATTGGTTATTATTTAATAAAATTAATTAAAGGAACTTTGGTTGTGGCCATGATCCTACTTGACCACTCTAACATATTGGTTGGCTTGAATTTTTAATTCTTTTGAATAGGCCACCCCCCCGGAAGCCCCTCTATTCTATATAAATATAGTGGCTTGATCATCTCTAAGACACTAATCAAAGATTCTCATTTTACAATATCTCACTTATGCACTAAAATTTGAAATACCTTCTACAATTTTTGGAGGTTTGATTTGAGTCGATTTGAGGATCTTTTTTAGTATTGTTATAGCCTAGTTATGCGAAGGTCGAATTTCTATAGAAAGATATTGATTGTGGAGTTATGTTCATTGAGTATGATGAATGAAATTTGAAAGTTTGATAACTGGAAACAACAACTGTAATTGAAAAAGTAATTTAATCAGTGTTTGAAGTATTGTTTTAAAACAACGTGAGGGTGGTCGTAAACAAAGGCTGACAATATTATTACATGATCTATTTGACTTGATCGAGTGCATCACTATTAAAATCACATTCATCTAGGCAGTTATGTTGTTATGGGCTAGAGTGATAGATTGTGGGTTGAATCGATGAATCCATTTTGTCTACACTTGATTGACCCCATACACAAGTATGATTGTGAGACCAGTCCGATCTTAGATTTGTGTTGAATGCATAGTCTAAAGTGCGTTTAAATGTGGATATGATTTGGTGTGCAAATACTAAGCTCTATTGTGTGGATTATGTGTCAATAACAAACATTTGTTTATGTTCCACGATTGGCTAAAATTTGGTTCAAGTTTAATCGAAAGTATCTGGTTTAGTTCATGTTTGAGATTTCCTTAATTGTGGTTGCTCACATTTCATTATATCTTTCGATCATTTTTGGTGTTTCATTCATATCTTGAGTTCCATGTTATATGGTTGTGTTCGAACAACTAGTGTCTAGTCTGTTTGGTATGTAATCCCACACAAACTATGAATCCACTTTGGACCACCACTATTGACACACACACACACACACACACACATATAATGTGTGGACGTTAACTGATAACAAAGATCATTTTGTGGTGTTGGCTGGTCATTAATTAACTATCAAGTCATCTTTCCACACAACCAATAACCAAATGTAGAAACGTGTAATCTGGCACATCAATGGAGTTGTAGCTTAACATACTATTATGTCTTATAAGTTGACCGGTGCAGGTTTGAATTCACATATTATTTAATTTGTAATCATTGTATTCATAACATAAAACTGTTGGGAGGTATTGAAACAAGCCACATTGTGTAGCCTATCATGTAGGAATGTACGTTGGACACCTGAGGTTACAGGTTTGAATCTTGGTTGAATTTTTTTATTTTTTTTCATTCTATCAAATTGTTAGTGGCCAAAACTATGTGTTATGTAGAACCAATTTAAAAAGGTGGAGTTTTGTATAATGCACCTGAAAAGCGGTTATTTGTAGAAATTTTGATGTAATATATTGGTTTGAATGATTTTTGAGATTCATTTTTAGCCCGAATTGAATATGGAAGAAGAAGAAAAATCAGGGCTTTGTACTAAGCAATATTATGTTGTGATCTAATGATCATATTCTTTATTATAAGGTGTATAGGCTTATGAGTAGGTTGTTGTGAGAGATTGACAGACTTTTAGGCTTTGTATGGAGTTGCTACTAGGGCATGATATATTTTTGAGCATGCCTGTCATCTTGATGTTGATGTATGATGCACTAGGGTTTCTAAGTAGAGTTTTTGAATATGTATGCTACTGACCATTGCCAGTGAGATCATTTCTGAAAGATGTTGTGGCCTAAGGCTTGATATATGATGAGTAGAGATCTCGTGACTTGAGAAGAGCTATTGTGGCAAAGCACTTTATATAGTTTTTATCCCTTGAGTAGAGGCAAAACAACATCATTTTTGATAGCAGTGTTCGAACTACATGTTTAGTGTAATTTATTCTCTATATTTAGGGTGGTTGGGTGGTGCAAGGTGGAGAGTGGAGTCTCCTTCAGGCTAAAGCTTAAGAACACTTCAAGGTGGTATGGTGGTGCTAGGGAAGGTTGGAGCTTGTGCAAGGTGTTGGAGCATTATTTCAATCGGAGAAGATAAACCAAGGCATTGGAACACCCTTCCAAACAAAGTTGGTAAACTAGGGCGTCAGAGTATCCTTCTAGTTGGAGTTGGTAAACTAGGAGAAAAAAAATCCTTTCAGTTGAAGCTAATAAATCATGGAAGTTGGAGCTTCCTATTGATGTAATCTTTAAAATACCTATATTAAGAAGCATTTGGTGGTTTTTCTCCCAGAAGGGGCTACACCTAAAATTATATTATGTGTTGTCTTTGATGTTGTGCATTATTGAATGGTGCTGCTAATTAATATTTTAATATATTGCTAATAATAATTAATGCTCTATGAAGTCAAAATTAACTAATTGAAGTGAAACACTGATATACCCCCCTCTTGTATTTCCAATAGTCCTCTTGATAGTATTTCCAAACACTAATGTTGGAAACATGGGTTTGTGTTACCCTATAGGTAATTTTTAGGGTTATTCTCTTTTTCTTTTTAAATTTTATATTTGTTTCTTAATTATTTTTTGAATAGTGTTAACTAATTGAAACACTTCATTGCCATAATATTGATGGTAATTCCCTTCTTGTAATGATTGGAAGCCTTAAAGTTTAACCAAATTTTCAAGGTAACATATGGGAATAAATCCCTTAAATTATCTTGGGGTTTGTAATTAATTTGAGTTCCCACTTTCTAACGAAGGCTTCCTCCTTATTTGTGTTACAGGTTAGTCTTTTACTTTTATCATGGGGTTGGTGTGGAAAATGTCCCATGGTTATCCATACTGTCGTTCATTCTATGTACCAAAATATCCATTAAACTTCTCTTTTTTTCTTTTTGTTGCATGGTTGTTATTACCTAGTGACATTCTCTAGGCTACCATGGCCACAACCACAATTGGCTTCGTTTTTATCTTAAAATGTTTATATTTAATTCATGACACCGAGTCTATTATTACTTAGTTTAGATCAATAGTTAAGTATGCTATGTATTCTTTTATAGGTCCTCCTGTGCATGATATATTTGAGCTACCTATATTATATTTTCTTAGAATGTTATTTCCTAACAACATTATTATATCCATGTAAAAACACAAATATTAGACTTACCATATTTTCTTGAGTACTCTATTATTGGCTTCTTTAGATGAAATATTTTTTTATTACGAGAAGATAGTTAAAATGTATTGTTTCTCAATTTATTTCTTAAATTGAAAATATCCTTCATATGCACGAGGATTAGTTAGTCAAAGCCTATTTTCCATAAAAAAGAAAAGGTAATTTCATTCTTAGATATTTCTACGTTTTTATATAGATTCCTAGTCTCATCTTTGTGTAAGTTATATGTAGTCGTACGCTTTGGTATACATAAGTTCTTTTTGTTTCTATCCTTACATTTTAGGGCTTATGGTAAGTCTTTGATTCTTGCCTTCCCAAGGTAGTAATATTTTATGCTTATCTTTTATTATCCTTACTTGTTTTGAGTTTAATAACCTTAGACCTTCCACACTAGGACTCGTCCAGGTTAAACTCGAACTACTTTTAATAAAATTCTTGGTGCCAAGGGAGTTAGCTATAAGACTCTTGAACTACAGATTTTTGCATCTACTCCTCAAGAGATTTTTTACACATTAAGTAGGAACTACATTTGTTAGAGGTTTGTGGAAAATTTTTCCTTCTGTATTGGCCTACCACTATGCTAATCCTACTCGTTCCTTATTTAATGGTGTAAACAAGATTAATTTTCCACTATATTCAAGTTATTTAAATAGAGTAAAATTCTCTAGTTATTTAACAAGAACCCATTTAATAAATTACATACCATGTGCTCAACTACATACTCTTCTTCCTCTGCATATAACCATAATATATCTAAAAAAATAACAATCTTTAAAGGATTCCTAACCAAGTAATATATTCATTTATCTGAATAGGTGAAAATATAATGGGAATAAGGATGTTCCTCACTACCAAATGAATTGTTATAAAAATATTTTCCCTTGAGCCTTAGGCTTCCCTTCTGCCAGAAATCTTAATCAATACTTGACAATTTTCCTCTTTTTTTCCCTAGCAGTGTCCTGCTAGTTCAATATCTAAATTCCTATTTTCACCATATTGCTTTTCTCTCCCATGATATCTCTTGTCCTCCACCCCTGCATGACCTTTTTCTCCTATCATTCCATTCTCAAGGTTAGGAACCATGGGAAGATAGAGGTTTAGGTTGTGAAAATTGTCAATTCAAAACTTGTCCCTTCTTGGACTCCAACTGATTATTGATTAATTTCCTGACAGTAGGGTAGCCATACTACTCACGTGTTAGCTTATCCTATATTTTAAAATAAACAATATTTCATTCATAACAACATATTAATACGTACATTCGTGCTTAAGAGTATCCTACTTAGTCTTACCCTCACAACTATTACTTTGATTAAAATGTTTGCAAGCAATTTTAAATCATAAAATCTGATAAGGAAATAATTACATCACGGGCACTACATGGGCCTCCTATGCTTAAACGTTTGGTCACATTCCTTGCCTCCAACAGGAACCAAACCAAGAAAACGATGGTTTGAGGGGAGTGTATCTCGTAACTATGTAGAACTTAGACCAACCCAATAGAGCCCTTAAAAGAGAATGAAATTTTACACACAAACAAACATTGGCCCAAAAAGATAAAGTGGTTCATGCTTGAGACCCATATTTCTATGAACAAACATTGCATTGGGGGTCGAATCATGTAGAGTGTGTTCAAAATAACCCTAGCATAATGCCATGCCATCCTTTCATTGCCCAAGAGATCAATAAACAATGACATTTCAACTTAAATTAAATATTTTTAAAAAGTAATAAAATAACTGAAAATGAAAATCCTAATAAATTTCAAAAAACGAGTATTATATATATATATATATATATATATATATATATATATATATATATATATATATATATAGATATTGAAATGAATTAGTTAACGTGAATATTCAAATAAATTTTTTTGAAGTCTTGCACTGAAATATTTAAAAAATATATAATAATTATACATCTTCCTCATACTAAAAAGTGAAAATGTAAATTTTTTGTTTATTTTTTTAATTATTTCATCTTTTTTTTTTTAAGTTGATAAAAAACTATGTTATTTCACATGGATGTTGAAATATTTTATTTATGGTTGAGAGGGAGAATGAATTTTTTTACCTTGTCCTAGTCGTATTCATTTTTGTTTTTATTATAGTTGACATTATTTTCCTATTTAGAGTTTTTTTCTTTAAGGGACAAGTTAACTTGAGTGTAGTGCCCTGCATTATCTTAATATTAACACATACATTAAGTTGAGGATTTAGTTTTATGGCTGAGAGGGAATATGAACAACTAACCTACCTAACATAGCTAGAGTGATATTTTATCACGGGGGCTTCGTTGGGGGAGTAATACCATACCACGTGCATTCATATTGGGGGATATATATTGAGGAAAAAATGACATAATATATTGAGCATATAATAGGGGGTAAAGGTCTTTTATATTGGCAAGTATAAAAAATAGAGCTCAAAGTTAATGAAAAAATATAAAGGGGCATAAAAAATGTTAATGAAAAAATCGATACCAACAATAACTAGTGAAAGTAGGGGTTTTTTAAATTGGGAATGTATATTGGGTTCACATCGGTAGGGGGTTAAATAATGTGATTTTTAGAGGTATTTTCAAATATGTAGTCAAATCAGGGGTATTCTTTAGTATTCCATGAATGCACATGATATGCCATAGGTTCATTGAGTGAAGCCCATGTGGATTTTATATAATGTTTTTAATTAAAACTAATCAAATATGTATATTCAATTTTTTTTTAGTGGACATTGTCTTCTTATCTAGAGAATATTTTATTCTTTATTTGAAGAGTGACATTTGTTAACTATAGGTTGAACACTAAAATAACCAAGTGAGCATAATGAGAATGGAATTATTGATGCTTTATAATGCTTCTAATTAAAACTAACCAAATACATATACTCTTTTTATTTTTATACATTGTTATTTATTTAGAAAATAGTTTATATTTATTTTAAAAGGAACATGTGTTAAATAGAGGTTGAACCCTGAAGGAATTACACCTCCCTCATATTGAGTTATATAATGAAACTCTCGTAAGTCTAATTTGAAGGTAAACACAGTCCTAATTTACTCCACTATTTAAAGTATTCCTTCTCTCTCATATTGAGTTGAGTTGTGGAATATGCCTCTCCTATGTTTAATTTGAAGGTAAACCTAGCCCTAATTTATTCCAATACTTAAAATAGTTAATATATAGAAAATTTATTTTCATAATATATATTTTCTTTAAATTTATCCTTGAATAATTACAACTGAACATATTCATCAAGTGGAAAATATATATTTATACTTGAACTTCCCTTTTTGAATATTTACATTAAGAACTGTTATCAAGTAGACTAATATAGATCCATATTAACTATCAATATAGCAAGCCTTGAGAGGTATCAAATCCCTTGGTGTACAAACTTATTTAGTGTGTGAAACTTGAAAACAGATTACACCTTGAGAGTTTTGATCCCTTTGGCTGCTTAATAGATATGTGCTTAAGATGGATCTAAAATATTTATCTCTCTCTGCACACACAAACACGTGTAATTATTTTTTTATTTTTAAAAGAACATGTATAGTGTTTTGTATATTAGAAAAAAGTCGAGCTTTGGGCTAGAATCCTTACAACATTATTCACTATCTAGATATTTAGTGTTATTCCACAAAATGGAGATTATGTTCTTCTGGCATCTTTTCCCTCCTATTCTAAATACATTCCTATTAAAGATTTGATAAAAGACCACTAAAAACTAGGATATACTTGCATAACATCATACTATAACAAAATGAGTAGGGTCGCTACCAAACATTGACAATTTCGAACAAAGGTACCAAACCATTGTGCTCCATTTATCCATAATTACCACTTGTGTTGATGTTTTCTCTTCCTCAAAGGTCCCACACTAGTCTCGACCACCTCTGCATTTTTTTATAATCTCTGGTGTTTTTTTCCTTCAATTCAGATACCCTTAAATCCAAAATCATTACCTCTAATCAAGATTCAGCCTTAAAGTGCTCCAGATTTCTCTGTTGAAATACCAATTTTGTTTCCATTAATAATTAAAATTAATTCCATTGTCACTTTGTTTTCTCGCCCTGCTACAATACCACCACCATCGATCCCTTGACAAACTCCAACAATCTCTCCAACAACTAATTATTCTTGACGTTCTTTGATTTTGATGGGCGATATGCCATTATGGAGGTGGGGCACACCACACCATTAAAAAGGAAAATAATGATCCATCGTTACTCTCCAAAATCCTCTTGAAACAACTGCACACTACAAGAAGGAATGAGAAGGCCATCCCTCAAATGACCAAGTAGATGCCATTGCATAATGCTCAAGTGATGTGAAGCCTCCATATCCAAACCAAGATCCTATTGATGACAGTGAAGGGATAATCAATGAATACATGGAGATATCAAATTTAACTCCAACTTATTGCAGAATGAATGTATTTCCATAGCCGAGGACCTTCTCGATGTCACCTGATCCTGATAGTGTGTTTTTACACCCCATTTGTTGTTTATATTTATCGCATGAGAGTTCCATCCGTTGTAGTGATTAAGACATTGTTTTAATTCCTGATGTCTCTGTAACTGGAAATTTAATGAACTCCTTATTCCAAAACACATTTACTCCATTTTGTAAGATGAATTCCATATGAGAAGTGGGGTGTGAGTTGGATCCCTCGTGCTACTTTGATCATTTGTTCTCTTGTTAAGGCCTAGAGGAACTATATTACAATAGCTTTGATTTTCCTTCATGGTTAAGGGATGGTGAATGGTGGATCAACCTTAAGTATAGTTCTATTTCCCCTTACTCCATTGTAGCCCCTTTTCTTGCCATTGTGTCTACCACCAGCCTAGATCCATCTAACACTGGATCTATCATGTGTTAAGAGGGATCAAATATCTCGAGGTGCAAACCTACTTTTTTTTTTTTTTGAAAAACTCGAGGAAAGGCTTTCATCTCGAGGGATTTGATCCCTCTCGGTGCATGATAGATCCAATGTTATATGGATCTAGGTTGGTTCTAGTTTTTTGCGACCATGGAAAATTTGTTGACCATTTAATTATTTTGATAATTTTAAATATGGTAAATATGTTTAAGATTAATTTGGTCATTTAAATTTTAAATTTCTTAGTTACCTTAGTTTGTTGAGATGATAGAGTCTATTAATAACTTGAATGATAAAAAATTATGAAATAAAATTTTTGAATGCAAAGTGACAATGTAACAATGTCAAATAATAGAAAATGTGAATAATAAGAATGCACTCAATTACAAATAGTCTTCATTGTGATAAATCTCAAACTATTTTCTTCTACTATTCTTATTGTCACATCTAAATTAGTTTTTCCATCTTTTCATATGGATCATATGAAAAGTGCAGGTGAAATCATAGAACATTCAAATCTTTAACTCAAACTATTGTAGTAAACATCATACATTGTCCCTCTCTCCCTCTAATATTAATAGTTTATTTCTCCAAAGTCAATCATTGTGACTTATAAAGTGTTAAACAAAGAAAATTTTAGGGGCTAATATTCCTAGATGGGCTAATTTTAGATGGTTTTTCCAAAAAAAAAAAAAAAAGATTTGTCAATTTCCATTTTTTTTTATTATTCGCCCTAATTTTACAGTATGAAATTATTTGGTATTAGAAATCACCAAAATTTTATAGATACTATATATAAAGTTATTAGTGATATGAACATTATTTAAAATATATCATTGAACATTTTATAGTTTGATTATTGACGACAAGTAAGATTCACCAAGGTTTCTAAACATTAAGATACATTTCCATCCTTAAAATTTTCCCGATGTTAAACCCCAAGTACTCATACATATAGTTACATCAAATCAAGAATCAAAATCGACATTGAAATCAATGCATCTAGTGTAAGAATTCAAATAGAATTAGAAATAGACATTTACACTAAAATTAATATATATAGTGCAAGCAATAAAATAGGATTAGAAATCAATGTCTACAATAAAACCAATGCATCTAGTCCAAGAAACCACTGAAATCAATGCTCTAGTGCAAGGAAAACAAATAAGATTAGAAATCAACATCTACACTGAAATTAATGCATTTGGTGTAAGCAAATACATAAGATTAAAAATCAATAACTACATTGAAATAAATGCATCTAGTGCAATCAATCACATAAGATTACGAATCAACATCTACTCTAAAATCAATGCATCTAATTAAGTAAATAACGTTATATCTCCCCCTCCCTATCTCCATCTCTCTCTCTCTCTCTCTGCCACTCCCTCCCTCTCTTTGACTCTCTCTTCATCCCTGTCTTTCTCTCCCTACCATCCATATATATATCTCCCTCCATCTCTCATTCTTTTTCTCTCTATCTCACCTCCCCAAACATGCATCCTCTCTCTCTCCCTCCCTCTATCTCTCTCTTCTTCCCTCTCTCTCTCCTCACTAATATATATATAAAGAATGATAGATATATATCCCTCCACCTATCATTATTTTTATTTCTATCTCCCCCCTCAAAACACATACACACACTCTCTCTCCATATCTATCTATCACTCCCTCCCTCCCTCTCTCTATGTCTCTCTGCTTCGCTCTCTCCCCCTCTATCTGTATCTCTATCTCCCTTTTTCTCTCTATCTTAGCCCCAAAACAAACACACACTCTCTCCATATCTCTCTCTCTTTCACTCCCTCTTCCTCTCCCTTTCTCTTCCCCCATACTCTCCTCTCTCCATCAATATCTCTCCCTTTTCACTCACTCGCTTTTTCCACCTTTCTATCTCTATGTTTTTCTTCTTCCCTCCCTCTCTCTCCCCTACTCATTCCTTCCCTATCTCCCTTCCTCTCTCTCCCTTTCTCTAACACTTCCCTATGTCTCCCCTCCCTCTCTCCTCTCACTCTTCCTTCCTCTCTCCCAATTTAATCCAATTATTATTATTTTGAAGGGAAAGGAGAAACCCTCAAAAGATAAATAACCAAATATCTCGAATTCCTCTTAAGTATGGTTATTATTATATGTTTTCTATATTATTTATATAAGTTTATTGGGGCAAATATCTCCAATTCCATTTAGAAAGAGATTATGGTATGGCTGTTTTTATAACTTATGTTTTATTATTTATATAGATTTATTTATATTATTTATTCCTAATAAGTTAATTTTTTTGTTGATTTTTTTAAAACAATTTAATAAGTGCATGTGTCCATGGATGATTCGAGTGATGTGATGAAATTCCTCCCATTTAATGAAAAATATTTTACCCAACATCAATAGATTCCAGGTTGTCTCATAATGAATGGCTATGTCATGTAAACTTTAAAGTGCATATTAGATGGAGATTAATAGATATTAAGTTGTAATATACCAATTATGAATGGAGGTGGATGACGAAAACTGGGAGGGATATATCACGCAACATATATTATGGCCACCACTGTCGAACTACAACTGGATTCCTATTTAACACAAATGGGAATCATCCATAATATTCCAATAACTATCCATGAATTTTCCTAGATGACTTTCGTACTTACACCACGAGACACCATGGGACATTGTACAGACTCATTGACATTTTGATGAATACCTACCATTGGCGCTTTCATGAATACCTGCCATTATATTATTGTGGGTTGAAGAGAAAATGCTTTTCTGTACGTAAAATTTTGATTGAAATCCATTCCCACCATTGTAGAGTCCTTGTTGGTCAGCTCCAGTGATTTGAAAGGGCGTGGCAGCACCATTGGCTGGTATTGAAGCGATTTAGCTACAACGCTACGTTAAACCATAATTCATTTTGTTATAATTGTGATGAAGCCATACAGTCATACATGGTTATTATCATATTTTTGTTATATTATTTATATAAATTTATTTGTAAGCATAATAAGTTTATTTTTTTATTGATTTTTTAAGAAAAATTTAATATTATCTAAATTAACCATTAAAAAAAACTTATAAGAACTTAAACATAATTTATTATTTCCTAGTCCCAAGAGTTAGCTCAATCGGTTAAATCAGTGCCTCGCCAATCGGGAGGTCGCAGGGTCAATTCCCGAAAGCTCTTGGGGTCAAGTTAGTAAATAGGCCGAGGGGTGTGACCCCTTCGGGTGGGGTCCACTCAGTGTTGAACTGTGGATGTAGCGGCTACCCAGTGACCATGGGTATACGTGAACCACACGTAAAAGAAATCAAAATAAATAAATAAATAATAATTTATTATTTCCCCCAAAAAAAGAAAGCTCAATATGTTATCTTCAATTGCAAGAGTAGAGAATGAAGAGTTTGGGAAATAGGATTTATCACATATTCGTGTGAGCATGATTTTAATTCGAGTTTTGATTTGTGAGTATATTGCAATTGATTTCACTAAGGTTTCCCATCAAAATTTGTATTGGATCATGTAGTTAGAGTTGAATAAGAGGGTTCAAACCCTAGAATTGATTAATGGGATGTGTAGAGGAAAACATACCACCTAAACTTTCTCATTATATAATTTTTTTTTAATTCAATCACTCATAAATATCATTTATAAATAAAGAAATTTATTGATCACAGAGTGTGATGAGTCAAAAAGTTTGTTTATCATCATCACAAATCTTACGACGAACACAGTGAGTACAAAGAATAATGATCAAACTTTGTTGTGTTAATGGATTGTTAATTGTTTATTTATAAGGTTATTTAAAAAAAATTAGGAGCCGACATTATTTAAATGTTTTGTATAGTTATTTAATTTTATTTTTTTTGGTTGACATGAGAAAAATTTCAACTTTGATGACAGTCGAACATCCTTACACATCATACTAGGTTGTAGAATGCGCCTCTCGGCGCAATTAAGTTCAAATGCCTGTATACATGGAAGAACTTGGGTTGATCGAACTGTTATGATAACAAAATAATCCTTTGAATAATGGATAGTTGATCTAAACTTGGCTTTTCCTTAGCCTTTTCCAGTTGATTAATGACTAACATTGAGTCTCTGAACATGGTTAGTTTGTGAATTCTTGGAAAAGTCTAATTCCATGCCCTTCCAAAGTGATAAATCTTCAACTTTGTTATTTGTCAAAATGCCCAATCCCCAAGCATATTGAGACTCGATTTTATCATCAAGGTGAAGAATAACCCCTCCACTCTTGTTTCACATGACACGCTTAAACTTGCAATTCCAACAAATATTTGTTTTAATAGTTTTTTTTTCGATTCTTTTTCCTTGGAAAAAAATTGTATTTTTATTGCACGATGAAAAAAATTGCATTTTGTAGGTGTTATATAATCAAACCACAAAATAGAAGAAATGATATATCAACGACTTGAAAATAACCTCTTTGAGGGAGAAACCTCCTTTTATATCACATAACTGAACAATTTTTGGATTATTCAAATGACAAGACCTCCTTTGTATATATAGGAGTCTAAGGGGTCATAGTATAATTAGGGCCTACATAACAATAATAATGTAAGGGAACAACAATAAAAATAATAAGCTTCTATGGGGCACAACAATAACAATATGGGGGCTACACTAGTATTATAGGGACTTAACATACCCCTCTCCTTCAAAAAAGTGGTGTCCTCAATGCTTGAGTAGTTTTGGATGCTTTTGAATAAAATACTCATCCTCCCATGTGGATTCTTCAGTAGGTAGGTTCTTCCACTTAATGAGATACTCTGAAATTGGTCTAACATGTAATTGCCAAATTATTGTTTCTACAATTTATTCAGGATCCAATATGATTTTTCCTTCCTCATCAAGTTCTAGAAATATAGTTTGAACTGGGAGCTTGTCACCTACAACCTTCCTTAAGCTTGAAACATGAAAAACTGAGTGTACTCTTGAATATGCAGTCAACTCCAATTTGTATGCCACAATACCAATGTTTTGAAACACCTTATAAGGGCCATAATACTTGGGTGATAATTTATTATCCTTCTTAGCTTGCTTGAGGTACATTTGTTTATATGGTTGTAGTCACAAAAATACCCAATCACCCAAATCAAAAATTCTTCCACTACAATTTTGATATGCCTGTTGTATCATTTGATTCTGTGCTAGATTCCAGTTGTCCTTTAAGAGTTGGAGAACTTGTTTTTTATGCTCAATGTGATCTTCCACTAGTTGAACCTTAGAACTATCTCTTAAAGATGTTGTGATGGATGGTCGATGATATCCATAAAGCACCATAAATGGGGTCATTTTTGCTGCGGTATGGAAGGAAGTGTTATACCACCATTCTTCCAGTGGTAACCACTTGATCCATTGTGATTGTTTACTAGATACAAAGCAACACAGATATCCTTGCAAACATTTTTTCACTATCTCGATTTTCTCATCGAATTGAGGATGATAAGATGATCTATGAACTAATTAAGTACCAAGACAAGAAAATAATTTTGTCCAAAATTTTCCAGTGAAAATGGGATCTCTATCACTTATAATAATCTTTGGGTTTCCATGCAACTTTTGAATTATTTCCACAAATGTAGTAGTGACTGTACTGGCTTTAAAATTATGATATAGTGCACAAAAGTGTACATACTTGGTAATTTCATCAACTACCACCATGATGACACTCTTTCCTCTAGACTTGGGAAATTTATGATAAATTCCATTGATACCTCTTCACAACACTAACTTGGAATGGTTAATGATTGTAAAAGACCTGGGGTCTTAATTGTCTCAACTTTATTTTGTTGGAAACCCAAACATTCGGCTAAAAACTTCTGAATATAAGATTTAAGGCCATCCCAAAAAAAATCCTACTTGACATTGTGGTAAGTTTTTAACAATATAGATAGTTTTTAGCATTCTATATTGCCCTCCTATAGGAGAGGTGTGCAATTCAAAAATAACATTTTATTTAGGTTGGGATTTCTTACATAGATATAAATGATCTTTGTACCACAATGAATCATTTTACCAAATAAATGAATCAAATGCACTGGGATCTTGCTTCAACTTTTGAATGATTGTTTATACCTCTTCATCATTCTTCCATTCCTCCCTTGCTTAAGCTATCCGATTAGGTTGGATAATATAAATGGCATAGAGCAATGCTTCCACATCCTCATCCCTTCTTGAGATTGCATCTACAATTCCCTTTTTGGTAGATGATTTCAAAGTCATAACCCTACATCTTTGTGACCCATTTTTTCTTCTCTTCTAAAGATAAGCTTTATTCCAAGAAGTATTAAGACTATCATGATTTATTTTTACCTTGAAGTATCTTCCCATTAGGTAAGGTTGCCATTTCTTCAGTGCATGTAGGATTTCCAACATTTCCTTCTCATAAATAGGTTTATACAAATACTTTCCCTTGATTGGACTACTTTCAAAAGCAATGGGTCTTCCTTCTTGCATTAAAACAACACCAATGTCATTTCCTGAGGCATCACATTCCATAATAAAGGTTTTTGTGAAGTCTGGTGTAGCTAATACTAGAGCTTGCCACATTTCATCTTTAAGATGTTCAAAGGACTTAGTTTCTTCTTGAGTCCCAAATAATGCATCTTTCTTCAGTAATGTTGTTAGAGGTGTTTCTATCTTCCCAATTCTTAATAAACTTACAATAAAACTTTGTTAACCTAAGAAATCCTCAAAGATGCCTTAAGTTTGTGGGGATTTTCCATTCGTTGATGGCTTTAATTTTGTTAGGGTATTCCTTAACACCCTCATGGGATACAATATGACCAAAATATTCTACTTCTTATACCCTAAAGAACCAGTTGGAGATTTTTTCATACAATTATTTATCCTCCAATAGTTTGAGCACCATGTCAACATATTGAACATGATCTTTCCAAGAATTGTTGTAGCTTAGTATATCATTAAAAAATACTAACACAAATTTTCTAAGGAAGGGTTTGAAATTGGAATTCATCAAACCTTGAAATGTGGAAGGTGTTATAGTAAGTCCAAACGGCATGACCAAAAACGCATAATGACTTTCATGAGTTCTAAATGTTCTTTTCAGAATGTCTTTTATCTTCATTCTAATTTGATGATATCTTGAACGAAGATCCATCTTGGTGAAATAAATTTATCCATGTAGTTCATCCAAAATTCTTTAATGACTAGAATGGGAAACTTATCTTTGATATTGATCTTGTTAAGCTCTCTATAATCCAGAAATACTACTGGAGAAGAGAAATAACTTTGGCTAGGTTGAATTATACCTACCTCTAGAATTTATGCAGCCCTATGTTTATCTTCACACTTTTGGGCATAGGGATGTTTGTAAGGTCTAATGTTTGGAGGAACACCTCCTCGGATCAAGTTAATAGCATGATCATGATCGTGATAGGTGGGAGACCTTTAGGAAGCTCAAATACCTTGGAATGATTTTCAAGTACTCTTTGGAGATGTGGAGAAGTTGATGACTTAGACGTTTGAACATGTAGTAAACATGATTGTGCAATTATCCCTTGTTGTGCCTTCTTCAAAATAATTTTCATGCCATTAGAGTTGATTATCTTCTCAGGTTTCACTATGATCCCCTTAATTCAATTTCCTTTCCTTCTGAGAAAAACTTCAAGAAATGTTTTTGAAAGTTAAAAGCTATTGTCCCCAAAGATAGCAACCATTAGACTCCTAATACAACATTCCTATGACCCATTGGAATGACAAGTATTGGACTATTCAATACATATTCCCCCATGGTTAGATTGATATTATGGAACTTCCTTGAGAAATTTCTAGTTCCTCCATTTACAACCATCACTTGACACTCTAGTGCTGGATATAAAAAACAATTCAATTTAACCCTTGGCTATCTTACAATGAATAAAATTATGAGTACTACCCAAATCAATCAACACTCTTACCTTTTCCTTCTTGATATATCCTTCTATCTTGAGAGTTTGAGGAGTGTTAATCCCCACTGATGCATTACAAGATATGGTCGGATTCATTTCTTCTACCCTCAGGGTTGGCTCCTAGTGTATATCTTCTTCTTTTGATATTTCTTGTACCTTTTCTTCATCCTCTTCAAAAATCTATGTAAAATAATTTCTTCCGAGCACACTTATGACCTTTAGTGTATTTTTTATCACAACTATAACAAAGTCATTTTACTCTTTTTTCTTCTAGTTGTTGTGGTGTCAACCATGTAGGTTGTGGGAAGCTAGGAGAAAAAACATTTCCATCTTTATAGTTGTGAGTGGTAGACCTCCTTGTTTCCAAAATTTTTCTCTCAACTTTTCTTGCCACCCTAAGTGCATTCTCCAACGACTTAGGTTCCCAAAGAAAAGCCTCATGTTGTATGTTATCCTTTAAAGTCCCCATGAAGACATCATGAAATGATATTCTAGAATATCAGTTACCTTGATATTCAATCTTTGGAAGTCCTGAATGTGCTCCCCAACTAAACCCTTTTGTTTGAGATTTATCATTTGGATAAACAAGATATTTCTCTTTGTATCCTCATAATGTGTCATAAATTCCTCCGTAAAAATTGTCCAAGTGAAAAGTTATTTACGAGAATAAAGTCATCGATACCATACAAATTGATTGGGTTCTAAATATAAAGATGAAATGTGTAACTCTTTTGTGTGTTGCACATCATGTAGATCAAATAACTACTCCATATGTATTATCCATGTTACCAGATCCTTTCCATCAAACTTCCTCATGTGGATCTTTGGAATATGGTTAGTCTTCAGCCTAAAGTTGGAGTCTCTAAAATCATGATTCACATTCCTTTTGTTTTCATCATTGATTTCATGGATTACCCTATCACCATTAGGAAGCATTTCTTGTAGCAATTTTGTCAAACCTTCCTTCAAACCTTCCATATCTACTTATGAGCCCTGGTATTACATTAAGGATGTTGCAACTACCAAGATTATCAACTTGAATTATCAACCTGGTGTTAATACAAACTTAGAGGTGACAGTTCTATATGCACAGTAGGCCAAGTTATACTCATGTCACCCTTAGTCATTGGATCAGATCAAGACATAAAAAGACCACTCCTTCAGCTAACTACAAAAATAATTTTTGTGAAAAGACAAAAAGATACCCTAATTGCAAGGAAATGAACATTATCCTAGTTTCAGAAATGAAAGCGCCATTAATTAGATACAAAGGCTAACTATAACTACAAGAAGGGAAAAGACTAAACTAGTTATAGAAATGAACCATGCTTCTCTACTTGCAAAGCAATGAAATCAATATTCTATTTGTAGAATATAAATCATTAATCTAATTGCAAATTGCTTTGAAAGAAGAAATTTAGTCTACAACACATAACTAGGAAATCCAAAAAAACTAAGTCTAATCTATTTTCATTGAAGAGTCTCCCTTCATATCACGAAGTGTAAGATGGATTTAGCTTTAGCAACATGCTCTTTAATCACTACATAAGAGAATACTCATTGTGATTCAAATGTGAAAATTTGCTTCCTAACTCTATTTGTTGTTTTGTTCTTACAATGGAGGAAGGATGGGTCCATAGTAGTCCTTGGGTCTCCCCAATTATGGATTCAAATCCCGTCGTCATTATTCAATATCAAAATGCAAAAATCAATATCCTAGGGCAGATTTGGCTGAGTTTGGGTAGTGCTACAAGATTGATATAGGGTGCTACAAGATACCCAATTTTTCTACAAGATTGGGTCCGAGAGATTTATGAGGGTGAGGAAGGTGCCCTGAAGGTGGAGGAAGGTGGATGAGGGTGGATGGAGGATGAGTGAGGCCTTTTTCGAAGCTTAGCACCCCTTAGAGGCCCATCTTGCACAAAAACTCATCCCCACAATGTCTATCTATTGGCATTATGATGTATGTGTTGTACTTGATGACAACCCACTTGTAGTAGAATTACTCACTTGTATATGGTAACTAGATGAATCTACAAAAGAGATATCAGATGTGACAGAATGTGATGAAATGTAGGGAAGCTTCAAGAAATTAGTTCAGAAGGCAACTCACTCAGATGAAATATCACAGTATACCAGGAAAACAGCAAAGAATGACAGATCAGTCTTCTCAAAATGAAGAAAGAGAGGTAAACGCAAGTTCACCATTGACCAAGTTGTGTATACACGCAGGTTAACAGAACAAAAGGTGTGTATAACGTACACATGCACTTTCATAGAAAGGAAAGCACATATACCTCGAAAAACTAAGTTTTGGTCCATGGTATTTTGATCCATGGTATTGGTCCATGGTATTTGATCCAAGGTATTGACCCTAGGTATTTGATCCAAGGTATTGGTCCTAAGTGGTTTTGGTCCATGGTATTGATAAAGGCCTAAAACTATAAAAGCATAAGAAGATCATTAGGCCAAGGCACTCAACTATTGAATATCTGATGAAGAGTGAGATCTAGTATGCAGATTATTGGGTTATGGTGCATTGTTGTATCTGAACCAAGGAGGAACCTTAGCAGTTGATGGAGGATAAGATCTAATGATGGATCAAGATCTTAAGGCGTAAAGTGAACTGTCATTATGTGTTTTTATTCTAGATTTGAATACTGACGCATATATTATTCTGTAAATGATATGATCTGGGTATAACTAAAGTCTGGTATAGCTGCAGAATTATGAATTAATATTTGCAGATGTATACGCTGGTTGGCTTTAAGGAAAGCGCGTATACACGCAGGTTCGGCACAAGAAAGTAGCGTATACCTTATAATCTATGTTTTAGTTACTGTTGTTTGTTGTTGCAGTATTCTGGGTTCTGGCTTGGGTTTTGGTTATTGTATTTTGGTGACAACATTCTAAAAGATCAGATTGATGGGTTGTCAAAGTAATTGATTGACTTGGTTGTGGTTGGTTCAATAGGAGATTGGTTGATGTAGATATATTTGATGATTGAATGATGTTGTTGATGGATCCAGTCTGAAAATTTATGAAACGTGGTCCCTGGAAGAAAGGAGAAGGTTGTAGCCTTCTGTAGGTCGGCACCTACGTACTAATAAACATATCAACTAGTACAAGGGCTAGGGGGTTGTAGCTCCCTTCCAGTAGAAGCTAGAGAATGAGAGAAGGTTGTAGCCAACTGTAGGTAGAAGCCTGCGTACTGGTATAAGGCTGCACCAGTACAAAAATTGTATACAAAATTTTCTTATTATTAAAAGAAGACAAAGACGATTGCAGCAAGTGGTTTTCACCCACATTGGGTTTCCACCTTATATATTGGTGTTTATGTGTGTTGCTTATGTGTGATGCTTTATTATGCTCTTACTTCACAGTCTAATGAATTTGCTAATATACTGATTAAAGTTCACTACATGATAATTTGTGTAAATCAAAAGATCTATGCATGTACGTTGGTTTCATTAAGAATAGTTGAGTATACACGCTAGTTCACTGATCTGAAGTAGCGTATACAAATTAGTTTTGAAAATTAAATTATTGATCTGATATTACTGATTCTCCCCCCCTCCCTCTCAGTGTTATTTCCAACAATTGGTTTCAGAGCAGGTCCTTCAGAAGAAGCTTGATCGCTTGAAGGTAGATCCATAATCATAAGTAATCAAGAAAGCGGGGGATCCATCAGACTGCCAATCTTTGATAGGAGCAACTTCATTTATTGGAAGGTAAGAACCACAACCTATCTTCAATCTCTTGGAACAGATGTCTAGGAAATCAGAAGGAGGATATACATTTCCATCAACAATTCCTACAGATACGGCATGTAAAAATCAATATGAAACCAATGCTAAGGCTGTCAATACATTATTAGGAATTCTATCACAATCAGAGTTTGTCAAAGTTATGCAGCTCAAATCAGCGAAACAAATATGGGACAAAATCGTTCTAAGCTACGAAGGAGACTCTCAGGTAAAACGTGCTAAACTACAAGCTCTCATAATTCAATATGAAACTCTCAAGATGCACAATGATGAAAGTATAGCTAGTTACTTCTTGCGTATAGATGATAGTTGTTGATGACTATCATGGTCATGTTTAAGATATTTGGTCTCTGTTATATATGTCATGTATATCCTTTAATGTAACGATCATGAAAAAGACCTAATTTGTAACCCCACTATGCAAGGGATGGATGATGTAAGGTTTCTTGTTTTTTTCATGTATAAACAATTGATATCTACCCACTTGGTTGGGTGGATGAGTCAAATTTGGTATATCCCCACTTGGTTGGGAGATGGATGTATGTATGAGTCATTGGTGATAGGAAGGTGATTTGTGATGCATGTATAGAGTCATGTTCTTCTTTTAGAACATCTTTTTGTAGAATTTGCTTACACTCAGGGGGAGCTTGGAATCGATCAGGGGAGCTCAATCATGACACTTCATCATATCAAAAAATTCAGCATGCACTCAGGGGGAGCATGACCCTTTGCCGTTGATGTCAAAGGGGGAGAATGAATTGGTGTGGTTATTGTTGCCATCAAGTCCAAAGGGGGAGATTGTTGGCATTATGATGTATGTGTTGCACTTGATGGCAACCCACTTGTAGCAGAACAACTCACTTGTATATGGTAACTAGATGAATCTACAAAAGAGATATCAGATGTGACAGAATGTGATGAAATGAAGGGAAGATTCAAATGTGATGAAATGAAGGGCAGCTTCAAGGAATCAGTTCAGAAGGCAACTCACTCAGATGAAAGATCATAGTATACCAGGAAAATAGCAAAGAATGATAGATCAATCTTCACAAAATGAAGAAAGAGAGGTATACATAGGTTCACCATTGACCAAGCCGCATATACACACAAGTTAACAAAACAAAAGGTGCATATAACATACACACGCACTTTCACAGAAATGAAAGCGTGTATACCTTGGAAAACTAAGTTTTGGTCTGAAGTATTTGGTGCATGGTATTGGTCCATGGTATTTGATCCGAGGTATTGACCCTAGGCATTTGATCCAAGGTATTGGTCCTAAGTGGTTTTGGTCCATGGTATTGAGAAAGGCCTAAAACTATAAAAGGAGAAGAAGATCATTAGGCCAAGGCACTCAAGTATTGAATATTTGATGAACAGTGAGATCTAGTATGCAGGTTATTGGGTTATGGTGTATTGCTGGATCTAGACCAAAGAGGAACCTTAGCAGTTGATGGAGGATAAGATCTAATGATGGATCGGGATCTTAAGGCATAAAGTGAACTATCATTATGTGTTTTTATTCTAGATTTGAATACTGACGCATATATTATTTTGTAAATGATGTGATCTGGGTATAACTAAAGTCTGGTATAGCTGCAGAATTATGAATTGATATTTGCAGATGTATACGTTGGTTGGCTTTAAAGAAAGCACATATACACATGGGTTTGGCACAAGAAAGTAGCGTATACCTTATACTCTATGTTTTAGTTATTGCTATTTGTTGTTGCAGTATTTTGGGTTCTGGCTTGGGTTCTGGTTACTGTATTCTGGTGACAGCATTATGAAAGATCAGATTGATGGGTTTTCAAAGTAATTGATTGACTTGGTTGTGGTTGGTTCAATAGGAGATTGGTTGATGCAAATATATTTGATGATTGAATGATGTTGTTGATGGATCCAGTCTGAAAATTTATGAAACGAGGTCCCTGGAAGAAAGGAGAAGGTTGTAGCCTTCTGTAGGCCGGCACCTACGTACTAGTAAACATATCAACTAGTACAAGAGCTAGGGGGTTGTAGCTCCCTTCCAGTAGAAGCTAGAGAATGAGAGAAGGTTGTAGCCTTCTGCAAGTAGAAGCCTGCGTACTGGTATAAGGCTGCACCAATACAAAAATTGTAAACAAAATTTTCTTATTATTAAAAGAAGACAAAGACGATTGCAATAGGTATTTTTCACCCACATTAGGTTTCCACCTTATATCTTGGTGTTTATGTGTGTTGCTTATGTGTGATGCTTTATTCTTCTCTTACTACACTGTCTAATGAATTTGTTGATATACTGATTAAAGTTCACTACATGATCATTTCTGTAAATCAAAATATCTCTGTATATACATTGGTTTCATTAAGAATATTTGCGTATACATGCTAGTTCATTGAGTTGAAGTAGCGTATACAAATCATTTTTGAAAATTAAATTATTGATCTGATAATACTGATTCACCCCCGCCCTCTCAGTGTTATTTCCAACACCTTCATTGACCCTGAGAAGATGATCTTGGTGGCAGAACTTGAGAGTAGTATGAGATGTCTAAGAGGAGGATGGTAATGACAAAGTGGATGTGGATGAGTGTGCCAACCCTTGCAAGTCACTGGAAGCCCCCACAGACTAAAAATCAAGAACATGCATCTAATGCTCAATATTGCAGCAAAATAAAGTGGAAAGGATGAGTTTAATTTTATTTCATCAAAGATCTATTCTTTGATACACCATGAATATAATCCATTTTCCAAGTCATGATATTCACTTCTAAGGTGTAGAAACCAAGCATGCAAAAGAATTTAAATCCAAATCCTAGCAAATTCCAAAGAAACATAAACATATATTTTTGGCTTGTTGTTATAGACAACCACACTTCCCACAAGAGAGGTGGCGTTTAGACCCGCAACTACAATTTTTGCAATATAATTCCTACTTGAACAAGAACAATGGAAAAATACATGAGAGGGAATAACACCTTTGGATTGGGCCCTAACCCAAGGGTTTCAACCCTCCTAAGCTAACTCGGATGTGGACCAACAATGGAACTTTCATTAACAAAAACTAGAGTTCAAATATATAGTCTCAAAATGGAGATAATAGTGTCAAGTACTTGGCCTTCAATAGTTCTTCCTAGCTCCAAGAGTTCAAATCCTAATGACCCCTTAGGCCTGTTTATTTATACAAAAAGTGACTAAGGGGAAGCTCCCTTGAAAGGAGGACTACTTCCCTCCAAAAAATTCAAATTTGTGGATCTAATCCCCTTAGGTCCTTGCATATAATTGAGTTCATCGGCTCCTAGTGGACTTCGAGTTGTTGGTGAGGAATCTTGGGACTCAAGTCAAGTTGGAGAGTTAATGTAGTGGACAAGTCTCCTATATTCTCTCTAGATGCGTCCAATGTGCCGCTGCATAGAAAATATCTCAAAAAATGCTTCTTTTTCCTACATATTAACCACATTAGTCCATGAAATATGACAAGCACCCTTTAATCTTCCTACTAAGCACATTATGGCTAAGAAATGTAAATTAATGTGAGAAAAAGAGAATTTAAGGGTTGGAGGATAACATAGTGGGCCTCAAAATATACTTATTGATGGGACCCATGATCACCCCCCTGCTGAAGGTGTTGCTCACCCTATAAGCAACTTAAGCACTGATGTGAAGTTCATTCATGGCCTTGGTGGCCTCCCTAACATCCAAAGGAATATCAGATGGTGTACCTTCTTGTGGATAGAACCTTGCATTTTCTTCTATGTCTACCCACTCCCTTTGTTCTTATGCCTATTCTTTTTATCCTGTAGGCCCAAGCATAAGGGAGGACTGAGTTTGAGCCCTATCCAATTGATCTTCAACCTTTGAATGATCCTTTTGTAGAGTGGGGTTATCTCCAGGGAATTCCTTAGTCTTTTAGGAGAGTGATACTCTTTGATTTGAAAACTATGAGGTAGAGCATTCCATCTCCTTTGGAAAGCCTATAAGCTCTCAGTCCCTAACAACCTAAAGGTGTCCTCGAAGTGGAGGATAACTTGTTCTTGTGTTTCCATGTACCGAGGGGACAATTGAGGATCAATGGAGATGATGTTGTGGTTATTGATGACAACCTTGGGGCTCACTAACTCTGCTCTGATGTATAAGGGTTCACTTTCCTCTTTGGTCATCACCCTCTTCACTTCCTCAACCCTTGTTTCTTCATGGGTCAACCAAGAGGTCAGTGCCATCATTTGCATGCATCTAAATATTGAGTTGGGGTCCCAAAATTTCATGTCTGTGAGGACCATATTGTGCATATAGAACTCAACCAATTTGGCTCTATCCTCGGTACCTATCTTCTGAAAAAGGTCAATCAACTTATTGTGATCTTGGAATGGTAGAGAGCCATATTGTGCCAATGATTTTATCTAGAATTGCACCCACTACTCCTTGAGGAATATGGCATAGGACTTGGATGGTTTCTTGTGTTGGATGGCTTCCATGGACAAACTTGCCATGGTGGCAAGTTATCCTTCTCTGTCGTATAACTGCTCCTTTAGTATATGATTTTCTATTTGTAATTTTTCTCTCATGCTTGACTCTCTAAATATTAGGTCATCCATTTCTATGCCCAATTTTCCAAATTTCTTCTCCATAAGACCCACATCCTCTACCTTATTTGATTTTTCAATCTGGATCCATCTGTGAGTTCTGTACCTCTCTTTTTCCAATTTGAATAGGAGGGGGACTGCAAATTTCTCAAGTATAATCCTACATACCTCCACAAATTTTATAAAAGGATCCAATGTTAGGTTGTGGTTCAGGCTCCTAGAGTCCTTGGGGACCTACTCCTTCCTCTTGTGATGTGCATGCCCTTTCCTATAGCACTATCTCTCAATCCTGTAGAAGATATGTTCCTTCCTATAGCAGTCCTATCTCTTCCTCTAGATTGCCTGTTTTCTTTTGTATTGCCCCTGTCTTCTCTTGTAGCAAGGTGGATTGTTCTTTGAGTTACTTCAATGTGAATTCTCTAGTGGCGGGCCTCCCTATGGGTGATAAAGGTTGTTTACCTTTGGCCTTAGGGGATGTGACCTCCTCAATTTTTCCTTCTCCAAACCCCAATTCTTTTTCATGGTTGGCTAACTCATCAATTTTGATTGGGACTATTGAAAGAGGTTGAGGATTTCCTTGCTTGATCCTAGTGCTCTTCCTCCTCTTAAAGTACAAAGGGACCTACTTAGGCTTCTTTCTGTTGGGATTGACAGGTGTGCTGAGTGTGGCCAAGGTAGTAACCACCTCTTCTTCTGTGTTCCCTGGTGAGAGTCTTATTTGCTTCCCTTTTTTTCCTATCTTTCGATATCTAAGGGGATCCTCAGAGGTCTCTTCTCCTTCTTTCTAATCTCATCCTTCCTCTTCCTCTGTCTTTTCTCCTCCCTTTTTCTCTTCTTCCTCCTCTTCTTCTTATTTCCTACCTCCAACATTAGATTTTGGTTTCTGTTCTTGTTGTGTTGAGGTGAAGTCTCGTGTCTAAATGAAGTCCTCACTATCCATGTCCATAAAGTCATCCAACAACACAGGGATTCTGAGATGGCTTAAGAAAACCATCATAATGAGTCAGATGAGGCCATGATGAGCACTGTATTGGTGATTTCCTTCCCTGACTCGCTGGCTCATTTCAATTATACATTGAAGGATGAAATGTGGAACACTAAGCCTGCTTGGAATGATAAATTATGTTTGGAACCTTAGCTCATAGAGCAGCCTAAATTGATAGGTATATACAACACTCAACCTCCCTTCACAGGATATGTATTTGAGAATATTATAGGTCACTTCATCCCAAGGGTATGGAAGGATTTCTCTTCTTACTCTATTTTTTCCTTTAGCAGGTTTCTCCTCAGGGAGAAAGATGTTTTTCTTGGCTGTGACAACTATTTTCCTATTCTCTTTGCCCCATAAAACGCCTAAGGGTATGGTGGTCACTTTGCTGGTGATATTTTTGTTCAGATGGATGGAAAGTCCCCTAACAACAATGGTGGCACTATCCTCTCCCTAATAATTGAGGGCCATGGAAAACTCATGTAGTACCTCATCATCATACCCCTTTAATTTCTCAAAGAACCCCATCCACTAGTGTCTCAAAAAAAGGTCTCTCACAAAATGATCCTGATTGATTCTATTATGTATGTGGGATCTCTTTGATTGAATCCTCCTCCCATGGCTTCTACTACTACTTCCTTAAATTATCTGAAGAGAATTTTTCAATATTTTTCTCTGAGTAGTCTAGGGTGTAGATGTGGAAATAAGGAGTTTGATGCCTTTTTTAGTTAGAGAAGGAGAAGAATGATACCCTCTATTTTAGTGAAAAACTTCCTCTACTCTTGCCTTGCCTTTCTTATGTGATAAAATGAATTTGTTCAAAGGAATTTACCTCTTTAGGGGTTTGCTACGGGATGTTTATAGAAAGAATAATTTACTTCACGTATCGAAAATGAGGAGGGAGGATGCCACTTACCCTTCGTAGGATGACTTATTTATGTTTATGGGGGTTTGGAGGAAAATTCTTGGTGGTTTGGACTCTTTTCCACATCTCAACCAAATCTTGTAGCAACTCCTATGTGTTCCTGTAGCAACCCTGGTATTCCTGTAGCAGTGGTGCTTGATCCTATAACACATACAACCCAATTATGTAGCTCTCCTGTGGCACCCTAGGTGACCCCTGATAGCATCTAGCTCGACTTTTGATATCTTGATGGACCTCTCTAAATATTTTTTGGAAGGAGCATCGGTACACATCAAATCGAGTGTTGTCCTTTTTATTCCTTTTTTTGGTAACGGGCTCAGTGCACTTGGTGACCTGGCCTTTGCACATATCTCCTTTTTTAGCCCTTGTCCCCATTCCTCGTAATTATCACTTCCCCTAATTTGACTTTTCCACATTGCACGGGTGGCTGAGTAGACTGTACTTTACTAATCGAAGGTGGACAATTTTATTGGCCACCTCCAACCCATGAAAACTCTATTCTCACTCATTAAACACATTTTTTTACAATTATGTGCATAGGGAAGAGGTGAGGGGTGTCATACCTAAGCCTAACTGTGATGTCGAGTTGTTGGAGATGCATGCATGTTTTTGTTGAACTAATGATCGATCAACAGCTCTCTGAAGGTACTATCTTCCATTGTCTTGCTTCTGCACAATTCCTGATCAAACAAAGCAATATGTTGATGTATTTGAATGATGAAGTCTTCCTTCCATGTAGGTCTTTTCCAGTGTTCGATTTGTTGCTACTAGAGTGGATTGGTGACCTTACAACTGCTCCTCAGGGATAGTGTGATTTATCTAAACCTCAGGGATGGCTTCTTAACGATTCAAGGTGGGGAAATTTTTATTCTGGAGCTACAAAATTCCTTTGTCTATGGTTTTGTTGGACCTGTGCAGGATTCTATAGGATTGATCTCCTTCCTGTAGCAGTCACACAATTCCTTCCCAAAACCTCATACTACATTCAGTGACTTGGATAAATCATTGTGAGCTCAGGGACAAGGACAAAAGATTCTGATGGTGGTGAAAGTTTTTGAGGGAGGGCAAAGTCCTTTTTTTGTGCCTTTTTTTCATGGTTAGAGGTGGAATATTGAGGATGGAGTTAGCTAAATGGAGTGGAGGAGAGGTGAAGGAGGTTTGATGGACCTCTCCTAACATTTCCCAAGGAAAAACATGGTTTTTCACCCCTTTTTCGAAGTGGATCTCAATGGTTCATGGTCGATCTTGTAGTAGTTCAGGAAAATCTTGTAGCAGTTCAGGACAATCCTATAGCACTGTAGGATTGAGACAAAATTGGGTGAAGTTTCTTGCTAGGTGATGGAGAGATGTATGGATATGAGTAGATGATGATGGAAATGCAGTGGTTAGGCTGGGGGAATGGAGAAATTTACTGTGGACTCTGTTCCTTCAACTATTGTTCCCTTGACTATCTGGAGTCCTGCTAAAGAAAAATGTTAGTAGAATTGATGTAAGGACTCCCTACCCTCTTTGTAATTCCTCCTTGTGTTTTATTTTCTTTCTTTCTTTCTTCCTTTGAGACATGTAAACTACCTTTGGATAGGTTTTCAATCTGCATACCTACCCTAGGCACCTTAGAGGGGGTTTTCACTTGGTGATCTTTCCATCTTATTTTTATTTATTTATTTATTTTTTTCTCTTGGGCTTCCTCATATAGGTTTTCAACCCTAGATTTGGCCTTAGATTCCTCATGTACGTTTTCGCATAGGCCCTTTATTGTATTTTATTTTTTATGTTTCTCCTTATGGTTAGAAGCTTGGTGAACTGAGGGTCGTGAGCCTTCCAATCACATTCAGCTTCTTACTAATTGAACTAATGAACTCCTTCTTGGACAAAGGTATTTTGTATAATTTCACTCGGTAATCATTAACAAGAAACGAATACATTCTTCTCATCACATTTTTCCACTTGGTGGGGGACCAACTATCTTTTCAATAATTTCCCTTTGAAGTTCTTGAATATTGAGTCATACAAAAGGGCCCAATCACCTTCTTGAAAATGTGTCTCCCCAATGTGTTTTTCATTCCAAATCTTCCTCTGTAGCTGTACTAGATTAGTGTGTAGGAGAGCTTGTAATATGAATTCATCTAAACCATTGAGCTAGAACAACCTCCGTTGTTGTGCTATAGTGAGATCTAAGTCTAATTGAGCTGCCATATTTAGGTTACTGTATTCAAATTCAATGAAAAATAGGGCTTTCTTTCCATAGAATAATTCAAATGGGGTAAATCCAGTGGTGGTCTTCCAAGTAGTATTGTAAGCCCAAGTGGCTTCTATAAGTTTGTCTGCCCAATATTTTCTATTGCTACTAACAACCTTGGTCAAAATGGTTTCCAAGGCTCTTTTTGTAAGCTCCACTTGCCCATTTTCCTGATGGTGATAAGTAGTGGATGTCCTGTGCGTGTTGCAGTGCTACTTCATGATTGTCTTCAATCAGATTTGAGGTGAATTGTGTCCCTTGATCAATGACCAACTCCCTTGGAAACCCAAACTTGTAGAAGATGTTCTCCCTCAGAAATTCAAACACCTTTTGTTGAGTTTCTACCTTTACTACCTTTTATTCAACCTATTTAGTCAATTAATTAGTGCATACAATTATATAATTGTTTTTTCCTGATGGGGGATCTATGGGCCCAATGAAACCCATGACTCATTTCTTAAATGACTCTAAATTCACTTGAGGTTGTCAGGGAATCTCATCCTTGGGTGTAGTCTTTCCCATCCTTTGGCACTTGTCACACCTGTTGGTGCACCTTCTTGCATCTTGATGTAGAGTAATCCAATAGTAACCAACTTGTAGGACTTTGAAGGTTGTCCTCATAGTAGCAAAATGGCCCCCATATGGCCCATCATCGCATGCTGAGAGGATGTGAAATACCTCTTCTTCTCTCACACACCTTCTCAAAATATGATGTGGTCCCAACTTAAATATGTTTCTCCCAATCCAAGTGAAAGGGTCACTTTTTCTAATGATATTGCTTTTATCCCTAGAGGATAGATATAATTGAGATGAAAAAGAAGTGTTAATCCAGAAGTTTATCATCCACCATCTCCTCATTCCCTACAAAAAATGCCAATCTTGACAAAAAATATGCAACCACATTCTCTTTCCCTGGTTTGTCAACAATAATTAAATCAAATTGTTGCAATAATAACAACCATTTAATTATCCTACCATTGACATCAGACTTATTCACTAAATACTTAATGGTTGCATGATCAGTGTGGAAAAATTTTGATAATCATTGATGTAGTTCCTAAACGTGTTCAAAGAGTGTACAATAGGCAAGAGTTCTTTTTTAGTGACTGTATAATTTAGCTCAGCCTTAGAAAGGTTCTTATTGATGAAATATATAACATAGGGTAAATTTTCTTCCACTTGTCCTAAGGATGATCCTACAACTTTATCTGATGAATCTGTGTGGGTATGGAAAGGCAATGCCCAATTGGGACCCCTAAGGATGGGTGCAGTCGTCAGCTTCTCCTTTAGTACTTCAAAGGTCTCTTGACATTTTTCTATCCAACATAAGTCTAAATCTTTAGCCAGTATTCCAAACAAGGGTGAAACCAATTTACTGAATTCTTTGATGAACCTTCTATAGTACTCATAGTACTCGGCCAATCCCATGAAGCTTCTAAGATCTCTTTATTTTTTAGGGATAGGGACCCTTTTAATGCTGGAAAATTTGTTGGGGTCAACCTGTATCCGTTAGATATGGAATGGCCTAGGATAGTCCCTACATTCATAAAAAAATTACATCTATTAGGAATTAATGAAATATTCATCTCAATGCATTTCTTTAGGAATTTTCATAGATTAGAAAGAGTTTCTTGGAATTCACAACCATAAGCAGTGAAGTCATCCATGTATATCTCAACAATGTTATGGACAAGGTTAGCAAAGATTCTCAGAATTAACCTCTGGAAGGTAGTAGCGGAATTGCACAAACCGAATGGTAGGAACCTATAGGCAACGGTACCCCAAGGACATGTTATTTTGGTCTTGTCTTGGTCCTTAGGGCTGATCTATATTTGGTTGTACCCATTAAATCCATCAAGGAAGGAAAATAATCTCTTTCCTGTAAGGCCATCCAGGACTTGGTCAATGAAATGAAAAGGGAAGTGGTCCTTCTTTGTAGCCTTGTTAAGTTCTCGATAATCAACACATATCCTCCACTTCCAATTTTTCTTAGGGACTATAATGAGGGGGGACACCCACTCACTATATGAAATGGGTTATATGAACCCTACATCTAGTAGCTTTTGTAATTCCTCTTTCACAATGTCCTTAAGAGTTGGATTCATTCTTCTCTGGGATTGGCACATCAACTTGCATCCCTATTTGATGTAGATATGATGAGTACAAAATAAGGGATGCTCATTTTTCATTTCCTTGTAGTCCCAAGCAAAATCATCTAGGTGTTGCCTCAAAAAATTGCATAATTTTTCTTCTTGCTCATCTGAGAGAGGGGTTGATATTTAGAGTTTTGGATGGGCTAATATCTACAACCTTAGCATGATCTATATTAGGGTCAACAGATCATAGGTTAGTCCAGGGGTTGCTGTCGTATTTCATTAGTTTATCCATTGACATGGTAGTGGGATATTGATTCTGAAAGATATGGTCAATAAGGTCATCTTCATCAAGCTACCTCCCTCCTACATCAATGTCTAGTGTACAAACTAGGTATAGGTATGTTTGATAAAGCTCTTCCTCTTCCCCATTCTCTAACCACAAGGGAAAATCATGCTCAATAAAAGGTTGAGAAGGAGGGCATAACAAAAGCTGTTTTGATAGATTCCCATTCTTGATGGTCCTATTCCCAGCCCTACAACTAATGTAGGAATTAATAGTGGCCAACCAAGGTCTTCCTAAGATGAGACTGTAACCATTAAACTTGGTTTTAGGCTAGAGGACAAGGAAATCAGTTGTGTACTCCCTGGAGTCAATGGAGACCATAAAATCCTCAATAACTCCCTCAGGATCTACTATGGATCTATCTGCAAGCTGCAACACTATAGTGGTTTTCCTCAAGGCCCCTTGGAGGTTGAGCTTGAGCATGGTTTCCTTGGTCATCACATTGATTTCATCCCCAAGGTAAATTAAGGTATTATGGAGCATGATGCTATCAATGTGGACACCCACTACTAGGCTACTAGGCTCTAAGTACTTTGGGGAGATTACCCTCCCAAGCATTCGATCAGAAATTGCGTAACAACATTGATAGTGGGGGTATCTATTCTTATTTTCCCAGGTCTTTTAAAGAACTCTTCCTCGATAAGGTTGTTGTAAATAGGGACATATTTGATGTCCTGGAGAAGGCGTATCTTAACACACAAGTTCTTCAATTCTCTTAGAAGTTAAACCTCTTATGGGGTGTGTTGTTTAGGGTGGACCAACCTTTCAGGATATAGAGGTGCATTGGCTTGAGGGGAACTATCCTCCTTCCCTTATCCAAGATATTCAAATGGATAAGGTGGACCAGCATATGGAGGTACCTTCCTAGGCCAAAGGTTGATCTCTTGGATTTCCACATCATAAGAAGTATATTATGTCTCCTCACCATAAACTTGTTGTGCCTGCTTATTATTTGGGTTCATATTGGGTTAGGAAGGCATTTGAGGTTGATTAGGTGGGTTATGGTGAGGGATATGTGATTGAGGTTAAGGGGGAAGAATTAAAGCATGAGGTTGGGTTGTTTGAGGCCTCCACCCTTGCGAAGAGTTACCCCATTGAGGATATTGAGCTGGTTATGGTTGGAAAGGAGGATTAATGGGTTGAGGAGGATATTGACGAGTATAAGGCCAAGGAGAGGGTATGGACCATGATGGATGGGTGGAAGGATACCAATGCTGGAAAGGTGCATTTTGATTTGGATTGTAAGGAGGATAATGTGCACCTTGCACGCCCTATTGATATGGCTAAGGGCCTTGGGGCCTCTCTGCCCCTAGGTATACAACTTTTAGGCCTGACAGAGAGGGGAGTTTGTCTATTTCATGGTTTTACTCATAGACATAGTATAATTCTATGATGTTAAGTGGGAACTCATTTCTAGGATATCTCTTACTTCATCTAGGGAAAAAGATAACTAGTGCCCTTTCTTCTTCCTCCTCCTTCCTTTTAATCTGCATAGTGTCCATATGTATGGAAATGATATGCAACATTTCAATCTTGAAATCCTCCAACATAATCCCTATCTCATGTTTGATGGTTGATACAGAGGGAGATGAACTAACCAACCCTTGACTAGACCCACTGAGTTTCCTAGCATCTCTAGAATGATTCCTAAATATTTTTTTGATGTCATCATACGGCAGCTGGTAGATGTCTCCTCTAAACACCATGTTGAGGGTATCCATTACATCTTCCCTGATCCCTCAAAGAAGTACTAGCTAGAGTGACTCATGGTCAAGGGTACAGTTAGCTCTCCTATAATTGAGTTGGAATATTTCCTCATATTCCTCTAAATATTCATTTGGTCCTATGATCATCCTAAATATTTCCTCTTCTGTCTCTTTACACCTACAGGTATTCCCTATACTTCTCATGAAAATCTTGTTGCATTTGGTCCCAGGTGGAGGTTATACCTCCAGCTAAAGCCATAAACCAATGCAAGGCTGCACCCTCGAGGGCATATGGAAAGATATTCAACTTTTGTTCATCAAAAGTATAGTCGTAGGTCCTACAAACCACAACAAACTCAAACATGAATGTGTCAAGATCCTCAAAGGCTATGCCACGGAAGTGTGGAAGGGCAGTAGGGATGATATTCTTCATCTTGGCTTCTCCACTAATTTCTCTAATGGGAAATAACTCTTGTTGTCTATTTCCAACCATGTTTTGAACATGTGATATAGGCTCTTCCTCCCCTATGGGTTCTTCAAAAGTCTTAGGTTTCTCACCTAGATGGTTGTCTAACTCATTTGGAGTTAGTGAGGGAAGTTCACAATCACCAAAGAATAATGATGGTTGGATGCTTGAAGGGGTGGGGGTTTTTGGTAGGAATTTCCCTTGACTATCCCTACTTCTACAAGGAATGAAAAAACTAGCCCTTGTTTTTTTGAATTTTTGTCTTTCTTTTTTTTTTCAATTTTCAAATCAATAGTACTGATGAAAAATAGAAAGAAGAAACAAGCAAATTTCAAGAAGAAACTACACCTACTTGGACACCTTCCTCGCAACGACACCAAAGTGATGATCCCTGGTATTGCATCAAGGATTTTGTAGCTCCCAAGGCCCTCAACTTGAATTATCAACCCGAGGTTCGTATAAACTTAGAGGTGACAATGTTATATGCATGGTAGGTCAAGTTCTACTCATGTAATCCTCACTCATTGGATCAAATAAAGGCATACAAAGACCACTCCTTCAAGTAACTACAAAAATAATTTCTGTGAAAAGGCAAAAACATCCTAATTGCAAGGAAATGAACATTATCCTAGTTGCAAAAATAAAAGTGCCATTCATTAGATATAGAGACTAACTGTAATTGCAGGAAGGGAAAAGACTACGCTAGTTTCATAAATCAACCATGCTGCCACTAGAGGAAATTTTAGCCTAAAAATGGTCTCCTAAGGAAAAATAATAAAATAATAGTTAAAATAATAAAATAAGATTTATGAATTTTGGAGGGAAAAGAAGAAAACTACTTTGTTTACTTGTATTTTTGGTTGATCTCCTCATAGGTTTACTCAAATTTCAAGTGTAGACACTAGTTGGATGTGGAATTAAATTCCACATCCAAATTCCACATCCAATGATTACCCATTATGCATACTTCTAAGAAGACCCAGATTGATAAAAATTGAAGATACATTAAAAAATCGTGTTCAACACACTTTTTTAATGTATCTTCAATTTTTATCAATGTGGGTATTCTAAAATGTATGCATAATGAGTACTCATTGGATGTGAAATTTAATTCTGCATCCAATGAGCGTCTAAAATTGAAATTTGAGCAAACATATAAGGAGATAAACAAAAAATATCATTAAAAAAGAGAGTAGTTTTTCTTCTTTTCCCTCCAAAATATTTACATGTACCTCTTTTTAAATTTAAAAGATTTTGATTGACTTACATATTATGAGATGGAAATTTCGTGAAAATTTCATGGGCACTTTCAGGCTAAAATTTCCTCTAATGTCTACTTTCAAACCAATGAAATCAATTTTCTACTTGCAGAATGTAAATCATTAATCTAATTGCAAATTGCTTTGAAAGTAGAAAATTAGTCTACAACACATAACTAGGAAATCCAAAAAATCTAAGGCTAATATATTTTCATTGAAGAGTCTCCCTTCATATCGCTGAGTGTAAGATGACTATATATTTAGTGACATGGTATTTACTCACTACATAGAATACTCATTGTGATTCAAATGTGAAAATCTTCTTCCTAAGTCTATTTGATGTTTTGTGCTCACAATGGAGGAAGGATGGGTCCAAAGTGGTCCTTGGGTCTCCGCAATAAAGGATTGAAAGCCTAGGGCTCATTGTTCAATCTCAAAATCAAAAAATCAATATCCTAGGGCAAATCTCGCTGAGTTTGGGCAATGTTATAGCATTGCTACAGGATACCTTGTTTTTCTACAGGATTGGGTCTGAGATCTTTATGAGGGTAAGGAATGTGCCTTGAAGGTGGAGGAAGGTGGATGAGGGTGGATGAATTATTAGTGAAGCCTTTTTCCAAGCTTAGTACCCCACAAAGGTTGATCTTGCACAAGAATCATTCCTACGATGTCCTTCATTGACCTTGAAAATAAGATCTTAGTGACAGAACTTGAGAGTAGTATGAGATGTCCAGGATGAGGATGTTAATGAAAAAGTGGATGTGGATGAGTGTTCCAACCCATTTTAGTCACTATCATCCCCTACACACTAACAATTAGGAACATGCATCTAATGATCAATATTGTAGAAAAATAAATCAAAGTGGAAAGGATGAGTTGAATTTTATTTCATCAAGATCTATTTTATCCTACAACATGCATATAATCCATTTTCCAAGTCATGATATTAAATTCTAAGTTGCATAAACCAAGCATGTAAAATAATTTCCATCCAAAGCCTATAAAATTCCAAAGAAACATAAATACATATTTTTGGCTTGTTGTTATAGACAACCACACTTCCCACAAGAGAGGTGGTGATATGACTTGCAACTACAATTTTTGCAATCTGATTTCTATTTGAACAGGAAATACAACAACTTGAACAAGAAAAAGGAAAATATAAATGAGAGGGACTAAAGCCTATGTGTTAGGTCCTAACCCAAGGGTTTCAAACTTCCTAAGCTAACTCAGATGTGGACCAACAATGGACCTTTCTATAAAAAAAACTAGAGTTCAAATAAATCATCTCAAAATGTAGATAACAATCTCAAGTACTTGGTCTTCAATAGTTCCCCCTAGCTCCAAGAGTTCGAATCCTAATGAGCCCTTAGGTCTGTTTATTTATACAAAAAGTGACTGAGGGACAACTCCCTTGAAAGGAGGACTACTTCCCTCTAAAACCTTGAAATTAGTGGATCTAGTCCCCTTAGGTCCTTGCATGCAATTGAATTCATCGACTTCTAGTGGAATTCGAGTTGTTGGTGAGGAATCTTGGGACTCAAGACAAGTTGGAGAGTTAATGTAGTGGATAAGCCTCCTATATTCCTTATAGATTCCTCCAACGTGCCCCTACATAGTAAATATATCAAAAAATGCTTCTTTTTCCTGCATGTTTGTAACACCCTCCTCCCACATCTACCCAAGTAACCGACCAACCAAGGTAAACATGTGACGAGAGGCTATTATGATACGATTCGACCTCCTAAGTCATGTTAAGGAAGTAGAAATGATAGAAACACACCATACAAACCTTCAACATCAACATTAGGACCCTCAGGAACCAACCCAACCTTGTTGCCAACTAGCCCTTCTGTATCATTGAGATTTTGGACCACTTGACCTCTGGACACTCTCATGTTATGGGCATGCCAGTGTCCAAGGACCTATGGATGCTCTCACAGGCCTGCAAGCTAGCATCCAAGGACTATTTTACACAGTGTTGTGCCAGTGTCCTCGGGCTTTGAGCCACTTTTTCAGGCCCAGATCCCAGGTTACTTACCAGAATTGAATGACATATTCAGAATAGTAAAATCATAGAGGAATGACAGTACAAATGCAATCACTTGAATAAGACCTTAACTGGACCCCTATTAGCATGTTGATGCCCCGAAAATTGTTGTATCAACATTGGGGGATAACCACCCGGTCCGGACCTTAATACAACTCCTTTTCTGTTTGGAATGGTGCCTCCGACTGGATATAATGGGACCAATTTCCCAATAATGAATAAAAGGGGAGGGATGAGTGATTGATTTCTAATAAATGATAATGAATGGATGATTTAATCTATCAGTGAAAATATAAATAACTATTCTATCCCGGGAGGCTTCTATTCTTTGAAGTGCAACGTTTGATGATCTCTGTTCATCAATAGGCATATAGATGACTCTAAGCAATAAACATAGACATTCCTTTACTTAATGATTACTTTGTTCAAATAGTTGAACAAAGTGATTAACACATTATTACATCTATCCTTTTATATTACCGATACATGTATGATTAAAAGGAAAGAATGTTGTAAACATCCAGTAGTGGAAAGTATAAAGAATGTTCTTAAAACACATGCATATATCTAATAATAGCAAGAGCGATCAAACAACAATTCACATAAAAGGAATGAACTCAGACATATATAGTAGTACCATATGAGCTGCAAATCACTCCCAATATCAATCGCTATTTGGATTCCTTCATCCGACGCAGAAACACTTTTAAATAAAGGCACTAGTGCACATTCACATAAAAGCTTCGTTATCAAAATTGGAATAATTGGCCCAGTCTTTATAAAAGAATATGCTTGAAGTACAGTAGTGCAACTTCGGGTTTAAGTCATATACAAAAACTTACGACCCCTACTAAATACATGAAGGGGTCTATAAATACTTGATTAAAACTAACTAACTATGAAACTAAAATCCTACTTAATTGGTACAACTTGATTCGGAATATCTTCCTCGCGGCAATCTGGCAGTCGGCAGCATGATTCATCACTTAGGCTGTTTGCCTTTAGACCTGAGCTGGCATATTGCAAGCATTGGTTCCACTTCTGGTGGTCGATTGAGACGAGAATTGAGTTGGGCAGCATAGGTGGCATCTTGTATATCGGGAATGATACACCTGATTGCATCTGTGAGACACTTGAGGGTGGCTCTCTGACTGTATGGTTTGACTAGGAACAACCAATAGGTGTCCCATGTCAAACTATTAATTCCTGCGATTAATCTCCCATTTTTCTCCAGCTCTTGATAACATGACTGCTCCAATGTTTTAGCCGATAGCAATTTACCTGGGGTACATTGAGAGATCATGTTAGATAAGTAGAGAGTATCATTAATCAATTCAACCAAATTACTTGTGGTTAACTTGCATCTGGAAACTGCTCTCTCTGCTTTCATTAACTGGGACTGCCATTCCATAAATAATATCTCTTTATGTGATTCTAGGATTTTTGGCAAATTAGCTGCCTGTCCCTCATCAGTGTCTTGCCACTCAAGAAAATTAGTCAAGGTCTCATCGGCCTGCTCCAAGTCTGTTCTAGCATCAACCGATTTATCACTTATTGATGCTGTTAAGTCACATAAAGGTTCTGCTTGGGCGATTTGTTGACATAACAGCCTTATCTGTGTCACCAATGCCTTGTTTATCTGTAATGCCTCTGCTCTGAATTCAGCTGGTTGTGGAAGATTCTTGGTTTTCTCTATTTGGGCTGATAGTTGAGCAATTTGCTCATCTTTTGACTTCACCATTTGTTCATTCATTGCTTTTAGTTTTGCCAATGCTTCCGACAACTCTTTCTGCTTTTGAACTGCACTCGAATCAATTCTCTGTTTCTCTTCCTGCAATTGTTTATTCAATTGATTATTTATTTGTTGTTGTGTAAACAATTGTTGTTCTGCTTGTTCTGCCTTCTGCTGTGCCTCCGATAGTTGTGCTTGTAGCAAAGTGATTTCCTGGTCCTTTCCTTTTAATAGATTACTAACCTTTGATGCCTTGTCTATGGTGGTTGCCGAATAGGATCCAGCTTATTGGGACAGTTTTGTTAGGTCATCAGAAGGATCAAACTCCTCCTTCCAAACCACGTTGCCCGTCACTATTTGTTCAGGGAATAGGGAAGGTTGATCAGTCCTTCTCCTTTTCTGTTGTCGTTTTACTACAGCCTTGTGCTTTGGGCTGTAAAAGACATCCAATGGAGGAATTTCTTCTACTTGCAAAACAATCTGATCGGAGGGATCCTTAGGAATTATTTTTATTCCTGTAGAACTGGGTAGGCCGCTGCTTCCACTTGGAACCTGTTTAGATGTTGTCTCCTGTGTGTCAGCGGCTTTTGATGTTTTGGATTCCTTCGACCTCTCAAGATTGCTTATGATTGAGTCGAATTGCTGCCATTCCTGGGGCAATTTCGGGTCAATCTGGGCATCTACATTCACCTCAGTGCTTCTCTGTTCCTACTCTTTTCCCTGGGTTTCCTCTTGCTCTTTTCTCTGCACTTCTTCTTGCTCTTTTGCATGCACTTCCTCCCGCTCCTTTGATGTAGGAGGAGGTTCCTTAGTGAGTCGCTGCTCCGGCTCGCTTGATTCTGTCATTGGGGTCGTTGCTAACATATCTAGAGGCAGAGTTTGAAACCTCTGTTCTCTAAGTCTGTTAAACTCAACTAACCCGTCATCCTGATATTTCATTCTGGCCAGCGATTTAACTTGGAATATTGACTCGACTGAGGAGAACAGGTCATCAAACATATCTTCTTTATGATCAAATTTAGTTAATTTTGCCTGTTCAAGTGCATTGTAGGCGACTTTGTTTGGATCAAGTCGCCTATTAGGAAGAGTGGTTAGACTTGGTGCCTTGATTTTATCAGCTTCTTTCTTTGCATGTTTAAAGTCATGCAGAGCGTAGACACTGCATCTTAGAGGAAAAGGAGGCCAAACCTGCTTCTTTTTGCTCTTTAGAGTCCGTGTAACTCCTTCGGATGTAATCTGATAGGCTACCTCCCTGGCTAACAGTTTATCAGGTGTGTACAAAGGGAGGAAATGAGGCTTGGCTTGGCTGCCAAAAACTCTTACATAGGTGAATTTTTCTTCTCCGAACCATCTTCCTACGGATGTCAAGTCAACCCCCGCTTGGTAGGAAATCTTAGGAGCAGGTTTATCAAAAATGGAATAGTGAATGTGTAACATAAAACCGTTGCAAACTTGATATGAATGGTGCTTATAGTGAGCTTTCCATAACTTCTGATGGTATATATGAATGGGAATGGGGTCTTGTGGAGTCCATCTCCATCCAAGCACAGGAAATTCAGAATTAAAACACATGGTGTCCAAGATATAGGCTATATAGTAGAATGGGGGAATGACCCTTTCAGTAATGCGGGATTTGTTTCTAAATTCAAGGACTGCGGTCGCTAGCTTATCAGACAATATAGTTGCCTAATCCATTATTTCACTATTACATGCTGCCTCCATCAAAGGAACCATCTCTATAGTGAAATTTGCAGAATTATGTAACCCCCACAATCTACACATCATTATCCCGGCATAACAATAAGGAGAACATAAAGAATCGACAGAGTACTTACCCAAAGACTCATGCTTGTGTTTTGCGGGGTTTTGCCTCCAATCCTGAATGGGTTTAGATTCAATTTCGTTCTCATTTCTGAATTTCTCCAAGAAGGCTTTGTTGTACTTCTTCTCTGGTACAGGCAAATGGTACATTTGCCTTAAATCATCAGGTTGAAATTAACCAAAGACTCCCATCCATGGTGCAAAATGTTCTGTTTGTGATTGGGATTTCTTCAATTACCCACTTCACCACATCTGTATATGGGAGAATTTGTTCCCGGGCTGCTATCCGATGAAGAAAAGAGTTGGTTAAATCCTTTAGAGTAGCATCAGATTTCCGAGTCATGTCTGCTGTGGCTTGCACTATTGTTACCTCAGGCTCTTTGGCCTCAATCAAATTATAAGTGCTTAGCCAAGTAGTTTTGCCGAGTCCTAGACATGTAGTGTCAGATATCAGTCCTTTTCTGTTTGTTCCTGGATTGGCAGTGGATTGCCCTGTAGCTGGCGAAGCGGAAGCTGTTGCGGTCTTCTTAGATTTCTTCCCCATTCTGCTTGAATTTACTACTTCGAAAGAGCTCTGCACAGGAGTGAAAATGAACGTAATGTGGAGAATTGATAGCACAAACCAAAGAAGAACGAGATATATCAATCAATGAATAATGGAGGATTTAAATTAAGGTGGCCACGAATGCGATCTCCAAAGAGATTTTAGACTTACTGTTTCATTAAATGGCCGTTTAAACCTGTCAATCCTTTAAATGCTCATTATGTCGTTTATTGGCCAAATGATTCACTTAAGCATGGCTCTGATGTTTTGGCGGTTGAGTGAAAGTGAATCGCTATCAGGAAAAGAAAGGCCATTAATACTAAATAACCATAAAATATCCTGGCTTTACCAATCCTTTTTGAAATTTGCGCTTTAGCTTTATCGAAATCGGCGATCGGGGGAAAGCTTAAGTTGTTATATTGGTTCCTTTCGGAATCCCCGATTGCCGATAGCGATATCGCCAAGTCGCATCGGGAGTTTTAAATGAGGGCTTTGAAATGCATGCATGGTACATCTCCGATCGCCGATAGCGATATCGCATCGCATCGGAGCGAAAAGGGACTTTTTTTATGATAGCTTGCCATTGCCGATATCTGATAATCATTCGTGTATTGTCGCATCGGGGAAAACTTAATGGGCCTTTTGTTATGTATCCTTTGTTATTGCGATATGTGATCTTGCGATCGCTTTATCGCAATAATAAGGGATTATTCATTTTTTATTATAAGACCGCTTATGTGATTTATCAAAAGGTTTATAATGTTTTATTTATTTTCGGACCTTTTGAAAAATACTAAGTTGATACCAATTTAACTCTAAAAGAGACCCATTTCATATTATAGTTATGAAAATAAAATGTGTATGAAATGGGGGGTTGTTGTAGAGCACAACAATTGGCGATTCGCTGGAAGGAACAGTTATCTCTGAAAAGTACTAAAATACTTAAACTTTCTCTAAATAGGAATCTCATCAAAGAGGAAAATTCTAATATAACTAGGTATATATGCATTCCAAATAAAATAAAACTATCTTTGCTAATTTCCTCTCTTGTTTAAACTTAGATACATTCTAAGTTTTAAATTGGCCTATATTGGTTGATAATGATAAAACAGAAAACCTTTCCAAATCAGCTTTTAGAATTGACTCGTCTGTCATAGGTAGAGCCTCTGCTGCCAGCAAACGTTCATAGTTTCGACAGGGATACCTTTTAACCACATTATTGTCCATTATCCCATCCACTTCAGAGTATGATTAACAGAATGAATTCAAAACATGCTTTCATATTTTGTATCTCTTTTACTTTTCTGTTATTTTGTAAGATAAAAAGTCATTGTCCTGGTTTGGTGGCCAGCTGAGTGACAATGCCATTCACTGGTAGTAATTTAACCGAACAAGCTGGCTCGTGATGAGACCCCTTGTCTTATAATTCTAAGCCATTACCCTGTTTTGGTATGCAGTGTTGGTAATGTCGGTTAAACTATTTCCCGATGATCATGGTAAGCAGGCTTGTAATAAGACCCCTTATATTTTATATCAAATATTTTAGAATCACTCCGAGTAATTATAAACTTTGATGAATGGGATGGACAATTTTCTCCTTAAGAGAGAATGGATGATAGGGTAAGAGTTGAAGATGCTGAAATTGGATTAGTTTCAGTTTTGATACTGATAACCTTTTTTGTGACCAATTTGAAAACATAAAATGATTTACAATACTTCTAAATCTTGAGAAGAGTTCACAAAAATTGAAATGCGGTTTCAGAATGCAACTATACCTAGTTTCCTAGAAATTGTCCTTTTTGTCTAAGGCTTCTATTATTTTAAAAGAAAATATCAACACTACTTCTTTGAGCAACTTTTAAATACAGCAAAGGTCAATGGAAGATACCTTACAACTTTATTTCCTAATGGTCCTACAAACTACAAATTTTACTAAACTAAAAAAGGAGAAGGGGTTACCTCCTCAATTGAAGAACTTCTTTAAGATAAGGCAATTAACAGGGAGAGAATCTCTCAAACCTGACAAATCTTGTAATATGAAGGTCGAATGGCCTATCTTCTCGCAGATCTGAAATGGCCCAAGCCACATTTTCTGGAACTTGGTGTGTTTTCCTTTATCCTCATGGGCTTTGTCCCATTTCAGAACTAAATCACCGAATTGAAACTGTTTTGAACCGGATGAGGTTGAATCAAAGGATGACTTGATAATTTGCTGATGTTTTGCATGAGTAACTTTGGATTTTTCTCTTTCCTCTTCTAATTTTAGGATTTGATCATGTCTAAGTTGAATAGAAGAATAAGGGCTTTCTTCAATGAACTAAACTAGGGCTAGAGAAGGACACGATTTGTTGGTAGCACTGCTTCTTTTCCATACACAAGATTGAATGGAGAAGAACCTATGGAAGTTTTTTGTGTTATCCTATTAGCCCATAGTGCGAATATTAAATATTTATGCCAGTTTTTATGATTCTGTTCGATAGTTCGCTTAATAATCTTGATTAGATTTTTATTGGTAGATTCTGCTAAACCGTTACCTTGGGGATAGTAATTAGCAGAATATTTTAATTTAAATCCTCTTTTAATAGCGAAATCAAACATATCATTGCCTGAGAAATAAGATGCATTATAAAAAACAAGAGCATTTGGGACACCAAACCTGGTAATGATGAATTGATCTATGAATTCAATAATTGCCTCAGAATTTGTTGTCTTTAAAGGAATCGCTTCAACCCACTTAGTAAAATAATCCGTGGTAGTAAGGATATACTTATGCTGTTTGGAAGAATTTGGAGTGATCTCTCCGATGATGTCCAATCCCCATTGCTCAAATGATTGTTCAATGTTGATTGGTTGCAAAGGGAAAGCTGGCTTTCTTTGTCTTCCACTAGAAGTTTGACAACTTCGGCATTTCCTTACATATTCATGAGCATCTCTAAATAGGGTGGGCCAATAATATCCAGCATGAATGATTTTGTGGGCTGTTGTGTCAGCTCCAAAATGTCCTCCTGCTGGTCCATCATGTAATTCCTGCAAAACCTTTTGTGCTTCAGGTTTTTCTAGGCATCTTAATAAGATTGAATCATAATTTTGCCTAAAAAATACATCATCAACAATTGTGAAATTTCTTGCTTTCAATCTAATGGCCCTCTTGCTTTTATAAGACAGGTTAGGAGGTGCATATCCATTTTCAAATAAAAGATCAAGTCTGCATATTGGGATTCAGAATCAGTAATACTTATCTGATTGATTTCTTTGATATGTTCTGTATCCCCTGGTTGTTGAATGTCGGATGCTCCTGCCAATAACCTGCAAAAACCTTGACCTCTAACAATCTTTGCTGGCTTGATTTCCAAGTCATATTCTTGGAGTGCTGTAACCCAGTTTGCCCTTTTTTCACCTAATTCCATTTGGATTGATAGTTGCCTTACTGCAGAAAAAGGAACTATGACTTTTGTATGGGCTTTTAAAAGGAAGGGTCTATAATGTTTGACAGCTTTATATATAGCAAAGGCTTGTTTTTCTACTTCAGAGTAATTCAGTTCGGCACCCTGCAAGTTTGAACTATAAAATGAAATGGGTGCTTCCAATTTGTGATCATTAATCTGAGTGAGTACTGCTGCATAAGACAAATCGGATGCAATAGTATACAATGTGAAATGATTAGAAAAATTAGGAGTATTTAGAGTAGGGGCATTGATTATTGATTGTTTGATTAAATCAAACGCTTCCTTTTCTGCTGATCCCCATCTAAACACTGAATTTTTCTTAATCATAGTTTGTAGTGGCAAAATGATGTGAGAAAAGTCTGGAACAAATCTTTTGACAAAATTGATTTGGCCTAAAAATGACTGCATGGATTTTTTATTATGAGGAAAAGGGATTTCAGAGATCTCTTTAATCCTACTCGGATCAATATAAATGCCATCTTTGGACACAATAAAGCCCAAAAGATTTCCTTGATCAAGAGCAAAAAAGGATTTTTTAGGATTGAGTGAAATACCGTACCTTTTGCAGCGTTGAAATATTTGGTTTAAATCATGCAAATGATTGGCTCTCTTTTTAGAAAATACAGTAGTATCGTCTAAGTAGACAACTACTGTTTTATTGATCAATCCTTTGAAAGCTATATCCATCGCTCTTTGGAATGTGGCTCCTGCATTAATCAGTCAAAAAGGCATCTTCTAGTAAGCATAAGTTCCCCACTTTGTTCTGAATGTAGTTTTAAGTCTGTCGTCAGGATGGACCAAAACTTGGTTATATCCTGAAAAGCCATCTAAAAAGGACATCAATTCAGAGCCTGCTACTGAATGGAGTATCTGCTCCATAGTAGGTAATGGGAAATTGTCTTTTAGGCTTGCCTTATTCAGATTTCTGAAATCTATACAAATCATGATATCGCCATTTTTCTTTCTAACAGGCACCATATTGGAGACCCAGTTCAAGTGTCGAACGGGAAAAATAATCTTGGCCTTTAAGAGTTTATTAAATTCAGTTTTAATTTGACTCTCTAGGTTCGGATGTATTTTCCTGAGCTTTTGTTGAACTGGTTTTTATTCTGCAAGCATTGGAATGGTATGCTGGATGATATATGTATCATATGTCTTTAAATCATCATACTTCCAAGCGAAGACATGTTTATTCTTTTTTAATAATCTAATGAATGCCGTTTTTTCTTCCAGAGAAAGTCCTAATCCTAGATTAATGTTTTGAGGTTTTTGTTCAGTGCCAAGATTAATCAACTCAAACCTCAAGGTGGAACTGTGGAGCTTTGTATTGATCATAGGTTTAAACCTGTCTTTAATATCATAAACATCCTCCAGCTTCACCACAGGTTTCGGTATTGAGTTTTCCTCATGCTTTTCTCTCATCTGAAGATCATGATCGCTTTCCTCTATAATCTGATCATCATAGGACTTTTCAGAAGTCAAAATTTGTAAAATGTCTTCATCGTGATTGAAAACTCTCCAATTAGTGACATTGTCAGGAATTGAAGGTCTAAAAAGCAATTCTACTGAAAATCTATATGGGCTATAATCTTCGGAAGGTAGGAGTTTGGAAGCAACATTGGCTAGCAAGTCGGCTGCCGAATTTTGAGACCTAGGGATGGAAGAGATATTGAATGCTGAAACGTGCGAGGTGAGTTCTTGCACCAGCGATTGATAATGTTTGAGGTGATTTGAAAGACAATGAATCGTATTTCTCACCTGTTTAACAATAATTTCAGAATCGTCGAACACTTTCAAATATTGCACTTTAAGGCCAATTGCTTTGTGCAATCCTTGGACTAAGGCTTCATACTCGACTGTGTTGTTTGTGCATTCAAACTCTAACCTATAGGACAACATTGTTTTTTCTCCTTGCGGGCTAACCAAGATACATCCTGCTCCCGAGCCTTCATTAAATTTAGAGCCATCAAAATATAAAGACCAAAATAAAGAATTATCAACAATTTTATTTACAGTTTTCTCAGTATCATTAAAACATCTTGACCTATCTGTTTGTGAATAATTTTCGATCTGAGATGTAAAATTGTTTACTGAGAAAGGAGATGGTTGGGCTGTGAAGTTGCCGAAGAATGATTTCGACGAATAATTCCCTAAGATATTGTTATTAAATGCTATGGGTTGATTTTCCTATTCGAACTCTGTGATAGTGTGGGTCATGTGATTTTCCCGATTGATTTTTATTTGATTTGGCTTTCCATTGTAGGGTAGCCACATGTGGGACCAATCGGTAGAAATATACCCATGGAGCTTCTCGGACCAATCCCTACTTAAGATTAAACCATAAAATTCAGGTATATCGGCGATTAGGATATCAATTCTTTGAACTACTCGCGGATCGGCCGATAACCTGATAGTTACAGAGTTAATTTCTCCTACAACCTGCACCTTGGTTCTATCTAGCTGTACAATGTGAATTGAAAATTTCTGGGGTTCAATGTTCAGTTTGGAACAAACCGAAGTTGGCATTATATTTGAGGATGCCCCTGAATCGATCAAACAATTGTGCAGATTACGATTATAAATCTCATAGGTTAATAGGAAAGGAGGAGTATGGGAATTGGATCTGTCTCCGATCAGAATCGTATCAGTAGCTTCAATCCTGCTAGAAGGTGGTTGTCCTAAATCATTTGCAGCTTTAGCATTGGGAAGAGGTGAGGAAGGAACAAAATTCAATTCTTTGAGAAGCAATTTCTGCTGATGTTTTAGTTTACTAAGTTCAAACATAGTAATGTTTGCCTTATTTTTCTTCATATCATCAACAATATTGTAATCCATTGAATCGGATACTACTAATGTTTTAGATGTTGAAGGCATATTTGAGGTTGAAGGTTGGTTTTGGGGAACCGTTGCAGTTGGCTTCCTTGTGGATACCTTTTCCTTTGTTGTTGTGGCACCTGCACTTCTTTTCTTTGAAGTTGCCTGGACGGGTTCAAAGGCACCTTTACTCCTAGTGGTGACAGGAAAAGCTTCTTCATTTTCTGTATCGGAGTTAGGCAGTATGAAATCCCACATTCCATGGCATTCAACAACTTCCTCTTCATCATCAGTTGGTGCTATTGTTTCCTCTTCTTCTTCTTCAGGGTCTGAATCTGCATTAGATATAACATTCGGTGGTTTTGATTCAGTTTTCTTGAAAGTTCTAAAGGGCCTTTTAGTTGAGGTTTCTGCTACTTGCTTTTTGATTTCGACCATTTCATTTGACAAAGTCTTAAGGACCTTTTGCAGACCTTCCATATCATAGGTATCTTTAGGTGTTTTCTTCTTTGAATCATCTTTAAAAGAAACTTTTTTGGCTTTTCTATCTTCCAGAGCAGCTTTCTTCTCTAGAGCATTAATATGTTTCTCCACAGCAAGTGCTTCTTTCATGTTTTCAGCTAAAGTTGGTTTTGCATCCCTGTCTACAAAAATAGCTATATTGGCAGGTAGGGCAGTTATATACCATTCGCTTCTGATTTGTTCACTTGGTTTGGAGGCCATTGGGATTTTATTCAAGAGTTTATTAAATCATGCATTGAATTCTTTAATTGGTTCCCTATGCTCTATCCTAAGATTGGAGAGATCATTTATTAATGTGGCTAAAGATCTATCATCACCATACTTAGTGAGAAACTGTTCTTGGCAAGTGGTCCAACTGGTAATGGAACCGGATGGCAAGGAAAAATACCAAGATCCTGCTGATCCTTGCAAAGTATAAGGGAAAAGCCTAACTACAACATCTCCATCAGTTACTCCTTTGAGATTAACTGATAACATGAAGTTATTAATATGTTCCTCAGCTTGTGTTCCATCATCTGGGTTAAACTTGGGTAGCCATTTTTCAGGAGCATCAGGTAATCCATGTAATGGTGTAGGCATATTGACCGCACCAGGCCTGGTCCATGGATCTGCCATTGTAACACCAGTAATGGATGATACTACTGTTGAAATCCCAGATGTTTGGGTTGGAGTTGATATTGAGGATTGCGCAGGTTGGGATGTTGAAGTTCCTAATCCTTGATGAACAACAATATGTAATGAAGGGGTGGATGGTTGACTTCGCACAGGGGAAGATGAGATGGAGGATGTGGATGAAAGTGCTTCACTTTCAGATCCTTCAGTGTTCTTCTTGGTCCTTTTCCTTTTAGGTAAAGGGAACTCAGTGGGTTCAATACTGAGCTTTCCGCTCTGAAGTCTAGTGAGGGGATGAGGTAAATTGAACTACGAAGTCTCACTGCTTTGAGATACTTCAGATTTCTATGGTGTTATCGAGAAGCGTTGAAGTTTCTGGATGAGTAACTAAACTTCAGGGGACTCGAGACTTAATCGTTCTAGAGTATTGTGGGTGAGAGCAGTGGTAGTTGATTCCTCTTCTTCTAGCTTGGATACTGGAGAACCAGCATGCAATTGGGAAGTACGAGGTGATGTGGAGGGAGATTTACTCTGAGAATGGTCTGTAGATTTAGGTTTTCTCACCATTCATAGTTCATACCCTCCTTCTAGCGCCAAAAATGTTGATGCCCCGAAAATCATTGTATCAACATTGGGGGATAACCACCCGGTCCGGACCTTAATACAACTCCTTTTCCGTTTGGAATGGTGGCTTTGACTGGATATAATGGGACCAGTTTCCCAATGATGAATAAAAGGGGATGGATGAGTGATTGATTTCTAATAAATGATAATGAATGGATGATTTAATCTATCAGCGAAAATATAAATAACTATTCTATCCCGGGAGGCTTCTATTATTTGAAGTGCAACGTTTGATGATCTTTGTTCATCGATAGGCATATAGATGACTCTAAGCAATAAACATAGACATTCCTTTACTTAATGATTACTTTTTTCAAATATTTGAACAAAGTGATTAACACATTGTTACACCTATCCTTTTATATTACCGATACATGTATGATTAAAAGGAAAGCATGCTGTAAACATCCAGTAGTGGAAAGTATAAAGAATGCTGTTAAAACACATGCATATATCTAATAATAGCAAGAGCGATCAAACAACAATTGTAATAAAAGGAATTAACTCAGACATAGATAGTAGTACCATATGAGCTGCAAATCACTCCCAATATCAATCGCTATTTGGATTCCTTATTCCGACGCAGAAACACTTTTAAACAAAGGCAGTAGTGAACATTCACATAAAAGCTTCGTTATCAAAATTAGAATAATTGGCCCAGTCTTTATAAAAGAATATGCCTGAAGTACAGTAGTGCAACTTCAGGTTTAAGTCATATACAAAAACTTACGACCCCTACTAAATACATGAAGGGGTCTATAAATACTTTATTAAAACTAACTAACTATGAAACTAAAATCCTACTTAATTGGTACAACTTGATTCGGAATATCTTCCTCACGGCAATCTGGCAGTCGGCAGCATGATTCATCACTTAGGCTGTTTGCCTTTAGACCTGAGCTGGCATATTGCAAGCATTGGTTCCACTTCTGGTGGTCGGTTGAGACGAGAATTGAGTTGGGCAGCATAGGTGGCATCTTGTATATTGGGAATTATACACCCGATTGCATCTGTGAGACACTTGAGGGTGGCTCTCTGGCTGTATGGTTTGACTAGGAACAACCAATAGGTGTCCCATGTCAAACTGTTAATTCCTGCGGTTAATATCCCATTTTTCTCCAGCTCTTGATAACATGACTGCTCCAATGTTTTAGCCGATAGCAATTTACCAGGGGTACATTGAGAGATCATGTTAGATAAGTAGAGAGTATCATTAATCAATTCAACCAAATTACTTATGGTTAACTTGCATCTGGAAACTGCTCTCTCTGCTTTCATTAACTGGGACTGCCATTCCATAAATAATATCTCTTTATGTGATTCTAGGATTTTTGGAAAATTAGCTGCCTGTCCCTCATCAGTGTCTTGCCATTCAAGAAAATTATTCAAAGTCTCATCGGCCTGCTCCAAGTCTGTTCTAGCATCAGCCGATTTATCACTTATTGATGCTGTTAAGTCACATAAATGTTCTTCTTGGGCGATTTGTTGACATAACAACCTTATCTATGTCACCAATGCCTTGTTTATCTGTAATGCCTCTGCTCTGAATTCAGCTGGCTGTGGAAGATTCTTGGTTTTCTCTATTTGGGCTAATAGTGGAGAAATTTGCTCATCTTTCGACTTCACCATCTGTTCATTCATTTCTTTTAGTTTTTCCAATGCTTCTGACAACTCTTTCTGCTTTTGAACTGCACTCGAATCAATTCTCTGTTTCTCTTCCTGCAATTGTTTATTCAATTGATTATTTATTTGTTGCTGTGTAAACAATTGTTGTTCTGCTTGTTCTGCCTTCTGCTGTGCCTCCGATAGTTGTGCTTGTAGCAAAGTGATTTCCTGGTCCTTTCCTTTTAATAGATTACTAACCTCTGATGCCTTGTCTATGGTGGCTGCCGAATAGGCTCCAGCATATTGGGACAGTTTCGTTAGGTCATCAGAAGGATCAAACTCCTCCTTCCAAACCACGTTGCCCGTCACTGTTTGTTCAGGGAATAGGGAAGGTTGATCAGTCCTTCTCCTTTTCCGCTGTCGTTTTACTACAACCTTGTGCTTTGGGCTGTAAAAGACATCCAATGGAGGAATTTCTTCTACTTGCAAAACAATCTGATCGGAGGGATCCTTAGGAATTATTTCTATTACTGTAGAACTGGGTAGGCCACTAGTTCCACTTGGAACCTGTTTAGATGTTGTCTCCTGTGTGTCAGCCGTTTTTTATGTTTCGGCTTCCTTCGAGCTCTCAAGATTGCTTATGATTGAGTCGAATTGCTGCCATTCCTGAAGAAATTTCGGGTCAATCTGGGCATCTACATTCACCTCTATGCTGCTTTGTTCCTGCTCTTTTCCCTGGGTTTCCTCTTGCTCTTTTCTCTGCACTTCTTCCTACTCTTTTGCATGCACTTCCTCCTGCTCTTTTGATGTAGCAGGAGGTTCCTTAGTGAGTCGCTGCTCAGGCTCGCTTGATTCTGTCATTGGGGTCGTTGCTAACAGATCTAGAGGCAGAGTTTGCAAACTCTGTTCTCTAAGTCTGTTAAATTCAACTAACTCGTCATCCTGATATTTCATTTTGGCCAACGATTTAACTTGGAATATTGACTCGGCTGAGGAGAACAGGTCATCAAACATATCTTCTTTATGATCAAATTTAGTTAATTTTGCCTGTTCAAGTGCATTGTAGGCGACTTTGTTTGGATCAAATTGCCTATTAGGAAGAGTGGCTAGACTTAGTGCCTTGATTTTATCAGCTTCTTTCTCTGCATGTTTAAAGTCATGCAGAGCATAGACACGGCATCTTAGAGGAAAAGGAGGCCAAACCTGCTTCTTTTTTCTCTTTAGAGTCTGTGTAACTCCTTCAGATGTAATCTGATAGGCTACCTCCCTGGCTAACAGTTTATCAGGTATGTACAAAGGGAGGACATGAGGCTTGGCTTGGCTGCCGAAAACTCTTACATAGGTGAATTTTTCTTCTCTGAACCATCTTCCTACAGATGTCAAGTCAACCCTCGCTTGGTAGGAGATCTTAGGAGCAGGTTTATCAAAAATGGAATAGTGAATGGGTAACATAAAACCGTTGCAAACTTGATATAAATGGTGCTTATAGTGAGCTTTCCATAACTTCTGATGGTATATATGAATGGGCATGGGGTCTTGTGGAGTCCATCTCCATCCAAGCACAGGAAATTCAGAATTAAAACACAGGGTGTCCAAGATATAGGCACTATAGTAGAATGGGGGAATGACCCTTTCAGTAATGCGGGATTTGTTTCTAAATTCAAGGACTGCGGTCGCTAGCTTATCATACAATATAGTTGCCCAATCCATTATTTCACTATTACATGCTGCCTCCATCAAAGGAACCATCTCTATAGTGAAATTTGCGGAATTATGTAACCCCCACAATCTACACATCATTATCTCGGCATAACAATAAGGAGAACACAAAGAATCGACAGAGTACTTACCCGAAGACTCATGCTTGTGTTTTGCTGGGTTTTGCCTCCAATCCCGAATGGGTTCAGATTCAATTTCGTTCTCATTTCTGAATTTCTCCAAGAAGGCCTTGTTGTACTTCTTCTCCGGTACAGGAAAATGGTACATTTGCCTTAAATCATCAGGTTGAAATGAACCGAAGAATCTCCCATCCATGGTGCAAAATGTTCTGTTTGTGATTGGGATTTCTTCAATTGCCCACTTCACCACATTTGTATATGGGAGAATTTGTTCCCGGGCTGCTATCCGATGAAGGAAAGAGTCGACTAAATCCTTTAGAGTAGCATCAGATTCTGAGTCGTGACTGATGTGGCTTGCACTGTTGTTACCTCAGGCTCTTCGGCCTCAATCAAATTATAAGTTCTTAGCCAAGTAGTTTTTTCGAGTCCTAGACATGTAGTGTCAGATATCAATCCTTTTCTGTTTGTTCCTGGATCGGCAATGGGTTGCCCTGTAGCTGGCGAAGCGGAAGCTGTTGCGGTCTTCTTAGATTTCTTCCCCATTCTTCTTGAATTTACTGCTTCGGAAGAGCTCTGCACAGGATTGAAAATGAACGTAATGTGGAGAATTGATAGCACAAACCAAAGAAGAACGAGATATATCAATCAATGAATAATGGAGGATTTAAATTAAGGTGGCCACGAATGCGATCTCCGAAGATATTTTAGACTTACTGTTTCATTAAATGGCCATTTAAACCCGTCAATCCTTTAAATTCTCATTATGTCATTTATTGGCCAAATGATTCACTTAAGCATGGCTCTGATGTTTTGGCGGTTGAGTGCAAGTGAATCGCTATCGGGAAAAGAAAGGCCATTAATACTAAATAACCATAAAATATCCCGACTTTACCAATCCTTTTTGAAATCTGCGCTTTAGCTTTATCGAAATCGGCGATCGGGGGAAAGCTTAAGTTGTTATATTGGTTCCTTTCGGAATCCCCAATTGCCGATAGCGATATCGCCAAGTCGCATCGGGAGTTTTAAATGAGGGCTTTGAAATGCATGCATGGTACATCTCTGATCGCCGATAGCGATATCGCATTGCATCGGAGCGAAAAGGGACTTTTTTATGATATCTTGCCATTGCCGATACCCAATAATCATTCATGTATTGTCGCATCGGGGAAAATACTAAGTTGATACCAATTTAATTCTAAAAGGGACCCATTTCATATTATAGTTATGAAAATAAAATGTGTATGAAATGGGGGGTTGTTGTAGAGCACAACATAGCCATGACAAGCATTTTGTCAAACATATCACAAATATGTAATCTACAGGTGTAAATAACATATCTGAGCTTAGGGGTCTCATACATTGCTGATAATCGCTAAGAAACATTGATGCCTCAACACATAAACTTCCATTTCATCCATTAGTTCATAGATAAATTGTTCATTCATATACAAGTAAAAATATGATGAGATCCATACATAGCTACTGCCATAAACTTATATATAACCAGCACAATAGTAGTAGAAATACCAATGAATTCACAACAATATAAACCACATATAACCAATATAATACTCATATAAATAAAAGGAGAAATAACCTCCTATTGATGAGGAAAAATCTAAACCCGGGATGGGACTTCCATGTTCCACCGACTGTAGAATGATTGAGCCACATCTCTCTTCATCCATTCAGCTCGATGCCATATTCCAAGCATGATTGTGGGATCTCATAGAACACATCAATCCAAAACCATCGAGGGCTTCTAGAGGCCATCCACCTCAACCTATCAAACAATGATTCCATGTCACGATTTGACATCACAAAACCATCATCAGATTGGTCTCTATCCAAGCCTTCCAGGGCTTTCAGAATGTTTGTCCAACCAAGTCTTCCAGGACTAGTAACTCAACCCACGACTTTTACAGAGCTTCCAAATCGTTTGTCCAATTAGGGCTTCCAGGTCTAGTAACTCAACCCACCAAGGGCTTCCATAGTTTTTTACCAACCAAGGCTTCCACAACTAATAACTCAACCCAAGATGTTAGAGGGCTTCCAGAGCGTTTTTTCAACCAGGGCTTCCAGGACTAATAACTCAACCCAAGCTAAGGAAACATGAGAACCAACCAAAACAAAACAAGGAAAACAAATCCACAATCACCATGGCTATCTAGGAAATGGAAAAGCTAGGCAATCCACTATCAATCTAGGCAATCCTCCATGCCAATCACAGATCATAACCAAGAAATCACATGCATGTGCCATGCATGCTGAAACTAGTGAGGAAAGAATACATGCAACTTGGTACCTACAAACAAAAACATTGTAGTTGTTGATCCCAATGTCCTCTTGTTCTTTCCTGCTCTTCCTTTGCCTTCTTGCTCCAAAAATCCAAGTATGCCAGACCCTCCAAGAGTGCTCGAAGAAGACTCTAAGTGTCCAAGAGTATGAGAGAGAGAGAATAGAAGAGAGATCCACCAAAACTAAACTGGACAAGCTTACCCATTGATCCTCAGAAGCCTTTTTATTAATGAGGCCTCTATTTTATTCATTTTCCATTATTTTCCTTCATTTTCCTCCTCACATGCAACCTGTGACCTTTCGCCTTCCTTTTCTCCTAGTTTCATTTATTTTCATAAATAAAATTCCAATTAATGCCTCATGCTTTTCCAAAGCCTCTTCGAATGCCTTTTCTAATTTCCTTACCCATAATAAACAGAATGAACACCCACTAGGATGTTTTTCCCACCATTTAGCTTGGAATATGTGTCCCATGACCATGGTCTTATAATTTTTTACACGCATTTTTAACCAGGGTTGTTATAGAACCCTCCCCCTTGAGGGAACACCATCCTTGGTGTTCAATGACACTTATAACCAACAAGACTGCTGAAAAAAAACATACTACCCATGGAGCTTTATAACATAGCTCATTGCAATATTTACAATGACCATCTGCAAAAACATGACAAGCATACCATTTATTGGACCTTTATAACACAACTCATTAAGATATTTACAATAATAACCACATATACACACATACACATTTGCTTCACCCAACAAATAATCATGATGTCTATTGAGCGTTATAAATATAAATCGATACAATCTTTACAATAATACACACATATACACATATGAAAATTTTCTCAACCAGAAAATAAAAGGATACGATGCCTACATCTGCAACAAAGGAATCCAGAGGCACACACCTCCACCCTCAATGTAATACCACGATTCACCTCCTTCCCGGGAAGTCCAAAATCCACTATCAAAGTCAAAGATGCATCCAATGTCCAACGTTATAATCCTGCGCCACTTTTCCTCTCAAGGAACAGTTTCCGGCTCAATGTTCTAGGGTGCACTCCCAATGTGCATCTAATTCCATCTGGAAATACTAATGACCAAAGCAAATCCATTCCCTGACCTTCTCTTCTCTGCTACATAGTCCCTCAGACAATCTGGGCATCCCCTTCCATGCAATCACACACCTTCCAAGTTCCGTTGGCATCCCCAACCCAAGCAGTCCATCCCTTGGCAAGGCTTCCTCACATCGAAAGATACAAAAACCAAGGCATATCCTTTCCTTAAAACCATCATACCAGTCATAACATGCTCATGGAAATCAATGGACATTATTGGGTACCAGTGTCCTACAATGGCCCTGCTCTTGAATAATTTACCAGCATACTGCTACATTTTCCAATTCCTTTTGTTGTTGCAAATTCATGCAGTCAATTTCAACCACCCAACCAGGAATTTAATGATTTCCTGTACTAGGAACATAATTTCCATTAGATTCAAAATAAATTCAAATAATACCTCATTGGTGGCTCATCAATAAGGTATACTTGCAATTCGGTGTGCTTCCTGTCACAACAAGTCAAACTAGCATCTTTGACCAAAACATCATGTATAAACATATCACATTAGGTTAACTAAAAAAGAACCATCATAGATCAAAATCATAAATCACATGTAACCATCATAAACCAAAATCATAGATCACATGTAATCATCATAGACCAAAATCATAAGTCATATGCATAATAAAACTGAAATAAAATCTTGATACTTATCCTTTAATCAATCCTTATCTTCTACCTTTTTCCTTATTCCATATGCACTCTGGATTGGTTGGCACACCCAAAAAACACCCAATGCCTTCTCCTCAACCATGTATACATACACATAGTGTGCATCACACACATACAACCACACATGACATACAACACCATGCAATACATGCATCTACACTTGACATACAACACATACACCTACACCCAATGTACAACACAACACAATACATACATACACCTACACCCTGTGTATGACACAGCACAATACATACATACACCTACACATAGTGTGCAACACAACATAATACATACATATACCTACACCTGGTCTACGTCACAACACATACATACTCCTACATCCGGTGTTCAACATGATAGATATATGTACAAAAAGTACAACACAACAAATACACATGTCACGATGCCATGACTACACAATGCACATACATAGTACGCATTTACATAACACATCATGCACGACATGCACCTAATACCACATGTACACCAGTAACACATGTACAATATGTACACAATACCACCTGTACATTGCACCACCTGCACAACGTGCGTACAACATCACATGTACATGACACCACCTACACAATGTGTACAGTACACCACCTGTACAAGTGTACACAATACCTTATGTACACAGTACCACATGTACAACACATACACGACACCACATATACACAACATTGCATGCATGACATGTACACAACACCCCATGCACACAACACCATATGTACATAGAATTGCATATACAACATGTACAGAGCACCCTATGTACACAACACTTCATATCCAATATGTGCACATCACCATCTACACACAACACCGTATATCAAAAATGCACAAAATACAATATGTAAACAACACCGCATATCCAACATGTACATATCACCATCTATTCCCAGTACTGCATATGCAATACTTGCACAACACTATCTATACCACCGTGTACATAACATGGCATAAACAACATGTACATACACTATATATACACCAAACCACATGTGCACATCACACATGCAACATGTACAACATATACAGCATATGCACAACAATAGTACCACACATCCAAAACCACATTGTCTCTACCAAGAAACCTTACTTTAAGTGTCTCTCCACCAACCATGGTTATCCCAACATGCCGCAAACCACACTACTTTCATTTCACTGTTGTATCCCTTGGTATAGCCTGTCCATAACATAGACATAATATCAACTCATAACCACATGATACTAACCCCATATATTTTTCAGGGCTACTCTTCCCAATTGGTTCCTCGTAAGACCAGGAACCTCTTCATCTCATTCACTTGCGTATGCAATCATTCCTCCACAAGAATGATCCTTGACAACCCCATCGAATAATAACATATATACATAGATAAATAAATACACACACACACACATATATATAAATATTAACATAAACAATCATGGCCATGTTAGACAAAAAAATGCATACATACACATATATACATATAAACATCAACATAAAACAAAATGATCTAGTCAGACAATGACATACATACATACATATGTGCATATAAACATTAGCATAAAGCAATCAAGATCCATGATGACCCTGTTAGACGTGAAATTCATTCATACATACATGTACACATATATAGACATCAACATAATCATGATCACAATATAATAACTAGATATTATAAGGTCAAGGTTAATAGAAATACCTTTATGCATGCAACATCGAGAACAATGGTTCCCAACATAGCGAAGGCATATGAAGCCTAAAATCCATTCACCTTACCTTTCTTGATTAAATTTCCCATGATTGTCCTGTCATCATCCATTTACATCAATGGACCCAACCAGTCCAACTGGTTTTCATACTCTTACCTTTAACTGCCCTTATACATGCACTGAGCTTCATCCAGATCTTACCTTACCTGTCGAGTACCATACAACTCTTCCCGAGCTCCATTAACTTCCTCCTTCCCCAACCAATTCCCAAGACTCTCAAAACAAATAAAGGCAATACCAAGAAGCAAACAAGAAGAAAACCATGGAAAACCAACAACAATATGACACCACAAACAAAGTGGCATGGCCATGCACAAGACACCAACAAAATCACAATCAAGCACAAAAAATCACCAAAATACCAAAAGCACAAGAATTACAATAGACGTCGTGACTCAATCCCTGTGGTTCTAAGTGCTTCCAAGGGAAAGCTCAACCTGAGCCTTCTTCAAGATTTCATGGTAGTCTCTTTTCCATAAAATCCCCTACATCATATTGCCATGAACACATAACTGTCAATGCTTAAATAAACATAACAATACATTGGTTACCTTACCTTGTTGTGCCAATCATGTTGCTTGCAACTGAACACACGCCATCTCTCAAGGGACTCCAATTCCCTTGATAGAACTACTAGTAACTAGATACTATCTAATATGCCTGTCTAATACAAGTTCATGAATCTAGCACATATCCACATAATGTCAGACAAGATTAAGGTTAAGAAGAATTCTTGTATGCAAAGTGCTCATTCGTTTGGAATTAGGGTTTCCAAACATAGCTAAAAGAATTCTTTCCCAATTCATTTCTTTGACATTTTCCTTGTTGCAATTGAGTGTTATTATGCACTATCACATCACCCAACTATTAGTTATATAAACACATCAACTATTACCTTGTCATGCTAATAGTAAGCATGTTTCCTTGCAACTACTCACACATGTCAACCACATGTTCCAAATATAAAGACAATCATATCTATCAATTTGAAAACCTTTACCAAATCTAACAAACATCTCATAATCCATAGTCAACTCATAGTCATTAGATATAATGCTACAACTATCACCTATTATACTCAAGTTCATATCAACTATCTCAACACATATGTGTTAGTACAATCATCTTAAAACAAGATCATTTGAACACATACTGATATTATGCAATTCATCAAACATTCAACCAACTTGCAAACATACCATGTTAAATTAATCAATTAGACGACATAATAGACACCAAATAGATGTGATGTTAAAACAATCAAGGACAAAGTAGACGACATAAGCAAGTTCATACCTTAATGTATCTCAAGGGAGGAAATCTTGTCTACACAATCAATCCAAATTAGCATGATATAACTCCATAACATGTCAACTCAACATAAATAAGGTCATGATATCCATAATAGTCACTAGAAACATGTTCACATCATAAAATCATAAATAATTATCACTCATGCATAACAATCACATGTGCAAAGTTAGTCTATATTAGTACAACACAATATCACAAATATGTTGACTCATACTTGAATGTAATAACCCTATTCATATGCATAGGCCAATCCAATTTAGAATGATACATATAACATCAAGATCTTAATGTAATAACCCTAATCATCAAGTTACTATCATATAACAACAACAAGTTATATATCATGCTCACCAACAAAATATGAACTAATTATTGAGCTAATTATCATATTAAGAAAACAAGTTAACCTATGACATAATCATCAACAACGTATAACATAATCATCAAGTTATCTAATCTAAAACAATAATAGCAATGCATACCACCACAGGTTACTATCATTCATGACTATCTGACACATGAGCATATGACTACACTAATCAACTAGCATCTATCATGTATGTAATCATAACATCAATAGAATGAAAGACATACACATAACCATAATGCATACAAAAATCCTTAATTTACATACTTGCATGCCCAACATACAACCTGTAGGACAACATCCTCTTGCCTCAAGGTCCAATGTTTCAACTTCACTTTGATGATCCAGATCTCCTGCTCTATCTCAACGAACACATTAGCATCATAACATACCAATATCATAATGATGACCTAATTGCATACAATGACCGCATGCACAACAACCTTCACCATGAAAATGCATGCATAACAACATATAGACACTAACATGTGTAACAAATGCATATACAACCATACACTCATGATGACACATTCTACAACAACACCATCAACCTTCACATGGCAACCTCACTACAACCATGATCAACACCATGCAAATGCAACAAGCACATGGACTACAAGCATAAAGAACACCTACACAATTGACATGAATTCATGACCAACACACCGCTCATCCAGTTCAGGGGGTGAATCATGCTATGATACCGCTCTGTAACACCCTCCTACCACATCTACCCAAGTAACCGACCAACTGGGGTAAACATGTGACGAGAAGTTACTATGATATGATTCAACCTCCCAAGAAGCATTAAGGAAGTGGAACCGATGGGAAAACACCAAACGAACCTTCAACATTAACATTAGGACCCTCAGGAACTAACCCAACCTTACTGTCAACCAGCCCCTAGGTCCCATTGAGATTTTAGACCACTTGACCTTTGGAACCTCTCATGCTATGGGAATGAAAACATCCAAGGACCTTTGGAAGCTCTCACAGGAATACAAGCCAACATCCAGGGACTGTTTGTCACAATGTTGTGCTAGCGTCCTTAGGATTTGAGCCACTTTTTCAGGCCCAGAGCCCAAGTCACTACCCAGAATTGAATGACATCTTCATAATAGTAAATTAATAGAGGAATGACAGTACAAATGCAATCACTTGAATAAGACCTTGACTTGACCCCTACTAGCCATGACAGGCATTTCATCAAACATATCACGAATATGTATTCTACAAGTGTAAATAACATATATGAGCATAGGGGTCTCATAATTAGCTGAGAATCATGAAGAAACATTGGTGCCTCAACACATCAACTGCCATTTCATCCATTAGGTCATGGATACATTGTTCATTAATTTACAAGTAAAAACATGATGAGGGCCATACATAGCTGCTATCATAAAACACATATATAACGAGCACAGTAGAATCATAAATACTAATGAATTCACAACCATATAAACCATATATAACCAATATAATACTGATAGAAATACAAGGATAAATAACCTCATATTGATGATGCAAAATCAAAACCTAGGATGAAAGTTCCACGTTCCACCCAACCATAGAATGGTTGAGCCAAATCTCTCTTCAGACATTCACCCCTGTACCATATTGTTGGGATAGGGTCCCTAGGGTTATTTTTGGGGTTAGTTAACCCAATTTTTGTAAAAGTTTTGTAAAATATGTAAAGTCTCCATGAAATGTGAATGCAGAGCGTGTAGCTAGATAGGAATCAAAGGGGTCTTAGCCTCTTGTTTGGATACGTAAATAGGTCGGTTTTGAGACTCACCCATGGTCCACGGACCATGGTATTGTATTGAATAAAGCTATATATATTTGAGTCATAGTGAGTCTAAGAGGTAAATAATGGTAGCGAAGGATAAGTAAGTCGAGATAGTGATTTTTTTGGGCAAGTGCTAAGGCAGGAAGGCTTTGCTTTCTATACTTAGGCGAAAGGGGAAGACTCCTGCAGTTGAGTATGTAGGAGGCCTTGGTAAGTCTGCAACTGAGTGCGCGGATCCCTGTAGCTGAGTGCATGGGATAAGGAAGTCTGTAATCTGAACGTTGAAGCTTAATAAAGACTGATTTTGAAAGAATATTGTGCATTTGAGTATTATTTTCAATTCTATTTATGTTATGATCTATCGCTCTATAATATGTTTTCTGAGGAAAATTGTATAAATGCTATGCGAATTTAATGAATCTATCATATTTATGCATGTCTTAAGTAATTATTTGTGCTCGCAAAGTTAAGGGTTAATTCTGGGATGCTTTCTTATGAATCGGGCAGATCTGCGTGAAGGCAGATATAGGGTTATTAACTAGTGCGCGAAAGTAGATAGACTGCTTCCTTAGAGTCTATAAAGGCTGATTGTAGACCTTTGCGAAGGTTTAGAAGCTATGTTACTCGAGTTATAGTATCAAGCCATAATGGATATTGATATGTGTGAAGGCAGATCTAAGCTGTAAGATCTTAAGACCGCTTATCCCACTGTCTCTGGATGCAGAAACCTGGTTCTAACATCCCCCAATACTGCTTCGGGTGAGGCTACAGCCTGCGCTATGCAGGTTGTTGCTGAAAGGGCCAACAGTTAGGGTTTTTTTGGTTGGTGCAAACAACTCTGAACCTGGGTCAGGCCCCCTTAAGCCAACACATATTCAAAGCATGAATGTGGAATCTCATAGAACACATCAATCCAAAACCATCCAGGGATTCTAGAGGCCATCCACCTCAACCCATCAAATAGTGATTCCACCTCATAGTCGGACATCACAAAACCATCATCAGATTGGTCTCTATCCAAGATTTCCATAGCTTCAAGAGCATTTATACAACTAAGGCTTCTAGGACTAGTAACTCAACCCACAACTTTTACTAGGCTTGCAGAGCCTTTGTCCAACCAGGGCTTCCAGGACTAGTAACTCAACCCTCCAAGGGCTTCTAGAGCGTTTGTCCAACAAAATATTCTAGAACTAGTAACTCAACCCAAGCTGTTACAGGGCTTCCAGAGCATTTGTCCAACTAGGGCTTCCATTACTAATAACTCAATCTAAGCTAATGAAACATGAGAACCAACCAAAAAAAAACAAGGAAAACAAATCCATAATAACCATGGCTATCCAGGAAATGGTAAGGCCAAGCAATCTAATGTAAATCCAGGAAATCCTCCATGCCAATGACAGATCATAACCAAGAAACCACATGCATGCCAAAACTAGTGAGGAAAATATACATGCAACTCGGTACCTACAAGAAAAAAATGATGTAGTTGTTGATCCTGATGTACTCTTACACTTTCCTGCTCTTCCTTTGCCTTCTTGCTCCAAAAATCCAAGTATGCCACACCCTCCAATAGTGCTCCAAGAAAAATCTAAGTGTCCAAGAGTATGATAGAGAGAGAATAGAAGAGAGTTCCACCAAAACTGAACTGACCAAGCTTACCCAGTGATCTTCAGAAGCATTTTTATTAATGATGTCTCTATTGTATTAATTTTCCATTATTTTCTTTCATTTTCCTTCTCACATGCAACTTGTGACCTTTCACCTTCCTTTTCTCCTAATTTCCTTTATTTTCATAAATAAAATGGCAATTAATGCCTCGTGCCTTTCTAAATCCTTTGTCATTGCCTTTGCCAATTTACTTAGTCATAATAAACTGAATGAGCACCTACTAGGATGTTTTTCCCACCATTCAGCTTGGAATATGTGTCCCATGACCGTGGTCTTATATATTTTTACATGAATTTTTAACCAGAGATGTTACAATATTAACCACATTAGGCCATGAAATATGACAGGAACCATTTAGTATTCCTACTAACAATGTACACTTTGAAACGAGAACTGATACGATTACCCATTTTTTTGAGGTAGCAAAAAAGTCATTTGATTTTGAAAAACGTTGATTTAGAATACACCCATTTTTTTTTCTTTTTCTTTTTTTCCTTTTTTTTTTCGGAGCATATTTTTGACACTTTAAATTTTCTTATGTATCAAATATAAATATTTGTTTTTAAATATTAGTGATTTTCATGTTGATTTTGAAACGTGTTGATGCAACATCAACCCCTTTTTTTAGAGGACTTATTTTTGACACTGTAAATTTTCTAATGTGTTAAGTGTGGGTTTTTCTTAATGTTACATTTTTTGACAATTCAAATTTTTTTTATGTCCAGCTATTTTTTAAATGTTGATTACTTAACAAATTTTCTAGCTATCTTATTTCTTTTTTTTTTAAATGTTGATTACTTAAACAAAAGTATAAAAATATATATAAAAATGACAAAAAACATAAGAAAATGTAAAAAAAAGAAGTTATCTTGTAAATGATAAAAAATAGGAAAAAAAATAAAAATATAAAAATAAAAATATAAAAGAAAATAAATAAAAATACAATTAAAAAAAAACTAAAAATTAACAAAAAAAAATTAAAACCCTATTAAATAATTTAAAAACAAAATAAATAACAAAACAAAAAAGATTAAGAAACATAGGAAAAAAAGGAACATCAATTTAAAAAAATAAAAAAAACATAATTAATTAAAAAGCAAAACATTAAAAAATAATAATAATAATTGGATGGGTTTTAATTTTTTTTGATAAAATTTATTTATTTATCTTTTTAATAGGGTTTTAAAATTTTTGTATTTTTATTTATTTTTATAGTTTTTAATTTTAATTTTATTTTTATTTTTCTTTTTTTTTATGGTTTACGATATATATATATATAATTTTTTTTTTACATTTTTTTATGTTTTTTTTGTTATTTATTTCTTTATATATTTTTTAATTTCTTTATTTGTATCTTTTATAGGTTATTCTTTTTTAACATTTTTATGATTGGTTTTCTTTTTTGTCTCTTTTAGTTAATTTTGTTTTTGTTTTTGTTTTATTATGCTTGATTTTTTTTTTGTCTTTTTATATATTCGATTTTTTTGTCATTTTTTTTTAATTTTATGTTTTTTTTTTAATATATATTTTTATTTAATTTTTGTTATTTTTATTTTTTTTCATTGTTTTTATTTTTAATTTTATGTTTTCATTATTCTTTTGAAATTTTAATGTTTTTTGGAGTCATGATAAAATCTTTTACGCCATTATTTCAAAATGTTGAAAATTTATCGTGAAAAAAAAAAAGACATTATTTCAACATCAACACATCAACACTTTTCATTTTCAGGGTGTTTTTTGCACAATTTTTGCACAAAAAATTGGTTTTCACTGCCATTTTTAAAACATGTTGAAAATTTACCCTAGAAAAAAAGTGTTATTCCAACATCAACACTTTTCATTTTCGAGCTGATTTTTCATGTTTTTGGGAGATTTTCTGGCTAGAGTTCTCATTTTGAGTTTATAAATCCTGTTTCAAAGTTTACATTGTTTACTAAGAACATTATGGGTAAGAAATGTAAATTAATGTGAGAAAAAGAGAATTTAAGCGCTGGAGGATAACACAATGGGCCTCAAAATATACCTATTGTTGGGACCCATCATTTGCTTTTAAACCTTCTATGTCCCCTTTTAATTTTTCCTCTAAACCATCCATATTAACATTCATCATCACTTCCAACTCATCTTTAGTTGCTCTTTATGAGAGTGAAAAGTATTGCACTTGGTCTCGTAATTTTGATATATCATGTTGCATTTCCTCTTCTTCATGCATCATAGTAGAGCTTTTTGAGGGATTAATTGGTGTATCAGTTTTTTTGGGAGGCATTTTAAGACCAATTAATTATATCTATGCTTCACTACGCCCTTTGAATCACTTCAAACTGTTTTTTCAAGCAAAAGTAATGCAAATTTAAAAGTACACAACATTAGAGCTTGTTGATCAAGCTAAACTTGACATTGTTTTATCTCTGTGATTTTGGCTCTCCAAGGTCTTAAATGTTTTCTTTTGGTATCGTTGTGAGTCATATTTCCAATGCCACAAGTCAAACAAATATTTGTTTTTTCAAGGTAAATTTATGCCAAATCTCTCACGATGGCTTGATTATAGACTTGTTTAGTAGAGTGAAGTTGTACAGGATGCCAGGTGTCACTGTTTTGACCTTCGACCCTAAAATTGATACATAAGAAACTCAAGTCTGTGAAACTTCAGTCACTTTTTATGAAATGTAAATACGATGCACATAGAGAAAGTTATGTGATTTTCCTCGGAACACTCGTTTTAGACTAAATTCCGGAGCATGCAAAAACCTTAACCTCTTTAGACCATATCTCCGAAAATATAGCGAACCAAGCTCTGAAATCTTTACATGATGTTCATCAAGGTTTTAATCCACATTGTTGAAATTTTAGCTTCTTAAGCCTTGTATAAAAAATGTTATAGAAAACATTTCAAGATGACCTAATTGAAGTAGTGAAACCCTAGGATCCAGAGCTCTGATACTAAATGTTATGTAACCAGGTCACAAAATAGAAGAAAATATAGATCCAAGACTTGAAAATAGGCCTCTTCAAGGGGGAAACCTCATTATACATCACATAAATGAACAATTATTGGTTGATTCAAATGACAAGACCTCCTTGGTATATATAGGAGCCTAAGGGGTCACAATATAGTTAGGGCCTACCTTACAATAATAATGTAAGGGCACAACAATAACAATAGTGGGATTCTATGGGGTGCAAGAATAAAAATATGAGGGATACACTGGTATTATGGGGACCTAAAAATATATGACTAACGAATTCCAGAAGAGATAGACCATAGTCTTGTAGGAAAAACGAACTACATTTTGGCCCAAAAATAAAAATACAACAACTAATAAATTAAGTGTTATAAAAATCAGTTAACTTATCATTTTTTTCCTTTCCTTCTATGCACTTTTTTCCAACCCATTGAGGGTGTATCTATACTTATTACTACCTATTGGCATTATGATACAAGTGTTGTCCTTGATGGCAACTCACTCGATGGTGTATCTATACTTATTACTACCTGTTAGCATTATGATACAAGTGTTGTCCTTGATGGCAACTCACTCATAGGTCAATTCAGTTTTGATAAAAGGCAACTCACAGTGTAACAGAAGAACAGGAAGATGGAACTAAGGTCTACTGATTAGAATGAAGAAGTTGAAGGAAAAGGATGGTGTAAAGCAGTTTAAGATGTATACGCAGGTCCCCTTAGTCAAAACAACGTATACATGTTGGTTCACAGAACAAAAGTAGCATATACATATACATGCACTTTCACAAGAGGAAAAGTGCGTACATGTTGGAAAATCAAGGAAATTCAAGAGTAAAGAATACTAGGGGTCAATACCATGGTATTAGCCCACAATATTGAGTGGAGTAATGACTATTTGATCCCATCCAAGAATACCATGGGTCCTAAGTGGTTTTGGTCTGAGGTATTGAGAAAGGCCAAAAACTATATAAGGAGGAGAAGATCAAAAGGCCAAGGTGTGCAAGTGAAAGGGTTTCTTAGGAATACTTCTATCTGAAGTATATTTTATGTTGTAGGGGCTATGTTTGTGATTTGATCTAAAATATTTTATGCACCTTGAATTCAATGTTGGATCAGGATCATGAGACCTGAAATGACTTATCATTAAATTATCTGATATTGGTTGGGCTAGATCTGATTGCATACACATGTTTTATTCTTTAAATGTCACGATATGGGTTTGTCTAAAGTCTGAAATAGCAGAAAATTTGTGAGTTAATATTTGCGGATCTATACGTTGGTTTTCCTCAGTAAAAGTGCATATACACGCAGGTTCTACTCTTCCAAGTAGCGTATACAAAGGAAAAGCCTATTATTTAGAAATGACTGATATATCTAATCAGTTCTACTCTTTTATAGTTGTATGTCAATGAAGTCTTCTTAGATATGAATGTAAAACTGAATGCATAAGGAGTTTGGTATTTGATTGATTGATTGTTTAAGTGAGAAGGGTTATCTCTGCTATTGCCTGTGTAAAGCTCTGTAAATTGATAGCAGATGTTCAATATATTGCTAGTTGGTACAAACTTGATTCAGAAGTTTTATGTTTCAGTAGTTTTGAAGGTATACACAGGTTTGGTTAAAGGAAGTAGCATATATACGTAGGTTGCGTTCAGTAAAGTAGCGTATACATTCTGATGCATGTTTTTTGAGGTTACAACTGGTTGTGATTGATGATGCAGGTTTTTGGGTTCAGCACAATGTTCTGGTGACAATGATCTGACTATTCAGATTAACTGATTATTGGTTGGTGTAGTTTGAGAGTTCTGATGGGTCCAGTATGAAAATTTGATGAAATGAGGCCTTCATTTGTATTGTTGTGTACCAGGAGCATCCAGTCTGAAAATTTATGAAACATGGTCCTCGGAGGAAGAGGGAAGGTCGTAGCCTTCTGTAGTCTGGCACATACGTACTAGTAAACACATTGGCTAGTACAAGAGCTAGGGGGTTGTAGCTCCCTTCTAGTAGAAGCTAGAAAATGGGAGAAGGTTGTAGCCTTCTACAGGTGGGTGCCTACGTACTGGTATGAGTCTGCACCAGTGCAAGATTGTAAACATATTTTATTAATATTAAAAGAAGACAGAGACGATAGCAATAGGTGGTTTTTCTCCCACATTGGGTTTCCACCTTAAATCTTGGTGTTCATGTGTGTTGCTTATGTGTGATGGTTTATTATGTTTTTACTACATTGTTTAACAAGTTACTGATGCATTGATTAAGGTTCAACACATGATAAATTGAATAAATCATAAGTTCTCTGGGTATACGTTGGTTTCTCTAATCACAGTATCATGTACATGCAAGTTCACTTCACATAAGTAGTGTATATAAATTTGTTTGGGAAATGAAAAATTATTGAACTGTAAATACTGATTCACCCCCCCTCTCAGTATTATTTCCAACAATTGGTATCAGAGCTGGTCCTCTAGAATAAGCTTGATCTCTTGAAGGAAGATCTTTCAAGATGAATAATCACGAAGGCATGGGATCTATTAGACCACCAATCTTCAATGGGATCAACTTGGTATATTGGAAAATAAGAACCAAAGCCTATCTTCAATTTCTTGGAGTTGATGTTTGGGAAATTGTGGAAGGAGGATATCAGTTTCCAGAAACAATACCTACAGACTCTGTAGGTAAGAAGTTATATGAAACTAATTCCAAAGCTATCAATACTTTATTGGGAAGACTGTCAGAATCAAAATTTGTCAAAGTCATGTAGCTCAAGACAACCAAAGAGATATGAGACAAAGTCATTCAGAGCTACGAAGGAGACTCCCAGGTAAAATGTGCTAAACTTCAAACTCTTGGAATTCAGTATGAAACTCTTAAGATGCATAGTGATGAGAGTATTGCTAGTTAATTTTTACATGTAGATGAGATTGTTAATTGTATGAAGAATCTGGGTGAAGAGATAAAGGAAGCTACTTTAGTTGAGAAAATTTTGAGATCTTTGTCTTCTAAATTTGAGTCAAAATTATCTGCCATAGAAGAAAAAAGGATCTTCAAACTATTATTGTGACTCAACTCCATGGAATCCTCACTGCCTTTGAAATGAGGAAAGGAGGTCCATCAGATATCAGAGAAGCCACTTTTAAAGCTTCAACAAAGGGAAAAGAAAAGGAAGAGCACAATGAACAAGGATACATTTCAAAAGAATAAGATGAGGTAAATTTTTTCAAGAAGCTTCAATGGGGTTCCGAAAGATTCAGAGGTAAGGTATCATTCAAATGCTTTGCTTGTGGTAGAGTCAACCACTATGATGCCAAATGTCCTCATAAAGATATGAAAAGGGAAAGGAATATGCAAAAGGCATTAGAAAACAAGTTGTCAATAGAAGGAGTTACTATACGCATGAATATTGTGATGGTTTATCTAATAGTGATGAAGATGAAACTAAACAAGATTATAGAATTCTCATGGCCTATGACAATGATGATTTTTTGGATGCCTTAGAAGAGGAAGTCTTTCTTGAAGAAATCAAAAAACTCAAAATTTGTTTAGAAGAAAAGAATATGGTCATAGAAACGTTGACACATCAACTCACTGAAAGAGAAAAACACAATGAAAATCTAGAATGTGAAATTGTGGGTCTGAGAAAAGAACTTGAGAAGACAAAATCTCTTAATCTTAGATTTGCTAAAGGATCAGAAACTTTAAATGGAATCATCAAATATTAGTGTTCTCCTCTTATAAAGACAGGTCTTGTATATACTGAATAGTCATCTCAATCACATAAGTCGTTAGCCTCCACCAGAAGCTATCTTGATGCAGCAAAGACCAGTAAATAGTATGTCAATCGTCAACAAAGGCCTAAAAGTACTCATCAGATAAATCATACTCAATTTACTCCAAGGGTAAATATCAGTAGAAGCTTCAACCAACAGGTAAACAATGCCAAAAGATTCTATGATCGCAGAAACTTCTTTAATGGGCAATGTTTTTCATGCCATAACTTTGGGCATAAGGTTGCTCAAGGTGTTTCTTACAAAACTATCATGACTAGAGAAGTACGAAATCAAAGGAGTGTAACAGGAATCAAGAAAAGTTCCTATAATAACTTTTCTCCTCTTGAAGATGAAATAGAATGTTCAATTTGTAACAACTTTGGTCATGAAGAATTTGAATGCAGGAGAAAATTTCGGCCAACACTTCAAAAGGAGCAAACATCATCAAATTCCAAGATATGGAGAAAGAAGGAATCTCAATCAGAAATATGTGGCATAGCTCTGTATGTAGAAGGACAAGAGAATCAATGGTACATCGACAATGGATGCTCCAAACACATGACAGGTGATAAAGAGAAACTTCATTCATATAATGCTTTAGAAAAAGAAAAGAATGTCTCATTTGGAAATGACACACCAGCTGTCATTAAAGGTAAGGGCTCTATTTTCTTGAAAGAAAAGGTTAAAGATGGAAATGTCATGTATGTAGATGGTTTAAAACATAACTTGTTAAGTGTCAGTCAAATGTGTGATCAAGGAAATGAAGTTGTGTTTCGATCAAACGGATGTGTGGTTCATGAGCTTGATACAAGAAAGATCATAATCAAAGGTACAAGAACTCCAAACAATTTATACATACTCAAAGGAGGACAACAACAATGCTATCTAAGAAAAACAGATGAAAACTGGCTATGGCATAGAATATTGGGGCATCTAAGCTTTTCTCAAATAAGAAAAGCATGCAGGCTCAAGGCGGTCCATGATCTTCCAGATATCAGCATCCCAGAAAATACCATATGCAAACCATGTCAAGTTGGTAAGAAAACTAGAGTTCACTTCAGTGAAAAAGAAGGATTAACAAGTAAGCCTCTTGAACTCATCCATACTGATTTATGTGGACCAATAAGGAAAAAGTCACCTTGTGGAGAAGAATATTTTATTTTATTTATTGATAATTTTTCTAGGATGTGTTGGATAGGTCTACTAAAGCATAAAGATGAATCATTTGAAAATTTTAAATCCTGAAAAGCTTTAGTTGAAAATGAATTAGATCAAAAGATAAAATGTCTCAGATCTGATCGAGGAGGAGAATTCATATCAAATGAATTCTTTGACTTTTCTGAACAACATATAATAAAAAGGTAATTCTTCGTCGCCAGAACTCCTCAACAAAATGGCGTGGTGGAAAGAATGAAAAGAACAGTTCAACAAATGGCTCGAGCTATGCTTGATGAATCTGGAACTCCTATAACCTTATGGGGTGAAGCTGCATTTGTTGTCATGACCATTCTCAACAAAGCAGATGTTTGGGTAAATCGCGATCAAACTCCATATGAACTTTGGTATGGTAAGCCTCCTACTGTAAAGCACTTTAGAGTTTTTGGAAGCAAATGTTTCATCAAAAGGATTGATGAAAAACTTGGTAAGTTTGAACCTAGAGCAGACGAAGGAATTCTTCTTGGTTATTCATCCAGAAGTAAAGGATATAAATGTTATAATAAAAGAATTCAAAAATTTGTTGAATGCATTGATGCATTGATAAAGCATGCAGAAATCCGGAACAAATAAATTCAACAAAGGAATATGACAATGAGGAAAATGGTGAATGCTTTCTCGTATCAAATCAAAATGATATATAAGAAGAAACCAATGAATCACCGGAAGAAGATACAACTGACAGGGAAAAGTCTCCATCCAGGTATGTTTAGAAGAATCATCCAGAATCTCAAATTCTAGGAGAAAAAGGGTCTGGAGTACAGACAAGAAGAACTCTTATAGGGACCTCAAGTTATCTAGCATTACTATCCTCCATAGAACCACAGAATGTAAATGAAGCTAGCAAAGATGAATGTTGGGTTAAGGCAATGAATGAAGAACTTGACCAAATTGAAAAGAATGATACTTGGTAATTTGTTCATATATGTCATGATAAAAATGTTATAGGAACAAAATGGATATTTAAGAATAAGTTGAATGAAAATGGAGAAGTTATTAGAAACAAGGAAAGACTTGTTTGTAAAGGGTATGCTCAACAAGAAGGTATAGAGAAACTTTTTCACCTGTTGCCAGACTTGAAGCCATAAGAATGTTTCTTTCTCTTTCTAGTTTTAAAAAATTCAAAGTATATCAAATGGATGTAAAATCAAATTTTGTTATTGGATATTTAGAAGAAGAAGTTTATATTGAGCAACCAGAAGGATTCATTCTAGGAAATGATGCAAAACTTATATGCAAGCTCAAAAAGGCTCTTTATGGTCTGAAACAGGCTCCAAGGGATTGGTATTACCGTCTGGAAAAATATCTACAAGAACAAGATTTCGCAAAAGGTTCTTCAGATAACAACTTATAAACAAAGATTGAAAATGATAAACTGCTAATTATTGTTGTTTATGTTGATGATATCATCTTTGGTAGCAATGAAGAATCTATGAGTCAGAATTTTGCTTCAGTAATGCAGCAAGAATTTGAAATGTCCTTACTTGGTGAACTTACTTATTTTCTTGCTCTACAAGTATAGCAAACAAAAGATGGTATTTTTATTTCACAAACCAAATATCTCAAGCATATCTTGAAGAAGTACGGAATGGAAGATTATAAACCAGTATGTACTCTAATGATAACAAGATGCAGTCTCGGTTCTAACGATGAATCACTAGCAGTAAACCAACCAACTTAAAGATCTATGATTGGAAGTCTACTTTATCTAATAGGTACCATACCTGATATCATGCATGCAGTAGGAATTGTTGGAAGGTACCAAGCAAATCCAAAGAAATCACATCTTCCGACAGTTAAAATATTTTTCAAATATCTTCAATGAACTCAAGACTTTGGACTATGGTAACCTAAAGGTACATACCTTACTCTTCATTCATATACAACTGCAGATTGGGTAGGAAATGTTGATGATCGAAAGAGCACTAGTGGAGGTGATTTCTATATGGGTTCACGGTTAGTGTCTTGGTTCAGCAAGAAACAAAGTTCAATTTCCTTATCTACAACTAAAGCATAATATGTGGCTACCGAATCTTGTTGCACACAACTACTTTGGATGATGCAAACATTGCAAGACATTTAGATAACATGTACTCCACCCACCTCCATTCTATGTGATAATAGAAGTGCCATCAATATTTCGAAAAATCTCGTGATGCACTCCAAGGCCAAGCACATACCCATTAAGTACCATTTTCTACGAGAACAAGTGCTTAAACAAAAGGTTAAATTGGAGTATGTTCCCTCCAAAGAATAGGTTGTTGATATATTCACCAAACCGCTTCCCAGAGAAAAATTTGAATATCTCAGACAAAAGTTGGGAGTAGTTGTTGCATCATCCTGCTGTTAAATCCAGTTTTTTAGAGGAAGGTTCTTATATGCAGGTTTCATGAAGTATAGTCACATATATACACAGGTTTCTGTGGCTGCAGAAGTGTATATGTTTTTCTGACAGAAAAATAGTGGGTTAGACTCTGATATGGGTGCTCAGTCTGATATTGATGATTACAGTCTGACGATATGCTTTGTTCATTGATTTTTATCTAACTGACAAATATGCCTTGATGAACGACTTGTTGAAAATGCACAAGTAGCACAGGTTCAAGGGGAGCACTAGCCTTCACACACATTTTGCATTGTTGGCATTATGGTTTTTGATTTCAGCTATGGTTTCAGATATTTATATCATTTGTTGCATAAGTCTTGTTGGCTTGTATGGGCCTAACCTAGGTTTAGAGGTGATTTAGCCAAGCAAATCCCGGTACTACTAGCCCTTTCGGTAACAGTCTGTGGAGTGCGAATTGAGGTCTCACCTGAAGTAGTATGGGAGGGTGTTAGAACCAGGTTTCCGCATAGTGGAGATTTTTGATGAGCTTCTAGAGGTCCGCGGTTTGACCTTGCAGGCACATCTCTATGCGCACCTATTAGTCCCTCACAACCTGTGATGCTACTTCCATGCAGCCCTACTCGGGGCATGACCCGTATTATACCCCAGTTCCTTGCTATCTAGTTTGTTATTACTTGATTACTCAACTTATTTGTGTAAGACTAATGATTATTAACAACATATCCAACAATCATATCAGTGTACGTGATAAACAAAACAGTATAAATGTAAAGAAGGTAATGCACAAGCAGATACACAGAAACTGGAATAAGCTTCTCTTTATTATCCTTCGATCAAGATTACATACTTGACACCGCCCAACACACTCATCTGTAGGGGTCCATGCACTCAGTTGCGGACTCTACTAGGCCTCTACGCACTCAGCTGCAGAGCCTCTTCCTACTACTATGACCCAATACACTTATACTCTTACTCTATGCTCGAACCATGCGTATTCATCTATCTCTCCAATCAGCTATCTTTACAACTTAGAGCCCCACTCTATTTATACAATCCCATGGTCTGTGGACCATGGGTAGACTGACATGACATTACACTACATAACAATATTTAGGGCGGACAACCCTATGACTTAACATATACTTCGCGCTCCGCACCTGCAATTTGCAGAGTTTTACAATACATTTGACTAAACTTGGACTTTGAGCCCAAAAACATGCTGTGGGGGGATTCCATGCCCAACAAGCCCCCAACACAATCATCGTGACTCATCCCGAGTCACTCTGTTGGCGTGGTGATCTTGATGTGGAGCCCCTCCAACTGGTCTCGTACTTTTTGGAGGTCCGCAGTGCACTATTCAGCGGTTGGCTGGATCTGCTGCATTCTTGCTTCGAAATCATCTGTGTCTAAATTGTGTCCTTACCTCGGTACCGGCATCTGCTATGTGTGTTTATAGTCCCGCGCCCTGGTTTGTCTCCTCGGGTCATGAAGACTGTGCTTCGGCTGGTTAGTCTATAGCCGGACCACCTGTGTAGGGCTTCAAGCGATTGCCATTTACTTTGCCTGGGAAGGGTTCTCCATTTAGTTTAACTAGCTAGACCACACCTCCATCTGTGTCCCCCTTAACCACGTATGGTCCCAGCCAGTGCATTCTGAATTTTCCCGGAATTTTTTCAAACTTACTTTCATATAGTAGCACTAAGTCATTTACCTTGAAGGTGCGCAACTTGATATGGCGGTCGTGCCAGGCCTTTTCATGTTGCTTTTGTACCTGCTGATGAAATCCAGCGAAAAACCATTCTTCCTCGAGTTCTTCTAATTGCACAATCCTTTCTTCCAAAGCTTCACGGTCCGTCATTCCTGTGAGCGCTACTATTCACAAACTAGCTATGATGTATTCTATTGGCATGACAACTTCCGTGTCATAGACTAATCGGAAAGGTGTCTGTCCCATCAATTTTTTGCACGTTGTCGTGTATGACCATAATATGACAGGTACGCATAGGTCCCAATCGTTTCACTGCGCATTACATACTTTGGTCAGCGCAGTCTCCGGTATTTTTTTGAATGCTTCTACTATCCCATTAGCTTGCGAGTGGTACGGTGTACTTTTCTGATTATACACCTAGAACTCTTTTGTGAGCGTGCTGATGGTTTCAATCAGGAAATGTGTTCCACGGTCACTCATTAAGATTTTTGGACAACCAAATCGTGTCAACACATTTTCAAACAAAAACTTTGCAGTCATAGTGGCTGTGCAGTCCTTGACCGACTGTGCTTCTGCCCATCATGTCAGGTACTCCATCGCGGTGATGATGTAGTGTGCACCCGTCTTTCCCTGAGGTTTGATTGGTCCCACAAAGTCAATTTCCATTTTTCGAACGATTGCAGTGTCATTTGTGGATTTAGTGGCATTTCATCCCTTCATGATGGTTTTCCAGTCCTTTGACATATATTGCAGGCCCTACAGTGCGCTTTCGAATACTAGTGTAGGGTTGGCCACCATAACCCTACGCGGAGAATCTTCTGTGCAGTCGCGCATCCTGGATAGTGTTCTCCTGCAACACCCCCATGTGCTTCCATGAGGATCTAACCTCGTTCAAATTCAAGTACGTATCTTCACAATATCTAATCATTTCCCATTTTGTAGAGGTGCCCCACGATGACAGAAAATTCTGCCACGCACACCACCAATTCCTTCTTTTGTTGGAGTGAGTATTCCTTCAGTGCAGTCCCTATTGTTAGAAAATGTATTATATCTTTGAAGTGTCCATCCACGACGCGCATTGCAAAGAGATGTGCATTAGGTAGTCCCTCCTCAAAATTTGTTGGTTCCTCACCCATCTCAATATGTGACAAGTGATCTGGTCCTACGTTTAGGCGTCTCGGCTTGACTATGACCTCAAAATCATATTCTTGAAACAATAAAAGCCATCTGCATATGCGCCCCCACAACACAGGCTTGTTCACCAGGTATTTCAATGCGGAATGGCTAGCATACATCTTGAAATGTCCTCCAAGTAAATAGTGTCGGTATTTTTGGAGCGCGTACACCATTGCTAAAACCTCGCACTCAGTGGTAGAGTAGTTCTTTTCTGCTTTGGACAGTCTCCGACTTGCGAATGCAATCGGGTGATCCACGCCCTCTGTGCCTTCCTGTGTGAGTCCCAGTGGAATACATGACGCATCAACATGTACATGAAATTCCACATCCGATTTTGGGAAGACCAGGATTGGAGCAGAGACCAGTTTCACCTTCAAGACATCAAAACTCTTCATGCAATCATCATTCTAGCAATATGTAGCATCCTTTTTCAATAGCTTTTGCATTTGCGTTGTTATTTGGGCATAACTTTTGATGAACTTCCTAAAGTATCCAGTGTGCCCAAAGCAGCGCGCAGTTGTTTAACACTTTGCGGTGCTTCCAAATTTAGAATAACGATAATCTTTGTAGGGTCCACCATCAGACCTTGTTTGCAGACCACATGTCCCAGTAGGTTTCCAAAGGGAACGAGAAATGTGCACTTCTTAAGGTTCAATGCAATCTAGTGTTGGCAGCAAGTATCTAGCATCAAGCGTAAGCTCGCTAAATGGTGCTTAACTAATCCAAAGACAATCTAATCATCTAGATAGACCTCCAAGAACTTGTGGATGTATTCTTTGAACGCGGCCACAACGATGCGCAAAACTATAGTTGGCACATTCTTTAGTCCAAACAGCATAATAGTGTATTGAAAGCAGCCTCATTCTATTGTGAAGGTCGTTTTGCTCCTATCTTCTGGCACAATCTTGATCTAATGGTACCCTGAGAACCCATCCTTGAATGAGTATGCTTCCTGACCACCAACATTTTCCAGTACTTCATTTGTGAATGGTTTCGGGTATGGATCGTGTACACAGGCATCGTTCAGCTTCCTGATGTACACGCATATTCTTATTTCGCCCTTCTATTTTTTCTCCTGTACTACCATAGGACTCACCTAGTCGAACTCTTCTATTGGTTCAATAATTCTGGCTGCGAGCATCTTGTCTAATTCGTCGCGGACCTTCTCTTTATACTTCAGATTCAAGAGGTAAGGTTGCTGCTTAACTGACTTCGCATTGAGTTTCAGATTGATATTCATCATCCCTAAGTCACCAATGATCCCTTTTAAGTCCATGATTTTGGTCAGGAACAAGTCTTGGTATTCGCAGAGTAACTCAGTGACCTTATCCACCATGGCATCATCCCAATAGTCCCCAAGCATTGCGTACTTTGGCTCCGCCTCCATTCCAATGTTTACCTGCTTTATTTTTAGCGGCGCAGTGATGTCGAGATCCTCAATTGATGGTCCTCGAACCTCACGATAGCCTTCCATTTACGGAATATTAATATTTCGTGGGTCCTCATCCTCCTCCTCAACATTTATGTTATAACACTCTAGCATGCTGCTTAACTGTGTCAACCATTCTGGCTGAGGTACTTCCATTGGCTCCTGTGGTATTTTGAAGATAGTGGCTTTTACTGCTTGTTGTGCTTTGTCAATAGTATCCGACCAACGATCTTCAAATGTGAAGGTTAACAAAAATCTCTCGCGCAAGACATCCCATTCGCCCGTACCATGGTGGAGCTTTGTCTCAGTATACCAATTCATGGGTATGACATCCAGGGTATGGTAGAATAAATGTACCCATTTAGTCTGTGGCTCTTCCCCATAAAGCTTGGTCCATTTCGCGAGGTGCGTGCATGGATCATCTCGTCCGTCATATTTGTCTACTAGTCGTATTTGTGGTTTCCCAAATCGTAGGTGCATCATTTTTCTGTAGCCGCACCAGTACTCAAAACTTCCTTTATGCGTACCCAACCATCGTGCGGGCGTCGCGCGCAATGCCCATTTCAGAGCATCGAATCGCTGTTGTTCTGGTACTGTGCTTTCAAATTTTCTCAGAAATTCATCCTCTGCTATGAATCCATCATATGTCGGCAGCTCCCTTGCCTCTGTTGTCACACAACATAGTGATATAACGATCATGTTGCAATTAAGCGTTGTTACTTCGTGCAGCTGATTCTGCCATCGCTCTACTTCTTCATCTGAATCTGAAGTGCAGGAGCTTTCATGCTCCCACAAAATTCTTCCATCTGCATTCAGATTCACCCAATCCTATTCTCGCATAGTTATCTTGTAAATATAATCGAGATCGTCATCACTATCATCATCGCGCACCGTTTTAGTGTATCGCGCTCCTTCGGTTGGATCTAGCGGTACTACTACGCGAAGTGACTTTTTCTCGAAGATCATTTTGCACTTCTTTAGATTTATGAATCCGTTCATATCGGTGGCCCAGTCTATTCCTAGTAGTGTGGGATAGGGATTACTGTCATCGACAATCTATATCACTTCAAAATCCACTTGCGCACTCGCACCTTCAATATCTACTGTTACCCCTTGCAATCTTCCCATGTGCAAAATCTTTTGTTGGTTCACCATTCATAACTGGATAGGAGACCACTGTAGTGCGGGTCTACCCATGCATTCCCATGTTTGTTTTGGTAGTACATTTGAGTCCAATCCAAGATCCAAGATGACCTGATCCATTTCATACTCGCCGATTTGCGTAGTCAACCTCATTTCCTTTCCTACGCGAAATGCATGCTTTCCAAGTTTCTGAACCACACGCAGTTCTCCTGACCTCGCGCACCTAGTGATAAGTTCCTGTAGTCCTTTGACTACCTTGATGTCATGCAACATTTTCATGCATGTCTCGAGAAAGGTAGTGAGCATTGAAGGGTCCATCCTTGGTTCTAGCTGATCCTTACTACCTGAAGTGGAGGCCTCCATGAAGCTCTTCTTAGCTTCCATGAATGTCTCCTTCGTGCGTTCTAAATCAAATTCTGGTTCCTTTGTAGGAGTCTTGTGAACCCACACACTTTCTTCTGGCTGCTTCCCTTTATCATCTCCCATGGTCATACCGCTCTTGAGCATCATGTTTACATTTGGGTCTTCTTCGCACGACTCAGACCTCATCATCTGCAAATTCTGAGTCGGAGGGGGCTCGAGTAACCATTTTTCGCGCATCCTCGCTATCAGCGAAGGGCAGTCTTCTACCTTGTGATAAAACTGAGTACAGTACCAACATGATGTCCTTGTCAGGTTTGTACAATCGCTGGCATAGTGCCCTAGCCCTTCACAATTATAACAAATTAACTGTTCGCGACCCCTTCCTGGTCCCATTCCACATCGACCTCAACTGCGCCCCTGAAATCCAATTCACTCCATTCTTGCATTTGGGTCAAGGGCTCATGTTTCAGTCTGCACCCTGTAGGTAGGAGTCCAATCCATCATTAGTTTGTAGCTTCAGCAGGTGCATTCATCATGTCCTACTAACCTGCAGAAATTACAAAACAATTGCTGGGGCGTTTGCATATACTTATACATTAGATGACAATTATCCGTAGTGTGTTTTCCTCCTATCTGATAGATCGCACATCATAATGCAGGTGTCGCACTTGGTCCTGCTTGTGCCTCCGATCTTAAGGGCATAGGCCCTCCTCCTGCCAGTAATTCGTGAACACTGGACAATGGTTCTTGTCATGCCCTTGGCCTTTGCATTTTATGCACCATACCTCCCCGCGCACCTCTGGTCGAGGTGTCATGTCCTGTTTCAACTCTGCATTTCCAAACACAGATTCTACAGTTGTGCGTGGATTTGTTGGACTCCCAACCCAGGGTCTTGTATAGGGGTTTCATGAAATCTCATCGCAATCTCCAAAGCTTTGGCTTGGGTGGAAAGTTTTTGCTATGACAACGCCATCCCTAAGTGTGGCGTAAGTGATGCTACAAACCATGCATGGTGTTGTCCATCCGTCAAAGTCATATTGGCTTCACGAATTGTACTCTTCAGCCTTTGGTCCAAATCCCAGGGGGTCTCACCCAGGAGCATCGCGATCTCTTTAAACCCAATGATTGATTGTGTTTCTGACTTTGGCCTGCTAAATTCCCTGTTCAGTGCAGCCTGGATTTCTGCAATTCCTGCGTTTGGGTGGTCATTAGAATGCTTGATGTACCATGTTAATGCGCGATCCTGCAGCGTGCTCACCAGCATAGCCTTCTTAATATTGTCATCCACAATGCCTTGTGCTTCCCATACTGCTCTTACCACGAACCAGAATTGGTCTGGATCTTCATTCCCCACTCCTCTGAATACCGGTAGTTTGATCGCACTCGCCATACTGAACTGTGGTGGTGGCGGAGGTGGGGTGGGTGGAGATGGAGGTGAGGAGGGTGAGACGGGTGGCAGTGTGGGTGGAGGTGGTAAACGTGGAATTCGCTGCCTTATCAAATTGACCGCGCTTCTTGGAGAAACTTTTGCGAGCTCTTCCTCACTTTCCTACGAGGGTGAAATTAAGGGACTGGTTTCTAATTCTTTGCTACCTCTGCTTCTGTAGATCTTCCCACTTTGCGTAGCTCCAAACATTAATTTATTCGCATAACCCGCTTTTCACACAATAGTATCTTAATCCAAGTGTTCAAATATTTAATATACTTACCTCGCGGTCCCTTGAGGAAACGTCGCTCCACCTCACTGTAGCTGACGGTCATGTCTATTGCAAACTCAATGATAAATCCTCCTATTATTCGGTCGAGCTAATGGTCCACAGCTCGCACGATCTTATCTCCATATGCTTCTAGTTTGTGCACTAATTTTGGAGTCCACACTATTAGTTTGTCGAGCCTACACCTTCCCTGGCTGTTTGCTAACTTCACGGTCCACTCATACAACTCAGAAGGAAAGGATGCAAAGAAAATTTCATGGATTTCCATATACAAGTAGCGCTCCCACCATTGTTCCTTAGATACTCGCAGATTTTTGTTTTCCTGCGTCGTGAATTCGTGAGTCTTCTTGTCCAACCACTCTTCAATTTATTTCTTTGTTGGATTCTAGTGACACGACATCAAACATCCCTTATACAAATCCTGGTCCCAGCAACAAAACCATTTTTTGGCTTGTATGGTCCTGACCCAGGCTCAGAGGTGATTTAGCCAAGCAAATCCTGGTACTACTGGCTCTTTCGGCAACAGTCTGCAGAGCGCGAATTGAGGTTTGACCCAAAGTAGTATGGGAGGGTGCTAGAACTAGGTTTCTGCACCTTGGGGATGTCTGATGAGCTTCTACAGGTCCGCGGTTTGACCCTGCGCGCACGTCGCTACGCGCACCTATTAGTCCCTCGCAACCTGTGATGCTGCTTCCACGCAGCCCTACTCGGGGCGCGACCCATATTATACCCCAGTTCCTTGCTATTTAATCTGTTATTACCCAATTACTCAACTTATTTGTGTAATACTAGTGATTATTAACAGTATATCCAACAATCACATCAGTTTGCTCGATAAACAAAATAGTATAAATGTAAAGAAGGTAATGCACAAGAAGATACACAGAAATTGGAATAAGCTTCTCTTTATTATTCTTCGATCAGGATTACAGACTCGACACCGCCCTGCGCATTTAGCTGCAGGGGTTCGCACACTTAGTTGCGGACTCTACTAGGCCTCTACGCACTCAGCTACAGAGCCTCTTCTTACTACTATGACCCAATACACTTAGACTGTTACTCTATGCTCGAACCATGCATATTCATATATCTCTCCAATCAGCTATCTTTACAAATTAGAGCCTCGCTCTATTTATACAATCCCATGGTCTGGTAGGCCAACGTGACATTACATTACATAACAATGTTGTGGACAACCCTATGACTTAACCTATACTTCACGCTCCGCGCCCACAATTCGCAGACTTTTACAATACATTTGACCAAAACTTGGGCTTTAAGCCCCAAAACATGTTGTGGGGAGATTCCATGCCCAACAATCATGTAAATATCTAGGGTTTGATATGACTCCTTTTGTCATTTTCTATGTTTGAATGAGTCCTATGGACATATGATGTAATATTTGTTGTATTTCACTCATGTATAAACAATTGGTATATCTCCACTTGGTTGGGTGATTGATGGATATATGAGTCATTGGTCTTAGGGAGGTCATACTCACTTAGTTGAGTTATAGAGTCATGTTATTCTTTTGAAACATATCTCTGCAGACTCTGCATGTACTCAAGGGGAACCTGGATAGCATAATGTATATCAAAGGGGCTGAGTATCTTGGTCCATCCTTTGCCATTGATCTCAAAGGGGGAGAGAATTTTGGTGTTGCTTGTTATCTCTAACAGTTTCTATAGCTTGCAGTAATTAACACCAACATGGTTGCCATCAAGTCCAAAGGGGGAGATTGTTGGCATTATGATACAAGTGTTGTCCTTGATGGCAACTCACTCACAGGTTAGTTAAGTTTTGATAAAAGGAAACTCATAGTGTAACAGAAGAACAAGAAGATGGAACTAAGGTCTACTGATCAGAATGAAGAAGTTGAAGGAAAACGATGGTGTAAAGCAGTTTAAGATGTATATGCAGGTCCCCTTAGTCAAAACAACGTATACACACTTGTTCACAGAGAGTACCATATATGTATACATGCACTTTCACAAGAGGAAAAGCATGTACACGTTGGAAAATCAAGGAAATTCAAGAGTAAAGAATACCAGGGGTCAATACCATGGTATTAGCCCACAATATTGAGCAGAGTAACGAATATTTGATCCCATCCAAGAATACTGTAGGTCCTAATTGGTTTTGGTCCAAGGTATTGCGAAAGGCCAAAAACTATATAAGGATGAGAAGATCAAAAGGCCAAGGTGTGCAAGTGAAAGGGTTTCTGAGGAATACTTCTATCTGAAGTATATTTTATGTTGCAGGGTCTATGTTAGTGATTTGATCTGAAATATTTTGTGCACCTTGAATTCAATGTTGGATTAGGACCATGAGACCTGAAATGACATATCATTGAATGATCTGATATTGGTTGGGCTAGATCTGATTGCATACACCTATTTTATTCTTTAAATGTCATGATCTGGGTTTGTCTAAAGGCTGAAATAACAACAAAGTTGTGAGTTAATATTTGCAGATCTATACACTGGTTCCCCTTGTAAAAGCGTGTATACACGCATGTTCTATTCTTCCAAGTAGCGTATATAAAAGAAAAGCCTATTATTCAGAAATGACTAATCTATCTAATCAGTTCTACTATTTCATTGTTGTCTGTCAATGAAGTCTTCTTAGATCTGAATGTAAAACTGAATGCATAAGGAGTTTGGTGTCTAATTAATTGATTTTCTAAGTGATAAGGGTTATCTCTGCTACTGCCTGTGTAAAGCTCTGTAAATTGACAATAGATGTTCAGTATATTGCTAGTTGGTACAGACTTGGTTCATAAGTTTAATGTTTCAGTAGTTTTGAAGGTATACACAGGTTTGGTTAAAGGAAGTAGCGTATATAAGCAGGTTGGGTTCAATAAAGTAGCATATACATTTAATGCATGATTTTTGATGTTACAGCTGGTTTTAATGATGATGCAGGTTTCTGGGTTCAACACAATGTTTTGATGACAATGATGTAACTGTTCAGATTAACTGATTATTGGTTGATGTAGTTTGAAAGTTCTGATGGGTCTACTATGAAAATTTGATGAAACGAGACCTTCATTTGTATTGTTGTGTACCAGGAGCATCCAGTCTAAAAATTTATGAAACGTGGTTCCTGGAGGAAGAGAGAAGGTCATAGCCTTCTGTAGGCCGACGCCTACATACTAGTAAACACATTGGATAGTACAAGAGCTAGAGAGTTGTAGCTCCCTTCTATTAGAAAGTGGAGAACGAGAGAAGGTTGTAGACTTCTGCAGGTGGGTGCCTGCATACTAGTATGAGTCTGCACCAGTACAAGATTGTAAACATATTTTCTTAGTATTAAAAGAAGATAGAGACGACAGTAGCAAGTGGTTTTTCTCCCGCATTGGGTTTCCACCTTAAATCTTGGTGTTCATGTGTGTTTCTTATGTGTGATGGTTTATTATGATTTTACTGCACTGTTTAACAAGTTACTAATGCATTGATTAAGGTTCAACAAATGATAAACTGACTAAATCATAAGTTCTCTGGGTATACGCTGGTTTCTCTAATCATAGTAGCATGTACACGCAAGTTCACTTCACAGAAGTAGCGTATATAAATCTGTTTGGGAAATGAAAAATTATTGAACTGTAAATACTGATTCACCCCCCTCTCAATATTATTTCCAACACTACCAACTCTATCAAATTCACCACATGAAGCTATTCTTTATAAAAATCAAAACTTTCTAACACACGTGCTCCTTTTGTTCACGATATCCCATCATCTTTAAGTGTCAGGGTTCCTTTTGCAACATGATCATGTGTTATATTTGAATCTTACGATTTATGCATATTTTGTGAATTCGAAACTAGATTTTGGTTTTCATATCATCTTTAGAGATGGGGTCTTTCTTGATCAAATCTTTGTTATCATATTTTTTTTTGTATTTTTTATAAAAAAATGTTGACAGTTGCGTTGTCATCATTTAAGGTTGTAATAAATAGGTTAACTCTCATAGCAATGTTTTGGGACGCAATATAGTTGGAAAAGTGAATATCACTAACAACGAGGATAGTGTTGTTTTCTCATATCTTTGACTGGATGATTGCCAACGATTAAGTTATTTTTAAATATTTGAAATGCTGGCAATGTTGACCACATCAGCGTCAGTATTTTGAGAGGAAATGTGTTTGTTATGTTGAAAATGGTAAATTACAAATTTAATCATGTTTACCAATGTAATTATTGAGAATGCCATGTGATTGATTCCCCCATATCAAACAAAATCTAATTAACAATCATGCCTAAGGGTGATGTTAAGTTTTAACTTAACACATAATTACATTCATTGTATCTTAAACCTCATGTCGTGTAAACAATTATATGGGTAAATTATACAAGTTTTCCACTTGGCGATTGAAACTATTTTCATGGCAGGGACACAACATCAAATCCCTTGGATAGTGCCAGCCAGAATGGGAAAGGGAGGCATGTTAAACTGAACTGGTCCTAAAGCACCAGAGCTATTGAATATCTATCCTGATCTCCTACATTTTTTCAGACAGGTAGGGTGGAGTCAGTTCTTTTATCGATGTTTCGATTACCACGATTTGGCAGCTCAATCATTTGCAACAAGTTTCGATGGGAGCCATGTAGAAGTCAGTGGTCTAACATTTGAAGTTACAAAGCACACAGTTGCTGAAGCCACAACTTTTCCCATGGACGGTGACAAGTTTTTTGGCAGCCATATTCTAGCAGGTGTAGACATTCCATCTTTCTTCAAGGAAGAGCACAAAGAAGAAAATTGGAAGGTTGGGGTTCGGAAAGACTGGCTACAAGATAAATGGTATGCTCCTTTGTAGCTTTGCCAACAATATTTTAAGGAATTTAGACTTCTGTGATCCATAACATTGTTAAGATAGTCTTCGGCAAAATCACATAAGATAGTCTTTGACAAAAGATTGGTTATGTGATTTTGCCGAAGACTATCTTAACAACAATATTTTACTTGTGAAGGACATTATAGTAGGATAAATTTGTATCATTTTCACTTCTTAGCATATTTAGATGGGAAAATTACGATTAATCCATGCTTCTACTTGCTGGAAAGCCTCAAGGATAGGGTCTCGCCAGGCTTATGATTTAAACAAACCTTGATGATGTTGGTATAAATTATTTTTTTGAATGATTATATGTGTCATATAAAGAGCCAATAATTAGAGTTGAATATGTTTTAAAAGAAATTTCATGGTACGTTGAAATTGTTTATATTTTATAGAATTTACAAGTGCCATTGGGGGTAGATAAAACACTAGATAGGTCTTTAAGATTAAATCCTGTCAAATGTTGTCTTTTATATGGCTATCTATTTTGGAGAGATCCTCAAGGGATTTTGCATAATTTCTTTTTAGAAGAGGAAGCTAAAAAAATATCATGGAGAGGAAAGTGCAGAGGATAATTATGAAACAACATGTTTTTTGAGCATTGTAGTAGGACAAGCGATTATTCATCTTTCTAATAATTTGATCCCTAGAGGTCTAGTACCTTTAGAAAGGTTGTTCAATTCTAATGATGTTGTTGTGAAGCCAAGAATTCTGCCAAGTGAAGGAGAGATGGAGGATTACAACTTGGGCACTAAAAGTGAGCCAAAAATAGTCAAAGTTTCCAACACTTTGAAGGAAGAACAAAAAACATGGTATGCAGATTTATTAAAGGAATTTGTTGATATATTCACCTGGAGGTACGAAGATTTGAAAATTTATGACTAGTCCATCATCCAGCATACCATACCTTTGAAGGAAAATGAAAAACCTTTCAAACAAAAGCTGAGGATAAATCCTAAGTTGTTTCCCCTCATTGAGAAAGAAGTAAAAAGGTTTTTGGCTGCAAAGATTATCATTCTGCTCAGGTTTTCTAATTTGGTAGCTAATATAGTGCCAAATTTTCCTTTGTGTAGGTTTCCAAAATTTAAACAAGGTTTCACTGAAAGACAACTACCCTTTGCAGAAAATGGATCACATTCTGCAGAAGGTAGTAGGTGCACAAAGAATTTCTATGTTAGATGGGTTTTCAGGATACAATCAAATCCTGGTAGACCCAAAGGATCAGGATAAGACCACATTCACTACAAGGTTTGAAATCTTTTTAAAATTTACTTGTAGTCTGGATATGTTTGAGCAATCTTAAATGTATTTGTAGTGTTTGATGAGTAGCTAGTATAAAACTCATGTGTTTGATTTCCCTGTTAGCATTTCTTTGTTATTACTTGTCTCTTCCATGTTTGAAATGTTAGTTTAATGAGAATGGATTTCATTTTATGCTCCTATCTTAAATTATCAGTCATTAAATACTTGTTGTTATCAACTCTTTTAAGCTTTGTTTTCTCCTAGTCCTCCTTTCTTTTAAATCTCCAAAACAATCAAAGGACATGTTACTCCCATGCTTTGTGCAAATCACTCATTAGATATAAAATTTCATCTGGTTGATAGTTTGACTCCATTCCCAATGGTAAGTTTTGAGTATCATCCAACCATCTTATACCTAAACCCAAATCTATCCACCTAAACTCAATTGTGAAAACCTTCTACTATAGTGACCATAGAGTAGTTGAGTTTTACAAAGAGATCCCCCTTCGGGTTGAAGGGTCAACTTTCAACCTAAAAGTGGTTTAAGGTTACCTTAGGGTTTCCCCCTGCAGCCAAGGTTTTCTCTAAGTGATAACACTCTAATCTCTTCCTCATCCTCTGAGAAAATGGGTTCATATGCCTACCAACTTTTGGATTTACAAACTTTCCCCTTTTTCTTTTTTGGAATTTTTTTTACTCATGGGCATGAATCTTGTGCTCTATTTAAAAAAATATGAAATATAAAGGACATGTTTTCATAATCTAAAGTTTGGATCCATCAAAGGATCTACGATTAAGCAAAATATAATATATTAGATATTTACTTAGATCAATTTCCACACAGACGAATGAAGGAAAATAATCCTTGATATAATCATTCACTATCCATTTTTATGAGCTTTACCAAAGTATTCCAAATGTCCTCAGTGACCTTTTGATGCTATAAAGGAAGAGGGATATGTGGTAACATAATCTAAACTAAAATTTTTGTTACAACCATGTTAGAGGGATCAAGCTCTAGAAACCATGGCATGAGTAAGAGTCCCACTCTTCCCAAAAACCATGGCCCATCCACCATACATTTGTTATAGTATTCTTAGGAATCAAATTGTACAATGAAAAATCCTTTGGAACATAAATAAATATCAAAACTTTTTGTCGAGGTTGTAAAGATCCACTAATGCAATGCTTGATAGCCCCTAGATTATAATAATGTGAAGAGATGATTTAATTTTGCATTATTTATTTCCAAAGAAGGTATTTCATCCATCTTCCCTATAATGTATGGTACTGGAGGAGCTTGAGACTAGACCATTAAGGTGGATCTTTACCACTCACATCATCCTTGTATGAGTTTGAAGTAGAAGGCCATATGGAACCCATTTCTCCCCTGTGTAGTCTCGACTCTCAAGGCTACAAACAAAAATGAATTCTTGGATATATTGTATTCACTAAGTTGACAAGAGTGCATAAACTATTTTTCTTCATAAATAAAATGTTGAAAGGCTACTAGAATTCCAAGATGCTATTATAAGATACATTTTAAATCCTTTACCTTGGCTCTTGCATGAACCCATAATGGTATATATTTTCCACTAAGGTTTTTAATGAAAATTTGAAACCATTGCATGGATTTTGAGCTTTTTATGCTATCCATTTCCACCATACAAGGGGAATTTAGATGGATATGCTATAATTATGATTCTTTTTCGATGTATATGCATACACTGAGGCATGACTTTGCATGAAAAAAAAAGATTGTATATCTACACATACAAGCCTAAAAATCCAAAGAGAGGAGCTCAATCCTTGAAAACCTAGCTGAAGGTTTGAAATAAAAAAGGGAAGGCATTTCATTCCACAAAAATACCAAAAATAACCAAAATTTGACCTGATATTGTAATGGGACTCCTATGCAGAAAGGGTTGGTCGCCCTCCTTTCCTCCAATAGGAACCAAACTGAGAAAATAATGGCTTTAGGGGGGTGGATCCCATAACCATGCAAAACTCAAACCAACCCAACAAAGTCCTTCAAAGAGAATGGAATTTTTTGCCCAAATAAATTCTAGCCTAAAGAGATGAAGGGGTTCACACTTGAGACCCAGATCTCTTCAACCAAATATTACATTGTGGTCTAAATACCTGTAGGGAGTCTCCAAAATAACCTTAACTTTGGTCGTTGCCATCCTTTTAGTTCCAAAGAAACCAATAACCAATGAAATTCAACTTACATTTAAATCTTATTAAAAAAATAATAAAATAAAATAAATAAAAGTAAAAATCCCATTACATTTCAAAAATGAGTTTTTGATTTCTTTATATATATAAACTTATATATACATATATAAACATAAAAGTGATATTGAAATGAATTAGCTAAGATGAATATTCATATATATTTTTTGTCTTTCATTGAAATATTTTTAAAAATTATAATAATTATACATTTTCCTCACACTTAAAAGCGAAAATATTACTATTTTTTTAATGTTGATATAAAATGATGTTATTTTGCATGTACATTCAAATGTTTTATTTATGGCTAAGAGGGAGAGTGAAATATTTTTACCATGCCATTGTAATATGAATAACTAACCCTGACAACATAGTGAGAATGCAATTTTTTATAAGGTTTTTAATTATAACTAACCGGATATGTATATTCATTTTTTTGTATTGTAGCCAACATTGTTTTCCCATTTAGAGAAAATTTTATTTTTATTTTAAAAGGGACATGTCAATTAGAGTGTAGTGTCTGACTCATATTAAATATATTAAATTATATTATCTTAAATTTGATATAGCCGTATGACATAAAATAATGCTTCCGGTTGAGGAAAGTTTTATGGCTAAGAGAGGGAAATATTTTTACCACATGTCCTTGTAATATCAACAACTAACCTAGCCAACATAGTGACAATAGATTTTTTATAATGTTTTTAATTAAAACTAACCCCGCCCCCCCTCCCCCCCCCCAACACACATCTATATTCATTTTTGTTTTTTTTATTATAGTGGACATTGTTTTCTTGTTTAAAGAATATTTTTATTTTTTATTTTAACAGTGATGTGTGTGAACTCCTAGTTGAGCACTGAACTAACTAAATGATCATAGTGAGAATGGAATTATTGTTCCTTTATAAGGCTTATAATTGAAACTAATTGACAAATACGTATATTCTTTTTTGTTTTTATACATTATTTTTTTTTATTTAGAGAATAGTTTATTTTTATTTCAAAAAGAACATGTGTCAACTCAAGGTTAAACATGAATGGAATTACACATATCACTCATATTGAGTTATAGAATGTGCCTCTTGTAAGTCTAATTTAAAGGTAAACATAGTCCATATTTACTCCACTATTTAAGGTAGTCCATATCCCTCATACTAAGTTGAGTTGTAGAATGTGCCTCTCGCAAGTCTAATTTGATGGTAAATATAACCCTAATTTACTCCACTATTTAAAATAGTCCATATATAAAAAAAGTTTGTTTTTCTGTCTTTTTTTTTTTAATTTCTCCTTGGATGGCCACAACCAAACATTGTCATCAAGTGGAAAATATAGATTCATACTTTAATTTCTTTTATGAATATTTTCAATTAGGAATTTTTATCAAGTAGACCAGTATATATCCATCTTAACTACAAATCTAGAAAATTCCTTGATGTAAAACTTCTTTTAGAGTGCAAAAATTGAAAAAAGGTTTGCATCTTAAGATATTTTAACCCTCTGGGCACTTAATGGATCTTTTCTTAAGATGGATCTATATTATTTGTCTCCCTCCCTCTCTCTCTACACACATGCACACGTGTGCGCATACTTTTTCATTGTAACTTAAACTTCCAATTCCAACAATTCTTTGTTTTAAGAATTTAATTTTTTAATTATACACACACACACTCACAATATTGAAATATCTTAACTAACATGAAGTATTTTATTTATGATCCATATTGATTTTTTCTACTATTAATAATATTCTATACATCTCCCTCTTATTATTTTTATAAAGAAGTAATTGATTTTTCTTTTTTAACAAGGGCGATTGTATTTGTATTGATTCCAAAAAATAGTGGCTAAAGATCTTGATACAAAGCTATAGATTGATAAAGGGGTGGCTCTAATGCATACATTCTTGCAATTACAAAGAGAAAACTAGATCCTACGATACCTATTGCACTAACTATATAAACTCTTACAAAGTGTTGTAGTAAAAGACTACATTTGCACTTCATCGATAATTTATTCAAAGCTGACAAGTTGTTGGTGCATCTCGAAGAAGGCTCTTAACCCAACCTTGCTAATCATGGTTAATAGAGTGTTCCTCTGTCAGAGGTTTATTTTCATTGTGATTATTTGATATTGAAGTTTCCATTGTTTTCCTTTCTTAGGTTGAGATGCATTGCTACGACATTCCAATGTGTCCATGACACACATACATGACTTCCTACGAAGTATAAAATGGCTTCTCAACGTGAACACATCACTAATTTGTTTTGTTGATCACCTCAGTAAGTGAGACCACTCTTGCATGCATATAACTTATATTTGTTTGGCACTTTTCATTCCATTTCTTTTGCAACTTTTTGACTAGGACCAACTCACCTTTGAGGGAGATGCAATTGTTGCATGAGGAGATGAAGGGCATGGCGATGCATTTAGGAAGGGATGATGGAGCAAAGGGGAGTAGAGGGGTAAGGGAAGAATGATGAATGGGGAGCTGATGGAAAGATGCAAGAAAATGGGGGTATTTAAAATAATGTGGTCATAGGGCATCAAGTAGGCCTAGAGGTTAACACCTTTGCTCCTGATCATAAATGATGATGAAGGTGGGATTTTCATATGAGTGTATCATCCGTTAAGCATGCTCAAATCTGCATGGAGAGGTGTGATTTAGTTCTTTATGAATTTTTTTTATCAGAGAGATTATGAATGCTGACTTTTTGTGACGTTTTTTCTCAACTTCATAAGAGAGTGTGACTATTTTCAAAAATTTTCTTGTGTTCTACATACATGATCGAAGGATGTTTAGGATAGGCACCTCATTGTTTACTGACCTGACTTCTCCTTAGGATCGATGGTAGGATTGATTTGATTGGTAATCAATTGTTGCATTGTTTTATTTCAAGACATAATAGAAAGATACATCCCCTATGTGTGCTAGATGGTGTCGTGGTTAGATAATGATTTGACAGAGCTCTGCATTTTTGGGCCTGGTGTCTTTGACCATCTATTGAATGAGGATAGCAGAGTCTCTTAGCATGATGAGATTCTCCCAGGAGAATCCCATATGATTATGCTCTATTGTTTGATTCGTTGCCAAGTACCCATTTGTAATAAGCCTTGTATTTCCCTTAAGAGTCAATTATGACCCCCCCTGCTCCAACCCTCCTTGAGTTCTTTTTTTAGGCCCAATAAAAAAAACATGCTCGTTTTTTCTCTTTTAACCACTCCTTGAACTCCCTGTCTTTCAATCCGATTTTCTAGTTAGATAGAGTGGGTAGAATTCTAGGTGGATTGTGTATGATATATAGAGTCTAGAACAAATTTGAATGACACTGCTTCTTCCATGTACAAGCTCTGCTAATCCAGTTTATTATTACCTTTTGGTGGAATGGTTTCTATTTGAGAGGCCCCAAAATTTTCCCAATATCTTCCTTTGCTTTGGTTTCTTTCCTTGAAAGATACTTTTGTTCCTAACCAGATCTGCCAATAAAGGAATGGTGGAAGGCTTGGCCAAAAATTCTTAAGTAATATTTTATGTTTGAGATTATAAGGGTATCTTGAGTTCCATTTTGTAAATAACTCAATGATATTCAGTTCAAAATTTGTTTGTATAGGAAGAGGGTGGAACAAAGCCTTTAAACATTTTTGAGAGAAGTTCAAGAAAGGAACAAATGGTGTATTGTTTCCTCGACATTCCGGAAAAAATGGAATCTTGATTGGCCCTAGATGTTACATCTTCAAAGGTTGTCAACTGTTAGGATCTTTCCCCTGAGGATAGTCCAAATGAATAGATTTATCTTGGGTAGACTTTTTTTCTTTCTAGATTACATTCCAATAAATCCAAATGGGTTATTTCTCTTATTCTCCTTTAAGGGAATTGTAGCCACTTTTGACTGTATAATCCTTCCCATTCAAATTCTATTTGAAACTATCCTATTGCTCGAGCTAAATAGGTGTCACACCCTTTAGATGATTAATAATAATATTCCATTAGTGGTGGAGCTTGAGTGGAATGGTTAGGGATCTCCAATCCTTGTAAGATGAGTTGTTTTGTTTGCAACCTGGAATTTGTGCAAATTTAAAGATGCCTTTCCTTACAAAACAATTCTTGAGTTTGTTGTATCTTTGTAGATATTTCTAGGTCAAGGAACTATGCCAAAGCATATAACTAAGGGTTTAATTGAATTGGATGACCAATGTACTAAACCTTTGGCACTTATAAAATCTAAATATTTATGAGAATCTCAAAGGATTGACTTTCATTCATAATAGGAATAAATATTTAAGTCGATTTTGAAAGTAGAAATAAAGAAAATATGTGATAATCAAACATCCATATCGAATATTTAACCAATCAAATTTAGTTGACGCGTGCAAAAAAATCTACAACTAAACATGATATGTTCAAGAGATGACAGAAGGCAACGATTAAAATATATAGAGGAACTAACTTAAACAATTTATTTAGTTAATTAATCTCTTTAATGATTATAAATATGCAGTGGGATGTTAGGTAGATTGATACTCAATTTAGCCTTACCCTAACTCCTATGTTACCTTGAACATATATAAAATTGAATTGTGGAAAACATAAATGAATAAATGGAAAAAATCACATGGACACAAAAGTTATTAAGAATGAAGCCAAAATCCTTTGATTATCTTCAAAAATATTTCAAAGTATTACAATGGTGTCACTGGATCATCACAAGGGTTCAACCCTTCCTTCTTCGAAATACAAAATACTTATAGAGTGTAATTCAAAAATATCTAGATATGAAATAAAATTTATTACAAAATGAAATATTATCCAAAATTGATTTCGATATTACAACAATTGAACAAAAAAATAAATATTCTAAACTGATTTGAATAATAAACACACAATTTGAGGCTATTGTTTGATGATTGCTGCTAGAAACTAAATTTTTGTTTTCTACTCCTTTCTTTCTTTCTGCTCCTTCTTTCTCTACATCTGGTTACTGAATCTGTGTATTCTTTTTTACTTGATGAGTTCAAGTAATTTATCCAATTTTTTATCACCTGGGATAGAAAAATTTGTTACTTTTCTATATGTGTCATCGACTTCTCTATATTTCTCAAATGTTGGTCTAGTAATAAATAAGTGTTGAATTTCATGTTGAATAAAAATATCAAATTCAAGGCCTTCAAGGAATTATTTACCACTAATCATCCCTTTAAATTTTGCTAACTTAGTTCTATCTACTATTATCTCATGGCCACTAGAATCTCGTAGAGCTGGAATTCCTTTCTGGTGCAAAACATTGATATTTTTATGAAACTTTTTAACTTGTACTTCCAAGTTTTGGTTTTCTAATTGTAACAGTAAGTTTATTTTTGTGAAAACCATTCTTACTTCTAGGACTGTATCAGTCTTGTCTTCAATTCCAAACTCCTCTAGTTCTTCTTTTGTTTTAGAATTCAAAACTTTGTTTATTCCGGTAGCTTCCCCTGGCTTATGATCTAAATCTTCTTTAATCTCTCTAATGGTTGCCTTTGACTTTCGCACTAACCCATCTTGTTCAAAAACGATTTCAATGGATGTCCAAATTTTAGTTATGGATTAATTTATATCAATCCATATCTTTTCTTTAGATTCTGAAAATGATTGTGCAATCATTGATTCATTTTCATATTTATCCAGTTTCTTAATTAATCTGAAGTTTTTTTGTACTTCAGCTAGATATGCATTATCATATTTTATCTTATTATCTTGAGTCTTCTCCAATTGAATTTTGAGTTTTTCAATCTTCATATCCTTTAATGATAAGTCTCCCATAGCTTTAGATAATTGTTCTGCTAGATTCTGACTGGTAGAATTTGTTTCAGTTGTGAACATTGCTATTGTAGATGTTGTTGTTGTAGATGTTCCTACTCTAGTGTTGATTTGGAGTTCTCTTTCCTTAATCAACTTTTCCATCTCTGCCTCCACTATTTTGAATTTGTATATTTTTCTCTACAATCATCCGGAGCATGTTTTCTTTTTACTTCTCCATCTAAATTACATCTTGTGCTTGAGGATGTTCAGTAGTTGGTAATTTCAGCTCTATCCTTAGTGCCTGTATATATGCATTTCTACTTTTAATTATTTCCTCAGTTGCCTTTACATATTTAGGATTCAATCCTAATTTTAAAACTAGATCCTCCAATCCCTTAATTTTTGTATCCTTTGATAGATAATACATCTTTTCGAGCTTCAATTCAGATTGAATATTATTCAAAAATGCTTGTCGCTTAGAATCTTCCATGTCCGAACTTGTCAAAGATGTGTATATCATTTCTCCTGCTTGCTTGTGAAGATCGATATGATCAATAGGATGTATCTATTTGGTGTAAAGTGAGAACATAGAGGTTTTGTAATCCTCGATACTCTTGGGCACATGGACTTTTGGTTCCAAAAATTCTAATTGGAACCGCCCTATTTCACTGTCTAAGGCAAAAAGTAACCTAGTCTGAGTTATGGAATAATGTTTCTAGAATTCTGCATATGTATAGGGTTTTAGTGCTTCATTTTTCTTCTTCATCTCTAAGAACCTTTTAAAAATAATATGTTGCCTTCGAGAATAAGGAGGAGAAGGATAATATATTGTTGTTTCTTAAATCTCTTGCAATGAAAATGTAGATTCTCCTGAAATTATAATTTAATAGGTTCCTCAGAAGTTTGATCTTCTGAGGATTATTCTTCAACATTTATAGTTTTCCTCCTCTTGAACACCTTGAACATTGCCTTTTGTAACTCTAATCCTGCTGGAGATAGACTATCTCTCACTCTTTTCAATTCTTTTTCTGTCATCCTTGGAGTATCTAGTGTTGTTTGACCAGAAACTAGCTCCTCAACTTCCTGTAGTGTTTTCTCTTCCCGTTCCTCTTTGTTAGCATATTTTTCAATCTCATGCTTTTAAATGTGCACATATGGTGCAGAATTATGACCAAATATCATTGATGATATTAGTCCCAATGGATCATATGACCAACTGAAACTTAATCTAAACTTCATTTTCCTCAATAACTCATTGACTTCTTTTTTGGTAGCTCTAGTGTTGACTATGAATGGGCCAACCTGTGCTTTTAGTTTGAATTGAGATTTTTATTTTCTGGAAACAAATTTAACGTCATCCTTGTTCATCATCTGCCTCAATATTCAAGTGAAAAAATACTCATGAGGAGGAACATCGGTAATTTGTAAGAAGAAGCTCGTAGCCATAAATCCTGATTTCTGTGAAATTCTGGTACAAATATCGGTCTCTAACTTTAGACTGCTCACTCAAATGAAAAATATTTTTGATCTATGTTGAAACTCTAGTAACTACATCACTACATAACACACATATTTTCATATACAAAAATTGATTGACAAAATCATTGAAATAAAATTCTTCAAACGTTTTCCTCACTAATGAGGTCCAATGAATCATTGATTGTGGTTTGCCTTCAATACCAAATTTTTGCAAAGGAAACTTGAACATTCATGACTGATGATATAATAATAAGTAAATCAAAATTGATTGGTGCTTGAATGAACCTTCAACGCTGAAATTTAAAATTTGATCATGGATTACATCAGATAGAAACTGATTGTAATTGAACAAGATTGATGGTTTTTTACCTGAAGAAAATATTGACAAAAACCCCAAAATAACCTCATCTACCCATTGATCATTGGGATATCCTAATAGACAAGAAACTAGGGAAATGACCTGCCTAGACATCTCAGGGAACATTGCAGAGGGATAAGGTGGGTTTGTTCTGGGTAATTATGAGTTTTCTGGTAAAAATGACTCAAAAATATGTGCTCTCTGTGAAAAAAAAAGTCTCTGATAGATATCCATTAAAACATCAGTGGAAAAATAGTGAAGGGTGTTATTTTTTGTAGCATCAAATGTGTTCTAGCCACAAAATTTTGCGGAGACGCTAGAATACATGGATCTCCAAAACCCAAAAACCATTATCGGAAATTCTGCCTAGAAATAACTTAATTAGATCATTAACCAGTTTTTTTATATTTCACAAGTCTAAACTTAGGGAATATGGTTAATTAATTAGAATTAATTAAGTCAATGTGTGAATGTTCTAGAAACTCACATGGATCAACTTGAAGTTAATCCTAGCCATCGAATAAGATTTAATCTTGGTTGTTGGAGTCCCAATAGAGGATTGTAAGAAGAAGGTGATGTGAACTTGGAGAAAACACTTGAGCAATAGGTCCTTGTGCAGATCAAGCTAGAAGAATTAGAGTTCGATCTAGAAAGGGATGCAGTGCGAGTGAGGGTCAGGGATAGTGATCTAGAGGAATATTTCCAAATCCGGAGAGGCAGTAGTAAGAGGCTAGGTTATTCCCAGTGCAGGAATGCGAGTGCAAGAAAGCACAAGTGCAGGAATGCGCAAGTGCAGGAACGCGCAAGTGCAGGAATGCGTGAATGCAAGAACACGAGTCTAGGCAACACGAGTGCATGAAGCAAGAGTGTCAGGGTTTCTCAGGGAATATATCTACCAGATTTTCTTGTTGTTTGGATTTCCAGTTGGGCACCCATAGATGTACTCAGATTTCACTACTGCATAATAAAATAAAACCCTCACTGCTACACCAGTTTTCCCAAGTTGGGTTTTTCCAAGGACATTTGTCCAAAAATAACTGTGTTATTTTATGTGTATTTGTTATCATTTCTTCCGACGTTTATTCTTCCACAATTTTTATTTGTGTAGGTTGCAGCATGAGTTATTCATTATTTATTGTAGGAAACAATAAATAAATTGTTAGATTAAATTAACAATTAGGAGAATAATTTCCAGTTGTTGCAATAGGATTCAAGTTTCCAAATTTTCACAAAGGGAGTCTTGAGAATTTAATTAGAGGGCTTGTCAGATTGACTCAGGGGTTATATAAAATAGGGTTTCATTATTTTGAGCAATAATAACTCTTTGACTAGAAAGATATCAAGTTCCACACCAAGTGAATTTTTTTTGAAAATGATATGTCTGAGGGAAACAAAACTGGGGTAATAAGGATTCCCAGAAATAAAATTCATCATTGGCATCTTGATACTTTTGAAAATCCCAATTGTGAAGTTTGTACGAGTCGAATTCAAAATTGGTCTCGACGATTTGGAAATGGGTATTAATCAAGGGAAATTCATCTAAATTAACTATAGGGGGTAACATAAGATTGTCTATAGATATATTAGATTTTTTTTGTGGGAAGCCATTGGGGAGTACATCAATTTAAATAAATCCCCCTTGAATCCATGAAGTATGATCCATTCCTGAAGATTAGATCACAGTCTTCTTTGGACTCAAAGTAAAAGGTGAAATAACCTCTGCTAAAGAATCAAACTAAGATTTGGCCTTGAAGTTTTGGAGCCTAGTTGCGCTCTATCTATTTTTATAGTATTTTCGCGAGGGCCAGAGTCCCATGAGCTATTAAAACAATCCTGGCTTAGAAAGAGAGGGTTCTGCTTTGCGAAGGATCGTGGGAGGTAGATCTATCTCAGGAATTGAATCTAGTCTTTTGACGAAATTAGAGACTAAAGGGTGCTCTCGTGGAGCTCTGAGTGAGGTGATGAGGTTCAACAAACTATGAGTGGTTAGATTAGGTGGAGGTAGAGGAGGATGGGAATACCACCCCCCCACTCTTGAGTGACCTTCGGAGGGGCCATCATACCTATTTGAGTCAGAGTGTGAGTCATAGATCAACGCTATAGTCACTGCAAACTTCATAATGCTTCCTTTACCATAAAAGAAATAATTAATAATAACAAAATTCAAATCCTTATTACAATGTTAAAAACATGAGAGTTTATTTCACTATAAAAGAAGTGATTGATTTTTTTACTTTATAAATACTCTTCTATACATACATAAATATAAAATTGATATTAAAACAAATTAGTTAAATATTTATTTTTTAAATGCTTATGGGTTGTGTGTATGTGTATCCACACATATATGACATTAGAATATTTCCTACATCTCCCATTTATTATTTTTATAAGGAAATCATTAAAAAAAATTCTACTTTCAATTACTTCTTTCCTTTCCTTTGGGCATTGAATTATATTTTTATGGTCAAAACACACCCTCCTCTCTATATATAAAATTGTTATTGAAATAAGTTACTTAACATGAATATTCAAATTATTCTTTTCATATTAATCTAAAATATTTAAAAGAAATATAAAAATTATATATCCTCCTCATACTTAAAACCAAAAATAGTATATATATATATATAAACTAATCAATTATTAAGAGAGGGTAATTGTGTCTTTTAGATGACCAATTTCAAATTACTTTATTAACCTTTTAACCTTTTCTTTTATAAAAGCCCTATTGAATTAACATTTTTTTTTAATATAGAATGTTACTGTTTTCTTATCAAAGGCTATATCGACTTCTTTTTACTGGTTTACAATATCACTAGCTTGAGTTGTTAGCTAGCTAGCTTGAATTGTTAAGGTTACTTGGACATTATAATTACATATTCTATTGAATATTATAATGGTTACTTCATTAGAGTTTTAATGGAACCGATAACCCTACAAAATGTATCCTTTTACTAATAAATACATATACTTTATCATTTTGTATAATCTATGTATTCCTTAAAGATTGGTTTCTTTCTCACTGATTGGAAAAATGATAATCCTCTTCGGAAAAAGGGTTTCATGTTAGAATGCAATTTCTTGTTTTGATATTAAACATTAATCCTAAATTAAACATTACTCTTTGACTATATAAAATTAGTGGGATTTCCTAACCCTTATTTATTTGAAGTCCATAATCCCACATGTCGGTTGTTTAATTATGTATTCATACTTTCTCTCTTTTCGTTATGGGAATGTACATATAATGCAGGTGGACATTTGTGATTTATTATACATGCTCCTTGTTATATTTTAACATTGGTAATGGTATGAACATATAAAATATTTCATTGATATGTTTACACCACATTGGATCCGAATTGAGCTTTGGTAATTATACCCAATATCAAGAATGGTTCCTTTGTATCCCTTTTAGATGGTTGAATTCTTTATGTTAGAATGCATGTGGTATTGTTAATTTGGTGGGTTATTTATGCTATAATACACGGATGTAGGGTTTAGTTTTTTTCTCAAGAGTTCTGTAGTATTTTATGTGACGTGTGACCCTTCCCAAAAAGTTCCATGTAGTTGTACGTTGACCTACTAGATCTAAAGTTAGTGTTGCTTTCTCTTTATCGATGGTGAGTAACTTGTTGATGGTGTTGGAACCCACCAACATGCAAGGGGTCTCCATGATGTGAAGTTTCAATTAGACATCACACCATTTGGTATAGGAACTTTTCTGGACATATGGTTTGATTGCCATTTTCTTAAAGGTTTTCCTTGGCTACAATAGTTAGCACAAGAGAGCAATGTACATGTAATTTTGAATGTGAAAGTGAGTATGCCTTGTAAAATGTTCAATTGCAAAATGAATCAAGGTTCTTTCACTGGAGGGAAACGAAAGTGAGCCTTTAAGAGAAAAGTAATAATACTATTCTAGTAAAGGAACACACACATACATATGAAAAATCGTTAACCAACTATAGAGACAGTTCACATAGAAGTAATGATCATTAAAACAAGTACAACACACATTAAACAAAGTGAGCACCAAAGCCAATGAAATAGGTCATTTTCTTTAGTACAAATGATAGAAACATATACTACAACATTCAAAGAATAGCCTTACAAAATTTACAATATACACATGAAAGTGTACTAGCTCAATGAGCTTCAAGTATTTAGTGAAAGCTCTAAGATACATCGATACAATGAACACCACGAGCTCCAATAGGGGAGCGTTAAGCCACCACTTTTTCTCCAAAAGAACTATCTTCCTCTCTAATTCCTAGTTGGAGAAGCCAAGGTGAAAATTCCTTTGCTTGAGCTATGAGGATGTATATATAACAAATGAGGTGATTCTCTACCTCTTGAGACTCTTGGGCTCCCCTCATGAATCTTGAACTTCCATATGACTTTTCAAATTTTCATGAGACCCTTTGACTTCTACATGATCTTTCATATTCTATGGGTAACCTTTGGATTCCACGTACTTTACATTTCTCATTTGATTGAAAACCACATAATTTCATCCAAAAATTATGTGGTACATGATGACTCATATGACTCTTGAGATGACATTTTGACAAGACATGACTTGACATTGATGGCATGGACTTGATGATGATGTGTCAATGTCTAGCTTCTCCTCTTATTTATGTCTTTGTGGCTTCATTAAATATGTTGCATGTTCTTCCTCTGCCTCCTTCAATAGGCTTGAGAATAGGGAGTCTTCACTATGATCTTGATTCTTCATTTTTTGTCACAATCTAGTGTCCCTTCATCTTCTTGTTCAATGATCATCTTGTCTTCACAGCTTCATAAGCGTCTTCTAGCATAGTGTCATTCTCCTCCTGTCTGAGAATCATCCTATCATGTCAAGATATGGTACTGCAAATGGAATTCACTCATGAAAATATGACATTAGTTTGGAAATCGCCTAGTCTAACTTTCTTCATGAAAATCACTGATTGACCTGGAACTAAGTACTGAAAGGGAGAAAGGCTTAGGGATTGCGTAGTGTGTAGTTCCAGAGGATAGGAGTGAGGGAATGATGGTTGTGACTATACAATGTGAAGTACTGGCAGAATGGGAAGAAAAAATTCATAATTGAGGGTCATAGTGAGGCATGCTTGCCTATTGTAACTACACAATGTGTAGTAATAGAGGGAGATTGAGCAACTAGATTACGTAGGTTAGAAATTTAGAAATATAGAGAGACACACTGGTCACTGAAACTACTTAGTTTGTAGAAAGAGGTTAGATGGGGGCCATGGTTTCTTAGTTCTGCAGAGCAAGAGGCTATCCTTAAGCACTGCGACTGTGTAATTCACAGTCCTTGGAGGCATCAACTATGCATTACATAGTTCCATGAGGTAGGGATGAAATGCCAAGGCTTGCAACTGCGCAATGCACAATTCATAGGGGTAGAGTGAGTCAAGGTTTGTTGGGCATGAAATGTTCCAAAATTTGGCTAAGTGTGGGATCAATGAGACAAATATGAAACCAAGATAGAATTTGAACATGATCACACATTCAGAACATTCAATGACACAACATTGAACACTCAACACTTAGAATCAACATAACCCCTTTGATGTGATGACAAAACAACACTTTCCCCCAAGTGCGACACTTAAGATACACTTTGCGATGCCAGTGATGACACTAACAAAACAGTGCATAAAACTTTGGGAATGAGTCTAGTACATGTCTATATGGTAAATAGGACCCATTGGTACCAAAGTTGCCTCTCACAATGAACCATAACTCTGATTTTATAGTATGTGACACTTCCCATGCCAAAAGACGACACTTAGGTTATCTTCAAAAAGGGACCAGGAAAACTAGAGAATTTACATGGGATGACTCTTGCTACTGGAGATGACAACTCACAAGGTCAAAGTGGGCTCTAAAATTTGGATACGGGCCAAAATTTTGGAGGGTGTTGTAGTAGTGACAACATTTGGCGACACATTGGTAGAACTCCAACTTCTCTTCCTTTGTCTAACTTTATGCACAAGGTCTAGTTTCTTAGGAAGTATTGATTAATCATGTGGATTACCCTAGTTTTCCTACTTAAACCAATTGTATATGTAATCCCCTCCATCCCTTTCTCGATTAAACACATTCACAAGGCTAGCTATATCACAATTCTTTCAATTCAGGAGAAGGGTAATATATAATGGAGAGTTTAAGATAACAAAGTATAAGTTTTGATCTTTGGTGATACTCTGCTGCCAATGAGCCTATTCAGTGCCTCATCAGAGTCACTACAGGAACACAAGAATTTATTCATTGCCAACAATCTTGGTCAATACTTCGACGAAGTTTCTCTTCTTTCACCCTTTATTTAATTTATTTATAGAACTATGCTTAGGAACTTATTATTTCATTGGGGCAGAAGAGGGATCCCGAATTATTGAGAGAAAAAGAGGTTGTTCCTTTAGAAAAGGATATATATACATCTGATGTAGGTTTTCTTGCTATATATTTTCCCCTTTCCCTTCTATATGTTATTGGATCAGCATGCAAAACACTGAAACATTACAGAACCAAGCTTAAAATGAAGTTGCTAGAATAGATACAGGCGTCATGGTTTTTCACAAAGATTTCCCCATGGAAGGGTCATATTTTCCATTAAAACATCATTGACCAAAATATATAAACCAATATAAAGAAGAAATATTGAAGTTTAGCCAAATGTTGTGGTGTCACAAGGCCCTTTCCGATTTTGCCACATGCATTGGAACTAGAAAAAACACTTTCACACAAGGTTTTATTCACAAGGACAACAAAAAAGACAATAGAAAATACTAGACATAACATAAAAAAATAGACAAACTAAAGACAAGAAAATAAATATGTACATTGGGTAGAGACGCAACCCTATACTACTATTGAGAATATAGTTTAATATCTTGGCCATTGACAAGAAGGGAATCCATCTTCACATCCAAATATTGGAGATAATAAGTGTGGTGGCCAAGCTTGCCATGAACAACATATGTTCTGATCCATAGGAGCTGAAATTTAGTGTGTTTCCCTTTCTCTTCATGGGCTTTATCCCACTTCAATACTAGGTCTCCCACACTTAATTCTTTATTCCTTGTATACTTCTTAATAAACCATTGCTTGATGCGATTATGATGGGTAATTTTTTTTTTTTTTTTCTTTCCTCCTTTCTTCCTGTAGCTTCAAAACAATGTTTATCCTACCCTGAACCACAAGATAAGGCTTACCCCGAGACTCTTGAGAAAGTTGAAGGGATGGGAGATATATGTTCGGAAGTAGTATGGATTCTTTCCTATACAGCAGGAAGTAAGGGGAAATTTTAAGAGATGGATTAGGTGTAACATGGTTAGCCCACAAAGCATTCACCAAAGCACTATGCCAGTTCCTTCGTTCAGACTATATGATTTTCCTAATAATATGAATCATATTTTTATTGGTTGGATCAACAAGACTGTTACCCTATGGATAATAGTTAGATAATTTTTTTTAAATAATTCCATTCTCTAATGAAAAATAAAAAAATTTAAGTGATGAGAAATAAGTTGCATTATCAAAAACAAGTGTTGTAGGAATGCCAAACCTGGTGATGATGTTCTGTCTAAGAAAATTGATGACTTCCTATTCATTCTCTTTTTTGAGAGGAACTTCTTCTCTCCATCGTATGAAATAGTATGTAGTAGTTAGAATATATCGAGACTGCTTCAAAGACTGTGGAAATATTTCACCAATGACATGTAATTCCCATTATTGAAAAGGCTCTTCTACAGTAATGGCCTGCAATGGGGCGACCAAATTCCTATCATGACCAAAACATTTATGACAAACTGAACACTTGTGGGAATAAGCATGAGAATATTTGAAAAGTGTGGGCCAATAGTAACCATCCTCCATGACTTTGTGCACAATAGTATCACTTGGATAATACCCACCATCTGGTCCATCCTAAAGATCCTGTAACAACCTTTTTAAATCCAGTGCCTCTAGACATCTGAGCAGGATCCCATTATGGTGCTTCCGAAAAATAATTCCATGTACCAACTGATATGATAGAGCTTTAATTCGAATAACCCTCTTTTGTCATGTTGATAAGTGTGAGGGAAAGGTTCTATGCTCAAGATATTGTCGCACATCTACATACCAAGAGGTGGAAGCATCAATGGGGCTAGCTTGCTCAATTTTATACATTTCATTTTTCTGCTCCCACCTGGAAGACTCCTCTTTTGGTGAGTTAATCGATTCTGCTACGTGATAACATAGACCATGGCCTTTTATAGTGTAAATTGGCTTAAATTCAAGATCGTATCCTTACAGGATTGTCATCCAGTTCACCCTTCTTTCACCCAACTCTTGTTGAACAAACACTGATCTAACCAATGGGTGAGGTATAAAAATAATGACGTGATATTTCAAAAGGTAAGGCCTAAAATGTTTTAACACCTTGTACACTACATAAGCTTGTTTATCAATGATGGGATAATTTAACTCAGGTCCTTGTATGCCAACACCCATGAATGAAATAGGTTTCTCATGACCTTGATCATCCTTTTGTGTGAGAATGGCTACAAGAGAAGTGTTAAAGTGAAAGTATACAATAAGAAATATTTGCTAAATTTTGGACAATATAGTGTCAGAGCTTCAACGATTGCTTTCTTGATACAGGCAGAGGCATATTTTTCCCTTTTATCCCACTTATAAGTTTCATCCTTCTTGATTATATCTTGTAATGGTTTTACCATTTATGCATAATCCAAGATGAAAATACGAAGGGAATTGATTTTCCCTAAGAAGGATTTCATTTCTTGATCATCAGAAAGGGAATCTAGGTGATAGATTTCACCCATTCTAGGCCTAATTTAATCTCACTCTTTGTAGTAATATGTCCTAAAATATTTACCTTGGACACTCCAAAGATGCTCTTCTTAGGATTTAAAGATATCTCCTATTTGTGACATCGCTCAAAAATTTTCCTCAGATGACGTAAGTGACCAGATATTTTATTTGAGAATATTGTCATATCATCTAAGTAGACCACAACACCTTCTCCAATCAGACCATAGAATGTGATGTCCATAGCCTATTGGAATGTATATCCTTCATTAATAAGTCCAAAAGTCATTCTCATAAATACAAAAGTACCCCACTTAGTCCCGAAAGTGGTTTTGTATCTGTCGGGTTCTACTACTAGAAGTTGGTTCTAGAAAAACCATCTACTAATGAGAACATCTCTGACCCCAATACTATTTGAAGAATTTGTTCCATCGATGGAATGGGATAGTTATCCTTGTCTAAAGATAGGTTCAAATTACAAAAATCCACACAAAGGTGTATCTCTTTGGACTTCTTTCTCATAGGAACCAAATTAGAGATCCATGTCGAATGACAAACTTTGAATATGATTCGAGCATCCAACAAGCTTTTGAGTTCCTTTTGAATAAGAGGTTCAAGCATAGGGTGAAATTTTCTTAGTTTCTACTGGAAATGATTTTCCCCTTCTTTAATGTGAATGAAATGCTATATTGTTAATGTGTTATAAGTTTTTAGGTCATCGTACGTCCACACGAACACATCTCGATATTGTTTAAAGAGGCAGATGAAAGCTTTTCACTCTTGAGGTGTGCAACACGTACCGAGATTACATACTTCAAATCACCTTTTGTGCCAATATTCACTTACTTGTGTGAGAGAGTATATCTATGATTCTTTGCATTAACTAGTCCCTTGAAGCAATTTTGTAGGTCATACAAATTTTCCAAAGATACCACACCTTTGGGCATGGGGTTTCCTTTGTTTTCTTGAGTTGATCCCTGCAATGATTTTTCATGCTTATCTTCATCGATGATTGTTGTTGACGGTGGTGGACCCACCAACATTTAGGGGATCTCCCCGATATGAAGTCCCAATTAGACCTCACACTGTTTGGTGTAAGAGTCCCATCCAGAATACAACCCAGTTGACGATGCAATGGTTTTTAATGATGTTCATTGCCTACAATAATTCATAAAGTGGTGTACGGTGACTTTGGTGGAAACAAGTGTCTCTATGGAAAGTCAAGTGAAATGCATGAAGGTTCTAACACACGAAGGGAAATGAGTGAGTTCCTTAGAATCATGTAATAGTACGCATCTTGAAAGGAACACATGAGCATAAAGACATCACAAGATAGCCTACAAAATAGTTCACAAGTTAATTGTGATGGAAATATACAACAACACACATTCAAAAAGATTCATACCAATGCAAAAACAATAGTTAATAAGCATAAGCGCAAGTGAAATAACATACATTGTAAACATACCAAGAATAGTCATATTATATTCACAACATATGCATGAAAATGTGTCGGCTCTGATATTTTATTAAGTGAAAGTTCCAATCATACATATACCATTGACATACCACTAGCCCCCAATGGTGGAACATGAAGTCAACACATGCTCCTCAAAAGAAATATAATCCCTCTATGCTACAAAGAAGCCAAGGCTCTCACAAACTCCCAATATTTTGATTCTAAGCCTAAGCCTAGGCAAAATCTTGGCTCCCCAAAATCCCTTCACATGAGTTATGAGGGTATATTTATAACAAAATGGGTGACCATTCACTTCCCCTCGTGACTCTTGGACTTCCCTCATGACTCTTCAACTTATTTACAAGATGAATTTTTACATTCATTACATCATGAATCTTCACATTCCAATATTGACACTTGGAATTCCACTTACAAATAATTATAAAAGAATATTATAATACACTTGTACCCATATATGACAAAAATGGGTAGAGCCAACTAGACAACATAATGAGACAAAACAATTAAGCTTGAGTTTGGGGAAACTCTAGTTCAACAAATTCCACTTGATGTTTCTCGGTTATGTAGTGGTGCCAAAATTTGCACAGGGTGATGACATCCCCAAAATGTGTGATGCTGTCAAACTGGAAGTGGACACTAGCTTCCATGTATTTGGGTACACTGATTTGGAACCAATTTGTGTTTCCTTCGTGAGTAGGAGCAACATCGTGTTGATTTGGATAGGGCCTGTTAGGCCCCTACACCCGAATGGGAAGACACGTCAAGGTAAAAATGGATCATGATAGTCTTAAATACTATTTAGAACAAATATTATCATTAGAAGAACATAAAAAATGGGTCACAAATATGTTGGGTTATGACTTTGACATCATCTACAGAAACGGGAAGAATTTTTTTGTTGCAAATACACTCTCAAGAAAGGATGAGGATGTGGAAGCATTTTTTTGTGCTATTTCTATTATCCAACCAGATTGGATAAACGAAGCAAGGGATGAATGGAAGAAGGACGAAGAAGTATGGTGACTCATTCAAAAGTTGCAGAAGATCCCAATTCAAACAATATTGCTAGAACTTGGAAAGGAAGGAAAAATCATATTGGAACTTGGAGCAGTCACAGAAACAAGAACCTAATAGCTACGAAATCGATCAATTTCAGAGTACCTCAACAAGTGGAAGAACTTACCCACTGAATATTCCACATGGGAGGACAAGAATTTTATACAGAAGCATCAAGAACTACTCAAGCATTGAGGACAAAACTTTTTGAAGGAGAGGGGCATGTTAGGCCCCTATACTACTAGTGTAACCCCTTATTGTTATTAGTACAACCCCCTTATTATATTGTTGTGCCCATGTAGGCCCCATATTGTTATTACTGTGCCCCATAGAAGCCCACTATTGTTATTATTGTGCCCTTACATTATTATTGTTTTGTCGGCTCTGATTATATTATGACCCCTTAGAATCCTATATATAGAAAGGAGGTCTTGTCATTTGTATCATCAAAGAATCATTCATTTGTGTAATGTAAAGGAGGTTGCCCCCTCGAAGAGGCTAAATTCTAAGGTGTTGATCTATCTTTTCTATCTTTTGTGAGCTGGTTTCATAACAGGGCCACCAATGTACTTCTACATATTTTGTCTGTTTACTTCAAGATATTCATTGATGGCGATATGTCTCAAATGTTCAAAGTATTCTTCAATCTTCTGCCTAACTTAATTTCTACTCTTGGTCTATGTGAGTGAGTCGACTGATGGGATCCCCTGTGATTTCACCAACAATTGCAGGTTGTTGTAAAATTGTGCATATGAGGCTTGAGTGTTTGCAATGAACAAAGTGAGTTATTTGTTATTCTGGATGTGTATCTGAACCTTTTCCTTCTCCAACTCTACCTCTTGCCTTGTCTTATTCCCAAGTTCAAGAGGTTCCCCTTTATATTGCATTTACCATTCATGCATGGCAGTAATAGTTAATTGCACAACCTTGAGAGTTTTGACATGATCTTTACATTTTTGTTGCAACCCATGCAAGTGGACAGCTTCCTTATACACGGAAATAAGCTCATAAATATTTTACATGGTCTCTCCCAGTGTTAATACTTCACTGAGTATCCCTGCCTTCAGTTCTTCCAAATAGACCTATGCAGGAGCCGCATTCTATAACTCTGCTCAGAGTTGTTCAACCTCTTTCTTAGCAGCCTGTAAAATTATTTGCCAATTTTTTGTTCTTGGCCATCAAATAGTTTTTGTTTAACTTTGTAGCACCTGTGAAGGCCAAGTTGGCTACGAAAATGGAACTTGGATTTCTTCTGGTGTCTATCATGATCACCCTTTCTCTGATGAATGCAAGATATTCAAGGTCATCCGGAAAGTGTTTCTTCATCACTTGTACAATATTTTCTTAAGCTCATCATAGATCAGATTGTAAGTGTCCATAACTAGAACATCGTCAAGAGGAATAAATTCCTCTTCCTCACTTGGATCTTGCTCTGCTAGAGGATGGGGAGATTGAACGGTGACCTGCTATGTGCTTGGAATCAAGTCGACATCTTGATTTTTCATCTTTGGTTCCTCCTGCATGTATTAGATTTCAGTCAACTCCTCCATCTCTTGAGAGAACTCCTTATCCTGCATCTATTTTCTCTCCTCCTCTATCTATCGGTTTTTCTCTTCATCTTGTCTTCGTGTGGTTTGTTCATCTTCTACTCTTCACCTTTCTTCTTCTTCCTACTTCTGACTTTTTTCCTCCAATCTATTCTACTCTCGTCCTTCCCTTTTCTTCTATTCTACTTCTTGCATCCTTTGTTTCCTCTTCTTCTCTAAGGCTACGGATGCTTTAAGTATGATTGTATCTGCTTTCATCTTGTGACTTCTCTCTCCCCTAGACTATCTACAACTTTCCTCTTTCCCTTTTTGCACACTGGGTTGTGCTCTTCCACTGGTATTTCCTCTAGAGCGATTTCTTTCTATGGAGTAGCTTGCGTTGTTCAAGTGAAGCTAGCTGGTTCACGAGACTTTGAGGCATTTTAATAATTCTTCCATGGTTCCTCCTGCGGCCAGTGAAAGGTCTCGCTTAGCTACTAGAAATGGATCCTCACATCATGGTATCTGCAAATAATCTACAGATCGTATGGATTGAAGTCCAGATTATTGAATGCAAAATTTTCTATCTTCTTTCCTTCAGTATCCGTGAATTTTATATTCTTGATCTTGTACATTCTGATTTTCATAGGAAGAGTTGGCCAAGGGGATTTATTCTTCATGTGAAAAGATGCTAACAACCCTATGGAGAGAAGATACGAAAATTATTTCATGGCTAACTTATCGGTGGCATACCTCGGTAAAACATGTGGAGACTTCTATCTGCTAAACACCCTGAGGAACGTTCTATCCGATGAGGCAAACCAATCCGTTATCTCCAACACTGCTTCCATTGCCCCACGTGACATGCAAGGTGGCTCTTCCTCAAATATCAACTTGTACAATAGAAAGAGGAAGTGATTAGTCAACGTTTCCATTACTCCTCTATGGCTACACTCTAAAATCAACTTGCATTGAATGTGCATGGCAGGGTCTCATGGTGTCCAAGTTTAATTCATGCCAGGGTATGCATTGTGTGCACAGATTGCATCTAGTAGATATGCAGACATGTAAAATATAACTTACCCACCCTTGGGAGGATTCAGGGCATTGGCTACATGGATCTTTAACTGTCGAGCCAAAAAAGTTGACCAGTTGAATGGTTTACCTTCATTCACAAACTGGTTTAGTGAAAATTCCCACCCTTCAGGAAAGGTCTTGGTGTTCTGCTGACCATATATCCTTTAACATAGAATGACCAAGAGATTATAGGCCCTCCTGGGAGACTTTGTATTGTAGGTGTTCGTGGGTGTCTGATGAAAATTTGTTGACTCTTTCACCCAACATTAAACAATATCCTTGGTGCTCAATTAGCTGGTGGCAGCATAAAATTAGGAATCCAAGAGAAATCTCATCTCTGACAAATGATACATGAGTTGATAGTGTGGTGCCAGAAAAGAAGAAAGCCTTTATCCACTCGCATTTTTTAGAGTCATAATCTTTGGATATGTATTAGAAACTATCTAGTTGAAAACATATGCACATGGGAAAGTCAGATATTTGCATGCAACCTTATGTAACCCTGACTTCTCGACATTGACATACACTTGTTGATCTTCAAGGTCCGCTTTGAAGCTTCTTACTAAGAATGCATTCACTTTATTCCATGTGATATCTGATTCCTTTTTTATGAACGTTTGAGTATCTATGTAAACTAGCAAGTTCATTGGCATACTCTCAACTTCCTCCCCAATGTTTCTTTCTATGATATCCTTTGAAGAAGATCTATTTGGTGCCATAATGTCAGTGACTGATGAAGAGAAGTGCTTAACAAATGTACTACCTGTAGGAGGAAAATGCACTCATGTAAAAGACAAATTAGCTTCAAAAAATCAATATACAAAGCAATATCACAACAACAACCAATGGTATGACTAAGAAAATTTCACAAATTTTAAGGTGAAGGAGGGAAACTGGCTGCTTGAATTATGCATTGTGTAGTCTCAACAACTAGTGGTGCAGCCTGAGGCTAAAGACTACATAATGCATAGTTTAGCCAGGGCATACTGAGGTGGAGACTACACATTGTGCAATCTCAATGGCCAAGAGATGGGCTTGAGCCCTCAAACTACACAGTGTAGTTGGGCCAACCAAGTGCTGACAGCTTGAGCCTTGGACTTGCACAATGCCTAGCTAGACAAGGGAAAAATTAACCAAGGGATGACCAGTTTTCCCCAGTAAGAGTGTTGGAAACAAGAATATTTGAGTGATACTGCAATTTGAAGTGTATATCTAGCTAATTATGGATAGATCGGTGCAAAACAAGTGCCAAAAATCAACTTACAAAAGGAAGAATAAACATGCATGGAGAGTTGCCAAAACAACGACCACTAATGGGAAAAAATAAGAAAATTGATGCAACACTTATAAAAGGTGAATGGCGAACTGAAACAACACTTGTAAAAGATAATACACATTAAAAATCCAAAAACCATGAAAAGAAACAAGAAGAACAACACTCACAGAATAAAAATGACAAAAGGCAACAGAAAAAGCGACAAAAGATGAAAAAAGTAAAACTCACCCAGAAAAGCATCGTAAACTCCACTGAAGGCTCCTTGATCTCCTTGGGAATGCTAGAGCTCCATAATAAAATGTACAAATTATCTCTAGGGGTGTCCATTATATAGATCTAGATGGATTAGTGTTTATGATGTGCATACCTAAAATCAAGGAAAAAGTGACACTTGGCGGAAAGTTCCAAAAATAGTAAGTGTGCCACCTTAGAGAAACTAATTAATGAATCCCTAATTTTTAGGGATGTTTTTTGCTTTTTCTTTTTCTTTTTTCGGGAAAATTTCCATGCACACTACCAAGAAGGATTATGTAATTCCCGAGGACTGGGCAACTTCTTGACTTAGTACATTGCACAGTTTTTGAGTAGAAGAGAGGCTTGGACAGTTTCCATCATCAAAGATGGACTTCCTCCATAATTACATAATTTTCATGCTCAAGGTTGGCTTGCCAAGAAGAATTGCACGATTTTTGGAGGAAAGGCTTGCCTTTGTTCCAATATTTCACATTTTCTAGAGGCAATCCCAAGAATATTGCAAGGTCAAGTAAGAAGTTAGCTTGTGTAGGAAATATATCAAACTGGGATCAATACATCACAAGAAAATCAAGAAAATTTAAGTCTTTGATCACAACATGAATACTTAACGATAGTGAAAGATAAGATCCTATGGGTAGAAGGAAGGCTCCAAAATAAAAGCATGGGAAAAATTTTGGAGGGTGGTTGTAGTAGCTTCAACACTTGGCAACACGCTGGTAGAACTCCAGCTCCCTATATGGATCTTAGCTCATACAAAATAGGTATAACTCTTCAGGAAGTATTGTTCATTTCATTGATCACTGTAGCTTCTTCACTTATCTTAAGTTAAAGATGTAGTCCCTACCATTCTCTTCATCGGCTTCACACTTAACCAAGCCAAGTCAAACTCACTTGTTTCGATTAGGGATGAGGAGTATATAGATAGACAAGTAAACAGATTTTAAGAGTCTTAGTTTACATCTATGGTGTTGCTCTGCTACCATCAGGTCTGGATAGTACCTTGATGGAGTCACTTCAGGAACAAAAACATTGCCCCGCTGCCAGCGAGCTTGGATAGTACCCTAGGACAGTACCCTAGCGGAATTTCTTGCTTCACCTCTCCGCACAGGAAGCCTTTCTCTTCTTTCGCATTTTATTATTTTTTTTCTTTTGTATTTTGTTCAAAGAATTGTGCATAGGAACTTATTAATTTCATAGGGAAGAAGAGGGATCCCAACTTATTTAGAGTAGAAGAGGTTGTCCCTTCAGAGAAGGATATTTATATACCTATGACATACTTGTTGAAGTTTCCTCCCCTCCTTACTCTACTCGACTTAGTTGAAAAGGAACCAAAAATTATAAAAGATTGATTTGAGTAGTTCGTACTAGTTATAGATTTAAGCCTCATGATTCCACTACAGTTTTCTCTGAAAAGAATGTATTTTCCATCAAGGTATTATTGAATAAAGGACACAAGATTCATGCAACGATAGGGAATAAACAGATAACCAAGTGTTGACAGTAGCACAAATTCCTCTTGAACTTCACCATGCTTACTTCGAAGCTAAGCACGGTCTCATGCGGAACCTACTCTACAACTAAAAAGAAAATAAAGAGTGGGGTGGAAAGTAAATCAAACAGAACAAAAGAAAGAAGACGAAGAAAACAACAAACTACCCCTCCTCCTACACTAACCAAGAATAGGCCAAACTTACGTAAAATGAAACTTCCAGTGTAACCATTGATGCATCGACTGGTCTATATAGGTGAGTGAATGTGTATCAAGAAATATATCCAACAATAAAACAAACAAGAAAGAGAAAGTGATACATACTGTAACATTCGAAATTTGAAAATAAACGCAGAGAAATACAAAAGAAAAGCACATGCAAAACACTCAGTGGAAGCATTATGGTTTTCGAACACACTACGACAATATGACATGAAATAAAAATCTTTTGAACCTTCAAACTGGGCGAACATAAAGAAAGAAGAAAACTTGTGTTTCACAACAGAGCTCGCCAAGTATGAATCCTCCAAACATTGAGCGATAGGATCGTGTAAAACGAATGGCGGATGCGAAGATTGTGGAATTGATTGATTTTAAATTTGTGCAAAGGAGTGGTGAGAAACATTTAAAGATACAACATTATTCTGATCAAGACTAGAACTGGCCTCAAGATTGCGAGAACCTGACATAACCATCAACTTAGGCTAAAGTTCCTCGAAATATTGTGGAAGTTTCAGAACATCAGAAGGTAGTGTTAGCTCTACTACAAATTTGAACAGTTGAAGGTCAAATTCAGGACTGATGATTGGTTTGTGCCAAGAAAGGTGCTCGCAGCTATTCGTTTCCTTTTCTCCCTCGTTCTCCTTGCAACTCTTAGCCCTCTGTTTCTCTGTTTTCCTCCTAAAACCTCTTCATTCCTCACCTTATCCGTATTCCCCTACTTAATTCGTTTTTACCCCACCACCTCTATTTTATCTTTATAAACTCTGCATAACCCTTTTCTTTAGTTCCTGAGCATTTAACCTATGGACCCGCGCCCATATAACCTTCCGCTGTGACCATAGTCGTTGATTGCCACGCTTTAATCTAACGGTCTTCGTCTTTTCCCTGCACATTAAACATTGTGCATGTTTCCCTCCATCCGACCATCCGTCGAATGATCGGATGGTAGAGGCTTGCCCCGATCACGCGACTTGTGCACGTGTTAACCTGCGGGGGCAATGGTTTTTGTCTGCCACATGTTCTAATTCTATTGGATCACGAGGGGTTATATGGATACCACTGAGCCCCCGTAGGCGGTGAGGGGGATACTGCCTGCCGTGAAACCGCCTTCCCCCGCTCGTTAACTGTCGATCACCTCCGCCGCCCCATAGCCATCGAATCTGCACGACTGTGATCCGATGGCCCTCATTTTTCTGATCCCGTTGTATTCCAATATCCGTTGTAGACTGATCTCCGCCACTCGTTTGTTTAATCCAACAGCTACTATTGATCCCTGTTGTGCCTCTGTGTCTTTCATTCTCGGCTCCTATCTGTTTTCAATGAAATTTTTGTGTCTGTGGCAGTCTTGTACACTCGAAGAAGAAAAGAGCCCATGGTTCAATACTCTGTGTATTAAATTCTCAGCTACCACATTCAAAGAACAACATGGCCAAGGACGAGAACAATGATCCTCGAGCAGTTCAATGACTGCAACGGTTATTGAAATTCATTTAAATAATACTTTACCTGTTCAGGAAGGACAACAAAGTACCAGTAAATGTCAAATTCATTCATTAAAACACACAGTGTGAAGCAGAGACCATATCTACTTGTAAATGTGATTTGTGGTCATTTATGACCCCTCCACGTGTAGGTTAGCAGAGATTTTTTGTATTCAACCTCCATATATACTCACAGAGAAGATGTAATGAGGTTGATGAATGTTATTCTGTTGTAAGGTTCAACTTCTGAAGACTGTAACTACGGTGATACCTGTAGCGTCTGGTCTTCATTTTCAGCTAATACAAGCTTATTTTGCTGTTAATTTCTCACTTTCCACTTCTTCTTTGTTCCAGGTTGTGCCTGTTATGCATTTGTTGATGTGCTATAGATGTTTAGCATTAGAGGGGCTGTCATCCCACCTCTATGTTAGAATCTAGTTAGTATTGTTGAAGGTGTATGCAGGTTTCTGTTGTTTTAATGCCAGAGAGTTGTCATCCTGTCTGTGTATTAGGAAACAGATTTACAGACATCGTTACTGGTTGCAGCTGGCCATCACAGGGTCCTGTGCATCTGCTGGTGTGATCAATATTCTCCATTTCCACTTAATCCTCAAACTGTGAGTAATTGGTGGTCTAAAGCCTTGTAGTCTGGGGGTGTTCACCCATGTCTGCGGTTAAGCACAGTAGAAGTGGTTATCTGGCTTGAATATGCAACATTTCTTTCATTCATCCACCATTTATCCAACATTTTGTTGAGTTTGTAATGTTCCCAAGCATCTCTGAGATACAACCTAGGAGAGTTTCTTGGGGTGATAACATTAATTGGCGCAGTTGCTTGGGAGAGGAGAATTAAAGCTCAGCTTCCCTTGGAGAACGACACAGTTCCAGGCTTTGATGATAGACAAGGTTTGGATGCATATTTGGTTGTGATCATCTATCTGGCGACTCCAGTGGAGGAATACCAACCTTTGGCGACTCCACATTGTAGTTTTGGTACAGTTGGTGAGGCATGTTCGGAGAAATACTTAGAAACCATCAGCTGAACCAGTCCCTGATCCTGAGAAGATCATTCAGCAAAAGAAAATATCGCAGTAAGGAGAATCAGGATCAGGTAGGCCTTGGAATTTTTATGTATCTCTGCTAGTGTAGAAATACCTTCAGAGATTCATACAGCTCCTTGTTATTCATTTCCCTTTCGGACCTTAGTAGAAAAAAGCATCCATGTTGTCCATCATATTCCTTTGTTTGTGTCATTCTTTTCCTTGATTCATATCACTCAGTCTACCAGTATCCTTTCATACTCCTTAGTCATGGCAAGCCAACAAGCCCTCACAAAGATAGAAAGAATAGTTGCTGCTAGGTATGGACCCCTGGTCTTGCCTACCCCTTTGAATGCCATGCCTGCAGGAGATTATCAAGAATTTATGCCAAAGTTTACTAGTAAAGAAGGAGTATCAGCTGAAGAGCACCTCGAATATTTTTATAGCTATGTTGATAACTTGGATATCAATGAAGAGGATGTCTGGATGAGGGTTTTTTTCCAAAGCCTAGATGGGGCGGCTAGAAAATGGTTTAGAGAATTACCCCTTAGGTCCATTGCAGACATTGATGCCCTAGATGAGGTAATTTTTAAAGCACTGGGGAAATAATAAAGATCTGCTCTTTTATCATGATGAATTTCGGAACTTGCAGAGAGATGATGGTGAGATTCTATCTGATTTCAACATCATATTCAATCTTATGTAAAACAGAATGCCAACTAAAGTAAGACCCACTCCTGCTTCTGCCATGCTCACTTATGCTAATGCCTTTTATTCTCAGTTCCGCCTGCTATTGAGAGAAATAAGATGCACTTCTTTGGCCGATATGCAAACTGCAGCCTTTGAAGTAGAGGCAAACATTATTGCTGCAGAAAGACTCGAAGGTGATGATGAAAGTAGAAGATAGGGAGGTGAATCCTCATCATCCTCAGAGCCTGAGATCGATGAATTAGCCAGGATGATAGATTTTTTGGCCTCTGAAGTTTCCAAATTAAAGGCTGAGCAGTATTCTAAAGAAGCAGGAGCTCCTTGTGACTTTTCTTTTTCAACTCCAAATCCATTTAGAAGAACACAGGAGCAGTTACAGATTTTGCAAAGAAACAGTGATGCAAACGAAGATCAAAGGGTGAATACCCTTTGCCAGAATATAGTCATGGAGGAAGAGCAACCTGAAGAAGAGGAGGAGGTCCATGGTTTGGAAGGTGCTCCTTTCCTAACCAGAGCTGCCTATGAAAAAGCATTATCAAGAGGCACTGCTTGTCAGTTTGTTGTACCTGCAAAACAACAAGCTTATTAGTAGCAGCAATCAGTAGAAGGCACCTTTATCCTACAAGAATCTGAGCTTGAAGCTAGCCCATCTTCCCATGATTATGCATATTTCCAAATGAGCGAGCTTGCTTTCATCCCCAGTCCAGTGATCAAGAAGGGAGAGGAAAGCTCCCGATCACCTTTTGTTCCTCTGTCTTCTAAAAAGGGAATCCCTCAAAGTTGCCCCTCAAATACTGAGGCAAGACAAAATTCACAGCCCAAGGCTGAGACTAATCACCTCAGTTTTGATTTTCTGATTCCTGCTCAGATGGCCTCCACACAGACTGAAAAGGTAGCTTATCAAATGACAGAGGAAGAGGATGTAGAGTTATGGGACTCCTCCTTGGAGGAGGATTGTTCAAAGAAAGATTCAGGAGCAGATAATGTTTCTGTGTCCCCTACACATGAACACATTGGTACACCATTTATATTTATTTTGTAGGCCAAAGAAGACATAGAAAAGTACACAACAACAGTGGTTATTCAGCAGGTGTACAGAAGCTCACATAAAGAACATCCAAGGAGGAGAGCACACAGAAGGGAGATGAAATTTGATCCATATTTACCTATTAAGCTTAAATGTCCTAAAATTTTTGAGGTAAAGGATCAAATAAATCCTGTCTTTCTGATCTATGATGAATTGGATGACAGGCAACAATTTTGATGGCCCAGCAAATGGGCAGTTTTTGAAGTTTTAAGTTTTCAGACCTTAATAATTGTAAGCAATTTCTTTTTCAGTTTTAGGAGTAGACTTGATTTGACTCCATGCCTAATGGATACCAGGCAATGTTCTTAAAGTTGAGTTTTGTATCAAGGCATTGATTTGAAGGTTCTTGAGATCTCACAGGCTCATCCCCAGAAGGAGCCAGTGTTAGCTCTGCTACAAATTTGAACAGTTGAAGGTCAAATTCAGGACTGATGATTGGTTTGTGCCGAGAAAGGTGCTCACAACTGTTAGTTTCCTTTTCTCCCTCGTTCTCCTTGCAACTCTTAGCCTTTTGTTTCTCTGTTTTCCTCCTGAAACCTCTTCATTCCTCGCCTTATCCATAAACTCTGCATAACCCTTTTCTTTAGTTACCGGGCATTTAACCTATGGACCCGCGCCCATATAACCTTCTGTCGTGACCATAGCAGTTGATTGTCATGATTTAACCTAACGGTCTTCGTCTATTCCCCGCACATTAAACATTGTGCATGTTTCCCTCCATCTGACCGTCCGTCGAATGATCGGATGGTAGACGCTTGCCCCGATCACGCGACTTGTGTGCGCGTTAACCCACGTGGGTGGTGGTTTTTTTCTGCCACATGTTCTAATTCTATTGGATCGCGAGGGGTTATACGGATACCACCAAGCCCCCATAGGCGGTGCAGGGGATACCGGCCGCCCGTGAAACCGCCTTCCCCCGCTCATTAACTGTCGATCACCTCCGCCACTCTATAGCCGTCGGATCTGCCCGACTGCGATTCGACAACCCTCGTTTGTCTGATCCCGTTGTATTTCAATATCCGTCGTAGACTGATCTTCGCCACTCATTTGTTTAATTCAACGACTGCTATTGATCCCTATTGCACCTCTGTGTCTTTCATCGCCTCCCGCCATCAGATCTCGGTCGTCCATCTGAGTCATCCAACGATTAATACTCATTCTCGGCTCCTGTTCGTTTTCAATGCAATTTTCGTGTCTGTGGCAGTCCTGTACACCTAAAGAAGAAAAGAGCCCATGGTTCAATACTCTCTGTATTAAATTCTTAGCTACCACATTCAAAGAACAGCACGACCAAGGACGAGAAGATGATCCTCGAGCAGTTCAATGACTGCAACGGTTATTGAAATTCATTCAAATAATACTTTACCTGTTCAAGAAGGACAACAAAGTACCAGTAAATGTCAAATTCATTCATTAAAACACACAGTGTGCAGCAGAGACCATATCTAATTGTAAATGTGGTTGGTGGTCATTTATGACCCCTCCATGCATAGTTTAGCAGAGATTTTTTGTATTCAACCTCCATATATACTCATAGAGAAGATGTAATGAGGTTGATGAATGTTATTTTGTTGTAAGGTTCAACTTCTGTAGACTGTAACTACTGTGATACCTGCAGCATTTGGTCTTCATTTTCAGCTAATACAAGCTTCTTTTGCTGTTAATTTCTCACTTTCCACTTCTTCTTTGTTCCAGGTTGTGCATGTTATGCATTTGTTGATGTGCTGTAGATGTTTAGCATTAGAGGGGCTGCCATCCCACCTCTATGTTAGAATCTAGTTAGTATTGTTGAAGGTGTATGCAGGTTCCTGTTATTTTAATGCCAGAGAGTTGTCATCCTGTCTGTGTATTAGGAAACAGATTTACAGACCTTGTTACTAGTTGTAGCTGGCCATCAGAGGGTCTTGTGCATCTGCTGGTGTGATCAGTATTCTCCATTTCCACTTAATCCTCAAACTGTGAGTAATTGGTGGTCTAAAGCCTTGTAGTCTGGGGGTGTTCACCCATGTCTGGGGTTAAGCACAGTAGAAGTGGTTATCTGGCTTGAATATGCAGCATTTCTTTCATTCATCCACCATTTATCCAACATTTTGTTGAGTTTGTAATGTTCCCGAGCATCTCTTAGATACAACCTAGGAGAGTTTCTTGGGGTGATAACAAGTATATCATAAAAAACCAGTGGCTTAGAAATATCAACAACAAAAAAATCAAAGTAGTGACTAGATGAATCAATGAAAATACCACGATAACCATGATTATAAAGTTCATGATAAAAAACAGAGGCATATTCATGATCTGATGAATCGTAAAGAGGGGAAGATTGAAAACAAGAAATTTCACCCTCCATCACAATGATCAGATGATGGATTGGAGAGATCCATAAGAGAATATTTTTCCTCTCTGCTTTCAGATGTAAAACTCACATCCCACAAGTTCTAAGTGTGATCGAAAATAACATCATTAGAAACTGATTCTTTGGAAGACTCAACATGGATGACAGAATCATGGGATATGTCAAAATAATGAGGGAGAGGCGCAAAAGGAGAAAAATCAACCTTCATCGCAGATTCTTGTTCAGAAATGGGCTCCCACACATAGTCATTGTAAATGATATCGTAGGTTTCCTACTCAACACTAACTCCATCCTAAAATTGATCTTCATGAATATCAAAAGAAATAGTTGAAACATGTGAACCAAACAATTCACAATTAGGAGGACCAAAAGAATCAACAGATGGAGGGTGAGGAGATAACACATCATCACAAACATCAGATTCACAGTCCAAACCTATGTTGAATTTCTAAGTATGTGGGGTGGGAGAGGATGGTGGTAAATCAATGGATGAATTCTCAAGTTCTCCCACCTCAACCTGTGGAAATGGAGTTGTTTGATAATGGGAAGACAAAGAGTCATTTGGAATAGTAACTTCATTCGTCGCGTATTTACAAGTTCCATAATCAAGGTATGTTGGGAGAGTTTAGAAAGATTCATATTCACGTGGATTCATCCAAATATGAACAAGAAATTCAAATTTCTCTTTCATTAAATTCCACTTAACATCATCTTCAAAAAATTCAAAACATAAATGAATGAAACGATCGTGAAAATCGTTAATAGATTCATCAGGTGCTTTTCGCAATTGCATGATTTTCTTGAAAACATATTTATAATCATACCTGTCAAAGGTGTGATAAATATCCTTGAAAAGATGTTCGAAAGAGTGTATGGAAGCAACTAGAAATGTGTAACACCATTCCTTTATGCGCGCTTTGAACATGAGGATGAACAACATGCATGCAATATCCTCACAATGAATATTATGTTTTGTGAAAAATTTGAAAAAACAAGTGGTGTGCTTGAGAATGGTTGTTCCACCCTTGCCATAAAATTTTAGATTTGACAAGTTATTGAGTATCCCCACAAACACTTCTAGATTTGCGGTTCTGGAAAAATATGTCGGGGTTAAGATTTGGGAAGAAGCCATTAAAGATATAGAGTTCAAATAGACTTCATGGGCTCAACATATAGCCTAGCCCTCCTTATAGCGCCATAAATGTTGATGGAGATGGACCTGCCAACATTCAGAGGATCTCCCCGATATGAAGTCCTAATTAGACCTCACACTATTTTTTGTAGGATTCCCATCCAGAATACATCTCGGTTGCTAATACAGTGGGTTTTAATGATATGCCTTGGCTACAATAACGCATAAAGTTGTGTATGGTGGCTTTGGTGGGAAAAAGTGTGTGACTCTACGGAAATTCAAGTGTAATGCATGAGGGTTCTAACACACGAAGGGAAAGTGAGTGAGTTCCCTAGAATCCTGTAATAGTATGCCACTTGGAAGGAACATACGAGCATAAATACATCACAAGCTAGCCTACAATATAGTTCATAAGTAAATCGTGATGGAAATATACAACAACACACATTCAATAAGATTCATACCAATGCAAATGAAAGAGTTCATAACCATAAGCGTAAGTGAAATAATATACATTGCAAACATAACAAGAATAATCCTACTATATTCACAACATATGCATGAAAACATGTCGACCCTGAGCTTTTATTAAGTGAAAGTTCCAATCATACATATGTCATTGGTGGGCCACTAGCCCCAATAGTGGAACATGAAGTTAACACCTGCTCCTCCAAAGAATATACTCCCTTTATTCTACAGGTAAGCCAAGGCTCTCACAAACTCCCAAGCTCCTAATTCTATGCCTAAGCCTAGCCAAAAGCTTGGCTCCCCAAAATCCCTTTACATGAGTTATGAGGGTATATTTATAATAAAATGGGTGACCATTTACTTCCCCTTGTGACTCTTGGACTTCCCTCATGACTCTTCAACTTCTTTAAAAGATGACTCTTTAAATTCATTAAATCATGACTCTTTCCATTCCAATATTGAAACTTGGAATTCCACTTACAAATAATTACAAAAGAATATTATAATACACTCTTATCCATATAAGACAAAATTGGGTAGATCCAACTAGACAACTTAATAAGACAAAATAATTAAGCTTGAGTTTGGGGAAACTCCAGCTCAACCACTTCCACATGATGTCTCTCGGTTACGTAGCAGTGCCAAACTTTGAACTGGGATGTAACAGCCCTAGTGAAAATTCCATGTAATAAAATTTAAAATAATAACCATGGTTAATGGGACACTTATTCCAAGCTAAATATTGGGAAAAATCCTAGTGATGGGGATCACTTGTGATTGTTTAATGGCTAAGGAAATTGGCAAAGGCAATGGCTAAGGCTTTGGAAAGGAAAAATGGAATTTTTGGAACCTTTATTTATGAAAATAATGGAAATTAGGAGAAAAGGGAGGTGATGGTCACAGGTTTCATATGAGGAGGAAATTGAAGGAAAGTAATGGAAAATGAAGAAAATAGAGGTCTCATTCATAAAAAGGCTTCTGAGGATCAATTGGTAACCTTTTGTCAGTTCAGTTTTGGAGCTCTCTCATTATTCTCTCTCTCTCTCTCTCGCTCTTGGACACAAACTTTCTTGGATTACTTTGGCATTGGAGAAAGAAAGGAAAATAAACTAAGAGGAAGCAAAGATCAATCAGGGAAAGGTAGGATCAAGTAGCTACAATAGGATTCCTTGCAGGTAACGATTTTCATGTGTATTTTCCTTTACTAAATTTGGCATGCATGGTGTTGAATGTGGTTGTTTTCTATCATGGCATATGTTTTTCCAAGTGTGACAGTGTTTTCAGACTAGCCTTCCCATTTCCTGATAGAATTGGTGAGATTGGGTTCTCATACTTCGGTTGAGCTAGATTTCCAGATGGATTCGAAGGTGAGTAGGGTGGATCTCCAAAATTAAAAACACATGTCCTAGTGGTCCTTGAACCAAATTGTAGATCACGGTAAATCCACTAGCCTAATAACCCCTGAGCCAAACTATGGGTTGCGATAAATCCAGGATTGTGTTCCTCGGTGGGCCTAGGAATCCTTTCTGGTGAATGGAGGGATATACGGTAAATCAAAGAGGTGGATTTCTCTCCATTGGGACTAATAGTCCTGGGATGCGATGTATGGTAAAGCCAAGAGAGTGGGTCTTGGTGTAGGGCCTAGTGATCCCTGGATCGAACTGTGGATTACAGTAAAGCCTGAGAGATTAGGAGGCACTGAAATTCTTGACGGTGTAGGTGGAGAACTCTAGTAGCATCCATGATTGTTTGGTTCTTTTCGGTTGGTTATGATTCCCACAGTCATGCTTGGAATATGGTACAGGGGTGATTGGCTGAAGATAGATTTGGCTCAGCCAATCTATGGTCGAGTGGAACATGCTAGTCCCATCCATGATTGGTTTCTATATTCATTAATGAGAAATTCATCCCTTTGGTTTTCATGTGTACATGTACTTGTTTATATGTGGATTCTATGGCTGATGTATTTATGGTATTTCAGTTGTTACTATGTTGGTTATGTATATCATTTATGACAACATCTATGTATGGCTCTCAGCATGTTTTTACTTGTAAATGAATGGACAATGTATCTAGGACCTAATAGATGATAATGTAGCAAACGACATGAGGGAAAAATGGTTCTTAGAGATTATCAGTAAGTATGAGATCCCTATGTTTAAATCTATTGTTTACACCTGTAGATTACATGTTTATGATATGTTTGATGAAATGCCTATCATGATAGTAGGGGTCTGGTTAAGGGCTTGTTTAACTAATTTCTTTTGCATCATTGTTTCCCTATTATTTTACTTCTTTGAAGATTTCATTCCATTCTAGGTAGTGACCTGGGCTATGGGCTTGAAAAAGTGGTTCAAATCCAAGGACGCTAGCATAGAACTGGACAAAATGGTCCCTGGACACTAGCTTGTAGGCTTGTGAGAGCATCTAGAGGTCCCTGGACGCTGGCATGCCCATAGCATGAGAGCGTACAAAGGTCTAGTGATCAGAAACTTCAGTGGGACCCAGGGGCAAGTTGCCTGAAGTGTTGGCATGGTTCTTAGGGGTCCTGTAGCTGATGTGGAAGTTCTGTATGTTGTGTTTTTATCAATTCCATTTCCCTAAGGTCACATAGGAGGTTGAATCCAATCACAATAGCCTCTCGTCACATGTTTACCCTGGTTGGCCAGTTACTTGGGTAGATGTGGGAGGAGGGTGTTACAAATTGGTATCAAAGCATGGTTGACCCCTCAGACTAGATGGGTTGTGTGTTCATCATGCATGCATGTTAGTTGCATGTGTGTCTCTTACACTTGCATTCCATGTGATTGTTGCGTTTGCATAATGTTGATCATGGTTGTAGTGATATCGCCATGTGGAATTCGATGTTGTTATTGTGGAGTGCATCGTAATGAGTTGTATGATTGGTTACATGTTGTTATATGTCATTTGCATGTTGTTATATGTCGTTTAGTTACATTCTTGCATGTTAGGTTGAATTCTTGTATGCTTGGTTACATATATCATTCTTTTAGGTTTGGTTACAAGTATTGTTTGCTTATTCTTGATTATATGTGTTCATGTGTGTATGTGGTTGATTACACATTTCTTTTGCATGTTGATGTTTGCACATGGACATGTGTACAAGGGGTGTAATGGTTTTTGTTTTCATGCATGAGGTCATTGTCTGTGTAGTGGATATGGTCATGCATTGATGATTGGACTCTAACTAGAATGATGTTTATGTGTTGATGCACTTATTTGTATATGTCTATATGTTGTTAGGATTATGTTATACATGTATTACGTTGATTTGGATGATCTTGCAGATGAGGTAACCTCCCCAAACTATACTAAGGTACGTTGGTCTATTATGATTTGTTTTATATGGCATAGTATGCCTTGTAGGAAAGAGATCAAATGGCTAGCAAGATTGTAGACTACAAAGACTCTCCCTATGAATCAGATGAGCAATGTGGTGGGCACTCTTCTGATTTGGAAGAAACATTGAGAAGCTTGAAAGGAAGCGATAAGGAGTTGTAAGGTAGACAATGACAGGATCATACAGGAACAAGAGAAACAAGCAGAGGTTAATGCAATACTCCTTCAAAGTTTGTGAGAACTACAGTGACAAGGGCCACTTCGGATCAACCATGGACAGGAGGAAAGAACTAATGGGGCATATGTCAATAGGTCTCCTGGTAGACACAAGTTGGATAGAGCTGACACAGTGAGAGATGGTAGGTTGTTGGACACTCCGGATGGGGGGGGGGTGATGGGTACAAGTACTACCATAGTTATGGTTCTGAAAGACATCATGATCATCATCGTTATCATCCCTACAAGAGGAGTGATAGGGGATACTTTCCAGATGAATTTAAGAAAGCCAAGCCACATACTTTTAATGGATATGTGAAGAAGCCAAAAGATGTAGAGCCTTAGATACTTGGAGTGAACAAATTCTTTGAGTTGTATGAATACACAGATAATATGAAGACCAAAATCATTATCTTCTGCTTGAAAGGTAAAGTAGACATTTGGTGGGAAGACATGAAGTGGGTCAGAGACATCGGGATGGATGACTTGAGTTGGAATGAGTTCAAGAGGATTTTCAGGAAGAAGTACTTGTCAGAAAGGTAATACAACAACAAGGCCAAAGAATTCTATGAGCTAAAGATGGGACCAATGACAGATGGAGAGTACATGACTAAGTTTTTGGAGCTATTGAGGTATGTACCATATCTTACAGATGAGAAGGATAAAGTTCAGCGATTTGTCAGTGGTTTGACATTAGAATTTAGAGATTGGATTGAGTATGATGAGCCTTAATCACTTGAGGAAGTCATTGGGAAATTGAAGTATTTATATGAACAATAAAAGTGTAAGAATGAATCTCAGCAAGGATGGAAAGGGAAAGACAAAGGTAAAGGTAAATAGCAGCCTAAGAGAGCAAGGCCTCGAAATGTATATGGGAAAGAAAATATGGCATCGCAAAAGAATTTTAATGCAGCTAGACAGGGACATCGATTATTACAACAACATAGAAGTGAGGCCATTGGTCGGTTAGAGTGTTGGACATGTGGTGAGGAACACCTTAGGAGAGATTTTTTATAGAATCAAGGTGGTATGCCTAAGATATACAACATATAGGAGGTGTAGACAGTTGGGGACGTATGGCAGAGTATTCCTCGTATTTATGGAGTCGTGTACAATAGATAGCCAGAGCACCAGCAATCTATCATTGAGATGGACGGTAGGTTTGTGATCAAGTTATTTCTATTTTGATTGACCCTGGATCTAATTATAGCTATGTTAGTTTTGAATTGGTGGGTAAGTGTGGTTTGAGTAAGGAATTGCATGTAGAATCTTGGTTAGTGCAGTTGGATACAGGTACAAAGAAGCGAGTTCATCATTGGGTAAGAGCTTGTGCATTTGATTTGAATGGTATGCCTACCATAAAAAATCTAAATGTGTTACCATTGGGATCATAAAGTATGTTGTTGGGCATGGATTGGTTGTATATTCATTGGATAAAAGTGGATTGTTATGAAAAATCCATTGAGTGTGTTGATGAAAATGGGGAACTAAGAGTCTTACAGGGTGTTGTAGCATTTTTTTTTGTTTTGGTGAGTTAGTATCAATTAGTCAAAAAATGAAAATATATTTTAAAAAATTTTAAGTTAGGATATGGACAAAAAGAATATTAAATAAAAAATGTTAGGGATTTTTGATAAATAAGTCCATATAAAATAAAATGATAGAATAGATTCCCTAAAAAATGGAGGCAAAAATAAAATGTTAGGTTAGAAAGAAAAGAAAAAAAAATAATAAACTTTGAAAGTGTTGCAAATCCAAATTCCACTACTCTTATTATAGTTTAGTTTTGCAAATAAAATTGTGTGCAGATTGTTTAAATGCCACACTAAGATCATACAATCCAATTGTACAGTTTAATAATGATTGGATTTGATTTAAATTATTTGTCAATAGGTAGAAAATAAAATTGGCTCAACAATTTAATCTGAGCCAATGGAGGAAATAAGGGATAGAGGTAGATTAGTCATTAAAAGGAAATATTGAGTTGCTAGCCTAAATGCACTCGGATGAATAAATGAAAATGTTAGGAGTATAAAGGGTAGGTAGACATATGAGAAATAATTGGAGCATGAAAGGATTTTATCCTAAGTTGTAACATTGGATAATGCTTCCATACGATGTTGCATTTTAAATTAACTATGGATTCTAAGTACCAATGTATTTTGCGATATCCTAACTTCAAACATTCATTCGCCATAACACCAAACTATCACATCCGCAAAAATCATGACCCCACCATCACTTCCACCTCACATGTTAAATCCCTTTCACCTTACCTTTCATCCCACATGTTCCCTCGAGATCTGATGGCCCACGTCCCTCCTCGGCCCTCATTTTCCACCATTCGAACTTTATGGGTGAGGGGGTGGGGGGGGGGGGGGGGGGGTGGTCCGAAATGGGTAGTTTCTGAAACCACCTTTTCCTCATTTTAGTCTTTCGGGACATAAAATCCTGAAACGACTTACCACCTCAAGTTGCTCCTGAACACGATTTGCGTGTGACCATTTACCGCCACTCCATGTCAATGTCCACGTCTGCTCCATGTCACTTCTTCCATCCAATCAACTTCCGCATATCCATTAATCATTCAATTCATAAACCCCGTGAATTTGTGTCCCAAACACCCGTTAATTAATACCATTGGATAATTAATGCATATTTAATCGTTCAGTCAGCAGCTCTGCTCCAATTTTTCCATTAAAAACCTTGTTCTTCCATGAAAATTGTTACACAATTCATTTCTATAACCAAATCGATCACTAAAATATTTCCTTCTTACAACTCAATGACGGTTCAACAATTGAGCAATTATTTTGTCATGTTCAAAATAAAGTTGACACCCAGGTCCACTTGTCTCTTTTTCAATCATACTGTTTTTACTATGATCACTTTGTTTCAGACCATTTTTTCCATTTCTATAATTTTCTGTCTGTAAATTCATTTGATAAAATGCCTCCTAAGGGAAAAGAAGTTCTGGAAATTCCAAATCCCCTTGTACATCCACAGGTTGATTTCCATCATACCCCCCTGGTCGACGAAGATTGTAAAATCATTGAGACTTATTCTCAATTTGATTTATATGAAATTTATTGCTGGATGGAAGATCACTTAATCGATCAGACAGATGAAATAGGACTTTGGGCCTCAGATACACAGAGCACCTGAATTTGTCAGGAAATTCCATGAATCCTATGATCCCAGCCAAAGAGAAATCATTTCACCCATAGGAGAAACCCTCTGTTTAATAAATGTTGAGTCCATTGAAAAGATGTTGCAGGCCCCTACTATTACACCAACCCATCCTTTTTCCCATGAAATCCTGATAGAAGCCTATAAAAAACTAGAGTTTACTAAAAGATCCTAAACTCTTGAACTTTTCCTAGCTATTGATATTCCTCTACCTAAAAGAAACCCTCCTTATGACTCATCCATGTTTCCTGATAGAACCAAGCAAATCACCACCATTTTTTCCTATCTTCTTGGTTATAACTCTGATCAATATGTTAATGATGCCATCTTAGGTTTCTTGTCCATCTTTTCTGCTAATTCCAAACCCACTGTTATTTATAATTTCAGTCGGTTCCTAGATGAAGCCATACATGAGCAATCTGTCCAGTTTAATACTGAAGAAGTACTCAAGTTTGCTTTAGTACTCGTGTACCTTTTTATATATTTTCAGGGAGACAAATTTCCATTTACCTTACAGAAGCTAGATGAGGAAGGAAACCAGAAATCAATGATCTTTTGGACTACAATGGGAATGAAGGAGAAAGAGGAGTTTACCTATAAACAATTCATGGAATTGTTTATTCATCCAGCTATCAGTCTTATGAGCAGCACTCCAGTACCAAGAATCAGTGATGAGATTGTGAAAGTGTTGCAGCTAGTTGATCAAGCCACAACAGGAGATTGGTATCTTTACCAAAACTACACAGAAATCAGGGTTTATGGTTGTGAGCTTCCACCCTACAAACTTCCCAAGTACCTCCCCATCAAAACCTTGCAATGAAATATATTAGGCAAAGGTTAAATGCAGATGAAGTACAATTTGTGGCAACAAAGAAGGAATCTCAATTCAAGCTGAAATCTCAGGTTGTTCCATTCATCTGCAATACTAGAGCAACAGGAGAAGAAGCAGACAGGTTACTAAAGGAAATGAAGTTTGGTCTCAGTTTCACTTGGTCTTATGACCCAATGGGAGTGATTTCTAAACTTAGGGTGGAAAATAAGTTTACTACATATCACCACACAGCTAGGCCTGAAATAGAAAAATACAAAAATCAGTTGGAATGGACAGAGAACAGCCTCCAAGAAGTTGAAGAGAAAGAATTTTCTACCTCAAATGTACAAACTCCACTTGCACAGGAAAAGACAGCCAAAAGAGGAAGGGAAGAACATTCTTCCCCTACAACTGAAGCATCAAGCCAGGGCTTTAGGATTGTGCATAGAAAGAAGAGACCTAGGATCTCTATGATTGTTGGCACAACACATAAGTCTCAGAAAACCACATTTGATGGACTTGGTTAGATGATTTCTTCCACTTTAACTAACACTGCCATGAGTTTGTCAAAGTTGCAGGTTACCTTAGCAAACACACAGTCACAGCTCAAGTTGGAGAAAGTCTCCTCATTGGCAAAGGACACAAAGATCAAACCTTTAGAAGATCTGGTACTGAAGATGGGATTTGATCCCTCCAACATAAATGTAGCAGAAGAACTTTTTAAGAAGAAAAACGTTGAGATATAAAAATTAAGGAAGCAGCTCAAACTGCTAGCTTCTGAGGACCCGATGGCTAAAGAGATTGAAGAAACTAAAACTCGGAAGTCTAACATGATGAAGCTCATCATGGAACAAAATCTGCAAATAAAAAATATGCAAGAGCAGATGGAGAAATTGGCCAAGGAGAAAGAGGAAGTTGTCAAAAGAGCTCAAACTCAAATGGATGTAGTACCCCTTGCAGCAATTCCTGTAACCAGGGTTTCTACTTCAGCCACAACATCAACTACAGGTGCAATAGGAGGAGCTGAACAACTTGTTGAAGCTGTTCAGAACCTGTCTATTCAGATAGGAGAAATCAAGAAGTTGCAGAATGAACTCAAGGAGTTACAACATATGAAAGTAGTTGCAGACACTTCACATGCAATTGAGTTGCAGAGAGTAAAAGTTCAGATTGAAGAATTACAAAAGGAAATCAAAGAGTCTCACCTTGGAAACAAACTAGGTTTGGTAAAGGAAATTCTATGGGAAGAAATTACTGAAGTAGTCAAGGATATTTGGCCCTATATCAAGATAGTATTTGATCAAAAATACCTCTTGGAGAAAGCTGAGGAAGTTGTGGAAATTATTTCCAAAGAACTTGAGGACATGCCAGAAATTGTCTCTGAAATAATCAAGTTCCTCAATTCTAAAGACAGATATGAGCTGGAAGAATTGGGTATAAATGATAGGACAACAACTATACTAGAGGTAAAGAAGATCATTACCAAGAAAAACCTCATCCTTCAGTTGGAGGAAAAGTGCAGCACTGTAAATACTATAGTTCAAAGGTTTTTCAGTAGGTTAGAACCCTTGACCAGCAAGGGTTTTCCCTCTATGCTTGTGATTAATGACAAATTAATGCCAATTGAGGATTATGTTCAAAATCTTACAGAGGTGGGTACCAATGCTGCTTCAGTTTCAAACATAAGAGGTGCAGCAACACCAAGGGTTGTGTTGAATGCACTCAGAGATTCCTTTTTCATCCTAGATGAAATTAGGCATATATTTCCAGTAAAACCCACTTTTACTAAGTATACAAAGATGAATGAAGTTTATAGGAGAGTAACTAAGTTATCTATCCCAGATAAGAAATGTTGGGAAGAATTAACTTATTTACTTGACTAGAGGGTTATGAAACAACATTCAACCATTATAGGAATAATCATCGCAAGTTCAACAGTTCTTAATTTTTTCAACAACAGTCATAAAAAACTCAGCACCAAAATAGTGCCAGATCAGCTAGCAGTTTATATTCCTAATTTTGTAATTATCTATTTTTGTAAAATAGTTTAAGATATTTTCTCAGTTCTATCATTGTATAAATAACTCTCTTTCACGAGTTATTAAGGGTTTCACCCTTGAAGAAGCATTTCTAAACATTGAATGTACTTGACTTTTATGAATCATTAATACAAAAGCAAATGGATTATGAATTATGATTCATATAGTTACGTTTTCCTGTAAGTTTTTTCTAGTTTTATTTCACAGTGTTTTCCTCATGTTCTTATGTTTTACAAAGATAACCAGGTAGGAGTAATTGTGTTTCAATTATTCTTATAATCTTATAAAGTGATCATCTATAAAGAGAATGAATTATATAAACTGTTTGTTTTATTAATTCCCTCTAAATCATAATATCATCAAAATCTGTTGTAAGTTTAAGCACATTCTGTTAAACCTTCTGAACATAGTTTATAGGTTTTCTTATGATTATTTATTTTTCAATTTGAAGACTATGATAGTCATACCATCTCTCTATTTATTCTCACCACCATGCAAGTTATATCACTGTGTGAATTTTAATAGCAACCCTCTATTTAAATATTAATACTATTCAAAAGGTTAGGCATCACCATTTTAAATCTGTTTCATACATTGGTCCTCTAAATTAAAAAAAAAAACCCCAAAACAATTATCTTAGATGCCCTGGCATGATAGCTGACCATTATCATCTCAGAGATACAACACAAGATAAGAAGGAATCCACATCAATTAGGATGGTGAGAACTATGCAGGAAAAGTGTAGTCATAGGAAAGGGTGTATGTTATTTGTAGTACACATTTCTAGTGGCAAGGATAAGGAAGTTGAGGATGCAGATGTGTTGAGAAGGTACCCAGTTCTACGACAATTGAAGGATGTATTTCCTGAGGACATATTAGAGTTTCCACTTCAAAGGGAGGTTGACGTTTCTATTGAGTTAGTTCTAGGGGAAGATCCAGCATCATAGGCACCTTACAGGATGAGCACACCAAAATTGGTTGATTTTAAGTTGCAGTTAAAGGAAATGTTGGACAAGGGATACATTAGGCCAAGTGTATCACCTTGGGGTGCACCATATTGTTTGCAAAGAAGAAAGATGGTAATCTTAGATTGTGCATTGACTACAAGTAGTTGAACAAAGTGACCATCAATAAAAGGTATCTGTTTCCAAGGATTGATGATTTTTTTGATCAGTTGAAGGGAGCAGCAGTGTTCTCTAAAATTGACTTGAGATCCGCATACCATCAGGTACGCATCAAAGAGGAGGACATTTACAATATAGCTTTCCAAACCAGGTATGGGCATTATGAGTTTGTTGTAGTTCCATTTGGCTTAACTAATGCTACAACTACATTTATGTGCTTGATGAATAGTGTGTTGTGTTTGTATTTGGATAAGTTTGTTATTGTGTCCGTTGATGACATATTGGTATATTATAAAAATGAGGAAGAGCATGCCAAGCATTTAGCATCAATGTTGAGGTTGTTGAGAGAGCATCAGTTGTATGCTAAGGTCAGCAAGTGTAGTTTATTTCAGGCTAAGGTACACTACTTGGGATATGTTGTCTCCAAGGAGGGAATTGCAGTAGATCCAGAAAATATAACGGTCATCATGGAGTGGGTAGCTCCTAATAATATGGATGAGGTGAGATCCTTCATGGTGATGACAGGCTATTATAGGAGGTTCATCAAGAATTTCTCACGTATTTCTTATTCTATCACATCATTTCAGAGGAAAGGTAAGCAGTTCGAGTGGATAGAGGAGTGCAAGGCTAATTTTGAGCACCTCAATCAGTTGTTGACACATGCACCAATGTTAAAGATTGCAGATCCGGATAAAGAGTTTATAGTATGCAAAAATTCTTGCAAGAGAGGACTTGGTGGGGTCCTTATGCAGGATGGATAGGTGGTGTGCTATGAGTCACAAAAAATGAATGACCATGAGAAAAACTACCTGGCGCATGATCTTGAGTTAGCAACAATCATACATGCATTGAAGATGTGGAGGCATTGTCTACTTTGTAGGAGATTTGTAATGATAAGTGATCATATTGGGTTGAGGTATTTGTTTGACCATCCAAATTTGAATGCCAGGTAGGCTAGATGGTTGGCCACGATCAATGAATTTGACTTCGAGATCAAGTACATCAAAGGAAAAGAGAATAGGGTGGTAGATACTCTTAGTAGGTAGATACAGGTAAATCACTTAGCAGCTATGAGCTCCTATGGGATAGACTTACAGGATATGATCTTGAAGGTAGGTTAGCAGGATCTTAGATATATGGAGATTATGCATAGGTTGCAGCAGGGTATTGGTACAAGTACAGGTGATGGTATAGGTAGTGGTACAGGTATAGGTATAGGTACAAGTAGTGGCACAGGTACAGGTGCAGGTGTAGGTGCATAGGATGTGGATTGTTTCCTTACAACAAATGGTTTGGTTAGATTCAGAGATAGGATATATGTTCCAGACAACAATGAGCTCAAGAAGGTGATCTTGAGAGAGTTTCAAGCGAAACCATATTCGGTTCACCCAAGTTATTAGAAGACATTGAAAGTAGTGAAGATATTTTATTATTGGCTGAATCTGAAAAGGGATGTAGCAGAGTTTGCAGTTAGGTTTTTTTATTGTCAACATGTGAAATTAGAGTGTAAGCATCCAGGTGGAATACTACAACTGATTGCAATTCTAGAATGGAAATGGGAGGTCATTTCCATGGTCTTCATCACAGGGTTGCCGAGGATAGTGAGACAACATGATTCCATCATGGTTGTTGTGGAAAAGTTGACAAAGGTTTTACACTTCATCCCAGTGAAGTCTACATTCTTAGTTAGCAATTTAGCATAGGTATTCATCAGAGATGTGGTCAGATTGCATGGTGTTCCAAAGAATATTATGTCGGACAAGGATGCAAAGTTCACTTCCAATTTTTGGAAGGATCTGTTTGTAGGTCTGGGTATAGAGTTGGTCTTCAGTACAACTTATCATGCGCAGACTGATGGATAGATAAAGAGGGTCAACAGGATATTGGAGGACATGTTGAGGATGTATGTGATCCATCAACACCAGAAGTGGGAGGATTACCTTCCCTTGGTTGAGTTCTCATACAACAATGGTTATCAGGAGTCATTAGGGATGATTCCTTTCGAGGCATTGTATGGAAGGAGTTTTAATACTCCCATCAGCTGGAGTGATCCAGTGAACAGGGTACTTATTGGACCAAATATGTTGGCATACATGGAACAGGAAATGTAGGTAATCAAGAAGAATATAAAGGCAACACAGGATATGTAGAAGAGTTATGCAAATTGAAACAATTTTTTCAAGGAGTTACAGGTGTACTTGCGCATCAAACCAAAGAAGAGCTCCTTTTGGATTGGATCATGTGCCAAGCTAGCACCACGTTTTTGTGGACCCTTCAGTATTGTTGAGAGGACTGTGTCAGTAGCCTATCAACTTGCAGTGTCTCCGATAATGAAATTCCATGATGTTTTCCATGTGTCATTGCTTAAGAAGTATGTTAAAGACGTTGATCATGTGATTGACTGATCTGTATTGCAGGTGGAACTAGATGGAGAATTCCAGCTAGAGCCTCAGTGTATAATGCAGAAAAAGGTGCTCATGCTCTGGAACTAAACAACCGAGCAAGTTGAAGTGTAGTGGAAGCACTTTGGGCCCGATGAAGCTACATGGGAGATGGTGAATCAGATGCAGGCCATGTATCCTTCCTTGTTTGCCAGTTGAGGCAAAGTAGTTTTGATATGGAGTTTTTGTATATGTTTTGATATGGTGTTTTTGTATATGTTTTGATATGGTGCTTTGGTATATGTTTTGATATGGTGTCTGTTTTGGTATATGTTTTGGTGATATTGTTATATTTACATATGTATATGGATGTAAATACCGCCATGAGCTATTTTATAAGGATCTAATAAGTGGTATGGGTGTTATGTCATTATGATTTTCATGTTGTTATGTTGTCATGTTACTATGCTATCATGTTGTTATGTTATCATGTTGTTATGATGTCATGTGGGTTGGCATTCAACAAGGTGATCATTGGAAATATTGCATCGAGCTATGTTATAAAGCTCCATGAGCAGTATATTTTCTTTCCAGTTTTTTGTTGAGGTGTATGTGTGATTGAAAACTGAGGACGGTGTCCCCCAAAGGGGAGCATTTTGTAATAACCATGGTGAAAATTCCATGTAATAAATGTTAAGATAATAACCACAGTTAACGGGACACTTATTCCAAGCTAAATGTTGGGCAAAATCGTAGTGATGGGGATCACTTGTGATTGTTTAATGGCTAAGGAAATTGGCAAAGGCAATGGCTAAGGCTTTGGAAAGGAAAAATTGAAATTTTGGCACAATTATTTATGAAAAATAATGGAAATTAGGAGAAAAGGGAGATGAAAGGTCATAGGTTGCATGTGAGAAGGAAATTAAAGGAAAGTAATGGAAAATGAAGAAAATAGAGGCCTCATTCATAAAAAGGCGTTTGACGATCAGGTGGTAACCTTTTTTTAGTTCATTTTTGGAGCTCTCTCATTAGTCTCTCTCTTTCACACACTCTTCGGCACTTAAAGTTTCTTGTAGCAATTTGGCATTGGAGAAAGAAAGGAAAAGAAGGCAAGAGGAAGAAAATATCAAGTAGGGAAAGGAAGGATCAAGTAACTACAACAGGATTCCTTGCAGGGATCGATTTGCATATGTATTTTCCTTGCTAGATTTGGCATGCATGGTGTTGCATGTGGTTGTTTTTTTCATGGCATGGGTTGTCCAGGTGTGATAGTGTTTTTAGCCTAACCTTGCTATTTCTTGATAGCCTTGATGAGATTGGTTTCTCATACTTCAGTTGAGCTGGAATGCCAGATGGATTCGAAGCTGAGTGGGGTGGATATCCAAAATGACAAACACATGGCCTAGTGGTCCCTTAACCGAACTGTGGATCACAGTAAATCTATTGTCCTAGTAACTACTGAGCTAGATTGTGGGTTGAGGTAAAGCTAGGCTTGTGTGCCTCGATGAGCCTAGGAATCCTTATCAATGAATGAAGAGATATACAATAAATCCAAGAGGTGGATTTCTCTCCATTGGGCCTAGTAGTCTCAGGATGGTATGTACAATAAATCCAGGAGAGTGGGTCTCGGTGTAGGGCCTAGTGATCCCTGGATTGGACTGTTGATTATGGTAAATCTTGAGAGACTAAGAGGCACTCAAATTTCTCACGGTGTAGGTGGATAACTTTAGTAGCATCAATGCTTGTTTGGTTCTTTTTGGTTGGTTATGAGTCCCACATTCATGCTTGGAATATGGCACGGGGTTGATGGGATGAAGAGAGATTTGTCTCAATCAATCTATGGTCGGGTGGAATGTGGTAGTCCCATCCCTAGTTGGTTTCTATATTCATTAATGAGAAATTCATCCCTTCAGTTTTCATGTGTACATATACTGGTTTATATGTGGATTCTATGGATGATGTATTTATGGTATTTTTGTTGTTACTATTCTAGTTATGTATATGATTTATGACAACATCTTTTTATGGCTCTCATCACGTTTTTACTTGTAAATGAATGGACAATGTATCTCTGACCTAATAGATGATAATGCAACAAATGGCATGAGGGAACAATGGTTCTTAGCGATTCTCAAATAGGTATGAGATCCCTATGTTTAAATATGTTGTTTACACTTGTAGATTACATGTTTGCAATATGTTTGACGAAATGCCCGCCATGGCTAGTAGGGGTTTGGTTAAGGGCTTGTTTAACTAGTTTATTTTGCATCATTGTTTCCCTGTTATTTTACTACTTTGAATATGTCATTCCATTCTAGGCAGTGACCTGGGCTCTGGGCCTGAAAAAGTGGCTCAAATCCTGGGGATGCTGGCACAGAATTGAACAAAATGGTCCCTAGACACTAGCTTGTATGCCTGTGAGAGCGTCCAGAGGTCCTTGGACACTGGTATACCCATAGCATGAGAGCATCCAAAGGTCAAGTGATTAGAAACTTCAATGGGACCTAGTGGAAAGCTACCTGAAGTGTTGGCATGGATCTTAAGGGTCTTGCAACTAATGTGGAAGTTTTGTATGTTGTGTTTCCATCGATTCCATTTCCTTAAGGTCACATAGGAGGTTGAATCTAATCACAATAGCCTCTCGTCACATTTTTACCCCGGTTGTCTGATTACTTGGGTAGATATGGGAGGAGGGTGTTACATGGGTGATGACATCCCCAAACTATGTGATGGTGTCAGGTTGGAAGCAAACTCTAGCCTTCATGGCATCTAGGTACATTGATTTGGAACCAATTTTTGCTTCCTTCTTAAGCAAGAGCAACATCATGTTGATTTGGACAGGGCCACCAATGTACTTCTACAAATTCTATCTATTTACTTCAATATCTTCCTTGGTGGTGATCCATCTCAAATGCTCCAAGTATTCTTCAATCTCATGCCTGACCTGATTTCTACTCTTGGTCTCCATGAGTGAGATGACTGATGGGATACCGTGCGATTTCACCATGAAGTCGAGGATGTTGTACAATCGTGCATATGAGCCCTAAGTGTTGGCAATGAACAAGGCATGATTTTTTTTTATTTTGGATGAGCATCTGAACCTTTTCCTTCTCCAACTCTACCTCTTGCCTTGTCTTCTTTCCTAGTTCAAGCGGTGCCCCTTTGTATTGCATTGACCATTCATGCACAAAAACAATATTTGATTGCACAACCTTGAGAGTTTTGACATGATCTTTACATTTCTACTGTTACCCATGCAAGTGGAAAATTGGCTTATGCATGGTAATAATCTCCTCATAAATATTTTGCATGGTCTCTTCCAGTTTCGATACTTCGTCGAGTATCGTCACCTTTCCTTCTTCCAAATAGACCTATGGGGGAGATACATTTTGTAACTTTTCTCAAAGTTGTTCAACCTCATGCTTAGCAGCCTACAAATTCTTTGTCAATTGTTTGTTCTCGTCCATCAAATAGTCTGTGTTTGACTTTGTAGCACCTAATAATTCCAAGTTGGTTGCGACAATGGCACCTGAATTTCTTCTAGTATCTGTCACGATCACCCTTTCTCTAATGAATGCAAGAGATGTGAGGTCGTTTGGAAGGTGTTTCTTCCTTGTTTGTCCAATATTTTTCTAAAGCTCATCATACGTTAGATTATACGTGTCCATAACCAGACTGTCATCAAGAGGAATAATTCCCTCTTCCTCACTTAGAGCTTGCTCTAATGGAGGATGGGGAGACTAAATGGTGACCTGTTATGTACTTGGCATCAGGTCAACATCTTGATTCTGCGACTTTGGTTCCTCCTTCATGTCTTGTATTTCAATCAACCCCTCAATCTCTTTAGCGAGCTCCTTATCCTGCATTTGTTTTCTCTCCTCCTCTAGTTGTTGGTTCTATTTTTCGGCTTGTCTTCATGCAATTTCTTCTTCTTCTACTCTTCGCCTTTCTTCTCCTTACTTCTTCTATATTTCTTCCTCCAATATCTTCTACTTTGATTCTTCCCTCTGCTTCTGTTCTGATTCTTGCATCCTTTGTTTCCTCTTCTTCTCTGCTTCTATGGCCACTTTAAGTATGACTGGATCTTCTTTCGTCTTGTGGCTTCACTCTTCCCCTAGACTGTGCACAACTTTCCTCTTTCCATTTTCACACAACGGTTTGTTCTCTTCCGTTAGTACTACATCTAGAGAAATTTATTTATGCGGAGTAATTTGCATTGTTCTAACGAAGCTGACTGGTTCATTGGACTTGGAGGCATTATAAAAATTCTTCCATGGTTCCTCCTATGGCCAGTGAAAGGTCTCGCTTAGCCACTAGAAATGGATCCTCACACAGTGGTCTCTACAAAAATTCTGGGGATCATACAGCATGAAGTCTAAAGTACTAAATGCAAAATTTTCTAGTGCCTTTCCTTCTATATCTATGAATTTTAGATTCTTGATCTCGTAAAATATGATTTACATAGGAAGAGTTGGCCAAGTTTCTTTCTTCTTCCTATGCAAAGTTGCTGACAAATCTGTGGAGAGATGATACACAACTTATTTCATGAATAAATTATCGGTGGCATACCTTCGTAAAAGATGAGAAGACTTTTGTCTATTGAACACCCTGAGGAACGTGCCATCTGTTGAGGCAAACCAATCTGATATCTCTGACACTGCTTCCATTGCCCCACTGGCAAGGTGGATCTTCCTCAAATATCAACTTGTACAACAGAATGAGGAAGTTATTAGTCAACTTTTCCATTACTCCTTTATGGCTTCACTCCGAAAGTAGCTTATAATGAATGTGCATGATAGGGTCTCGTGGTGTCCAATTATAATTCATTTTAGGGAATGCATTGTGTGTGAAGATTGTGTCCAGTAGATATGCAAACATGTAAAATATAGCTTTCTCGCCCTTGGGAGGATTCAGGGCATTGGCTACATGGATCTTCAGTTGTTGAGCCAACAAATTCGACCAGCTAAATGGTTTACCTTCGTTCACAACCTGGTTCAGCAAAAAAGGTCACCCTTTAGTAAAAGTCTTGGTGCTCTACTGACCGTAGATTTTGTAACATAGAATGATCAAGAACTTATAGGCCCTCCTAAGAGAATTTTTCTCATAGGTATTGGTGGGTTTCTGATGGAACTTTGTTGGCTCTTTCACCCAGTCTTTAACAATATCCTTGATGCTCAAGTATTTGATGGCAGCATAAAAGTAGGAATCCATGAGTGATTCCGACTTTGGAAAATGATACATGAGCAAATTGTCTGGTGCCAAAAAAGAATAAATCCTTTGTCCACTGGCATCGTTCAGAGTCATAGTCTTTGGATATGTGGATGACACTATCCAACTGACAATGTCTTCACATGGGAAATTCAAATATCTACATACAACCTTATGTAACCCTGACTTCTAGACATTGACATACACCTTCTGGTCTTCAAGGTCTTCTTTGAAGCTTCTTGTTGAGAATGCTTCATTCTCTTTCTATAATGTGATATCTAATTCCTTTTCTATGAACAATTGAGTACCTATGTACACTAGAAATTTCATTGGTGTACTCTCAACTTCCTCCCTGGTGTTGTTTTCTGTGGTATCCTTTAAAGAATATCTCTTTGGTGCCATAATGTTAGTGACTAATGAAGAGAAGTGCTCAACAAATGTACTACCTGCAGGAGGAAAATTCACTCATGGAAAAGAAAATTTACCTTCAAAAATTCAACTTACAAAGCGAGATCACAATAGAAACCAGTGGTTTGACTAAGAAAATTGCACAATTTTTTAGCTGAAGGACGGAGACTGGTTGCTTGAACTGCACATTGTGTAGTCTCAGCATCCAGTGGTGCAGCCTAAAGCTAGAGACTGTGCAATGCAGAGTTCTTCCTGGTCAGACTGAGGTGGAGACTGTGCATTGCATAGTCTCAGTGGCCAAGGGATGGGCTTGAGCCCTAGAACTGCGCAAGGCGCAGTTGGTCGAGCTAGGTACTGCGCATTATGTAGTCTTGGAGGAAAAGTTGAAAACTTGATCCTTGGACTTGCGCAATGCCCTGCTAGGCAAGGAAAACACTAACCAAGGGATGAGCAGATATGCTCGGTAAGAGTGTGGGAAACAAGCAAATCTGAGTGATAGTGAAAATTGAATTGCATATCTAAGTATGGATATATCAATGAAAAACAATTGCATAAAATCAATATGCAGAAGGAAAAACAAATATGCATGGACAATCACCGAAACGATGACTACTAATGGGAAAAAACAAGAAAACTGATGTGACACTTGTAAAAGGCAAACGACAGACTGAACCAACACTTGTACAAGATAATATACATTTAAACACCAGCAACCATGAAAATAAACAAGAAAAGTAACATTTGTAGAAGCCAAATGACAAAAAAATATGACAAAAGATGACAAAAGCAAAAATCACCCAAAAAAGTGCCGCAAACGCCACCGAAGGCTCCTTGATCTCCTTGGGAATGCTATATCTACACAATTTTATGTACAAATGATATCTAGGGGAATCCATTATATAAATCTAAATCGATTAGGGTTTATGACGTGCATTCCTAAAATCAAGGAAAAAACGACACTTTGGTGGAAAGTTACAAAAATAGTAAGTATTCCACCTTTGGGATACTAATTAATGGCTTCCTATTTTCTAGGGATGCTTTTTTTATTTTTTTCCTTTTTAGGAAAATGCACACTTCAAAGAAAGATTATGTAATTCCCGAGGACTGAACAAATTCTTGACTCAGTTCATTGCACAATTTTTGAGCTGAAGAGAGGTTTGCATAGTTTCCATCATCAAGGTTGGGATTCCATTTAGAATTGTGGAGTTTTCATGTTCAAGATTGGTCTACCAAGAAGAATTGCATAGATTTTGGAGGTAAGGTTGGTCTGCCTTCCAAGATTGCACAGTTTTTGGAGGCGAGCCCAACAATGCAGCAAGGTCAAGTCAAAAGTTAGCTTGTGTTTGAAATATATCAAACCGGGATCAGTAAATCACAAGAAAAGCATGAAAATATAAGTCTTTGATTACAACATGAATATTTGACGATAGTGAAAGATAAGCTCCTGTGGATGGAAGGAAGGCTTCAAAATCAAAGCATTGGGAAAAAATTTGGAGGGTGGTTGTAGAAGCTACAACAACTGCATCCTTGAACACGTCAACATTTCCCATAAAGTCCAGTATATGTTGGTTGTCATTAAAAAACACGAAAATTAGTAATAAATTTGGGCACATATGGCTTATAAACAATTGTGATTTAAAAACCATCCTTCAAAGGCTTAGTCAAGCTTTCCATATCAAATGAATCTTCCTCTTTGGATTTGGCGGAAGAGGCTTGAGTTTTCTTACCAATTTCCTTAGAGCCTTTAGGATTGTCAGGGTCTTCAATGACTCCAATAGAATGCCATTCATTTTCAACAACAATATCTACTACAAAGTATAAATCCAAAGTCTCCTTCACAATGCTTTTAACAAACATAGAAATGTTAGTTGGTAAGGAAGTTGTATAATAATATTTTTGAATTGAATCATGCAGTTGTACATCCATGGGGAACTTGCTCAACAAAAAGGTAAACATTTGGTTGAAATATTTCACTCTTTCCTTGACCCCAATTCTGAGATTCTTGTTTTCTTTTAATAAAATGGTGGGAGTTCTATCATCGGTGAACTTTTCTAAAAACAACATCTTAAAATCCCTCCAACTATGGATTGAATTAGCTAGAATACTGTGATACCATACTGGCACTCTACCTTCTAGAGTGTACATAAAAAGTCTACAAGAAATGTCATCAAAATCTACCTCAAGAATTCATAAATGCATGTAGAAATCATCAATATGGTCTTCAGTTTTGGTCTTCTTATTAAGATCAAAATTTAACAATAACCTTTCTGGGTGTTTAGGCATGTAATGAAGATTATCCAGAAGAGAAAGTGGCCCTTGGGCCATCCAATCCAAATCTGCATCAACCACGTCTTCTTCTCCTTCCTCCTCCTCTCTTTTTGAATCGGAAGAGCCTTCTCCTTCATCATTGAAATATTCGTTATAATTAGGATACTCTTTGTCTCTTGATTGTTCTTCATTAGAAAATTGAAAATATTCGTCGTCTCCATCTAAATCCTCATCAATATGTGGAAGGGTCCCTTGTTTATTTTTTCTTTCCACATAATCAACTAACTCTTCAAGGGTGGAAATAACCAAATATTCCATCGAAAAAACCAATACACTACTACGGGTCGTTTCTTTCTTTGTTGGTTTGTGAGGAAGAATACCAACAATGGGAAGTAACCCAAGAGCTCTCACAAATTGATGAGTAATAGGGCAATTGTCTAGAGTTGATTGTAAGTAACTGCAAATGCTTGTTCGAGACCAAGATGAGAAGATCCTCGTACCTTAGGAGTAGGAGTTGGAGTGGAACTTGGTGCATTACTTCCTTGAACAGAAGATGAATTGTTGGGATGTGGTGAGTTATTAGCCATAAAAAGGTGGCTACCCTCCTTCTAGTTCCAAAATGTTGACAATACTGGTACCCACCAATATTCAAGGGGGTCTCTCCGATGTGAAGTCCCAATTAGACCTCACACCATTTGGTACAGGATCCCTTCCAGAAATATGGCCTGACTACCATTTTCTTAAATATTTTCCTTGGCTACAATAGTTAGCACAAGAGAGAAATGTACATGTACTTTTGAATGAGAAAGTGAGTATTCCTTGTGAAATGTTTAATTGCAAAATGTATCAAATTTCCTTCACTGGAGTGAAACCAAAGTGACTCTTTAAGAGAAAAGTAATAGTACTATTCTAGTAAATACACATGCACATACATATGAAAGAATCATTAATCAACTAGTGAAATAACTCACATATAAGTAACGATCTTAGAAACAAGTACAACACGCATTCAACAAAGTTGGTACCAAAGCCAATGAAATAGTTCAATTTATTTAGTATAAATGAGAATAACATATACTGCAAACATTCAAACAATAGTATTACAACATTTACAATATATGCATGCAAGTGTGCTGACTCAATGAGCTTCAAGTATTAAGTGAAAGTTCCAAGATACATTGATACAATGAACACCACTATCTCCGATAGTGAAACGTTAAGCCACCAATTACTCTGCAAAAGAAATATCTTCCTCTCTAATGCCTAGTTGGAGAAGCCAATTTGAAAATTCCTTTGCTTGAGATATGGGGGTGTATATATAACAAATGAGGTGACTCTCCACCTCCCTCGAGACTCTTGTGTTGAAAATAGCAACAAGAAATGCTAAAAATAGCACTACTATAAATAGCATTTTGGGATACATTCCAATTTTAGTTAGTCCCTGAACTAAAATTGAGAATTAAAATTCGAATTTGATTTTAGCAGTTGTTTGTAAAATAATTAATTAATTCATCTTGAGTTAATTAGTTGTAGAAAATCAAACATGAAGTCTATGTGAAGACATGCAACCGTTTCCCCTTTGATTGAGGAAGTTATCCTTTGATTAAGGAGATCAGGATGAGTTGTACTTTGAGTTGTACTTAGTTAGCTCAGTTAATTGAGTTAAGTCCAGTTATATTAGTTCAAACAGTTTGTTGCACTGATTGTGAATTCAGTTAGTTAATGCATGCATGCATGTAACTACTGCATTTCAGATAACTAAATATTCTCTCATAAATAACTCATGCATGTTAGTTCAGTCAGAGACCCAGTTGAGATCAGATGATGGGAGAATGTACTATCAGTTGCAGGAATATTCCATTGAGGATATCTCTTGCATGCAGAAGGAGTTCATTCCTTGGAGATTGCACAGATACTTCTGAGTTTGGTGAGTTGTGTGAGAGGTCAATTCACATAGGTGGCAGCCACAGGACCCAGGAGAAATTGCGCAAGGAAATAGGAGGCTTGGAGGATTGAAGGAATGCATATGTTGTGTCTATTCAGTCTATGAGTAGCATTGAGGGACTGTATTGAGAGCTAGATAGCTTGTGAGCTAAAGCTTTGTGTAATCCAAACATATTTCCACTTGTATGATAATATATAGATCAGGCTTTTTTAGCTAAGGCTTTCCCCAAAGTATTCTTCTGTGTTCATGTGTGATTGATTTCTCATTCTCTGTTATATGTGTCCTATTTGATCTTGCTCAAAATTGATTAAGCTTCCACATATTTGTTTGTAGAAGTAGATCAAGTATTTTGCTTTAGTATATTACATTATCAGGTGATGTAGGGTGGGAATTTCTACATGGTATCAAAGCAAAGGTGACCAAAGCGAAGAACAGTATACAAAGAAGGGATAAGTTCGAAGTTTGAAGTTCCTGATTATAGAATTCGAATTCTTATCACATCTCAAATTTCACCAATGGCGTTCAACAGTTTGAGACTCGAGTATGCCCTTGATGGTAGCTCGAATTATATAGCCTGGAAGGATCTCATGGAAGCGGTATTAGAGGAAAACGGGTTGACGGACTTCATTGATCAAGAAGTCCCTAAGCAAGTAGCTACTAATGCCCAAGAATTGGCAGAATGGAAGAAATGTGTGGCTAGAGTGAGGAGAATCCTTCTAGAGGGAGTTTGAGACCACATAGTCTTGAGTCTCCATGGGAAGGAGACACCATTTTCAATGTGGAAAACATTGAAGGATCTATATTAGAACAGCAGGGATCAAAGGAAGCTGGTGTTGAAAGACAAGCTTCAAAAAATCAAGTGTAAAAAGGGAGACACGATCTCTACATATCTGAAAAAGCTCACTACCTACAGGGATAAGCTTGGAAGTGTAGGGATCACGACAACCAATGATGACATGGTGAGTCTTGCTCTCCTCGATCTTCCTAAGAGCTGGAATAGCTGCCAAGACTCGGTAAATGGAAGAGAGAAATTTCCAGATTGGGAACAACTTTGGTCGGATCTAATGCAGGAGGAGATAAGAAGAAGCACCAGAGATGGATCTTCATCAAAGCAATTTGATGAAGAAAATATAGCCTTAGCAAGTAAGGCTAGGAAAGGGAAAGGGAAGGTGTCCCATTCCAAATCGAGTTCTTCCCATGGTGGGAAGAAGATTGACAAGTCGAAAGTGAGATGCTTTCATTGTCATGAGGTGGGCAATTATGCTACAAATTGTCCACAGAAGAAATCCAAGAAGGGATCCTCGAAGGGATTAGATGGTGAGGCACTGGCCTCACAGTTCGAATTGGATTTCACCCTCATCACATGTATGGTTTCATCGATGGTGGGGTGTGTTTGGTACCTAGATAGTGGAGCTTCATTCCACATGACTGGCGACAAGAATCGTTTCAGTACCTTGGAGGAGAAGGACCTCCAGATGTGCATCGAGATGGGCGATGATGGAAAGTACTGTGTTTCAAGTGAAGGTACGGTTGTGTTTCAGAGGGAGCATGGAGCTCCTCTCACCCTGATTGATGTAAAGTATGTGTCGGGTCTGAAGAAGAATCTTGTGTCCATCGCTATGCTAGAAGACAAAGGCTATGATGTAGTCTTTAGTAAAGGAAAGGCATTCTTGAGGCATATTGACACTGGATAGACCAAGAGGATTGGGATTCGAGTAAAGAATCTCTACAAGCTGGAGGTAGACAACTGTGCTGCATTGAGTTCCAAAGCAGAGTTGGTGCATAGCCTAGATGTTGGTGAGCTATAGCATAGAAGATTGGGCCACTTGAACCATGGGGCCTTGAAGATCATGCAGTAGATTTCCACTGGACTTCCCAAGGGAAAACTGGAGCAAATGGATACATGCAAAGGTTGTACCTTGGGTAAGTATGCGAAATCTTCCTTTCAAAATCGAGACAGTAGAGCTGGAGAAATCCTGGAGAGAGTTCATACATATGTGTGTGGACCATTCTCTACAGCCTTCACCGATAAACAAAGGTACTATGTTATTTTTATTGATGATTTTTCTCGTAGATGTTGGATCTACTTTATGCAGAAGAAGGATCAAACCTTCTCAGGGTTTTGTGAGTTCAAATTCTTGGAAGAGAGAGAATATGGAAAGAAAATAAGGGCCCTGTGAAGTGAGAATGGTGGAGAGTATGTCTCCCAACAGTTTAAGGACTTCTGTGCAGCAGAAGGAATTAAATGGGAGTTGACAACACCCCATAACTCATAGCAGAATGGGGTGGCCGAAAGGAAGAACAGATCGATTGTGGGAGCAGCTCGGGCGATGCTACATGACCAAAGCCTACCACTTCATTTGTGGGCTGAGGAATGCAATACAACAGTACACTTGTAGAACAGAAGCCCGCATCGTATACTGGGAATGAAGACACCAATGGAGGCCTTCTCCAGGAAGAGACTAGATGTGAGTCACTTCAGGATCTTTGGATCATCGGTTTATTGCCATGTGACCAAATATGCCCGGAGGAAGCTAGATCCAACAACTGAGTTGGGGATACTTGTGGGTACACCAATACACCCCACAACTATCGAGTTTTCTTGCCTACCAGTCAGAGGACAGTGGTACGCAGAGATCTGAAGTTCAATGAGCAGAAATCCATGCGAGTATCACTTGAGAGGGAGCTCAAGTTGCATGCATAGGAGGAACTTTTAGTTCCTAAGGAGGAGGAGCCTCAGACTGATGCGAAGCAGCCACATGTAGAGGATCCGGGAGTGGAGACATCCACTCATGCAGAGTCTTCCAGAGATGGGTGGAAACGCTCAAGGGAAGCTGATAGGTTGATGCTGGATGTGAGAGAGAATGTGGGACAACCATCTTCTTAGCGTAGACAGAGGAGGTCACCCGAGCGGTACACTGGTTACATGGCCCTGGTTGGGGAGTGTGTAGAGACCGAACCTTCTTCATTCGAGGAAGTAGTGCAGCAACCAGTCTGGGTTGATACTATGGTGGAGGAGTACGACTCCATCACTCATAACAGTATTTGGGATGTTGTCCCAAGACCAGAGGACAAGTCAGTAGTGAGTTTCTGATGGCTTTACAAGGTAAAGTAAGTAGTTGATGGCAGTGTTGAGAAACATAAGGCAAGGTTTTTTGCCCGTGGTTTCTCAGAGGTCGAGGGGATCGACTACTCATCTATCAGATTGATATTGGCACTATCAACTTAGATGGGTTGGAAGATCCATCAGATGGAAGAGGTGTACATTGAGCAGCCGGAAGGATTTGAGACCTTCGATCGTGAGTCACATGTGTGCCGACTCAAGAGAGCTTTGTATGGGCTAAAGCAAGCACCTCGTGCTTGGTACACCAGGATCAACAGTTATTTCACTGGGTTGGGCTTCACAAAGAGTGAAGTAGATGCAAACCTTTACCACAACATGATAGAAGGTAAACCATTGATCATTGTTCTTTATGTTTATGATCTGATATTGACAGGTGATGATCAATTGATCAAGTCTTGTAAGGAGGACCTTGCAAGAGAGTTCGAGATGAAAGACATGGGTCTTATGCACTACTTTCTAGGCAAGGAAGTGTGGCAGAAGGATGGGGAAGTGTTTGTGTCTCAAGGCAAGCATGCCAATGAGATACTCAGGAGATTCCACATGGAGAAGTGCAAGCCCATGCAAACTCCTCTAGCTGGTAACTGGAGGAAGGAGGATGCTACTTCAGGTGAGGTAGTGGCTGCTACTGTTTACCGACAGCTTGTGGGTTCATTGATGTATCTAGTGAACACATGACTAGATTTGTTCTTTGTGGTGAACCAACTGAGTCAACCTATGGTTCAACCTACCAAGTTGTTTTGGAAGGCAGCAAAGCATGTGTTGAGATACCTCAGAGGCACATCTCAGTATAGATTGTGGTATAGACAGACAGAGGGAGTGAAGCTTCAAGGCTTCATAGATGCAGATTGGGTAGGGAGTTCATCAGACCAGAAGAGCACTTCAGGAGGAATCTTCAACCTTGGTTCAGTTGCAATTTCTTGGTACAATAGGAAACAGAGGTCAGTTGCACTTAGCTTAGCAGAGGCTAAATACATGGCTTCCAGTTAGGCAACATGTGAGGCCATTTGGATGTAGAAGATTCTAGTTGGATTATTTTTTCAAAGGATGGTTCCAATTGTGATCTATTGAGATAATCAAAGTTGTATCAAGCTCTATGAGAATCCAATATTGCATGACAGGTCCAAGCACATCGATATTTGGTATCATCATCTTCGGGACTGTGTGGTGAAGAGGATCATGTTGTTGTTGTATGTTTTGACCGAGGAGCAAGATGCAAATATTTTGACTAAGGCATTGTCAAAATCCAAGTTTGAGTTCCACAGAGATAGGATTGGGGTGACTGATAATCCATTTCTTGTTGAGAGGGAGTGTTGAAAATAGCAACAAGAAATGCTAAAAATAGAAGTGCTAAAAATAGCACTGCTATAAATATCATTTTGGGATACATTCCAATTTTAGTTAGTCCCTAAACTAAAATTGAGAATTAAAATTCGAATTTGATTTTAGCAGTTGTTTGTAAAATAATTAATTAATTCATCTTGAGTTAATTATTTGTAGAAAATCAAACATGAAGTCTATGTGAAGACATGCGATAGTTTCCCCTTTGATTGAGGAAGTTATCCCTTGATTAAGGAGATCAGGATGAGTTGAACTTTGAGTTGTAATTAGTTAGCCCAGTTAACTGAGTTAAGTCCAGTTAGATTAGTTCAAACAATTTGTTGAACTGATTGTGAGTTCAGTTAGTTAATGCATGCATGCATGTAACTATTGCACTTTATATAATTGAATATTCTCTCATAAATAATTCATGCATGTCGTTTCAGTCAGAGACCCAGTTGAGATCAGATGATGGGACAGTGTACTATGAATTGCAGGAATATTCCATTGAGGATATCTCTTGCATGTAGAAGGAATTCATTCCTTGGATATTGCGCAATTACTTCTGAGTTTGGTGAGTTGCGTGAGAGTTCAATTCACACAAGTGGCAACCAGAGGAACCAGGAGAAACTATGCAAGGAAATAGGAGGCTTGGAGGATTGAAGGAAGTCATATTTTGTGTCTATTTAGTCTATGGGCAGCATTGAGGGATTGTATTGAGAGTTGGATAGCTTGTGAGCTAAATCTTTGTGTAATCTAGACATATTTCCACTTGTATGATAATACAGAGATCAGGTTTTTTAACTGAGGCTTTCCTCAGAGTATTCTTCTGTGTTCATGTGTGATTGGTTTCTCATTCTCTATTATATGTGTTCTATTTGATGTTGCTCAAAATCGATTCCGCAAGTTTGTTTGTAGAAATAGATCAAGTATTTTGCTTTAGTATATTGCATTATCAGGTGATCTACAATGGGAATTTCTACATCTTGGGCTCTCCTCATAACTCTTGAACTTCAATATGAATTTTAAAATTCTTATGAGACCCTTTGACTTCTACATGACCTTTCATATTCTATAGGTGAATTTTGGACGTCCACTTACTTTACATTTCTCATCTTATTGAAAATTACAGAATTACATTCACAAATGATGTGGAACATGATAACTCATATGAATCTTGAGATGACATTTTGAAAAGACATGACTCGACACTGATGACATGGACTTAATGATGATGTGTCAATGTCAAGCTTCTCCTCCTGTTGTTGTATTTGTGTCTTCATGAAAGATGTTTCATGTTATTCCTCTTCCTCCTTCAATAGGATTGAGAATAGGGAGTCTTCACTATGATCTTGGTTCTTCATTTTATGTCGCAATCTAGTCTCCCTGCATATTTTTGTTCAATGATCATCTTGTCTTCATGACTTGATAAGTGACTTCTAGAAGAGTCTCCTTCTCCCCATTTCTAAGCATCATCTCATCATATCAAGATATGGTACCTATAAATAAAATTAACTCATGACAAGACAACATCAATCTAGAAATATCCTAGTCTAACTTTCTGCATGAAAATCACTGATTTACCTAAAACTGAGTACTGAAAGGTAGAAAGGCTCAGGGATTGCACAGTGCATAGTTCCAGAGGATAGGAGTGAGGAACATATGGTTCTGATTGTGCAACGTGTAATACTGGAGGGCTAATAAGAAAAATGGCATAGTTGAGCATCACACTGAGGCATGCTTGCCCACTATAACTACACAATGTGTAGTTCTAGAGGGAGAATGAGCAACTAGATTGTGCAGTTGCACAATTTAGGGAGGAAGAGAGATAAACTACTGACTGAAATTGTGCAGTGCAAAAAAATAGGTTGGTTGGGAGGCAAGTTTTCTCACTTATGGGGAGTAAGAGGCTATCCTTGAGCACTGTGATTGCGCAATGCATAATCCTTTGAGGTAGTGGTTGCATAGTTATAGGAGGCAAGGATGTAGTTTTGAGGCTTACAACTGCATAATGCACAGTTCAGAGGGGAAAAGTGAGTCTAGGTTGGTCGGGCATGAAACTTTCTAGAATTTGGATAAGTGTAGGATTGATGAGATGAATATGAAACCAAGATATAATTTGAACATGATCACACACTCAGAAAAATCGACTACAAAAATTTGAACACTCAGTACTTAGAATCAACATAATCTCATTGATGTGACGAAAACGACACTTAAGATAAACTTTGTGATGCCCGTGATGACACTGACAAAACAATGCATAAAACCTTGGGAATGAGTCTAGTACATGTCTATATGATAAATGAGACCCATTGGTGCAACATTTTCCTCTCACAATGAACCATAAATATACTTTTACAATATGTGACACTTCCCATGCCAAAAGACAACATTTAGGTTATCTTCAAAAAAGGACCAGGAAACTAGGGAATTTACATGGGATGACTCTTACTACTGGAGACGAACTCTCACAAGGTGAAAGTAGGCTCTAAAATTTTGATATGGGCCAAAATTTTGGATAATTTTTAGCAACGAAAACATAACCTCTCTAGGGTTTTGAATACCCTAATGACTACTATATTTCCCTTGTGCGCATAGTCACTATGCCGAGATTTTCTTGCCAAACCATGTTACACAGTATTTTGTTACACTTTCCATCCCTTATCTTGAAGCATCAAAATGATGAAAGTTGTCAGTATATTCACCATTAAACCTATATAGAAGCATCCCTAAAGAAAAGAATAAAAATTTCCTTGAAAGAGTTTCTGAGAAAACTTGTCAAAAACCTAGTTTTCAAGATCAACACATTTTGCACCACTGGTGACCCGTGCTGGTAACTTGTTGCACTATGATGACCTAGCGCTTCCAGTGCATATTTTATAAGTAAAACCTGCACTGAACCTCTTCAGTGATTTTTTCCTAAAGTGAAGGATAAACTTCTCTTACTAAAAGTCTCGAGAACAATGAGCTGGTTACAGGTGAATAAGGATTAGAGTGAGATCTCCCATTCTTGTACTTTCATGGATATTTCCCTTGATTTGTGGAACCTATCCCTCCTTTATGGATCCTTAAATCCCTCTCATTTCCTATAAACGAGATCCCTACTATCCGCAACTGGTTGGCTATTGCTTGGTTGCCTTCTTAGTGCTAAACTATGCCAAAATGTTGCCCATTTTGCTAAGGAGAAAGGATTGCTTGAAGGTCTTGGCTAGGACTTGGAAACTCATCCAAAAGATGCTTCCGACATCAAGGCTTGAGTGGTTTTACGCTTCCCTTACTTTCTATTAATAATACATTATGTGTTTTCTTTCCATAAATGTGTAAATCATTACTCATTTAGTGTGATACTCCTTGATCTATCACATAGTTTATGTTAGAATGAATTATGCTATGTATTCCTTTGCCATTTCTATTTGATATTCCTTGCAAGTATTCATCCAAAAAGACGTAAATATGATTGAACTTGGAAGTAAGAAGATCATAGACGACATTAACGGGTGTTAAAATCAGAGTGAGGTAGGTCATCTATCCTCCTTTGAATTTTCTGTTATAATCTAGGAAAGTTTGCACGTATTTGTCTAGTTTGTTGCTAGATCCTCCCATAGGACTAGAGGGATCGTTTATGTCCACATAATGGATTTATTTAATGATAGAATTTCACATTATATAGGTAGGGTGGCTTCTAGAACATAAACCAATTGGAAAGGTGTAAATTGAGTTGTTGTTTTAGCAGTAGTTGGATAAGCCCATAAGGTCAAAAAAAGCATGAGATGCGAGTTATTTTTATGCATCTCAATATTTCGTTGAAGCATAGTGAACAAAAATTTGTTGACAACTTCAACTTGGCCATTGGATTGTGGGTAATACGGAGTTGAGCTATCATGATGTAAGCCCAACTGAGCAGTGATTTTTTTCATCATGTGATTTCGGAAATGGGAGCCATGGTCGGTGACTATGGCTTGTGGTACACCGAACTGAGTTATAACATGGATGAATAGAAATAGAGTTGTAGTTTCACTATTGACATTATAATTAGTAGGCATCGCCTTGGCCCATTTTGTGAAAGAATCAACAAAAACTATGATGTGTCCATGCCACCCGCCCCAGTGAGGGTTACAAGTCATGAAATCAATGCCCCATTTGGAAAATGGGCCAACGGTGATAACTGGGTGTAAGGGAGTGGGTGGGGTTCGCTGTTTTTGGTTGTAGATCTAGAAAGCATGACATTTTTGGACTGGAAAAATGCAATCTTTGAAAATAGAGGGATAAAAATAACTGGTTCCAAGGATATTTTGAGTGGTACCATATCTTGACATATGACCACCACAAGCTCCAGAGCTAAAATCATTTAAATCTTTCTTAGCTTCTTCATGCATTAGAAACCGTCGAAGGACTGAATCCACACCAAGATGGTATAAGGTATCCCCAATAATGCGATAGAGTTGGGATTGGTACCGGATTCAGTGTCATTCAGAGCGAGATAGCTCTGATCTAAATGTCTGAGTTTGGAGATATATGATGATATCTTCGTACCATGGATCATGGGTGCTAATAAGGAAGAGAAATACATCAGGAATAAACTCATCAGATATAGTAGTTGTGTCTGCAGAGGCAAGATCACAAATCAATTCAAAAAAAATAAGTGATTTCTTTGACTTAGCTTTAGTGAACTCTAATTGATTTTGTTGTGCATTCAATCCTTTCTACGGAAAGAAATGATCAATCTAGTCCTATGGGAGGATCTAGAAACAAACTAGACAAATATGTGCAAACTTTCCTAGCTTATATGAGAAAACACAAAGGAGGATAGATGCCCTACCTCACTCTGATGCTAACACCTATTGATTTTTTCTTCGATCTTCTCACTTCCAAGTTCAAACCTCTTTAAGTTGTTGTGGATGAATACCTACAAGGAAGATCAAACAGATATGAAAAAGGCATACATAGAAAATTCATTCTAACATAAACTATGTGATAGATCAAGGAGTATCACACTAAATGAGTAATGATTTACACACTTATGGAAAGCAAACACATAATTTATTATTAATAGAAATCCAGGGAAGAATACAACCACTTAAGCCTTGATGTTGTAAGCCTTCTTTGGATGAGTTTCCAATTCCTAGCCAAGACCTTCAAACACTCCTTTCTCTTTAGAAAAATGGGTAGGATTTGGGCATAGTTTAGTACTAGGACGACAACCAAGCAATACCCAACCAGTTTTGGATACTAGGGATCTCATTTATAGGGAAGGAGAAGGATTTAAGGATCCATGAAAGGAGGGAGAGGTTCCACAAATCAAGGGAAAGATCCATGAAAGTAGGACCAATGACCAAGAATGTGAGATCTCGCTCTAATCCTTATTCACCTATAACCATCTCGTTGTTCCCGAGACTTCTAGTAAGAGAAGTTTCTCCTCCACTTTACGAAAAACTACCTAAAGAGGTTCAGCATGGGTTTTCCTTATAAAATACACGTTGGCAACACTAGGTCAACATAGTGTAACAAGTTAACAGCACGGGTCACTAGTGGTGCAAAACACGTTGATCTTGAAAACTAGGTTTTTCACAAGTTTTCTCAGAAACTCTTTCAGGGAAATTTTTATTCTTTTCTTTAGGGATGCTTCTGTATATGTTTCATGGTGAATACACTGACAAATTTCATCATTTTTACACTTCAAGATATGGGACGGGAAGTGTGACAAAATATTGTGTAACAGATTCCCCCTAAAGAATGAAGGCAGAACATGGTGTGATGGGTGAAATGCCTTACAAGTCAAGACAAGGACCCGAAGAAACACCATCAGGAGACCTGCAAATCAAGCATGATACAAGATATCTAACATCTCTAATGTAAGTATGCATAATAATACATCTCTTAGTAGGCATCTAACCATACATGAATCCATGGCATGGACACAACCATCAGAATATAAAGGATCATGTGTATGGATCCACAGCATGGAAGTAACCATCCAAATAGAAGCGATCATATGTATGGACCCACAACATGGAACTCAACCATCCTTATATAAGGAATCACGTGTACAACGATGAATAGCTAATAACTCCATGCATCTTGGATTTATCAAATGAAACCCTAGGTCTTCATCTCTGTCTCGATCCAACCAAAGTACAAACCCCACCATGTGAATAGATGTTTCGGAGTCGAACATGGTATAAAACCACCTGATTACTGGTAAATGATGGAAACCGTTAACAAGCATGAGAGAAATGACCAATAATGATGATGACTCTCAAAGTATAGCAACACAATCCATGAGTGTGAACAAGGAAGCAGAATTCGAGCACTCGCAGAATCATTCGATCGGAGGTCAATGATGTGAACCTATTGTCAAATATGAAGAACCTATCATTGAGGCATGCAAGCTCCAAGGTACTGAAAAGGAGTTTCTAGATCATCTTCCTGGATAATGAGCTGGAGTCGACAGAAAGTCATCCTTCGAAGGAGGGCCATAATGTTTCCCACATTATCAACACGAAACATAGGATTTAGCAGAGTTGGTAAGAGTGATTTAGGATTTTTGTAGAAAGGTCAAATAGGGTACAAGCGGTTTGAATTGTAGATGGGACTTCTCTTGAACATATCGACAACATGACTCTGGATTTTGGCACCATTTGACTCAACATTTGATCATAGATCATGATGAAAAAAAAGATATAATCGGATGAGAGGCAAATGGATTCCCAAAACCTGACATGAGAAACAGATAAGTGTCATGTTCAAGAAAGACATGTTGCCTTTATACAAAATACAGGACATTTTTACTTCCAATTTTCCCCACAATTTCTACTAAGTACCTCATTATTTTTTATCTCGAGCTTGAAGAGGATATCATATGCTTGTCATATAAGTTCATCCTTCAAATGAATCCATACTCATATTTTAAACTAACCCTGGGATGAGTAGCTCAATCTCGTCATGGTGACAAGTCCTTCGTCATTTCAGTTTTACGAGTCCGACAGAGGGGTAACTTGATGTCTTTTTCATGTTTAGAGAGTTTGAAAAAGAGGCAAAAAGGAAACTCCAGAGGTCCCTTTTCGTAGATAGTCTCTCGAATCCAAAAAGGTAGAAAACAATATTCAAGAGAACCTCTTAGCCACATGTGACCAAGGTATTCATTTTTCGTACATTAGTCTATCTCAGTCTGGAAAAGGGTTAAACTTATACTAAGTAGACATCATTTCATTTACTTTAATGAGTTATAAACGACAAGTACTTGACAATATTTTCATATTTTTAGAGTCAGAAAAGAGCTGAAAGATGACTCCAAGGGGTTCCTTTTTCATTTATTTTTGACGAGTTTGAAAAGAGATCAATTAAAACTCAATATTTCAGTCAAAATTGATTACCGTCACCAATTAGCCATAACTTGTCGCTACACATGTGAACAAACGTTACCCGTTTTGAGAAAAATATTAAAATATAGGTAAAAACATGCCCTAAATGGTAAAAATACTTTAAAAATATTATATAAACTCAAAAAGTAAAAACAAATTTACCATTTTTCATTTGGTAATTTGGAGAGCACATTTTACCCCAAATCTCCCTGATCTTTAGCCAAGGAGTGCGACCGATCCAGGGCACCGTTCGACGAAACGTTTGTTGCAGGTAAGAGATTTGTCCTTCCTCCGCATTTGAACAATATTTTCAAGTTATTTCATCTGTAGGATAGGTAGTAAGGGAGGCTTGAAAAAAATTTGAGTGAAGGGAAATCAATGTTGGTTTAACCCATCGAACTTGTGTTTCTCTCCTTGAGCTCAACGATGCCATCGCACTAGAAGCACAAAAAAAATTATAAACAGATGTGCTAGTGCTATGGAACAAAAATTTTCAATAGACCTTTAAAATTTCTTATTGATTTGTAGATTTTCCTCTGTAGGACCTAATAAAAACTTTTTTTCATGGATGTTTCATAGGTTATTTGTTGAAAATGTGGTTATTTAGTGGAAGGAAAGAGGTCATGAAGTGGAATACCATCAAGCATCACAAGATACAAATTTCATAAGGGCTCTTTGGGCATGTGGATTTCTAAAATTCTAACGTATCCCTGGGATCAGAACCCAGATGGAATTATTGCAACACTTGATACGATGGTGGGATGTAGACCACTAGATGTTCATCATAGGAGACCAAGAGCTCGAAATAGAAATTCTAACGAGTTTCATTTTCTGGTTCTCATGCTGGAGGAGAGAGTACGGAAATGTTGATAGCTAGACATTGCCCAAGTTCTCACAAGACAAAGGGATGGAATATTGATATCAAAACTATCACAAACCTTCCATTGAGAATAATTCTACATACTATAGCCCGAGTATTTGAGGCATAGGATCTACACGAAGAGATCAAGTCTCACTCCCAGTATGCAGTAGATTGTCTTAGTCCTACAATGTTCAACTGGGATTTCACATTCTATAGGTAGGGTGTCTTCCAAATCATAGACCAATTGGAAAGGTGTAAATCTAGTTGTCGTTTTAACAGTAGTTCGAGAAGCCCATAAGGCCAAAAAAGCATGAGATGTCAGTTCTTTTTATGTATCACAATGGTTCGTTAAAGCATAGTGACCAAAACATTGTTAACAAATTCAACTTGGCCATTGTCCTGTGGGTGATACGGACTTGAGCTATCGCGACATAAGCCCAAATGAGCAGTGAGTTCTACCATCATGTGATTTCGGAATGGGAGCCATGGTTGGTGACTATGGCTTACGGTACACCGAACCGAGCTATAACATGGTTGAATAGAAATAGAGCTGAAATTTCACCATCGATATTGTAGGTAGGCATCGCCTTGGCCCATTTTGTGAGATAATCAACAACAACGATGATGTATCCATGCCCCCTGGATTTCATGAAATCAATGCCCCATTTGGAAAATGGGCCAACGGTGATAACTGGGTGTAGAGGAGCGGGTGGGTGTGAAGTAGGAAATGTTCCCTTTGTGAACAGAGGCAACCCCTCTAGCCCTAGAGTGGGTCTAGTCACAGCAAAACAAAATAACAATCAATTTCCTTAAACAGTCATCATTGAAAGCCTACCTCAAACCAGTGTTCGATGAAGCTTTCGTTGCGCTACTCCCGCTATCATTTCCTTCTCCTCAATGAGCAATCAACCTAAAACAACACAAGAGAACAACAGAACACGTAATTGCAAACAACAATGATCCATTTACTTACAGAGTCAAGGAGCCGTAAGCTATCAAGTACATTTTACACAAGACATAGAAAACCATCATTGATTGTATTAAAATAAATAAAAAGCAAAGCTTACAACCAAGCCTTGACGTCGCAAGCCTTCTCGAAGGGTCTAGTCGATATGTTTCTCCAAGCATTCACTCTCAAGAATGGATCTTCCAATGGATGGTAACTCTCTCTCTCACTCACAAGATCTAATACAAGGCTACGACAATCCACAACCAATTGCTAAACTATCAGAAATTCACACTACAAACTCACACCAAAACTAGCTAATTTGCTTCAATCCAAAAACTAAGAACTAGCTGATCATAGCGATGGGGAATGCTTTTATAGGAGGAGGAGCCTCCATGAAATGATGGAGAGGGAGACTATCCTCAAGGGAGGTTTCTCAAAAGGCGGAACTACCATCCCAGAGGAGGAAAGGCGAACTCCTTTGACCCAACAACCAGCTCTAGAATCACCCATAAGCATTTTGTTTGAACTAATTCACCATCTCTGGATCGTCGCAAGTCATACACTAGGGATAAGTGATGACATCGCAAGGAAGTAGTGCATTCAGACAAATTGTCACAAGAAGAATCTTGAGGACTTACACCGAGCCCTAAAATCTGACCGTCGCAGGAAATTGATGTACCCTTGCGACGATGGTGCGACCTTATAGTTCAACACAGAGAATCGTCGCTAGAATAATGATGCTTACTTGTGATGATGCAGAAAAATAGGTAAAAGGGTCAATTTTCAAGATTAGAGAGCACTTTCTTGATCTTCTTAAATGAGAGGGATGATATGGACATGTTTATGTGATGTATGACACAGTGGAGATGTCGCTTGGGGACTAACATGAGGTCGGTGACAAATTACTGCGTAACAGATGCCCCCTAAAGCATGAAGCCTGAGAGAGTGGCAGGGGTGAAATGCTTTACGAAATCATAACTGAATTGGAAAACCATCGTGGAGAACCTACAGGTGCAAGTACAACTGATATCTGTGATAGTGAAATACATGCAGTCTAGGTATGGGCACAGCCATCCAAAAGACATATGAAGTTTGGTCTATGGTATGGATGCAGCCACCCAGTCGATAAGACCATATATAAAGATAGAGGTATGGTCACAACCATCCAAAAAGACTCAAGTATGGTCGCAACCATCCAATCAAAGAGTCATGTATGTAATCATGAACCAATCCACGCAACCCGAACATATGTAGTATGAGCCCGGGGTCTTGAAACCCAACCGATCATAGTATAATTCCTAACATGCAAACAGATGTGCTGAAGTCGAGCATGATAGAAAATCACTTGATTACTAGTCAATGATGTAAACCATTAACAAGTGTGAGAGAGACCACCAGTAATGTCAATGGTTCTCAAGGTACTGCCAGTACAATCCACAAAGTGTGAAGAATGATCTAAAGTTGAACACCCGTGGAATCACCCGATCGAAGACCAATGATGTAAGTCCATCATCGAGTGCGAAGAACTTGCCATTGAGGCATGCAAGTTCCAAGGTACCGAAAGGAATCTCTAGATCAACTTCCTAGATAATGAGCTGGTGTCGACAGGAAGTGACCCATCACAAGAGGGCCATAATGTTTCCCCCATCAACGACACGAGACAAGGAACAAGAGGAAGATGGTGAAACAGAGAATTAGAGGAGGAGGTAAGGGTGCAAACTATAGAAGGATTATACTCTTGAACATATCAATGACACGACTCAGGAATGCGGCAGCATTTTGGTACCAAGGGATCAGAGGTCAGATGGAGATGGCAAGGATAAAATGGAATGAGGCAAAATGGCAAACCCAAATCTCGGAAGGCCAACAATGATGTGAGGATGTCCCAAACCTAGCGAGAAGAAAAAGTGTCAATGTTCAAGAGTGACTAGTTGCCGTAAGTAACCAATGACGATTTCCAAAATTTCCCCCCACCATTGCAAGCGAGTACCCCAATTATTTTTGAAAGACAAGCTTGAAGGGGATATCATATGCTTGTGATATAAGTTCATCCTTTGGACAAATCCAACCTAGTAGAATTTTAACGAGCCCTAGGGAGGAGAAGCTTGAGTCTCATCATGGCGATGAGTCCAATGTCGTCAGGGTTTAACGAGTCTGACATAGGTAAAACTTGGAGTCTTTTTCATGTTTAGAGAGTTTGAAAAAGACACGAAAAAAAAACTCCACTGGGGTCTTTTTCGTAAATTTGTGTCCCTCGAGCTCGAAAAAGTAGAAAACAATACTCGAGAGAACTGCTTGACCATTTCGATCAAGGAGTACTTTTCGTAATTAGTTTTCCCGTTCCGAAAAATTAAAAAAGCAATCAAATACACGACATTTCATAACCAAAAACAACCTTGAAAGGATAAAAGCTCGACCATATTTTCGCATTTATATAGTCGGAAAAGAGCTGAAAGTGGACCGCCTTTTTATTCTGTTTAACGAGTCAAAAGGGAAAAACAACAATCTTTTCATCTTTAATAAGTCGGAAAAGAGCTTAAAGAAGACTTGTGGAAAATTTCACAATATGGACCAAGCATGTATTAATCATTAAATGTATCTATCGCCCCTGTTTCTGCACAGAAAAATGAAATATAAGATCCATTTGACAAAAATATGCATCGTAATATTGAAAAACTAGGTCAAAACCCTAAAACCATAGGGAAAAATCAAAAACTATTGTAAAACCCTAAGTCCTATAGTTTAAAAACCCTAAAATTGCAAAAAATATCTATATAAAGACCCATGGTAAATCATTTTTACATTGTGTTTTGAGTTTTAACCTTTGGTAATTTTTTCAAATATGTACCTATGTGATCTTTGGAGCTCAATTTTGTCACCTGCGATCAACCATTTTGCGTGAGACCTTCACCAAGTAAGTACATCAATCTCATCCCTGCATTTTGATTGTTTTTAAGTCAAATTTCATGCATTTTGGGTGGATTTGGGAGGATTTTTGGTTTCAAATCCGCACCTTGGTCGTCGTGGAAGTCTCGCATGGGTTCGCGATGATCGAGGATTTTACACACACCACAATCGGCATCATCGCAGGAAACATGTGTACCCCCGCGACGATCCGAAAAAAAATGAATGATGAAATTCAGCCATCGCAGCTGTTTTAACAGCATTTCAAACCAAGAAAGCAACTCAAAATAATTCTAATCAATTGCCATTTTCTTATGCAGGGTACAAAAATGGTATATGTGTGGCAGGAGCGAACGCATGATGTTGATGATGAAAGAGGACTTAATGACCCACAATGGATAAGAGCCCTGCAGAACTGCGGGTTACTAAAATTTTTCCTTACACATCTTCTTTGGGCACAACTAGACTTGCTCGAGTTCTTGATTCACTCGTGGAACCCGACGGAGGGCAAGTTTATCATTCGGGGTTAGGAGATTGAGTTCGATGCGACCAACATATATTTCATAATAGGCTTATCTTGTTGAGGCTAGAGACCCTGCATGGAGGGCATGCGGGTTGACGGAGAGACTCTCGACATGCTGATTGAATGAGCATGCCCAGGGGCACGTAAGTCACCCACTAGTGGGAAACTGCAAATCCCAACCGTGGAGGACTTGACACTGCATGTCTTACTATTTACAATCATGAGAGCAGCAGGCTCTCAGGCATAGCATTAGGCGACTAAGACCCAACTATGGTTGGCTCTAGATTGCCTTAACCCGACCATGTATGACTGGACCGAGGCAGTGTCTCTAAACATGAAGAGACAACTGACTAAGTGCTGACACGGGGAGACCAAATAGTTTGGATATGGGTCCATCCTGGTACCACTCATGCTGGAGCGGGTACCACTACTTCAGTTGTAGGACATGGATGTTTCATTGCCAGGACCGTGAGAGACCTGTATCACCAGATGGGCACATGTGATGCCACGAGGATGTGGCAGCTAGCCAATCTCATGGGGAGAACTCTTCATGGAGTGGCTAGATCGACAGTAGATTTTCATTGATGATCATCCCTATGTGGTCATAGACTTTCGAGGAGACCCTGACATGCTGCTCCCGCACAACGAGCAATGGGACGAGAGAGGTAACACACTTGGTTAACCACCACACTGTTTATATGTTTTTGTTTCTTATAATGTTTTTGGATTTTTAAATGTATATGTCTTAATAATCGTGTTCATTTTTTTGTAGATGTGGGACCTGAAAGACCTGTGGGTCTCGCTCCTATAGCACGGAAGGAGGAGAATAGAGAGTTGGCCCTACCACCCCTAGGTGGTAATGAAGAGGAGGAGATAGCCCAGAACCTCGAGGGTTTGACGGAGGGAGTCTCGCACTACAGGGGGTTCGAGGAGGTCCCACGAGAGTACTAGAGACATACCACTGGTGTATCACCTAGGGTCCACAGACTACTCAGACGAGTAGTGCAGATAATGGTCTGCTATATGGAGCAAAACCCACTACAGTAGACGCCTAGGTTTCTTTTTCCACTATTTTGAGAGACATGTGTCTCGGATGTATCATGAACATATACCGTATTTTTTGACATACACATTATTTTTTGAGTGCCTCGATGTGCCACACGATATATATCAATTTATGTGATATGGTTTCTGTTTTTTATGTATGAAAGTTTGTCCATGATTTACGATTGTGCAAATGTCCATAAATATATAATTTCAATATATCAGTTAATATTCATAACACTTGCATCAAAGACAAAGAACACAATAAACAGGAAAACATCTGACGCACCAAACCATAAGAGGTACCACAGTGCAAGGGTTCATTTTTACGCAAGCTTGAACCATGGAGAATTATGCTTGAATAAAGTTAAGATGCCCCCGACAGATAATTCGATCGAGGTACATGCCCCCCAAGGCTTATTGCATTCAATAAGATGGATGTAATGAAGCTTGGAAAGACGAGATCCAAAAAGACTCAAGTAGCAAGAGGGAAAATTGTTTCATTGTTTTAAGGAGGTTGACACAAGGGAAAAACTATCCTCAAACAGCTTGTTTCATTATTTAACGAGGTTGAGACAAGAACAAACCATCCTTGGACATCTTGTTTCATTTTTTAAACGAGGTTAACACAAGATAGGAGCCATCCTCGGAAATCTGTTCATGGGCCAGATGAGAACATGGCTCCCAATAGGTCTTCACCGAATAGAAGAAATGCACTCTAGGAGGAATACATGTCATGAGGCACAAATGATAGATCGGGTTCCAATGCCCCCAGTACATGATGTATGAGACCATCGGCATGATCATTAGTGGATGCGGAGATGGAATGGGTAGCCACATAATTGACCTATGGCGGGGAAGGTACGACTTGCGAGCAAGAACCAATAGGGGATGATGGTGGCATAATAGGCATCGGATGACTGAAGAATGACAATTGATCTATGGTCACCATTCCTCCATCGTGCGGAAAACAAACCACACGGAAAAGTGAAGAGACAAGAGCCCCCATGGCATAAATATAGTCATGGCCAAGGAGAAGACTGAAACCTAAAGCACCTTGGACAACCATCGCGTCTATATAGATGGTTTTGCCTCCCAAAAAGACAGGGAACTTTGGAGGGATTCCAAAAGTTTGACAAGTTCCTTCATCAAATGTTAATAGATTCTGTGTGACAAGCACAAGCTGTGGGGAGCCCAAAGCTTGCCAAGCAGTGGAAGGCATAAGACTGAAAGACGCACCTTCGTCCAAGAGAGTGCCCAGTATTGCCTTGTCATAGGCAAGTATGGTAATCTAGAAAGGCACATAGGATGGTAGGGGGAATTCGGTCAAATGGCTCCAGTCAAAAGAAACAATAGAACTACTTGGCAGGGGTATCATATGATTGCCCCCCTACTCTACAGGAACCAAAGAAGGATGCTTTTGATCAGCAGGAATAGGAGGGTTATTCTCAGACTCAGGAGAATCTAATGAGATGAGAAGAACATGAGTAGTGTGATCGTGATGCTCTTCCGGAGCAGAGTGAGCAACGGGTGGTGAATCCAAGTCGACACTCTTTCCGACCAATGGTTGGTCAGGAATAGGCTTGGCACAGCAAAGCTCGGGAAAAGGAGGACGGACGAGAGAAGAATCCATATCTATCTCTTTGTCAATGGGGAGAGGGTCTGAAGAGAGCCTCTGATAAACAACTAGAAGCGGAGGGGAGGAAGTTGTAAGACCTTCCAAAATGGCAAAAGCTTTATCCATGAGTGGACAAAGGTGAAGGAGATGGTTTCCTTCACAGAGTCTACAAGGGAATCGAATATTTTCAGTCATATTACTACTGCCAGTTGAGAGGGTAGCATCGTCATGAGCTTTAGAGGACGATGAGGGATGAGCCGGATCGTGAGACCAAACTTCTAAAATCCGAGGAACGCCAGGACAATCACGAAGAAGATGGTCGCCCTTGCACAATTTACAAGGAAACTTAACCTTCCGTAGAGGAGCAGAAGGTGTCACAACTGGTGACATAGTCGAAACATGAGCTAGATGGGTGGTTGGGCGCTTATCCAACTTCTTCTTCTTCTTCTTCTTCCTCTGCTTCTTCTTAGCCTCCTGGTTACTGGATCTAGAACCTTCACCAAGTGAAGGAGGAGAGGAGGAGGAAGAAATAGGGGAAGAAGGCATAGGCTCAACCTTAGAATCATCGTGTCATGATTCAAATGAAGGAGACGTTGGGACAAGAGTCATGATGCTCAAGACCACCAAGGTTGAAAATAGCCAAACGGGCAAACCGATGGTTAACCCAGGCAAGGACAATGTTGCCATATACGGAGCACTGACATTTCCAAGAGGAGGAAATGGACCAGGAGTTCCATCGGGGGGAAGACCTTGGCCGATAGACTTGGGGACTGTCGCCATCAGGAACGAGCCTAAAAACCACCTGAACTAGGACGAAGAACTCTAACTGTTACCAGGAATATTTCGTGGGTAGTAAATTTTATGACATAGGAACAAAACCTGACCTTTTCATGTTTAAAGAGTCAAGAAAAAGGACAAAAGATGACTCTAGTCACCTTCAAATATTTAATGAGCCTGAAAGGACAAGTGCTCAGATGATCCTTTTCTTTTAAGGAGTCGAAAAGGAACAAAAGTGACTACTCTAGAGAACTAGATAGGAGTTTTACCAGACAAACCGAAAAACTGCAGATACACCTTGGTGATCAAATGAAAGAAAAAATGACCAAGGACTTTTCGTACAACAATCAGTCTTCCCGAATGCTATGTTCAGTGCGTTACAGTTCGTAAGGCAGCAGACACGGCTTCTTATGGATATAGGATGAAAACCTAGTGGGGTCTCCCAATATATACTCGACGGTACGGGGAGCACAAGTCTGTACTAGTAGCTATTGAGTCACAGAAGAAGGAACCACCCAACCTTAAGCAAAAACAATAGTGACTAGGTTTAATGACGCCGGAGCATGTCTCTAGCCTAGACCTCTAGATAAAGTGCATTAAGTTCCAATGCATTGTTAGGTTCATTCAATTGATTTTAGAGTTGATCTTGAATTAAGTTTCAGTTTTCAGGCCCTACCGAATGTATCTCAACAATTCCTAGGATGCAGCTACAATGAGTAAAGCATCAATTGTTTCGATGAACACCTACTTAAAGGAGGGTAAAGAGTTCATTTCCAAGCAAACACAAACCAAGAAAAGCAAATGTAAGTACTAAGAAACGCAATGCATCAATACACTAGTCTCACAATGCATCGATACTACTAATGAAAGATTTAAAGTTCGCTTTCCAATTTCTCAATTATGAAAATTCGTAATGCAAATGTACTTTCACTTTCATATACTAAATGAATACAATATTTTGATTTTTTGGAATTTAAAGGAAAAACAAGCAAGTGTAAACCTTATTGATCCAAACAATTGTGATCTATGTTTGATAGTGAGGAAATCGAATCAATGTGAAGAACCGGTTCAATAACCAACACTAAAAATCAATCAGCAAGCAAACAAGCAGCAAAAAAGCCTCAAGCAAATCAATAAGATGGTTGTGGATGAACCTTGGATAGACAAGTGACTCAAGCAAATGACTTCTCGATGAAACATTTAATAGAACTAGGTCACAAGGCCTAAAAACACAAGACTCACTCAATGAAACCAAAGAGAAACAAGCCTTAACCAATAGAAATCAAAACAAGTCAATGAGAGACAAGAAGCAGCAGGGGATAAGCAGGACAGATGGATTCAAGAAGCAAAGTTGTAAAAAAAAACTTGTACAGGAATCGTCATGGTTCTATAACTAGCAACTTGAGATGGAAAGGCAATCATCTCAAGCCCAGAGTTAGCAACTGGGCGACGTAGTCATAGGTGTACACCTGTCTTTTGCGATGGTCGGATTTCAAGAATCGTCGCAACTGTATGACTAGTTATCTATGACAGGTTTACTAAAGAGGACAGGTGTGACCTCGTCGTAGCTGTTAAGCTATCTATAGTGACGATCTCAATTAAGAGAATAGAAAAATAAAAAACACCTGAAGGACACTAGACTAATTTCTCAGATAGTAAGAGGGACCCCTAGATTGACCCAGGTAACCCAGAATACTAGTGTCTCAACCCCAAAATTAAGAGACACTATATCAAAAACAAACCAAGAGCAAACAAGAAGAAAACATACAAAGGACTCCCCAGCGGAGTCGCCAACTTGTGAAGTAGGAAATGTTCCCTCTGTGGACAGAGGCAACCCCTCTAGCCCTAGAGTGGGTCTAGTCACAGCAAAACAAAACAACAATCAATTTCCTTAAACAGTCATCATTGAAAGCCTACCTCAAACCGGTGTTTGATGAAGCTTTCGTTGTGCTGCTCCAACTATTGTTTCCTTCTCCTCAATGAGCAATCAACCTGAAACAACACAAGAGAACAACAAAACATGTAATTGCGAACAACAATGATCTATTTACTTATAGAGTCAAGGAACCATAAGCTATCAAGTACATTTTACACAAGACATAGGAAACCATCATTGATTGTATTAAAATAAATCAAAAGCAAAGCTTACAACCAAGCCTTGACATCGCAAGCCTTCTTGAAGGGTCCAGTCGGTATGTTTCTCCAAGCATTCACTCTCAAGAATGAATCTCCCAATGGATGGTAACTGTCTCTCTCACTCACAAGATCTAATACGAGGCTATGGCAATCGACAACCAATTACTAAACTATCAGAAATTCACACTGCAAACTCACACCAAAACTAGCTAATTTGCTTCAATCCAAAAACAAAGAACTAGCTATTCATAGTAATGGGGAATTCTTTTATAGGAGGAGGAGCCTCCATGAAATGAGGGAGAGGGAGCTTATCCTCAAGGGAGGTTTCTCAAAAGGCGGAACTACCATCCCAGAGGAGGAAAGGCGAACTCCTTTGACCCAACAACTAGCTCTAAAATCACCCAGAAGCATTCTATTTGAACTAATTTGCCATATCTAGATCATCGCAAGTCATACACTAGGAATTGGTGACGACGTCGCAAGGAAGTAGTGCATTCAGAAAAATCGTCGCAAAATAATCTTGAGGAATTGCGTCGAGCCCTAAAATCTGATCGTCACAGGAAACTGATGTACCCCTATGATGACGGCATGGCCTTATAGTTCAACACAGAGAATCGTCGCTAGAATAATGATGCTTACTTGCGACGATGCAGAAACATAGGTAAAACTAGGTCAATATTTAGGATTAGAGAGCACTTTCTTGATCTTCTTAAATGAGAGGGAAGATATGGACATGTTTATGTGATGTATGACATAGTGGAGATGTCTCTTGGTGGCCACCTACCTATTCCACCTAGACCCCCCAGTCAATTTCATCTGTTTCCTTGTTTATTTCATAATTTACTATTTTTAGTAGTTTTTAGGGTCCTGAACTTCCAGAGTAGTTTTGACCCCCTAAACGGCATTTTTTTGAGGTCTGTTGTAGGCCCATAAACATAATCAAGGGTCTGTGGCAAAACCTGTAGTACTTGGAGAGACATTTCTGAAAAGGTATCGTACGCACCAAACGAAGATAATATGACCAAGTTACGACCTCGGGAAGTTGGCTGCCCAACTAACCCCAATGAGGCCCACAAACTCTTGGTGTTACATCTCCTAGGGTTAGGGTTTTGGTTGTTTAAGGTTTTCTCATGTTTTTAAATAATAAATAGGCCCTTGAGACTCATTATAACACAATTCAGAGGCATGTAGCTGCTGCATCTCTTCTCAGAGATAAGTTATCACCGCCCGAGCTATCTTATTTCCATTATGTTTGTAAGCATAGTTCAATATTTTTCTATTAATGAAATGAAGTGCTTTTCCACTACATATCTGTATTTATGATTATATATGTAATTGTTTGCATTCCTATTTAAGTCGGATCAGTGGTATCAAAGCGATATTCTCTTTCTCTGTTTTTCCTTGCATGTCCCCAACGAGGTCAGAGTATAAGGAGTTAGGGTCAATCTGGTTGAATCGTTGCAAGATTAGCCTTGCAAACCCCGACGAACTCCCATGGCAGATGAAAAGAAATATAACGGGGTAGGAGATCCTTTCAAAATGTTTCTTGAGGAAGCCCTTGAGCGACAAAGGAATGCGATTATGGATAAATTTGCCCAGATCCTTCGATAGTTATCCATAGACGATGCATCTTCATCTAGTATCCACTTTAGAGGCGCCACTCCTTTTAAGGTACAAGTTAACTTCAATATTACCATATTTGAAGGCTTGATAGTTTTAGACCCTATAGATAAATGGTTAAATCTATTGGAAGGATATTTTTCAATTCATGACTTTTCCAATCAGGAAAAGATTACGTTTTCACTTCTCAAAGTTGCCCCACACGTCAAGAACTAATGGGAAACCTACTATGAACAAAAGGACGAGAGTGAACCCTCATTATTTTCAACTGCACCCACTTGGGATTCTTTCCAAGATGCCATCAAGGGAAAATATTACCCTTTCTGGAGCTATGAAGATAAATACATAAAGTGGACCATGCTACTTTAGGGAAGGGGCCAAGATGTGCTAGAGTTCACAAATATTTTCCATACCCTTTGCATGAAGCTGGATATCAAGGATACTAAGCGACATTTGGTGCTCAAGTGTCATGACTGTCTACACAAGTACATCAAGGACGAGATGGAGTTCTTGTACATTTCCTCACTCAGCACGGCATACTCGTACACTTTCAATATTGAGCATAAGTTTAAATAGAAGAAGCGAGACTTTAGATCTATGAATCTAAAGCAAGGAAAAGGTGCCCCCAAACCACAGAGCAAAGGACCAAGCCAAGGCGAGGCTACCCAGGACAACTTGTTGAAGACACAAGCAAAGAACGACACCACAAAGATAAAGAAGGACACAGGAAAATGGTTTGAGTTCCATAAGAGCTCCACTCAAAATACAAGTGAGTATTGGGCCAAGCAGTCACTGGTGGTCAAGCTGAAGGCTTCCGAATCAGACACATGTTCAAACTCTGAATCAGAACCTGATAAAGGAACTAACAAAGGGAAGCAGATCATTGATGCGAAGCCCAGTGCCACCATGGCCACCATTAAGATCCAAAATATTGAGTCTGAAGATCCAGAGGAGGGGGAACGCCTCTTCCACTCACATATGTGGGTGAAGGGTTCTCTCTTGTAGTTCATTGGTGACAGTGGGAGACAAAAGAACCTCATTTCAGTATAGGTCCTGAAGTGGTTGGGATTAAAGACTACAATAAATCCACAACCGTACACCATTGGGTGGCTTCACCAAAGACAAGATATCCGCATTAGCCAGTAGTGTCGCCTTCCCAATATCATCAAGCCCTTCATGGATGAGGTACTATGTGGTGTTGCTCCTCTTGAAGTTTGTGATGTATTATTAGGACAACCATACTTTTGCAAGCAACATGTTGTATATGAGTCAAGACCTCGCTTTTTGATTATTACTTTGGGCAATAAATTGTACAGGATACCAGAGTTAGCCCCACCTACCGCCATTTCTTTGATCACTACCAAGCAATGCAGTAAGCTCATTTACTAGACCAGGAAATTTGATTTCCTTATGATTCACCCTTAGGGAAAGAAGAAGGTTTTGGCCATGACTTCTAGGCAAGGCTCCCCTATACTGCAGTAGCAGATGGACAAGGTCATGGAGGAGTACAGGGATATTTTCACCTCACCTACAGGGGTACCTCTACATTGTCAAGTTAAGCACTCCATCGATCTGACCCCAAGCACACCGCTACCCAACACACCGATCTATCGATGCCTTATTCTAGAGAATGATGATATCAAGAAGTAGATTCAGGAACTATTACAGAAAGGGAACATCAGGCCAAGCTCACTATGCTGTGGAAGCCTAATTGTATTGGTACATAAGAAGGATGGGATCTGGAGACTCTATATTGACTATCGTGCACTGAACAAGATCACTGTCTGGAATAGGTACCTAATTTCGTGGATTGATGACCTTTTGGACCAGCTCAAGGGGGCCAAATATTTAAGCAAGATTGACTTGAAGTTAGGTTATCACCAGGTGCCTATCGAACCCTTCGATGTGTGGAAGACTACCTTCAAATTCAAGGAGGGATTTTTTGAATGGTTGGTCATGCCGTTTGGATTGAAGAATGCCCCTACAACCTTCATGAGACTAATGAATGACATCTTGCGACCCTTCACCAATGCATTCGTGGTGGTGTATTTAGATAACATCTTGATCTTCTGCTAGAGTTGGGAACAAAACCTCCACCATATTCGACAGGTCCTTCAAACCCTACGACAACACAAGTTGTGTGCTAACTTGGAGAAATGCACTTTTGGCTTGAACCAGGTTTAATATCTGGGGTACATCATTAATGAGCAAGGTGTACATGTGGACCCAACCAAGATACAAGTCATTCGATATTGGCCAGCCCCAACCACTCTAACAGAGCTCCGCATCTTTTTCGGTCTTTCCAAATTCTACTGCAGGTTCATGTTGTGGATCTCTCATATCACTTGGCCTTTAAGTCAAGTCACCAAGGGCGGAGTGAAAGAAAAGTTTTTTTGGTCTGAAACCAAACAAAAGGCGTTTTCCGAGTTGAAGCATCACCTCTAATCTATGCCAGTGCTCACATTACTAGACCTGCAAAAACCATTTGAGATTGAAACAGACGCCTTTGACTATGCTATTGGTGTGGTTCTTACTTAACATGGGAATCAAGTGGCTTACCACAGTGAGACACTTTTAGACACAGTCCGAAAGTATCCCACTTACGCCAAAGAAATGTATTCCATTATTTAGGCCTTCCATCAATGGAATCATTACATTCTGGGGAAGGAAACGGTCATCTGCACAGACCACTGACCCCTGCAGTTCATACAAACATAAAGGAAGTTGCAGAACGATCTCCATAAAAAATGGTCCACTTACCTACAACATTTCTATTTGAACATTAATTATAAGAAGGGAAACACTAATAATGTCGTTGATTGCCTCAGCCGACTACCGGTCATGGAACTGATGACTGTGCTCGACTCATGTGAGCATGAAACATCGGGGTAGTCACATCTTTACAAGAGAGGTCCAGAATTCAGCAACACATACCAAACACTTCTTGAAGGGAAGCAAGTTCTCAATTTTCACCTTCAGTATGCACTGTTATGCCACCTGGGACACATTTGTGTTCCTTCAAGCATGTGTGCCAAGATGATTTGGGAGGTGAACTACAGTTGGGTCGTTGGACATTTTGGAGTAGAGAAAATAGTGGAAATATTGCAGAAGTATTTTTTATTAGCCGAAACTTCATTAGGATGTTGGGAAGTACATTAGATCTTGCACCGCCTACGCCATTTCCAAACCAACCATCAAGAAGTAAGGCTTGTATAATCCTCTACCTACTCCTAGTCGGTCTTGGGAATATGTCTCCATGGATTACATGTCAAGCCTTCCTTTTATTAAGCATGACAATGATTGCATTTTCGTAGTCATCAATAGGTTCTCTAAGATGGCCATCATGGCGGCCTGTAAGAAGAGTATCACAACAGAGGCCGCTGCTAAGATGTTCTTTGAGTGAATGTGGGTGCACTTCTGGATCCCATATTTCATTGTCTCAAGTTGGGACAACAGATTCTTGAGTGGATTTTGGTCAAGTCTCTGGTTGATGTTGGATATAAAACTTACTAAGTCCATGACTTTCCATCACCAAATTGATGGCCAAATAGAGGTTGTCAGCAGGACAATCATACACATTATGTGCATGTACAACTCGAAGAATCCATGCACATGGGATGAAAGTCTCCCCTATGTCTAACACAACTCAATAGAGCTCTACACAGTGCAACAAGCCACAACCCCTTTCAGGTAGGGTTGGAATTTCAGCCATTATGTCCCATTGATGTGGCCATACCATTTTTGCCCACTTAGGTAGATTCAGCTCACATCCATTCTAAAGCCAAAAGGGCCAACATATTCATTGAGCGCATTCAACACATCCACCAACAGGACCATGATATAATGGACAAAGCCAATGCTAAGTATGTAAGCAACACCATGATCAACATCGAGTGTCTCACAAGTTCCAGGTGGGCGAAAAAGTTTGGCTGCATTTGCAAAAGGAGTGCCTCGCTAGACCTCACCACAAGCTTCACCCACTCCTATATGGGTCATACATCATCAGCAAGGTTTTTGGTGGCAATGCCTTCGAGCTCAACATCCCATTGTTCCTTGGTCTGCACCCAATGTTCAATGTAGATGCCTTCTTCCATACTTTCCACCATTGTTGTACACATCCAACATTGCAGAACAACTCACACCAACAGAGCTCAACCCGAACTACATGGAATAGGCCACCACTAATTAAATCATGGAAACACAGATCAAGAACACTTTCCAATAGAGGATACAACTATATCGAGTTTTGAAAGCAAGCCAACTCCTTCACCAGGGATCAGGTTCAACAAAAACTTCCTCACCTCATGGAGGCTCTGCATGCAATGGAGACCATTGCTTCCTAAGGGGGAAGGAATGATCCAGGTGGATAGTTGTGGCCACCCTCCTATTCCACCTAGACCCACCAGTCAGTTTCATCTATTTCCTTGTTTATTTTAGCATTTACTATTTTTAGTAGTTTTTATGGTCCTGATTTTCCGGAGAAGTTTTGACACCCTAAAAGAATTTTTTTTAGGTCTGCTATAGGCCAATGGGTGAAACCTTTAGTAGTCAGAGAGACCTTTCCAACAAGGTATCATACGTGCCAAATAGAGATAATATGACCAGGTTACGACCCCGGGAAGTTGGTTGCCCAACTAACCCCAACGGGGCCCACAAACTCTTGGCGTTACATCTCTTGGGTTTAGGGTTTTGGTTGTTTATGGTTTTCTCATGTTTTTCAATAATAAATAGGCCCTTGAGCCTCATTATAACACAATTCAGAGGCATGTAGCCGCCACATCTCTTCTCAGAGATAAGTTATCATCGCCTGAGCTATCTTATTTCCATTTTGTTTGTAAATATAGTCCAATATTTTTCTATTAATGAAATGAAGTGCTTTTCGACTGCATCTTTGTATTTTTTATTATATCTGTAATTTTTTGCATTCATGTTTAAGTTCAAATCACCCAATAATGTGATAGGGTTTGGATTGGTAGCAGATTCAACGTCATTCATAGCAAGATAGCTATGATCTAAAGGTCTGAGTTTGGAGATATATGATGATATCTTTGTACCATGGATCGTGGGTGCTAATAAGGAAGAGAGATTCATTAGGAATCATCTCATCAGATATAGCAATCATTTTTGTAGATGGAAGATCACAAATCAATTCAGCAAAAACAAGTGATTTCTTTGACTTAGCTTTATTGAACTCTAAGTCAAACTCCTGTAGGATGACAATCCATTTGGATTATTTGCCCCTAATCAAATACTAATACAAATATAAGTCATGGTGTTACAATCATGTATCACTATAGTTTTTCGTAGGAGGATGTAGTGGTGAAAACGTTGGACATCATGAACTGTTGCCAATGCTAACTTCTCTACATGGGCATACTGAGTCTCAACATCAAAGAGATTATGGCTCAAGTAGTAGATAACATGCTCATTTCCATCGTCATCATCTTGAACCAGCACCATACCAATGGTACTATCAGCGGCGACCAAGTATAGGGAATAATCACGATGGTAATTAGGAGGATGCAACAAAGGTGCGCTAATGAGTGTGGTCTTTAAATCATCAAAGGACTTCTGAGCAAGGTCATCCCAAATGAATGGGACCCCTTTCTTCAAAAGGAAAGTAAAACCCTTGGCAAGCTCAGTGTAGTTTGGGATGAAGTGATGAAGAAAGTTTTCCTTCCCTTGCAAACTCTGAAGTTGGTGTAAAGAAGATGGAGGTGGTAGATTGACAATGGCCTCCACCTTAAGAGGATCAATTCAGATTCCTTCTTTGGACACTATGAATCCTAAGAGACGACCAGATTCAACGCAAAAGACACATTTATGAGGATTTAACCGGATATTGTAGTGTCGGTAGTGAATAAAAATCACTCATAGGTGAGCCGGATGGTCTTGACGTTTAGACAAGTGTGCAGGTAAATCATCAAGATACGGATGAACAATATGTTTGATATTATCGAAAGCATAAGACATGGCTCTTTGGAAGGTGGAAATTGCATTTTTGAGGCCAAAAGGAGTCCTTTTATAGGCGAAAGTTTTCCAAGGATAGATAAAGGCAGTGTTATGTTGATCAACAAGAAGGATATTAATTTGGTTATATCAAGAAAATCCATCCGTAAAGGAAAATATTTCATTCCTACCACATTCATCGATAATATAGTCGATAAATGGAGTAGGGTAATTATCCTTAGGACATGTTCTATTAATATCATGATAATCAACACAGTCACGTATGGTTCCCTGCTTTTTAGTTATTGGAACAATATTGGAAACCCAATCTATCAGTGGTATGGGGTAAATAAAGCCAACTTTGAGAATTTTTTCAACTTCATCTTTGATGGCAGCTGCCTTCCTTGGGTGCACTGGATGAAGACGTTGTCACACAGGTTTCACATCCGGGTAGGTTTAGATCTCATGCAACACAATGCTTGGATCGATGCTAGGAATTTCTTTGTAAGTCTAGGCGAAGACATCACACAATTATTTGAATAGGGATGTGTAGATCTTAATCTCATTGGGAGAATAAGAGGCCCCTATGTAAATGTCTTTGACTACCCTTGATTTCACAGAGATGTCGATGGGCATGGTTTCTGAGATGTTTCCCAAATTTCCTTTAGAAATCACCTCATGATCTAAGATAGGAGTCTGAAAAGGAGCAGTCATTGCATGGGAAACTAAAGTCTCTAGATAGGTAGGAATCACACCAAGGTTGGGAAGAAAAGAGGAACGATGATGAATATCATTCCAAGGGGTTTCTTTAAGAGACATGACTTCAGTGATACTTTCGTCAGTGGGGAAAGTCTCATTCAAAGGATCTTCAGAATCTAAAGAACCAAGCCAAGAAGTTTGTGAATATGAGTCTAGGACCATATTCAATCAGTCATTGGTTTCAGATGTAGTCGTAGAAGCCATAAGGACAGCTTGGTAAGCTTGTTTGATGGGGCTAAGCAGCATGGTGTCACCAAAATTATCAATCTGATTAGGGCTAGGGATGATCCAAGGGTCATTACTAGACGAGATCATGTTAACTGAGGCAACATTATTGGGATGAGGGAGGGAAAAAGTTCCCATTAAGGCTGAGTCTTTGAAAATACCCACTCTGACACTTTCATAAGAAATAATAGTTTTCCCAACATAAGGTACATTACCAGTTGAAGAGACAGAGGAAAAGAAGGCCAACTAGTCTACTATGACAATTTTCCCTTGGTGTAGAAAACGAAGTACAAAAAAAAGAGAAGAGACCACACAAAACATTGCATGAATCCATATTTGACCAAGTAGAAGGTTTTAATTGAGATTTGTGTCAACAACCTCTACTTCCAAATTGATAGTTTTTCTTTCCAACTGAATGAGTAAGTAGTTGAGAATACCATATGGTCGGAAACATCTACCATCGAAAACTTCCAAAGTATTTGGGGACTGGTTGAGAGGAGGGGAACCAATGGATTTCCAACATGATAAGGACATAATGCATGTAGAGGCTCCTTCATCAACAATAGTTCGGTGAATGGTTTTTCCCATGACAACAACTTGTATGAGAAAAGCAAGTTGAGGTGGTAAGCGAGGGACATGATTTTCAAGATCAAAAGTGATCAGACTAGAATCTGTGGGATCAATTCCTCCAATGGCAGATAAAAAATCCTTCCATTGTGATGGACACGTTTGAAGGACTTCCAAAGCCGACATCGCCGAGGTTGCTTAAGCAAAATATTCTACAATATTGTAGTGTTGAGAAACTTGTCCATTGGGATTTCCAGATGATGTTTGAAGAACACCTTTAGGGGGTGGTCAGATTATGGAATCAATGCTAGGTTTCTCGATATGGAGATGACCAAAATTGGGTGAAGAGGAGGAAGAGGGTATATCAATGGCATCTCTCTCCACCACGGGTCTTTTAGGAGGAGGATAATATTTTGATCTCGTGGATACAAAAATAAGTTATGAGCCACTCATAAACTCTTGAGAGCTTCCAAAGGTCTAAGCGTGGGGTTGGTCTACCATTTGTGTCTACTGAGATGGGAAAGGTTCCTTCAACACAACTAGCATCCTTGTGGTACCTTTTAGAGGATGAATTACTTCGGCACATCAGGTGCAATCCTTAGTGTAATGATATTCATCACAAATAAGGCAAGGATATTTAGATTTTCGCTTTGATGAATCGTTAGCTGATGGTTTTCGGGAATCCTATTAGGGGGTATCTTGCTTAGCTTTTCGTTTACCCTTTTTCTTTCCTTTCAAGTATTTTTCTGTTGCGGTAGTTTGGACAACATTTACCTCTAATGTTTTACCAGGATTCTTTGAGTTGTCTCCATTATGGGAGGTTGCAGCAGCCTGAGTAAATTTAGGTTTCGTAGAAGAAGCTAGGGTACTACTGTACCACTGAGCCATAGATCCAATGATACCATTATTGGGTGGTGTATCTGCGAGTGTGGAAGATTTAGGTCCATTCGAAGGTTGTTGGGCACCAGGTAAGAGTTCATACAACGTTCTGGATTGTGAATAGACAAGATACAAATACTGGGCACAAGCAATGGCTTGTTCCTCAGTTACATAGCCACCCATGGCTATGCCTTTATCTATTGGTGGGATGAACTATTTGGTAAAAGTTTCAGTCAAAATCTGATCCAAAATGTCAAATTTGATGAGATGATGTTGTTGGAGATACTAAGAGGGGGGGGGGGGGGTGTGAATCATTATTCCTTAGAAATTAGCACTTTTAAATATTTGAAGAGAATTAGTTAATCTTCAATTATTATTAATGTTTATGAAGTATTAACAGTAAATAAAATAACACAATAGGCACATAAATTATAGGTGGAAAACCCCCTCCGGGTCAAAAACCACCGAAAGGTTTTTGAATAAATTCTTTAATCATCAGACCCAACTAAAATGAAAGAAACAACTTCCTAGAATTCTATAAAATCATTCTTCTCCAACTATCACTGGAACGACGCCCCAATGCCTTGGTTTCTTCAGTAATCAACTGAATGGATGCCCTAACACCCTAGTGAGCCACAATTTGCCTTAGCACCACCCTACCACCCTGAATTGTTCATAGGCCCAAACTTGTATGCAAATTCATACACCTTCCTAGCACCTCCCTGCCACCCTATGCTAAAATAAGACAAGACTATGGATCCCCATGTTGGAAATAATACTGAGGGGGGGGGGGGGTGAATCAGTATTATCAGATCAATAAAACTTTTCAAATTTCATGCTCAGAAACATATACGCTACTTCAGTTAAGTGAACCCGCGTGTACACGCTACTGTGTCAAAAGCAACTAGCGTATATCCAGAAATCTTATGATTCAGTTAGCTTATCTTCAGTAAATGCATCAGAACATAATTAACCACATTGACAGTAAACAGGTGCAGTATAACAGAATAGATCATCACATAAAAGCCACACACATGAACACCATGATATAAGGTGGAAACCCAATGTGGGTGAAAACCACCTGCTGCAATTCGTCTCTTTCTTCTTTAATAAGAAACTTCTTTTACAATGTACTGGTGCAGTCCTTTACCAGTACGCGGGCTACAACCCTCTCTCGTTTTCAAACTACTTCTGGAAGGGAGCTACAACCCCCTCAGCTCTTGTACTAGCCGATCCATTTACTAGTACGTAGGTGCTGACCCTACAGAGGACTACAACCTTCTTTCCTACAGGGACCACGTTTCATCAATTTTCAGACTGGATCCATGAGTACAAAACAAACACTGCTGCAATACAATCATCAACTTATACTTGCATCATAATTCTCTAAATCACCCAATACTGAATCACTGAAACCCTGTCATCAAGAACACAGAACACAAACCAGAGCCCAGAACTCTGCAACAACCACCAGAATCAACAACAACCTGAAATATCAAATCTTATTATGCATACGCTACTTCGCTATACCAAAACCGCGTGTATACGCGCTTTCTCCAAAGGCAACCCGCGTGCAGATCTAGAAATAATTACTTATACCTTCACTGTCAGATCCGACCCTTGCCAAGCGTCCCGAACAGATAACCAGTAATACCAGATCTTCTCACTTCGTCAAACACACCTTGCTTGCCTGCCTTTGCCTAATGATCTTCTCCTTATATAGCCTTAGGCCCTTCACAATACCATGGTCCAAAACCATAGTAACACAATACCATTAACTTCAAAACTATGGATCAACACGTCTGTCGAGACACCATGGTCCAAAACCATAGGCACAACTTCCAAGGACTAACCGCCACGGACCAAAGGTACGTTTTCACATGTACGCGCTTTTACTGAAACCAACCTGCGTGTATACGCTAATTTTCCTTAATGAACCTGCGTATATCTCTTTCTTGTCCTGCTGTACTAAGATCTGTCCTCTGATTAAGTTGCCATCACTTGTACCTGCTTCTGAGTGAGTTGCCATCAAGGACAACACTTGTATCATAATGCCAACATCCCAAACCAGGGACAATAATCCATGATACAATAAGATGTACAATGATTTTTTTGTACTTGACCAAATACCCAATCACTCTATGACCTGCAACCCAACTGTGACATCATCCCAACAGTGACTCTTATACCTCCCAACACTGCCTCTTCGACTATAGGCATAATGACTCTTTCACAGATTACTCTTTTAAAATCTTTACAATGATGACTCTTTTACAACTTTACAGTGATGACTCTTGGCCTTAACAATACTTCACGATATCTTGATGGTTGTCATGTCTTCAAGGATGTCTCGCTGCAATGCTTCCTTTGATTTGATATTTATGCTCTTGAATTCTTGCTTGATGTTGTACTTGAAAAATGTGCCCAACAAAACCAATCCCAAAACAAAACAAAATACCCTTCAACTTACCTCTGCTTGCAAAACACATGTAAGTGCATAATAATGAATAAATACAAATTAAAATTACAATGCGTACTTGATGTGTGCTTGTCACTTTTGTTGTTGACTTGTTGCAGTAGTAGACAAATACTCCCACTCTTGATATAGGCCTAGACTCTATGCAAGGCTATATCCAAAACTGGCCTAAAGATATATACAATAAAAACTGATGACGGACCCTAGACTTGTGATGGACCAAGTTCTAAGTACAACAACAGAGACCATTCTATCAACTATGACAAGACAAGTAACATGAACTTACAACATCATATGGATTTAGCAGACTTTGTGTAGCATCAATAATATGTAGCATCAAATGTGCAATATCAATTATAGGACATCCGAAATGTGGTATCAAAACTAACTGTGACATATAGAGACATAGAGATATAACTGAGACCCTGTATATACTTGCGTTGTCCTACAAAGACATATGTCAGAGATGATACTCAAAATTCAAAATTAAACACTAATCATACATACCTTGTTGTAGGAGACATACCTTTGATTGTTGATGTGTGGTCCTTACTGTAGTGATCCTTGAATATATGCTTTTTCTTTCCTTCTAGGAGCTCGATATTGAATTTATTGTATCTATGTAATTTCGGATCTCTAGGGTCTGAAATTTCTTCCTATGGTAGCCCTTTGAGTCCTCTTTCCAACACCATAGGTCAAATCAATATCGGATTCTTCAAGAAAGAGTTATTCTCAATCTCCTATGATGACCTAATTATAGACTGGTTCAGTAGAGTGAACTTGTACGAAGTTCCACATGTCACTGTTGTGACCTTCAACCCTAAAAACGATATCCAAAAAAAAACATTCCTTCCTATTTCTTTCATGATTTATGAAATTTGAATCCAATTCTCAGAGAGAAAGTTATGATGCTTTTCCCAACGTCACCTGTTTGACATGGAATTCGGGAGTCTATAAAAACCCTAACTTCCTCAGATCATATATCAAAAAATATAGCAAACCAAGATCTAAAATTCAGTCACAAGGTTCGTCAAGATTTCAGAACAAATGGGTTTTAATTTCCACTTCTGAAGATTCACATAAAAAAAGTTATAGCGAAAATTCCACGATGATGTGTTTGAAGCCACAAAATCCCTACTAAAGGAGGATATAAGGGTCACTATTTATATGAATGTCTTGAGTTGAGAGGGTCCCTAACAAGTGAAAATTGGAGGGATTTTAGGAGAATTTTTTTTATTATTAATTATTGAATATTAAATGACCACAACCAATTATGAGTGCCATGCCACAACCCCATATGGTTTTGGCCCACTAACTAGGGTTACTAACTTCAAACACGAATATCTCTCAAACCGTGAAGAATTACATGGCGTGCCATATATCAACGGAAACATATCAACAAGTAGAATCCACATACAAGAACCTTGACTCAGAATAGAGTAAGTTCTCAAGTCAAAAGTCTCATGCAAGATCGGGGTAGCCCCTGTTGCTGCTTGGGTTGACATCAATGACAACTACTGATCAACAGACACCTACGCCTCCACTCATAGATATGATCAGAGATATTATTGGATGTAATCTGCTGCAAAGATGTTAAGAGATGGGTTCCAGTCTCACACTGGATAGGAAATTGGAAATGGGTGAGGAAAGCCATGGCCAAAGAATTGAAATCGTGGAAAGTACCTTGAGGGAGCTCAATGTACCATTTAGCGGTAGCACCCATTAAAGTGTGTTGGAAAAGATGCAAATAGATTGAATCATCAACCCAAGAGTTAGAGGAACACCAAAGGTGGTAAGTCATAACATGCGCTTGAGGGTCTTCTCCAGATTTACCTTCGAACTTAGGACAATCGCTAGGTATTTTAGTTGGAACCAGAGGCCAATACAATGAGTGAAATATTGGATCATTTGTAAGTGGTGACACATCCAGAAAATCCAACGTTTCCAAGAATGGAAGTTGTGGATTATATGGGGTGTAAGGTCTCTGGTATGTACCAAACTAAGTATTCCAACGTTGCTAAGTTTGGGTCTGCCCCCACTCTGGTTTTTGTCCATAAGGCGGTTGACCATAAGGAGGTTGACGATATGGAGGTTGACCATAAGGACGTTGACCATATGGAGGTTGAACATAAGGAGGTTGACCATATGGAGGTTGGTGACCATATTGGACGTATGGAGTCTGCAAAGAAAAAAAACCATACTGCTGTTGGTAAGGTCCTTGTTGCATCTGGTATGACTGTGGTGACAATTGTTGGTAAGGTCCCTGTTGTAATTGTAAGAGAACCTGCGACGATGACTATTGCTAAGGTCCCGATTGGGATTGGTAGGAAACCTGTTGTTGCGGCTGTGGGTAAGGTCCCTGGTGAGGTTGGATAGGAACTTGTGGCCATGGTTGTCGGTAAGGTCCTTGTTGGGATTGGTAGGAAACATGCGGTTGCAGCTACAGGTAAGAAACCTGTAGTTATGGTTGCGGATAAGGTCCATGCTGCAATTGGATAGGAATTTGTGGTCATAGAGGAGGATTACCAGTCCCATAATCATACTGCATTTGAGGACCATACTACATTTCAGGACCATATTGTATTTGAGGACCTTCCTGCTAATAAGGAGGAACTCCCGATGATGGAGTTTGGAGTTGTTGAGAACTAGTACGAATATATGGTTATTGGTATGAAGATTGATTCAAAGGGACTTGGTGACCTTGTAAAGGGGTCCCCATGACATTACCTGATACAGGTGGAAATAGTGTTCCACCTGGGTTAGAAACAACACCAATGGGTTGACTTTCCCCCGATGTGGGAGGAGGGGGTGCATAGTTTCCACTAGAAGCAGGAGGTATGTAGGGCGGAGGTAGTTTCCCCCCAGACAGTGGAACAAATGAATTTGTAGGTTGTCCACTCACATTGGGGACTGCAATTACCGTGGCTACAATAGGAGGAGAAGAAATATTAAGAGGAACATGTGTTTTACCTACCAACATTGTAGGTTGGGTAGGGGTATGTGTAGTTATCGACACGTTTGGCACAAATGAACTAGTAGTAGGAGTGACAATAGACAACCAAATATGGTTATAAAACAATGAAGTTGCACCAAAATTGTTGGAAAAATCATTGTCAAGAGAGTTGTAACCCAGTGAGACCAAGGGTGCACTATAAGCAAGAGGTGTACTTGGTCCACTCATCAGATTGTAGGGAGCGAAAACATAAGGAAAGTTTTATGGAGGAAGAAGTAATATAGGATCAATATTAGTACTGGGAATATGAGTTCCATAGGTTTCCACAGGAATACCTTATGGTGGGTACCCTATAGGTGGGTTATCACCTTCTGTTGCCATGGTTGGGAAATCTAGTTGCTCTGGGAGAAGGACTCAAAGGTATGTTGGGAGTATCAAAAGGACTATACATATGCAGAGGTGATAAATACACATGATCTGATTCAAATAATGGATTAGGAGGAAAAAGAAAGAACTCTGAAGTAGGTTGAGGACTAGCCAGAGGACTGTCTTGAGATGAGCCTACCGATTCTGGCGGTTGTTAGGAAGCAAGGGGTTGGATACTTAGTATGAGACCAATTTCAACACCTTAGTTTTCAAAGGATTTAGGCTCAACAATATCAAAACCTACAACTCTAGGTGAATCAGGTGCATTAGCATCTCCATTGATATTGTGTGATGTATCCAGGGTCTCGTTTTGGACTCCTTGTGGTTCTGCCATGATGTCTTTTCAGGAAATCAATCACTAATGTGTGTTGGTGAATGCTTTAGGCTTAATTATAATTTTACAATTAACCATTAATGTTGAGGACAAAAGGAGTTTTCATTTCACAGGTAATATGTTATTCCATGGTCGATTGATTTTAGAAATTAACAAAAAAGAAATAAATCAAAAAGGGGTAAACTAGGCATGAGGGTTTACCAAGCAACCATGAACTACAATATACACCTTGGCGAACCAAGGACTTAATGTACGACAACCAATCTCCCCGAATGCTTTGTTCGGTGTATCATGGTGTACAAGGTGGCAGACTCAGTTACTTGTGGATGGATAGCAACCTATTAGGGACTCCCAAAATATATGCAATGGTACATGGGAGTGCAGTCTGTAGTATTGTTTTCTAATGCATAACCATTTGATGAGAGAATTCCCATATTCTTACCATTTGTGGAGTGTCTTTGATATACCCAAAAGTAATAGAGAAAGGTCCTACACACTTCTGTATGTGGAACGGAATTTCACCCTCGAGATACAACGCTGGAAAATAACGATAACTCCTATGTTTAACGATGTCAGAACACATCTCTAGCCTAGACCTCTAGAATTTTTCATTAATGAAAAATTCTCCTTAGGTTAATTAAGGTAAATTTTAAGTTGATATTCAATTAAGTTTCGGTTTTAAGGCTCAAAGATCAATGTCACCTGAACACCTATGATGCAACTAGTATCAAAATATGTCTCTTTTCAATTCAATGAAAGCTATCTAACATGGGGGAGAGGTTCAAAAATTGATACAACAACCAAGTATGCAACAAGAAGATATTCCTAACTAGATATTTCACTTTCACTATTCCAATGCATCCACCAAAAGTAAAAATAAATTCAATTCATTAACATGCAACTACATGAATTTTCACTTTTCTTTTTCAATGCATCCACCAAAATTAAAATGAAATTCAATTAAAATTCACCTATATGCGTTTTTCACTTTTCCTTTTCAATGAATGAGAATGTACTTCTTTTCAACTTTCAACGCTAAGCAACGTCATCTATGCTTAATGATAATCCGAAGATCAATTTTTCAATGCAATTTAATCTAATGCAATGCAAAAAGTAAACTTTGAGATGAAATCTAAGCAAATATAAATTATGTTTCTTTTATTATTTCCAAAAGAGCTAATAATTCTTTGATCCACAACAAATCAGTATTCCTTCCACACATGCAAGCAACAAACAATAAATCCAATTGACCTAAAGGCCTAAAGACTCAATCAGAATTCACTTTCACTACTTCAAACAATGGGATGGACTTTTGCAAATCAACAAGAAATCAACCAAAATAATGACAAATCCAAAGCAAAAAGAGCAGGAGGACACTTAAGAGATCAAGACACACTAGGACTTTCGAGGATAAACCCTAAAAATTTTCAAGCTTTAAGGATCATTGCAATTTTAACAGTTAAAACCCGTGCTGACAGGATTTTCAGCGCAACTGTAATTGAAAAAACCACGCTAGTAGTGCAATTGTTCCTGGATAAAACGCGATGGGCAAGAAGAATTGGAAAAATAAAAATAATTTCAAAGAGAGATCCAAAATCATCACTCTAAAGAAAAACTACTTAGAATGCAAACCCATAATGATTCTAAATTACAAATTACTAGGTGGTTGGCCAAACTAATCATAAAGAAAAAAAATTAAAAAGGAGGTTTGAAGGGCTATAATCTGCCCAGCGGAGTCGCCATTTTGTTGTGCAGGCAATCCTTTTTGTGGATAGAAATGATCCCTCCAGTCCTATGGGAGGATCTAGCAACAAACTAGACAAATTTATGCAAACTTTACTTTCTTATACCAGAAAAAACATAGGATAGATGACCTACCTCACTCTGATGCTAACACCCGTTGATGTCGTCTTTGATCTTCATTATTCCAAGTTAAATCCTGCTTACACCATTGTGGATGAATTCCTTGCAAGGAAGATCAAATAGAGATGACAAAGGAATACATAGAATAATCCATTCTAACATAAACAATGTGACAGATCAAGGAGTATCACACTAAATGAGTAATGATTTACACACTTATGGAAAGAAAACACATAATGTATTATTAATATAAATCAAGGGAAACATTCAACCACTTAAGCCTTGATGTTGGAAGCCTCCTTTGGATTAGTTTCCAAGTCCTATCCAAGACCTTCAAGCACTCCTTTCTCCTTAGCAAAATGGGCAGCATTTGGGCATAGTTTAGCACTAGGAAGGCAACCAAGCAATAGCCAACCAGTTGTGGATAGTAGGGATCTCATTTATAGGGAAGGAGAGGGAGTTAAGGATCCATAAAAGGAGGGATAGATTCACCAAATCAAGGGAAATATCCATGAAAGTAGGATCAAGGACCAAGAATGGGAGATCTCACTCTAATCCTCATTCACCTATAACTAGCTCGCCATTCTTGATACTTCTAGTAAGAGAAGCTTATCCTGCACTTTAGGAAAAAATTCCTAAAGAGTTTCAGCGTGAGTTTTCCTTATAAAATATGTGATGGTAGTGCTAGGTCAACATAGTGCAACAAGTTACCAACATAGGTCACCAGTGGTGCAAAACACATTGATCATGAAAATTAGGTTTTTGACAAATTTTCTCATAAACGCTTTCAAGGAAATTTTTCTTATTTTCTTCAGGGATGCTTCTATATAGGTTTCATTATGAATACATTGACAAATTTCATAATTTTGATGCTTTAGGATACGGGACGGGAAGTGTGACAAAATACTGTGTAACAAATCGTCGCTCTATGGCTAAGGTTTCATAGTGAAGGACTACAATTGGTCTTTAATACAATTGTTATAATTTTTGTTGACCTCCCATCTATCATTAAAATGGAGGATACTCTCCATGTATTCACGTTTTTCAACAAGGTAATTCATTTACTCTAGTTTCATAACATCTGTACAATTTTCTTATTACACTAGTTGAAATTCACACCTTCCTTGAGGGTTCTACCCTGTATATATAAGTATACTTTTTAATGTTGGAAACCTTTGAGAACTACTGAGAGCGGGGGTGAATTGGTATTGTGTCTTATTATCAATATTAAGCACTTTGAACTTTTCTATTCAATCATATTAACCAACAACACATCATATAAACCATAACATGAACATAAACCATGTAAGCATCTAAATCAAAATAAATATGCAGCAATAGTAAAAAACACATCAAAAAAACATCCACTCAAGAGACACAAGATATATGGTGGAAAACCCTTCACCGGGAAAAATCCACTCTTGTTGCTACTGCGCTACTCTGAATCTTCTATTAAGAAAAATATGTCTGTTACATAGATTTGTTGACTCCCATTAGCTAGAAGACTCGACCTCATATACAATAAGCCAACACCAATCGACCAGGAGACTCAATTTTACTAATTAGCTTGGAATACTCTATTCTCACATGGATCTATAGACTACCATTCGCTGAAATCCACCACGATCAATGATCCTCACCCAACTCTGATTGGGCTATCCAACTCTGATTAGATGGAGAAACGGTTCCTTTTGATGAAACTTCACAACCACTACTCCACACCCATGAAGTCACTACTCCTATACTCTATGCGGACCTCGTTTAATTTCTTTTCATACTAGATCCCAAGACTTTCTGCTCAACTCGATTCATCTTTCCAATATGATATCCAACAACAAGACACCATCAATAAATCAAAGAAAATCACCACGATGATATGCTCTCCACTCAAGCAAAATAGTGGCCACAATCCATCCAAAAAAATATGAACAATAATATCACTAGCAACTAAAAAAACTTCACATTCAGCCATAACATCAAACCCTCACACGAAAATATGAATGTTGCATAATACAATCAACATCATGAAACACAATGGTTATGTGCCAAATGCATCAGAATCTCCAACAAAAAAAAATATATGTGAGTCTCACAAATATGGGGTTATATCAAGCTCTCCATCTCTACCACAACTCTGCTACAACTCTCTGTATCTTTGATTTGCAATCTGAAGTTCTGAATCAAAATACTGTTCAACAAATAAATCTGCTCATTCTACTATCATTAGAACTCATACACTGAAGCATCTATGATCTATACTAGGTCCGAAGCATTCCATTACTTCTCTGTAGCCTTCTCATTCACATACTCACTCAATCAACTAATACTCAACTCCTAAATGGTGTATATAAAATGTGTTGGATGAAATTCATCTTTGGGTTGACATCAAGAGTGCACAAAGTCGACGAAATCAATCCATTATCACCACTACTTATGCACTAAATGTGTCCACATCATTGGAGGACATTTTCAAACCATTCCTAACCTTTACAAATTAATCTAGAATCCTATGGGAATTTCCATGCCAAATTACATCTGATTTGCACAAGGAATCTGGAGAAATGTTCATGAAAGTTCAACCGCATTCACAAAACTAGCTAATATGGGTTGCAACCACATGCGTAATATTGTCTGACTACTGATGAGCCCCAAAAATGGATAATTATTTGGGCTCATTCAACCTCCTAATTCGACTTAATCCACCATTCTCATTTGTTTAGTGCATGTTTTTGATTATTTTTATGTTAATAGAGTGAATTTGGTTAGTCATTATGCCAACAAGTCTAATGGGTGCTTTGTGTAGCCTTTTTGGTCAACTTGGAGACAAAATTGAAGGTCTTAATGAGCACTTGGCAGCCAAATTCGTGGGAGAACAAGCTAGAGGAGTTGTAGGAAGGTGTCCCCCTCATTTATGGGCCCTTACCTCGAATTCTCCACCATCAGCTCGGAGTTCAAGGGCCACCGAATCAATCAGCTCAAGGGCAGCCAAGCAAGTCAAGTTGGACTGCTGTTAACTACAAGTCTTGGGCAGACAAGTCCCTAAATTTTAGGACGACTGTTGGGTCCTCAAATTGTATAAATAAGAGGGCTTAAGACCTCATTTCAGTTAGTCAATTTGGTTAGCTAGTTAGCCAGTAGATAGTAGCTAGTAGTTAGTCATTTCATAGCTTTGTTGCAGTCATTTTGTAATTCGATTTTTATGCAATAGATTAGCTTTGCTTTCAGCTCATGTTCAAGTTCTTCTTGTGGACAGTTTTGATGTAACTCTTCATTCTTGATTAATAAAGATGAATCCAGCTTTGCACCAGCTCTAAATCTTTCTTAGGAGGTTGTAGCTCTTGGGTTTGGGCCCATATCAAGCGCCCAGTACCTCCTTTGTTTATCTTTATGTGTCTTTGCTGCATTCTCATAATAAAATATGCTATTTAGATTTAAATGTTGTGTTGTTGCTTAGGTTTCTTTTGATGATTAGAAAAGGTTTTTAATGTTCAGATTTGCTTGATAGGTTAATCACAGGGAAGATCTTCAGAAAAAGGCTGCCAAACACCTTGGATCTCACCTCCCCCTTTGTGGAATCATGAGCTGGGACCAATGTGACTTTGCTGCCAACAAAAACGTTGTTTTGCTTTGCCATGCAATTCTTAGTGTTGGAATCCTCGTTTGTAGATGTTAATATTAGTAGTGTTAAATGCTTCAGTTGATGATTTCTTAGTGGCATAAGTTAGTTCATGCATTTCATTTTGAATAAGCTGTTGTCCATTCTTGTTACTGTTAGCTAGGTCATATTAGGGTAGCATAACTAGATCTTTGTTTTCTTGCATGTCTTTGTTTGTCCAGTTTGAAAAACCACTTGCAGAGTACCTGTTATCCTTCTCTATCTACCCATAATCCGTCTGATAATCTGCTCCAACCCTTAGTCCATGATTCGTACCCTTCATTTGCCATACTTTCCCCACCTTGCCCTAATTACTACATTCTTGTGCATCATCGCTTCCTCCATCCTTGAACAAATCCAATCGCTCCTTAGCCTCATCCACCAAGTCCTAGGCCTCTTCACACCCCTATTTCACCTCCATACTCATTCTTCCACCTTTTTCCCTCCATCCATCCTCCAAAATCCTCGTTTCAGAACATCCTGTAGAAATCTCTGAACATCCTGTAGAAACCCCTGCAGACTTCTTGTAGAAGTTCATAAGCACGGTTGCATGTCATCCAGACTTTGTGAAACTCTCAGAGAGAATGTCAGGTATCCCTTAGACCCTCTCTGTACCATCCCAACCATTCCCAAATCATTTCATCCCTTGATCCATCCCTACACAGTGGAAAACTAGTTAGAAGCACATGCATGATAATTTCAACAACTTAAGCAAAAATACAAAAATATGTTTTCTTTAGATAATGATAACTTAGACACATGCATTTTACCTTCTTAGAAGTAATGGCATCTCTTTCGGTAGTTTGCATGCTCTCCTTTGCATCGGTAGGACTAGCTGGTAGAACTAGGGTTTGCTAGGGTTTGTGTTTCTTTTTGGCTTTCAGTTTCTTTTCGCAAGTAGATTAGCTTCCTTTGAGTTAGCTTTCGTCCATCGGTTAAAAAGCTTCTTCTGAGAGCTCATAGAAGTTGGCTTGAGCCCCTAGTGGACTTGTGCCAGCTGACCAAGTGACAGCTGCGGCAAGAGCTAGTACTTGTGCATACAGCATCGTCGCTTCCAAGTTTGTTACGAACTACCGGGTTGATAAAATTAAAGAAGGGAGTTCCAGGAGTTGTAGCATTATTGCTACAATACTGGAGCCCACCAACTACAGTTGAAGTTTTTCAACCCCATGACATACAAGCCTACGTGGGTACGGTTGGGGAAAAAACTAAGGAAAAACATAAAATATTAGCCCATAACATATGCTAATTAATTGGTCACCTTCTCCAGCTCTTTTACAAGCATACAAGCCTCTGTCAAGTCATTTAACACCTCTCAAAATAGCCTAAGCATGTCTCCCAAGTGACACTGCCATGTTGACCTAGAAGCCAACAAACAAGGGTTAGCAAGCCTGCCAACAAGTCCTCTACTCTCCACAAACACGTACACAAGATGCAACACATCATAACTAACCTGTAACACCTCTTCCACACACTGTAGCACCTTAGCAACATCCTCATAAGGCCAACAACTCAACCTCCAATTCCTACACTAGGTCATGGACACCAATAGTACATGAACAACCATCAACCACATAGGTTGACATCATGAGGTTGACATCAATGCAAACTCAACTAGCTGCATCCATGCTATAAGGAAAGCACAAAACATCAGCTAGTCTACATAGGGTTGACATCGATGCCAACATGATCTAGCTTTCATCATGAAGCCAATGCCAACATCATCTATATGCAACCATTGTTGCCATAATGCTAACAATACCCCCTTTGGAATTGATGGAAACCATACACAAACTCCAAGCCATCATCCTTTATCACCCCCCCTTTGACATCAATGACAAAGGGTCAACTCCATCTAATAAGGCATCAAGAATACAAGTACAAACATGGAAGTGTTTGACCTCCAAATGACTAAAAAATAATGCACATCAACAAACGTCCATGCCTATCATATCAAAAAAAAGTAACACATATAACCAATCAACATTTAGAGCAGCATGTCCACCACCAACCTCTAGCAATAGAAACAATATCCCAACATGAGGCAACTAACCCATACTCGATAGAAAAAATACATGCATATCTCCAATCAACAACATCAATATCCAATCACAAATTCTCTGCTCATATCACGAGGCCAAGAACCCCAGCAATCATAGCATAGCACGAGGCATTCCATGAACACCTCCAAGTAGACCATAATGCCATTGATGGAAGGCTGAAGTGAATAGGAACAAATATTTCTCCCCTTGAACATATGGAATCTCCAAAATCATCTCCAACCTACAATGAACTGCTTCTGCTACAAGCATTGCTTCCTTTCCAAGAAAGATGCACCATATGGACCAAGACTCAAATGACATATACATTGATACATACATGGTTGTAGCAGTTACATAAGACCTCATACATGACTCACATATGACCTCATGACTCATGATTGGTAGACCCAATGATAGTACAACATAAGTACATGGATCCATGAGCATTTCACATGAAAATATCAATAAAGTACATAACTATTATAATCATTACCTATGGACCAATGAAAAAAATATGACATATCATGATTGTTACATCAACATTAGCCCATACATGTGGCTGCAAAATGTCCTCATGAGACTCCTCCAAAACATGCCTAACACCATGATGACTCATTCTACTAATGAATGACCCTAATACCAATGCAAAATGATGAAACAATGGTAAATACATGATTGTAACAAGTTGTGTATAACGACCCATACATGTTTGGTCCATGTCTCATGTCATCTCTATACATCATGTGCTAATCAACTTCTTCTATGCATGGTTGTACCATATTTTCAACCAACTTGCTAGTGAAAACAAAAGCATATATATGGCTAAAAAATGTTTACTAATTTCACTTAGAAAACATATTTAAGGAAATTACAAATAATTGGGTGAAAACTATGAGATAAATGTCAAATAACTCATGCAAACTGATGCAGAAAAACTGCATATTTACATAATTCGAGAATTAAAATTAATTAAACCCCTATTTAATTAAACTATCTGACCCCGATCTATTTCATGGAACCCAAACAAATTAAAATCCAATTCAAACCTTATCACGTCCAAAATTTATGCTAACCATCACACATATTCCTGAGCGATATCCATTGGATCTCATCCATTCATAATGAACGACTATGATCAATCCAAAATTCAACTGGATTAAATCACAGTCCATAAAATATCGCATCCGAAAATTGGATTAAACTGTGTACATCTTCCGACATGATTACTGTCAAATCTGATCCCTTAAAACAGACGGTCACGATTAACTGAGCTATTAACTCAGTTCTATAAATTATCGTGTTTGATTTTGGAATTATCATCTGCACTTGTTGGTCACGCGATGACCGTTGGATCATTTCAATGGTCATGATCGATTTATCAATTAACTAGATTTTATAGTGTTATCGGGTCCATTTCTTGTGCTAAAGTGCGTGCACATTCACCATGCGAAAACTGTCGATCTTCTCCCAAATAGATCATCATTGATCCATCCTGTGATCAATGATGATTTGTCAGTTCATTCAATCTCTGTCCGCTTTCAATCGGTGATCAACAAATTAAAGCCTTTGTCCAAGTGATCCTCAAACACCAAGATCACTAAAGTATTTCATTTCACACACAGTTTCATGTATTTAATAGAGGAGTCAGCCTACGATTTAAAGAATCAATGAAATCAAATCACATAATAAAAGATCACGTAGAAACAAGTTTTGAACACAAAACTCCTTTTATTCATAACAGTATTTACATATACATTCAAAACATCTTGTGCTCTGATCTATTCTCTCCACTACTTAGCTCTCTCTAACACTTGTCTAACACTCTCTAACACTTTAACACACTGTTTTTTGCTCTCCTCATATTCTTACATTAATAGATTAATTACATAATTATGGATTATACTAAATCCATGATTTTCCATAATTTACTCAACTAATTCATATTCATGGATCTCGTAACCCCTAAGATCTCTACGAGATCTACACATATTAATTATCCTTGATATTCTCACATAGTTGAGAATACTTCACAACTAAAAACCTCACACATAGATTTATCACTCAATCTATACAAGATTTCTAGAAATAATTAGAAACATCACCCCCTAAATCAACCAAATGAACAATAATATTTTGAGCAGGATGATCTTGCATTAGACTCCCGATGTAGAAAACAAAAATTGTAGACTCTTTTCTATGAGGTCTATCACTTTTCTGTTGTAATGTGACAGCTACAAGTCTGAATGACTTGCTACCTCTAGGATTCCAAACTCTGTTTTGCTGATGGTCCTTCAAAGGAATAACTTCATCATGTAGTCTGGCATTAAATTCGCAGAATAATATCTTCAGAGAATTATTAAACATGATTCTCAACTTTCCATAGCTCATCATCCTTTGTTCTCAAAATATAAACTCGTAAACTGCATGTGGAAACTTGAATACCCATTTTCCTGGTTTCCAAATTTTGAACGAGTCTCGAACTAGTTCACCATCTGCACCTATAGCTTTGCCAGGTAACTCTGTCATGCTGAGATTAGTAAGAACTAAATCTGAAAGTTCACCATCATCATCACTCGAACTGTCAACCAAATTATGTATATTTGTAAAGCAATTTTCTCCACCATGCTTTAGGAGTAATTCCTCTTTGTTAATCACATCAACACAGTTGATGTTCTCTATGGTGTCCTTTCCTCCTTTTGTTACAGTTTCTTTGGTCTCAACTTATTTGGCTTCTGTCTCTTTAGTTATTGTTTCCTTCTCTAATTGAGCTTGACTCGTTTCCTTATTCTCCATCCATGTCTTCAGTCTTCATTCTCTTTCTCTTGAAACCATTCCTGTAGTATATTCAACTCTGCTCTCATCACTGCAATACTTATCCTACGCTCTTCATGACTCATCTGACATTTATTTGAACCTTTCCTAAGTTTCTCCATGTTCATTTCCACTAATTCTTCAAACTCAAATCAATAAAAGAAAATATTTACCTCAATCAAATTCTAAAACTGACTCCTCTTCTTTTCCCTTTGCTTCCGCTGCGCCTCTGATTTTCCTTGTCATATGCTTTCTTGGTCTCTTGTAACAACATTCATGAGTTGCAACAAAACCTCTACAGTAACAAGTCCTCCCTGCTACCCAATACCTCACCAAGCTTCTCTCCTCTGAGCTCAGTATTTCGGCATCTCTCTGGTTCTCTTCTCTGGAACCATATGAGCACTCCTTGCTCTAGGATACTGCAAATCTTCTCACCTTCCTCTACTATTACTCTGCACAAAAATTATAAAGACTAATGCTAACAAGTCTGCAATATAATCATACTTCACGCAGAATCTTCTTCTGCTCTGATACCACTTTGATGTAGTAAAACTGCATATTTACATAATTCGGGAATTAAAATTAATTAAACCCATGTTTAATTAAACTATCTGACCCTTATATCTTTTATGGAACCCAAAAAAATTGAAATCCAATTCAAACCTTATCGCGTCCAAAATTTATGCTAACTAGCATGCATATTCCGAAGCGATATCCGTTGGATCTCGTCCATTCATAATGAACGTCTATGATCGATCCAAAATTCAAATGGATTAAATCACAGTCCATAAAATATCGCGTACGAAAAATGGATTAAACTGTGTGCATCTCCCGACACGATAACCGTCAGATCTAATCCCTTCAAACAGACGGTCATGATTAACTGAGCTATTAACTCATTTCTATAAATTATCGTGTCCGATTTTGGAATTATCGTTTGCACTTGTTGGTCACACGATGACCGTCGGATCACTTCAACGGTCATGATCGATTTATCAATTAACTTGATTTTATAGTTTTATCGGGTCTGTTTCTTGTGCTAAAGTGCGTGCACATTCACCATGCAAACATCGTTGATCTTCTACCAAATAGATCATCATTGATCCATCCTATGATCAATTATGATTTGTCAGTTCTTTCAATCTCTATTCGCTTTCAATCGGTGATCAACAAATTAAAGCCTTTGTCCAGGCGATCCTCAAACACCAAGATCACTAAAGGATTTAATTTCACACATAGTTTCTTGTATTTAATAGAGGATTCGGCCTATGATTTAAAGAATCAATGAAATCAAATCACATAGTAAAAGGTCACGCAGAAACAAGTTTTGAACACAAAACTCCTTTTATTCATAACAGTATTTACATATACATTTAGAACATCTTGTGCTTTGATCTATTCTCTCCACTACTTAGCTCTCTCTAACACTTGTCTAACACTCTCTAACAATTTAACACACTGTTTTTCGCTCTTCTCGTAGGTTTACATTTATATATTAATTACATAATTATGGATTATATTAAATCCATGATTTTCCCATAATTTACTCAACTAATTCCTATTCGAGGATCTTGTAATCCCTAAGATCTCTATGAGATCTACACACATCAATTATCCCTGATATTCTCACATAGTTGAGAATATTTCACAATTGAAAACCTCACACATAGATTTCTCACTCAATCTATACAGGATTCCTAAATATAATTAAAAACATCACCCCCTAAATCAACCAAATGAACAATAATATTATGAGCAGGATGATCCTACATCACAAACCTCATACCATGCATGACTCCCCCTTAGCTCAATATACCTCTAAAATGCAAGTTGATCCTGCAGACCTGAATGTGCATGAAGCTTAAATGAACTCATCATATGTTGCTGCAAAAACTTGTATTCAAAAAAATATTGCATTTCTACCATACACTCCTACTAAGGTTATGCACCTCTCATGAACTCTAGAGTCTTCTATAAATATGCAAGAATTAATCATGGACTGCATGAGGAGATGCTCTTCACTAGTTGAAGAGTTGTTTCTCCTTTTTCCACACGGTGTTTGGCTACTTCTTTTCTTACTTCACTAGTTTTATGCTAATTTCTCTTTGCTTTTGTTGCTTTTGTCGTTTTTTCCTTGAATAACAGGGAAACAAGCAGTGTCCATATGGCGAAATTTATGACACGTGTAGCACTCTACTTGGCCAAGATATGAAGCAAGAGGATCAAATCTCCTTCTGCTCATGCCAAATATATAACTTGCATGCAATGTGCTTCTCCTCCATAGGTTAGATCTGCAATCAGATGCCTTATGGCCAAACAGGTTACATGAATAGAAATAACCATAAAAAACATGATTATACCTATTATCCAACCTCCTTGGTTGTTGATACTCCTAAAAGCTCCATTGATTAGATCTATACATTTTGTTCTCACGGTTAGCTGCAACATGTCCAAACTTGTGACAACTATAACATTTTGCCTTATGCATGAAAGGAACAAAAGAACTTTGATTATTTTGGAATTTTACAGATCTACCATGATCCTCTCTTAGAGAAAAATATTTTCTGAATGTAGGAACCACTTGATATTTTCTTCCTTTATTTTGTTGATTTTGCTGCTTGATTCGTTGCTGGGTTTGCTTCTTCTTTCCTTGGTTCTCACTCTTGCTTCTGGTATTGTTTTCTACAACCTTGTTGGGTTCTTCTTTGTTGTTTTTTTCTACATGAAAACTGGACTCAACTTTTTGAAATCCAAGACTAGATTTATCATATGGTGATCTCTGGATCTCAAGCAAACCATCCAAAGCCACAATGCTCTTCTCCATCTTCTATTGCTTTCTCAAGGGCACCACTTCACCTTATAATCTCTCACATTCACTTTCCTTTTCTTGGTACTCCTTCATCATACCTTCCTCAACTTTTTCTGATTCTGCTAACTTAATCTTTAAGCTGACAATCTATTCCTTGAGCTTGGCCTCCTTACCATCACAAATATGCAATTTTTTTCTTGATCCTAGCAAGAAATTATTAGTATAGAAATATCAACTCTAATAACCTTAATATAATTCTCATCTTCACTAGGCACTTCAGCATGATCAAAATATGAATCATCAAAATTGTAACTCAAAATAAAATCATTAATATTTATACCCTTAGGTTCATGATTTCATGGTTTCTTCTCATCATATGTTGAGTCATTTGCACTGGGAAGATGAGACTCTTGTGGTTGAGCTTCTTGATTTTGAAGGCCCTTCTTATTTTTCTTCTTTGTTGCTCTTTTTCTCATTCTCCATATTACTGTTGGTACCATCTTCAAATATGGATTCTAGCTTGTCCCACATTTTTTTGGCATATTTCAAACCTACTAGTTTCTTCAAATCATCATCATGAAGATTCTTGTAGATTATGCATCTAGCTTGCGCATCTTCCTACAAAATTTCATATACAATTGGATCATTGCCACAAATTTCACATTATAATCTCCAAATGTTAGATCCACAAGACAAAAACTGACATTTGGAATTTTTTCTCCATACCTTGAAATTTGTCGCAATGAGGATAATCATTCCTTGAGAATTCATTCCAAAAAATAAATATATATTAAAAAAAAAAAATCCAACAAACCCCAAATCTACTCTCCATTGATCAAGATGAAACCAAGAGCCTTTCTCTGATACCAATTGTTGGAAGCCTGTGAGCACTACTGAGAGGGGGAGCGGGGGGGGTGGGGTGAATCAATAGTGTGTCTTATTGAAAATTTTAACCACTTTAAACTTTTTTATTGAGTCATGCACCATTAACCAGTAGCATATAATATAAACCATAACATGAACATAAACAATGTAAGAAACTAAATCGAAAATAAACATGAGAGAAACAATAAAAAACACATCAAAAAAAAATCCACACAAGAGACACAAGGTATCTGGTGGAAAAACCTTCACCAGACAAAAAACCACCCTTGTTGCCATTGCACTGCTTTAAATATTCTATTAAGAAAAATATGTCTTTTACATAGATTTGTTTACTCCTATCAGCTATGAAACTCGACCTCATATACAATAAGCCAATACCAATCAGCTAAGAGACTCAATTCTACTGATAAGATCGGAATACATTGTTCTCACACAGACCTACGGACTAACATCTGCTAAAAGTCACCACGATCAATGATCCTCCCCCAACTCTGATTGGATGGAAAAATTGTTCCTTTTGCTGAAACTTCGCAACAACTTCTCCACACCCTTGAAGTCACTGCTCCTTTACTATATGCAGACCTCGTTTCATCTATTTTCATACTAGACCCCAATACTTTATGCTCAACTCGATTCAGCTCTGCAATATGATCTCCAACAATAACACACCATCAATAAACCAAAGAAAATCACCATGATCATTTGCTCTCCACTCAAGAAAAATAGTGGCTAAATCCATCCAACAAAAAATGAACAATAATATCACCAATAGCTAAAAAGAACTTCACATTCAGGCATAACATCAAACCCTCACACTGAATATGAATGTTGCATAATACAATCAACAACATAAAACACAATGGATATGTGCCAAATACATCAACAACTCTTGCAAAAAAGACAAATGTGAGATTCACAACTATGGACTTATATCAAGCTCTCCATATCTACCACAACTCTACTACAACTCTCTCCATCTTTAATCTGCAATTTGAAGTTATGAATCAAAACACTACTTCAACAAATAAATTTTCTCATTATGTTTCCATTAGAACTCATACACTGGAGATTCTATGCTCTATACTAGGTCTAAAGAATTCCTTTACTTCTTTGCAACCTTCTCACTCACATACTCACCCAATCAACCAATAATCAGCTCCAAAATGGTGTATATAAAATTTGTTGTGCGAAATTCATCTTTGGGTCGAGATCAAGGGTGCACAAAGTTGACGAAATCAATACAGTATCACCACTACTTGCGCACTAAAGGTATTCACATCATTGGAGGACATTTTCAAACCATTCCCGACCTTTACAAAATAATTTAGAATCTTCTAGGAATTTCCATACCAAATTACATAAGAACTGTGCGAGAGACCCAACGAAATTTTTGTGAAAGTTCAACCACATGCACAAAACTAGCTAATCTAGGTTGCAAACACATGCACAATCTTGTCTGCTAGCGGTTGTAGGCTTTCAACTGTATGCACAAGCCTGCATGGGTGCGGTTGGGGAAAAACCTAAGGAAAAGCATAAAATCTTAGCCCAGAACCTCTGCTAACTAATTGATCACCTTGTCTGGATCTTGTACAAGCCTGCAAGCTTTTATCAAGTCCTTTAACACCTCTCCAAATAGCCTAAGCATGTATCCCAAGTGACATTACCATGTTGACCTAGAAGCCAACAAACAAGGGTTGGAAAGACTACCAACAAGTCCTCTACTCTCCAAAAACACATGCACAAGATGCAACACATACGAACTAACTCGTAACACCTCTGACACACATTGTATCACCTTAGAAATATCCTCATAAGGCCAACAACTCAATGTCCAATTCATGCACTAGGTCATGACACCACTAGTACATGAACAACCATCAACCACATAGGTTGAACTTGACATCAATGCCGACACAACCATCTCAATCCCAACTCAACTAGCTGCAACCATGTTATAAGGAAAGCACCAAACATCAGTGAGTCTACATAGGGTTGACATCAATGCCAACATGACCTAGCTGGCATCATGGAGCCAATGCCAACATCAACTAGCTACAACCATGCTCACCATAATGCCAACATTTAATATGCAAATAAAGGGTTTTTCCTAAATATTTTTATTTGGGTTAGTTTTTCAAACACCGAGGAATTGTATACTAACATTTCCAGCTCTCAGTAAGGTATTTGTAATTATTTTTATTCAACAGTATCTTAGTCTCTTGATATTTTAATTATATAACTAATTTCCTATATTCATTTTCTTGTCTTAGTTCTTCTCCATCAGTATTGACAGGTTGGGAGAATAAATTTTATGGAAAATTATCCCTAAAATTTGTAGTAGACTCTCCTATGATAGGCAATCTTTGTGGTGTTGAAATTGAGGTTTTGGCATTTTCTGCTAGCATGAAACCTCAGGTAAGATATTAATACTTTTTCTTACCTTCCACGTACCTCAATACAGAGATTAACTATCATAAGACATTTTTTTTATATGTTAGGTTTACAATATCACTTTTGGCCTGTTGCATTTAATTATGCAAGGAGATATTTATCCGTGATATCATGCCCGATTGAGATCACCAGACAGAAAAATATAATGGCTAATACAATCTAATAATGATCCCCAATCTAGATGGTCATGCATGCAGCAAGCAATCGGATCTATGCTATAAAGATAAGAGATCACACGTGGAATCCTCGCATGTCAAGGAAGGGTTTTGAGTTCGATGCAGATATTAGGTCCCTATAATACTAGTGATTCCCCCATTACTATTGTCATTTTATCCCTTATGGTTATTATTGTGCCCCTATTGTCCCCATATTGTTATTATTTTGCCCCGCAGAATCCCACTATTGTTATTTTTGTGCCCTTATATTATTATTGTTATGTCGGCTTGATTATATTGTGACCCCTTAGACTCCTATATATAGAAAGGAGGTTTTATCATTTGTATCATCCAAGAATTGTTCATTTGTGTAATGTAAATGAGGTTTCCCCTCGAAGAGGCTAATTTTTAAGTCGTTGATCTATCTTTTCTTCTATTTTGAGAGCTGGTTGCATAACATTTGGTATCATAGGTTTGGATTCTAAGGTTCTGCTACTCCAAATAGGTCATCGTGGAATTTTATCTATAACGTTTTATCTATGATGTTTTAGAAGCTGAAATTAAAACCCATTTGACCCGAAATTTGGATGAACCTTAGATCCGAATTTTAGATCTTGTATCGCTATATTTTAGGAGATATGATCCAAGGCAGTTAGGGTTTTTGCAGGCTCCCTAATTATATCTGAAACAGGTGACCGAGGGAAAATAGCCATAACATTCTCTCTGAGCATCAGATTGAAATTTCATAAAAATGTATAGAAAGAGGACAGAATTTAGTTTTCTGTGAATTAGTTTCAGGTCCAAATGTCGATATAGTGACACGTGGAACTTTGTAAAAGTCTTCTATACTAAACAAGCCCATAATCAGGTCATCGTGGAAGATTTGGCATAACTCTTGCTTGGAGAATCCAATCTTGATCATACTTGTGGGGTTGGAACGAGAACTTATTGGGCTACCACAAGACCGAATTTTAGACCTAGGAGATTCACAATTATAGAGATACAACAGATCCAATATTGAGCTCCTACAAATCCAAAAAAGGTGAGTAGTCCTTTTAAAATTTTGCATAAGTTTTAGTTTGAAAAATTAGTTTGAAGGAATTCAAAGGACATAGTAAAGCATCATTATCATTAATTGGTTCCCCAAAGAAAGAAAATGGAAACACCTAGTAAGCAACCTGAAAACTCTAGCATGACTCATGAAGAAGAGGAAGAAATGCAACATGATATATCAAAATTACGAGACCAAGTGCAAAAAATTTCACTGTCACAAAAAGGAACATAAGCTAAGATGGATGGTTTAAAGAAAGGCATGGAAGCTAATATGGATGGCATGGAAGCTAAGATAGAAGCAAAACTTAAAGGCAACATGGAAGATTTGAAGATAGATTTGACAAAGTTGCTACAAGAAATGCTTACTAATGGCGAAAGGGTAGTAAAGGAAACTCATAATGAGAACAAAAGAAATGTTAATCATGATTTCATAGACTCTAACGCTGGATTGAAGACCCACCATGTTCCAAAGATTGATATGAGGAAGTTTGATGGCAAGGATCCCATAACATGGATGCTATAGATGGAGCAATATTTCGATCTCCATAATGTACAAAACACACAAAAGGTACGCATTGCAACTTTATATTTCGAACCCAATCAATTTCTATGGTATTAATTGCTTTGCTCTCGTAAACAAATTGTCACTTGGGAAACTTTTACGGAAGAAATGATAGCACATTATGAGGATAAAAAAAGAAACACCTTTTTAGCCAATTGATAAATCTCAAACAAAAGGGTTCAATGATGGAGCACATTGAAGACTTCCAAAAATTTAATATAAGGGTAAAAGATATTCTAGAGGAGCATAAGATTGATGTGTTCATAGGGACTTTAAAGGATAACATCCAACATGAGGTTCGCCTTTGGGAACCTGATTCATTGGAGAAGGCATTGAGGTTGGCAAGAAAAATGGAAAGAAAAATTATGTTAACAAGGAAGCCTACCACTCACAAATATAAATATGGAAGTGTTGTTGCCCCTATCCTTCCACAACCTACAAGGTTTACATCACAACAATTAGAATAAAAAATAGCAAAAGGGATTTGTTTCAGCTGTGATAGAAAATACATTAAAGGTCATAAGTGTGCTGAGAAGAAATTATTTTACATAGATTGTGAAGAGGAGGAAGAAAAGGAACAAGAAAAGTCAAAAGAAGAGGATATACACCAGGAAAAAGCCCTAGAGAAAGAAGAAATGAATCCAACCATATCTTGTAATGCATTGGCTGGAATTACCACTCCTTAAACTATAAAGATAGATGGACATATCAAGAAGAAAAAGGTAATAGTTTTGATTGATTTCGGCAGTGACCATAATTTTATTCATTGTAAGGTAACCAGGGAATTGAATTGCTTCCTATATCCAACACCAGAGTGTCAAGTGATGGTTACAAGTGGAGGAACCATAAATTTCTCTGGAAAGTGCCATAATATCAATCTATTCATGGGAGAATATGTATTGAATAGCCCAATTCTTTCCATGCCAAAGGGTAGTACTGATGTTGTGCTAGTAGTCATTAGGTACAATTTCTTTTAATTTTCATGAAATTTTCATGAAATTTTTTTCGGAAGGAAAGAAAGTTGAATTAAGGGGTATTGCAGGGAAACCGGGAAAGATAATCAGTTCTAACAAAATAACAAAGCTTCTAAAGAAATAATAACAAGGCGTAATTTCACAATTATGTTCTCTAGAGGTTCTGACATCGAAATCATCTATTTCTCCAGATCTCCAAAAAGTCTTGGACAATCATTACAAGGTATTTGAGACTCCCAAAGGCCTCCCACCTATTCGTGATCATGATCATGCCATTCATTTGATTTCAGGAAGTGTTCCTCCAAACATTAGGCCTTATAGATATCCCTATGCCCAAAAGAGTGAAATTGAATGTATGGTTGTAGAAATGCTAGAGGCTGGTATAATTCAACCTAGTCAAAGTTCTTTCTCTACTCCAGTATTATTGGTGCACAAGAAGGATGGATCATAGATCATGTGTCTGGATTATAGGGAGCTCAACAAGCTCACTATTAAAGATAAATTTCCCATTCATGTCATTGATGAATTATTGGATGAATTACATGGACAATCTACTTCACCAAGTTGGATCTTTGTTCAGGATATCATCAAATTATAATGAAGACTGAAGACATTATGAAAACAACATTTAGAACTCATGAGGGTCATTATGAATTTTTGGTCATGCCTTTTGGCCTTACCAATGCACCTTCTACATTTCAAGGTTTGATGAATTCCATTTTCATGCCCCTTTTGTGCTAATATTTTTTGATGATATACTAATCTACAACAAGTCTTGGAAGGATCATGTTCAACATGTTGACAGGGTGCTCAAGCTATTGGAGGAGAAACAATTATATGCAAAAAGTTCCAAATGTTCCTTTGGAGTACAAGAGGTGGAATTTCTGGGTCATATTGTATTTCATGAAGGTGTTAAGGTAGACCCTAGCAAAATTAAAGTCATTAAGGAATGGAAATCAACACATCCATAAAGCATCTACGTCGATTGCTCGGGTTGACAGGGTATTATCACAAGTTGTTAAGAATTATGGGAGAATAGTAGCACCTCTAACAATATTATGGAATAAAGATGCATTTTCATGGACTCTAGAAGCAACGAATGACTTTGAACATCTTAAAGAGGCAATGTGCCAAGCATCGGTCTTAGCTACGCCGGACTTCACAAAAACCTTTATTGTGGAAAGTGATGCCTCAGGAATGGAATTGGTGTTGTTTTAAAGCAAGAACAAAGACCCATTGCTTTCGAAAGCCATCAAATCAAAGGAAAGTATTTACACAAAGTTATTTATGAGAAGGAAATGTTGGAAATACTACATGCACTTAAGAAATGGCGATCCTACCTAATGGGAAGACACTTCAAGGTAAAAACTGATCATGATAGTCTTAAATACTTTTTAGAACAAAGATTATCTTCATAAGAGACAATTTATTGATTTTCTCATGTTTTTGTAGTGTCTTTAGTATTGATGGTTGAGTAAATTGGATAGAATCCTAGACTTGGCCTTGTAAAATCTATTAAATATTTCCCAGTTGTCTTGATTTTCTAACTTTTCTATCTCTAGTTCTCTTACATGGCCATAAGAAGCAGAGCCTTGTTCCACTCTTTTCTTAGTAATGACAAATTGATGATTATAAGTCCACGGTCCTCCCTGGTGAAATCACATCCTCTTAAGAATCTTGTTAACTACCTCCAATTCTAATATGGAATTGACAATAAAGGGTCTAACCTCCTTCATTTTAAATGCAATATATTTTTTATTGGAAGAAAAGTGAAGATAATATAATTTTGATATTTTCCTAATATATTCCAACAAAAGGATTCTGATTGTCGAAAATACTAGTAGTAGGTAAGGCCAAGATTCAAAAACACATATTCTGTTTTTTGTAACATTTTGGAATAAGTACCAATTTTCCACTTCTGTATCAGGACTTCGGTGAAGTAATATTTTGGATTCAAGAAAAAAAAATTGTGGGGAATTCATCATGGATGACAACATAAGCAATAGACATGAATTGATGAATGTACTCAGTAAAACTTATATTTGAAGGTTTTATTTATTTATTTATACAAGTTTAATGAATGGTGCAAATTACCTAAATAATATTCCATTTTTAAATGAAGATGTTAAACTTTACATCTTGAGAATGAAGGAACATGTGTATTAAATATGCTTGGAACCTAAAAAACCTACTAGTATTAAATTCCATTAACTTAAAATGTGTCGTGTCAGCTAGATATTGACTATAGTTAAACTTAACAAATGGTTTATCAAAGGTTGAACATATAAAAGACATAAAACTAAAAATTCCTTCATCCACAATCATATTACAATCATAGCCTAAGATACAACACATCATAGTTATGATTTGTCTCGAGGTTTCAATAAAAATGCTAGCTTTGGAAGGAGGTGGATTTTTTGGTACAATGGAATCTTTCTCAAGGTATGATTGGAGTCGGTTGGCTTTCTATTTAGTGATTAACTCATTGTAAGCAATAGTTAAACTCTCTTCATGTAGAATATAAGTATCAAGGGTTTTGGTAAATTTCAACATTTTATCAATCGATTGCGAATCTAACATAAAAAGAACTATTCCATTCTTGGATATCACGCAGACCTCTCAATAGGAGTATATATTTTATTACACATGATGACACAAATTCAAGAAATTTGTAGGTTTGTGGAACCACAAATTTAGTTAAAACATATTCCCATGTGTGACAAAATTTATTAAGGTCTCGAAACAAGTCTAAAGCTAATTTCCTTATTTCAAATAGGTCAAATTGACTATAAAAAATTCCATTGTCTCAGTTCAATAGGTTTTGTTCCTTAGAAAATTGGGGCCAACTTGATTTGATGACTTGGGGATTCTTCATTTTGAAAAGAAAAACAAGAGAATACCTAGGATTTTACTTTCACGGTGTGGAATTCTTGATTGTTGGGTTCATATAGTGATGGAAAAAGAACTTGCTTTATCCTTTAGTTATAAAAACCCTTAATTTTCTTTTACCACAACTTATGATGGTATAATTACCTCATTTTACCTTTTATCCCTTGAAATTTCAGTTGTGGACATGTGGTGTGCTATAATTGGTTGAAATATAACTAGAATGAACTTTCCAATGATAATGGGTCTTGTCATTATACATCATGTTGATGTCAGTTTCCACATTACATGCCATGTTAGATGTCATATCATTTCCATATCATTGCCTTATCAACTACTACATTGAAATCCTAGTGCATTGAATATCTTTTCATTGTGTTATGTCACCTGGTGGTTTCTAAGGGGGTCTCTTGGTGTTTATGAAAACTATCAAAGGGGTCGAGGGTGGGTGATCCAATAAACTACTGTAATGTCTTGCTTGTCGAAGCATGTGATATGTTTCAAACTCCTCCTCCCTACCCCATTTTGTTAATCATCATGCATGTTATGGGAGCTGAAATGAGTAACACTCACATATTTGGCAAAGCATACTCATGATCTGTACAATACACCCAAATGTGTATAATATAATCATTGAACTTGTGACATTCATTTTTTCGGACTTATGACTACACGTTGATGAACTAGGAACATTTGGTTCATTGAACTTGCGACAATGTGATGTTTTGTAAGGAGGCAAAAAATTCCTTGCTCATCGAAATTGTGCAGTAACATGCGTCAAGGTTGTGATGCCCACTTGTGAATGTCTTGTTCGATGGGTTGCAATTCCAATTCTAGGGACTTCCAACATCTTGTTTGTGCCATTTCAATGAAAATTTTGTGAATGTTTATCATAGGAGTGGTGAAAAATTGATGATAGCCATCCTACTGGCGAGAGATTTTGGGTTATAAGTGAGACAAACACTATGTTCTCTAAACATTTCAAATGTATAATGAAAATGTGTAGTTATTGATATTATGACAATATGTTTTCGAAGAATATTTCCTTTCTTGTGCATTGAAAGTGGGATGGTGTCATTGAAAGATCGTCTGAACAACATCGAAAAGACTGCCATATGTACTAGTTAATTGAAGTTAAGCACTCTTTCAGATACTTACGAGCACTATTAAAATTTTATGTTAACAGGTTGATACTAACTATAATCTTGGTGTCTTCAAATCCATTGGTTGTCTCCCAAGCCTACACTTGGTTCTTAGATCAATTGGAATTAGAGATAAAATGACATTCAAAATTTTCAAAATCAAACCAAAAATATTTTTTGTGACTAGTGGAATTGGCGATTGGGACGATTTATTACTTGTGTCACATGGTGTCGATTCCATTTGCTACCACTATAATGACTAGGTGCACCATACCTACCCCTAATGTGAACATGGGTTAATTAAGAGATCAAATCAATGACCTCATAATATTTTACATTAACATGTTTAGATGCTTTGCTAAGTGAACTACATCCCGAGGGCTAACAATGAACTAATATAAAGATACATAATTTAACTAACAAACATGAAAATATTTGATATGGTCAAGTTCTCTTTACTCATAAATAAGCATGAATAATTATTTTTTCAAGCCTAACCTCCATAATAGAAAAATTTCTTTATTAAATATCACCACAAAAATCTTTGATATGGTCAAGTGCTCTTTACTCATAAAGAAGCATGAATAAGTATTTTTGCAAGCCTAACCTCTATAATAGAAAACTTTCTTTACTAAATATTACCTCCTCAACCATGTCACCACAAAATAGTGGACCACTTCTCTTTTAAGGAATAAACCCATTTTAAAAATCAAAATAGATAACATTTTTCTATGACAAAATTGTTAGTCTTGTAATTAATCTTAATAAGACATTCAATGAATATTCATCATGGTATCCATACACCATATAGACTTTATTGGTAATCCAGATTCTTGTGAATTCAAGTTCTTGTAGACTTTCGTATTCTTTGTATTCATTCCCTTGGCTAAGCTTCACCTATATGTGATGTTATTCACCTCTTCTAATTTTAATTCCCAAAATAAAACCTTCAAAATAATTTATTAAACACATATTATTATTGTAATATTTTGAGTGTTTGAACCCACAACTAAGACTTTAGCATATTTCACATGGTTCTCTTTCCTCTAAAAGGATCAACACCCCTTATAGCAACTCAGACTTAGGCACTAAAAATTATATTTCTCTTACATTATGTGTTCACTGTTGTTTTTCCACGATATGGGTGTCTAGGATAGAATATTATATCACTGACACTAACAAACCAAGTATCACAACAAGTCTACTTTGCAACAATGGAATAAAATATGATAGTAAATCAACACATGCACAATATAGACAACTTTTACAAATTTTACAACCCAACTTCGTTATAATAATCAAAATAATAATTCAAAAATCTAGGGCTCACATACTAAGGATAATGGCCCTCATACATCCATTAATACAAGACTATACAACAACTAGGGCTTGGTGTCTTTCGTGATGACCACCAATCTACCCAATACAAGATATTCTGGCCATCTAGATGATTTATAGCTCCTCACAACTATCTTGGTCGTACCTTGTACACGTATACCTAGTCCTTCGATTCCCGATCTATAGCACCTACCTCTATCAATGCACCAAGTCCATCTAGCCACTGAATTTTGGCTCCAATCTTCTCTCTAGCTGACCATTCATCCATCAATGCATCAACACATTGAGACTCCTGTCGAGTCGTTCACAACTTTTTTTGTGAAAAACTCTCATCTGCCCACTATTGCCACCTATCGCTACAAGATTTCCTTCTCCCACAATGAACACGGTCTAGGAGGACTTCCAAACTTATTTTATAGATGTCCTTTTCCACATGGAAAGTCTAGGGTTACTCAAATTGCTCCTATTTTTTCAAACATATGAGCTCTTCTTCTTCCACATCTAAAAATCTCTTATTCCTTTAAGGGACTTGTTTCTTCGGGCTTGAAGTAAGCCTCTACAATCCTCCCAAGTTGTTCTTTAAGTTGCTCCAACTCTACCTTATCTACGCCCACACTTGGTCCACTCTCACGCTTCCCTCCAATAGACCACAAGTATCCAATACATTGTCCTTCAGGTCTGCTCACACACCAACCAAACTAGGCTTGATGTAGAGCTATGAGAATGTTGTTCTTTTTCCTATAATAGAGGAGTTATTGCACAAATTTTGGCTCAACCAATTGATGTAGTATCTAGACAATGGTTAGGGCATCCAACACTTTTGACTACCCTTCCTCTTGGCTACTAACAAACTTCCACACTATGTCCTCTTTGATCCAGATTTAAACAGGAACACAACAAAATACAGAGATAACCATATACATAAAGATGTAGCGGAAATAATACTTCATTTCATTAATGTAAATGAAGTAATCACCATGATCTAAGGACCATGAAGTAAGGACCATGGTGTAAGGACCATGTCAGCGTGGTCAGAGCTTCTGATGGGCTCTTGTAAGGCGTTCTTTCTGCAGATGCAACCAAACTTTGTTGCCCACCCGAAGCTTGTGTGGTACCCCTATGGGTGAGGAGAAGTTGTTCCTGTGTTCTGTCATGACCATATCCCTTGGCTGCTGCTGCTGCGTAGAGGAACCCTTGACAGGGGTCATGGATGTGGTGAAGATATTCCCCTTACTTTGGAAGTGAACCAGACAGAAAATGAATTTCCTAGTCTGGGAGATGAGCTTGCTGCCTTTCTTGGTAGTGATCAAAGAGGTGGCGGTAGGTGGGGCTACCTCTGGTATCCTGTATAATGAATTATTCAAAGAAATAATGACAGCACAAGGCCTTGACTCATACACAGCATGTCACCTCCACAAGTATAGCTAGCCTAATAATACATCACAAACATCCAGAGGTATAACATCACACAATACCTCGTCTATGAAGGGTTTGATGCTGTAAGGAAGGTGGCACTGCTTGTAGATTTTAACCCCATACAGAAATTACCTGCATACGAATTAATGCGAGAGAATAACACATAAAACACATATACACAGAGATTTTCCCCTGGATCCCAAAACCGGGACTACCAGCTTGATTTTTCATTATATTCCTTTCAATGTTACAATGCATATTTATACATGCCGAGGCATCCAATACCATGGACCGAAAACCATCGCGTCCAAAACCATGGACCAAAAACCATAGGTAGTTTCACCCAACCTAATATAGGGTCCAAAAAAAAATTTCCCCTTGTAGAGGGGGGCTACCCGCCCCCCCTGTGACCCCCCCGCTGTGCAATCGGCGCAACAAAGGGGGGGCTCCACCCCCCCTCTAACCCCCCGGTTTACTACGTTGGTTAGTAGTGGAAAGAATATAACACAACCCAACAATCTCCCACTTGTTGTTTTCTTTCCACAGGGGGCCATAGGAGAGCTTAGTCATTTTTACAGCCTTGAAATTCCCATTGTTTCTCTACACCAAGAGAACTTCACAGAGCTCACAGATTTTGTCAATGCATCTGCAGTATTCTTCAAAGTGTCCACCTTTACCAGCAACACCTTTTTGTCTTCTATCATATCCCTCACAAAGTGATACTGAACATCAATGTGATTTGTCTTTGAATGATAAGCAGGGTTCTTTGCTAAGAAAATTGCACTTTGGCTGTCACAGTCTATTCTTATAGCTCCCTGTACTAACCCCATACTTGAACACAATCTCTGCAACCGAACTGCTTCCTTGCTTGCATGAGTGGCTGCCATGTATTCTGCCTCTGTAGTTGATAGTGCCACTACAGATTGTTTCTTACTCATCTAACTGACTGCACCTCCAAATAGGTTAAACACATACCCACTCGTAGATCTTCTCTGATCCAAATCTCCAGCCCAGTCTGCATCAACAAAGCCACGAATATCCAACACTCTGTCCAATCCTGGTCTTCCTTGGTAGCACAAACCATAATCACTAGTGCCATGCAAATACCTGAAAACCCACTTCACTGCTGTCCAGTGCTCCTTCCCTGGTTTTGACATAAACCTGCTCAATACTCCCACTGCATGTGAAATGTCTAGTCTAGTACAGAACATTGCATACATCAGGCTACCGACTGCACTCACATATGGAACACGGGACATGTCCTCTTCCTCTTCTTGTGTCTTGGGACACAGTTTAGCAGATAACCTCACACCTACAATAATAGGAACCTTCACCGATTTACTATCCTGCATAGTAAACCTCTACAGTATTGTCTCGACATACTTCCTCTGGTTTAACCAGAGCTTCCTCTTTGCCCGATCTCTTTTAATTTCCATGCCCAAAATATAGTTTGCAGCACCAAGATCTTTCATGTCGAATTTGGAGGACAATTGGGTCTTCGAGTCCTGGATAATTTCTTTGTCATTTCCAACCAGCAACATATCATCCACATATAAGACCAGATAAATAACACAGTCACTAGTTAATTTAAAATACACACAGTGATCTGCTTTGCTTCTGGTGAAACCAAGTCCCTGTATAAATGTATCAAATTTCTGATACCACATCCTTGGTGACTGTTTTAACCCATATAGAGACTTCTTTAACTTGCATACCAGTTCTTTCTTACCCTTCACCGCAAAGCCTTCAGGTTGCTTCATGTAGATTTCCTCTTCCAAATCCCCGTGAAGAAATGCTATCTTCACATCCATCTGTTCTACCTCAAAATCAAAAGCAGCAACAACAGATAAAAGTAACCTAATAGAAGTTACCTTAGCAACAGGAGAAAAAATATCACCAAAATCAATTCCTGGCACCTGGGAATAACCTTTTGCTACCAACCGAGCTTTGTATTTCTCTACCTTCCCTTCTGCATTTGTCTTCTTTTTGAACACCCATTTGCTGCCAATGGGTTTCCTTCCAGCTGGCAACTCCACTAGATCCCAAGCCTCATTTTTGTGCAAAGATGCCATTTCATCAACCATGTACTCTTTCCAGAGTTTTCCATCCTCTCAATCTACTGCTTCCTTCACAGTTCTGGGATCATCATCAGTAACAGACAAAGAAAAATTTGAACAGAAAGCAGATGGACTATACCTTTCTAGCTGCCTTCTTTCTCGAATTGATCTTCTCAGAGTCAGAGTTTCTGGCTCTTCATCTTCTGATTCCTCCTCTATTTCAGAGTCTGATTCTTCCTCCTTTAGCTCAAACTCTATCTTCTCAGGTTCCTTTGGTTGGACTTCATGTTTTATAACATATTTTACCTCTCTAAACACCACATCTCGGCTGTACACAACCTTCTGTGTGATTGGGTTCCAAAGCTTATAACCCTTTAAACCATCCTTATACCCAATAAAGATGCACTTTTCAGATTTACTATCCAACTTGGTTTGTTTCTCCTTTGGAACATGTACATATGCATCACATCCAAATACCCTCAGATGTGAAAGAGAGGGTTTCTTACCAGTCCATACTTCTTGTGGAGTCTTATCCTCCAACGCTAATGAAGGTGACCTGTTGACCAAGTAACATGCAATATCCACCGCCTCTGCCCAGAATTCCTGTCCTAACCCAACACCACTGAGCATGCTTCTTGCCCTTTCCATCAACGTCTTGTTCATTCTTTCTGCGACTCCATTTTGTTGAGGTGTATATGGAGTAGTCTTCTGCCGTTCTATACCACACTTCTTACAGAATTCTTCAAATTCCTTGCTCAAAACTCTCCACCATTATCTGTCCTCAACACCTTTATCTTCTTCTCTGTCTGATTTTCCACCAGAGCCTTAAATTCTTTAAACCTGTCAAAGACTTCAGATTTCTTCTTAAGGAAATATATCCATGTATTCCTGGAGAAGTCATCTATAAATGATACATAGTACACAGACTTACCCAGTGATGAAACCTTCACAGGTCCAAACACATCACTGTGCACAAGCTCTAATATCTGTTTCGCCCTTTTAGCACCAGAGGGGAAACTCACCCGATTCTACTTCCCATATACACAATTTTCACAGAAATCAAAATCCAGAGAGCTATTACTCATACCTTCTACCATACCTTTACCATGAAGTATTCGAAGGCCCTTCTCTCCAATATGTCCAAGCCTTTGATGCCACAGCATGGTCTTCTCTCCAGAGACCACTAGATTTTCAACTCCACTTTCAGGGACCACAGAACTATTGCACCCATCAACAAGAGTGCTACCTTGTAGCTTGTACAGAGTTCGAATCTGAAATCCTCGCATCAATACCAGTGCTCCCCGAACCATCTTGCAGGTATCCTTCTTGAACACTGTTTTTACATCTGCATCATCCAACTTGCTTACAGAAATCAGATTTCTGGCCAATGCAGGAATATGCAGAACACCCAGAAGTGTTCTAACCCTTCCACCTTGCAACTTCAACTTTACTTTTCCGCGACCAATGATTCTGGCCTTCCTATCATCTCCTAAGAAGAAATCACCACCATCGTATTTCTCATACTCACAGAACCACTCTCTATGGGGAGTGAAGTGAAAGGATGCACCTGAGTCAATCAACCATGTCTCATGATCTACATGTGTACTTGAAGAAGCCAAGTACACATCCTCACCTTCATCTGAGGTGGTTTTCACCTCTACAGAAGGAGCATCATCATATCCCTTTCCTTTATCAGGAGCTTTAGATTTACAATCCCTTTTGAAGTGCCCTTCCTTTCCGCATTTCCAGCACACCACCTTTACAAGTTTTCATGGAGATTTAGATCTCCCTCTAGATTTAGATCTCCCACTCGATGACTTATTTTTGTTTCTATTCTGGGACCGTCCTCGTATAGACAAGGCATCACCATTCTGGCTCTCCATATTTTTCCGTCTCATCTCCTCCGTCAGCAAGGCTGAGACTATTTCATCAAACTGCAAAGCAGTTGCATTGCTACCTATTGCAATAACCAGACTATCCCACGAATCTAGTAGAGAACACAACAAACTGATGCACTTATCTTCATCTGAAATTTTAATATCAACGGACGCTAACTGACTTACCACAGTATTAAATGCATTCAGATGCTCTGTCACCGAGTCTCCATCTTTCATCCACAGGTTATACAACTTTTTCCATAGGAACAGTTTATTCATCAGAGACTTAGATTGGTACAAAGTCCCTAACTTGTCCCACAAAGCCTTTGCCATAGCTTCCCCTAATACATTCAACAATACTGAATCTGAGACACACAATCGTATTGTGCTCTTTGCCTTCCGATCCAACTTCTTCCATTCTTCATCGGTCACTCCCGTTGGTTTAGTACCTGGATCTACCGTGATCCACTGATCTTTATCCACCAACAGATCCTCCATCTTGAGTTTCCACAACTCAAAACTCTGACCATTGAACATCTCGATCTCTATCTTTCCGCTGCTTGCCATCTTCTTTCACCACCAGAATCGATCTCGCAGATCTCCCACTGAATAGGGTCTACCACAGGCCCGAGCCAAACCCCTTAGCAACAAAGGCGTCCCCTTGAAGCCAAAACAACTCTGATACCAAATTTAGCTTTTAACCCCGTATAGAAATTACCTGCATACGAATTCTAAATTACAGAAAAATAAACAATGCGAGAGCATAACACATAAAACACATATACACAGAGATTTTCCCCTGGATCCCAAAACCAGAACTACCAGCTTGATTTTTCATTATATTCCTTTCAATGTTACAATACATATTTATACATGCCGAGGCATCCAATAACATGGACCGAAAACCATCGCGTCCAAAACCATGGACCGAAAACCATAGGTAGGTTTTCCCAACCTAATATAGGGTCCAAAAAAAAAATTCCCGGGGCGCTGCCCTGGACCCCGTAGAGGGGGGCTACCCACCCCCCTCAAACCCCCCTGTGACCCCCCCATTGCGCAATCGGCACAACGAAGGGGGGGCTCTGCCCCCCCTCTAACCCCCTGGTTCACTACGTGGGTTAGTCGTGGAAATAATATAACACAACCCAACACTGTTGGCGAACTTTAAGATCCCATCCTTCATGAATCCACCCGATACTGTACGGCTGCATGTGTGGTGTAGTCGGTAGGCCCAACCACTTTACAACCTCTGCTGAAATGAGGTTCTTTTGGGTGCCACTGTCGACAATGAATTGCTGCGGCAAACCCTTCACCCACATCTGCAAGTGGAAAAGACGCTCCCCCTCCTCTAGGTCTTTGGTCTTATTCTTCTAGATCTTGGTGGTGGCAACAATGATGCTAGGCTCTGCATCAATGATATGCTTCCATTTTCCATTCCCCTTGTCGAGTTCTAACTCAGGGTTGGAACATGCATCTGATTCTAAAGCCTTCAACTCGGCCACCAGCAACTGCTTGGTTCAATTCTCACTTGTGTTATGAGTGGGAATCTTGTGGAACTCACACCACTTTCCTGTGTCCTTATTTGACTTTGTGGTGTTGTTATTTTCTTTCATATTCGACAGGTTGTCTTGGGCCACCCCACCTTGGCTTTGTCCTTTGGTCTTCGGATTCGTAGATCCAAATTCTCTCTTCTTCTGTTTGAGCTTTTGCTCGATTTTGACAACATATAGGTACGCTGTGTCGAGCAAGGAGATGTTCAGGAACTCCATCTCTTCCTGGATGTATCTATGTAGGCAGCCGTGGTATTTGAGTACCAGATGTAGCTCAGAATATTTGATACCCAATTGTGTGCAAAGGGTATGAAAAATGTTTGTGAACTCTGGCACATCTTAGTCCCGTCCCTGCCGCAGCATCGTCCACTTTATGTATTTGTACTCATAGCTTTTGACAGGGTAGTACTACTCCTTGATGACATCCCAGAATGAATTCCAAGTGGGTGCGGCTGAAAATAGTGAGCTTGTACTCTCATCATTCTACTCGTAGTAGGTTTCCCACCAGTCCTTGACGTGGGGGGCTACTTTGAGAAGAGTGAAAACAATCTTTTCCCAACTCGAAAATTCATGAATAGAAAAATATCCATCTAGCAAATTTAATCATTTATCTACGGCATCTACATCTATTTGACCCTCGAAGATGGGGATTTCAAAATTAACTTGTACCTTAAACGATGTTGCATTTGCAGAGTAGCTGTTGGAAGCCGATGTGTCGCCTCTGGGTAGCTGCTGAAGGATCTGCGCAAAGCTGTCTATCATCATGTTCCTTTGTCGCTCGAGGGCTTCTTCGAGCAAGATTTTGATAGGATCTCCTGCACCCTTGTCTTTCTTGTCATTCGCCATGGGAGTCCATCGAGATTTACGAGGCTGGTCATGCAAAGGTTTGACCAGTTCAAGCCCTAACTCCTTATATCCCGACCTCGTTGGGGACATGTAAAGAAAAACAGAGAAAAAGCAGACCCCTCTGATACCACTGATCTCGATTTAAACAGGAACATAACAAAATACAGAGATAACCATATACACAAAGTTGCAGTAGAAATAATACTTCATTTCATTAATATAAAATATTGAAATATGCTTACAAACAAAAATGGAAATAAACCAGCTAGGGTGATGGTAGCTTATCTCTGAGAAGAGATGTGGCGGCTACATGCCTCTTAACTATGTTACAATGAGGTTCGAAGGCCTATTTATTGTTGAGAAATAATGGAAAACTCTTAACATCCCAAAACCTAACCCTAGAAGACGAAATGCCGAATTGTGGGCCTCGTTTTGGGTAAGTTGGTACATCAAATTCCCGGGGCCGTAACTTTCACACCCGATCTTCATTTGACGCATACAATAGCTTGTCAGAAAGATCTATCCAACCACTACAACTTTGGGAAGAGAAACATCGGTCCATGGACCCATGTTTCTCCAAGATTTCCCAAAAAACATCGTTTAGAGCCTCAAAACGACTCTGGAAGTTCAGGACCCGAAAAACTGCTAAAAATAGTAAATTGTGCTGCAATTACAGAAACTGAAAAGCTAAAATAGACAATTGTGGGGGTCCAAGTGGGATAGGTGGGTGGCCACCAACATCCACTTGGATCACTCTTATAGGAAACCATCCACCTACATCAACTTAAACACATCATAATACATACCTCTTCATTCTTCATGGGTTGGAGTAAACTGTTGTAAGTCTAAACTATTGGTTAGGGCTTAAGTCAAATTGCAACAACACCCTATTTCTCCTCCAAACTTCCTCCACAACTATGACCTAACTTTCCTTGTCTCCTTCTCTTCTTCATTGATGCCTTGGGCTACCTATCAACCCCTAAACAACCCTCACGACTCCATGTTCTAAGGATAGTAGGGCCTATGGCCTACTTTTATTTGTTGCATGGGATGCAGCCTAATGAGTAGGGGTAAGATCCCTTCCAAACCACAAAAATATCCTCCACAAACCTGCCTAGAAAATGCGGCTACTTGCTTCTTAGAATTCAAACCTTTTAGGACAAAATTTCCATACAAATCTAGCCCAAATTTGTCCTATAAGACTATGCTTTCCCTCCTGAAGCTTCTTGGCCTTGTTTTTATTGTGAAACTCACCCAAAACAACCCCTCACAACTTCATCCTCCTTCTCCTAGAGCTCGACTACCTCAGACAAGTATTCCACATGGAAATATGCACTTGGATGTGAAATAACCTCACACAATCACCTTGTATTTATACCAAACTATGGGCTCTAACAAATCATCTAAGTGGGCTTGTCCAACTATCATTAGGCCTCTTAACACTAGGCCAACTTGAACCCTCCTTGTGCAAGCCCACACAATATCTTCAAAAATTAATATCTCAAGTTCTACAACTCGGATTTGAGTGATTTTCGATGCCTCTTTCTTCTCCAAAGGTCCTCTGTCATATCAAATCTTCACATACCAAAATATCCTCATGGTTTCACACTCGCCATATTGGATGAAAATACCATGCCTTGGGCTCCAAGCCCACAAATCCATTTTGTGGTGTTCCAACCTCCAATCCCTGAACCCTAAGGCTTGGAGTACCTCCCAAGCTACAAATATCAACAATCCCTCTTAGCGAGGGAGGTACTTCCAACACTAGTATGTCTCCATCATCATCATCACCGGTGACTCTAGCCCATCTGGCGTCCATCATTGCAACGTACTTTGTAGAATGAACCCTACAATCTCGGTAGTGCCTCTGCCTCATCACATCTGACACCGAAAATCCTAAAGCTCCATAGGGATCTCCCTCTAAAGCTAGAATCCCTTCGAGCCTACACGGTCTCCACTGGCTCAATCCTGCAAGCATTCATCCTCTTGGATCAAATACAATTCGTTCACATCCCTCGAACCTCAGATATGCAACATCATGATCCAATGAAGAAAATAGCCTACAAATATGTAGTCCATCACATGAAGCACTCTCGATCATGATGATCTCCTCCATGCTAAAGAAACCCTTGTCTTGTCCCAACCTTCCATGAAAAGACATAGGAAGTCCACAATATCCAAGCCACCACAAAACATACTGTAGTGCACCAATTTCACCACCAATCAACCAAAACTCCCATCCCATCTCACCATGTAGCCTATTGATACCACATCTCCATGTCTTTAGCTAAACCCTATGCTCCATGATCTAGACACCCACAACTCCCTCTGAGTTTCTTTGTTGTGCACACTATTATTCACTGACCCTTCAAAGTAGTTATGATACCATGTTGTTTTTCCATGATATTGGTGGCTTGGATAGAATCTTAAATCACTAACACTACCAAACAAAGTATCACAACAAGTCTACTTTGAAACAATGAAATAAAATATGATAGTAGATCAACACATGCACAATATACCCAACTTTTTACAAATTTTACAGCCCAACTTTGTTATATTTTAATCAAATTAATAATACAATAGTCTAGGGACCCCATACCATGGATAATGACCCTCATAAATCTAATAAGACTATAAAACAAATAGGACTTGGTGTCTTTTGTGATGTCCACCAATCTACCCAATACAAGATACCCTGATCTTCTAGCTTATGTAGAGCTCCTCACAACTTCCTTGGTCGTACCCTGTACACTTATGCCCAATCCTTTGACTCTCGATCCGCAACACCCACATATATCAATGAACCAAGTCTATCTAGCCACTAAATCTCGGCTCCAATATCCTCTCCAACTGATCATTCGTCCATCAACGCATTGACACATTGAGAATCTTTCCGAGTTGTGAACAAATCTCATCTGCCCATTGTTGCTCCCCATCTCTTTGGGGACTTCTTCCCACTATATTCTTATTGTGTTTCTCCAATGAAGACTAACATAGGGCATGGAGGGCTGCTACCAATCACTACAAGATGTCCTTCTCCCACAATGAACACAGACTAGGAGGATTGCCCAACTTCTTTTGTAGTTTTCCTTCTCCACATGGCAAGTCTAGGGATACTCAAATTGCTCCTGGTTGATTAGACCTATGAGCTCTTCTTCTTCCACATCCAACAATCCCTTAGTCCTTCAATGGAATTGTTTCTTAGGGCTAAAAGCAAGCCTCTATAATCCTCCCAAGTTGTTCTTTAGGCTGCACCAACTCTACATTATCTAGACCCACACTTGGTCCAGTCTCACGCTAACCTCCAATAGACAATGAGCGTCCAATACATTGTCCTTCATATATGCTCACACACCAACCAAACTAGGCTTGATCTAGAGCTTTGAGAATGTTTCCTTTTGTCTTGCAATAGACGATTTATTGCACAAATCTAGGCTCAACCAACTGTTGTAGCATCTGTACATTGGTTAGGGAATCCAACACTTTTGACTACCCTTCTTCTTGGCTATTAATAGACTTCAACACTTTGTCCTCTTCTAGGACACCATCCACCTGCATCAATTTAAACACATCATAATACATTCCTCTGTATTTTTCATGGGCTTGAGTAAACTGTTGTAAGTATGAACTATTGGTTAAGGCTTGTCTCAAACTGCAACAACACCTTATTTCTCCTCCTCAATTACTCCACAGTTGTGGCCTAGCTTCCCTTTCCTCCTGCTCTTCTTCACTGCTGCCTTGGGCTACTTATCATCCCCTAAACAACCCTGACGACTTCCTATACTATGGACGGTAGGGTCTGTGGCCTAATTTCTTTTGCTGCCTAGGATGTGACCTAATTAATGGGGGTAAGATCCCTTCCAAACCACACAAAAATCCTCCACAAACTTACCCATAAAATGTGGCTTCTTGTTGCTCAGAATTCAGACCTGTTAGGACAGTTTCCACACAAATCTAGCCCATATTTTTCCTCTAAGATTGCGGTTATCCTCCTAAATATTCTCGTCCCTGTTCTTGATGTGAAACTCACCCAAAAAAATACCTCACAACTTTGTCCTCCCCCTATAGCTCGACTACCTCAGCGAAGTATTTCACGTGGAAAAATGCACTTAGATGTGAAATAACCTCACATAATCACCTTATATTTATACCAAACATAATGGCTCCATAAAATCATCCAAGTGGGCTTGTCTAGTTGTCATTAGGCCTCTTAACACTAGGCTGAGTTGAACTCTCCTTGTGCAAGGTCACACGATAACTCCAAAAATTAATAGCTCAAGTTATACAACTCACATTTGAGTGATTTTCTATGCCTCTTTCTTCTCTCGGGGTCCTCTATCATCTTAAATCATCACATACCAAAATATCCTCATGGTTTCACACCCACTAGCTTGGGTGCAAATCCACACCTTGGGTTCCAAGCCCACAAAGCCGTTTTGTGGCGCTCCAACCTCCAATCTCTGAACCTTAGGGCTTGGAGTACCTCCCATGCTACAAATCTCAACATTCACTAATATTCACTTATATTAAAATTACTTGAATGCTTCATACATTATAGAAAAAACATAAGCCATTGCATAACACTACATATCGGTTTGTTCATTGCCTGGGCTAATGTGAATATCCCTCAAAGGTCCTTGTTATAAATGTTCCAACCTTGATCATCTGTCTCCATGTGGTATATTATGCATACTAATGTTGTAGAATATTCCAAGAGTATGACACGAATATCGATGAACACCTGTCTCTATATGGTTTCGACAAAGAGGCTCCAAAGAACCCTACCACCAACGATTGAGATCTGACCTTAAGAGATATACGATGCATATTGATTAGGGTTTTTCATTATTTCTAATGACTACTCCAATCATCATTTTTCCCATTCATTCATTCCTTTACTCATTTACTGATAAAATGTTTGGCTTTACATTAATCTCATTCCTTTGTTCAGTGGAATAGGATACACCCTTGGTAACCCTTCCTCTGTGTTGGTGGTTTGAGTTGTAAGTATTATTCTGTAGGGTTTCCATTTTTGGCCTTTACACAATATAATATACTTGTTATTCAATATGGTAGCTTATTTTTGTTAGTTATCCATCTATCAATTTGTTCTTTTCTTACCCCAGGTTTTAGGATTAATTTTCTTGTCTTAATTCTCAACTTCTTTTTTGCCATGGTTACTTCAATAGTTGTTCTATAGTTTTGTGGCATTTACAGTACTAAAAATGCATTATGCTCATACTCATTCAGGTACTAAATCTTTCTAGAATTTGTCTTTACATTTTCTCTGGTGTTTCTCCTCGTATATCTAAATTGCTACACGTTTTTACTTTTTGGTCATTTGTGGTAGGATAATGAAAGGTTTCTAGGAATTTTGGTATCAGGGTTTTCTATTCTGCTAGTGATGGACTTGTATGATTGAAGTTCAATATTAAGGGATGTTCCTTTTCTTATGATAGGTAACTTTTAATACATTCTTTAACTTTTGTTTTCCGAGATTTCCATGACTATTATACCGTCTATAATGTCATTGCATTTTTATAACAAAAAACCCTAACCCTACCCGAGTTTTGTTTAAATATGGTTAGGTATAGTTACAAATTCCATTATGACCTCCTGCATTCTTAGAGGAGGTAGCCATAAAGTATTTTATTTATTATAATATTCTACCCGAAACATTTGTGGATTCTTTATTAGGGTTTTAACCCGACAAAAGTGTTTAATGTACATTATTTATTTATGTTCCTTTTCCATTATAGTATAAGGTTTTTATAGGGTTATAACCCTAATTAACTACCAACTGATTTCTCTCAAAGGCCGTCTTTTTTTTTTAGCTTAACTTGAATTTATGAATTTCAAATCCTTACTCTTATACAATCATTTCACTTTGTAGGGTTATAACAAAGCATTCTATTAAAGGAGAAAACTTCTAGGTAAATACCCTTTAGATGTCTTCCTTTACTTCATACAATGTTTTAAGTTATTTATACTTTTAATTTATACTTAATAACCATCATTTAATGTGTTCGCAAGTAATTACATCTTCAAGATTAATTTTGAAACTATTTCATTTGATGAAGCAACTTAAAAACTTCACACCATTCACAGAGATTTTGGTTCTTCCTTGCAGGTCAGATGAGTTTTCAGCTTCACTTCCCATTTTGGGAGACTTTAATCTATAGGATTTTTATGCTTGTGTTGAAGGCTCGAAAATAGGGTCTACAACAAGGGGGATAACCACTCGGTCTGGACCTTAAAGCAGCTCCTTTTCCGTTTGGAATAGTGGCTCCGACTGGGGATGATGGGACCAATTTCCCAATCTGTTTATGATGGGTGTACTAATTGGATGATGTTTTTATTTTTTGGGTTTATGGGGTGAATGCTTATTCTAAATCTAGTCTATCTTTTAACTAACATATGCAATCTATTCTAATGAAAGAAAACATCTAACTTTAAACTATCCTCGGGAGTAACGTTTCACTTATGCGATCTAAAATCATTTCTAACAGCAATTGATAATGAAAATCATTCAATTACTAAAAGAAAAGAATCCATTAAAAATGATTGTTTCGTATAAAAAGTTAGCTGAAACAATTATGAGAAACATATTGCATAAGAGTTATTCATATCCTCAACATAAAAAGTAAGTTATCACCATACAGAAGTGCAATAATGACAACTGAACATTCAAACTTTCATATCAATAACTGAAAATATTTTATCACTTGGCACATAAGTAAAAATCATTAGGAGATAAAAATACCATTGGTTATAAGTTCTACTCATGAGCTGCAGCAATATAGATTTATCTTCAAATCGTTCAACATACATTAAGAGTAAAAAAGTACATTTTAGTAGAAGACATCAAACTCATATAAAAATAAATCTCGTTCCATTCATTTTATCAAAACCTCCTCAGTGGGGGGAAAACTGCACGTTCTGAAGAATTGTATTTGATAAAACTCTGGACCCCTCTTCAAATGCAATGAGAGGGGTTAAATACTACTCTATGAAATCTAAAAATAAATATTACAAAAATAGATGAGGAGGTTTAAACGACCTGCCTCATTTTAAGCAAAAATGAACTAAAAATAAAACTAAATTGTATCTATGATAAATCTTGCATCTTCTCCTTTAAATTGCAAATATCCAGCATCGGTTTCAAAAGCGTCAGTTGGACGACTTCAGCTTTTAACTGTCCTACAAATACGATGTTGGCAAGAGCTGGCACTATCTTCTCGGCAAGAGGTTATGAGGCATTTCAGGGTCATCCATTGGCTATGTGGATTTACCAGGTACTGCCAATATGTGTCCCAGTTTAACTTGTTTACCTGTTTAATCAACTCTACCTTTTCTTTTTTTATTTGTTTCCACTTTGTTTGAAGCTGTTGTGTCTTTTCAAGGAAGCCCGAAGTAGTCTCTGATATCAAATTGGCCTTATGCAGATTTTCATTTATGCATTCAATGACACTGTTTATTGTTGTCGCTGCCTCTTCCATCGCTTGTTCTGCTTCTTTAAGCTAGGAATCCCATTTCGCAAATAACATTTCTTTGTGCGATTCGTTGATTCTGGGCAATTCCGCTCTTTTCCCTTCTTCTGATCTCTGCCAGTTTAAGAAGTCTGAAATCTTCTTAAGAATTGAATCATAATCAAGTCATAAATCTACGACTTGATTCGTAATATTATCACTTATTTCACAATGGGAATTCCATTGCGAGATCTTTTGACAGAGTAATTCTTCCTGTTGCAAGAGCTGGGAATTAAGAGCGAGTGCTTCTGTGATAAACTCCCCAATCTTAGGATCATTCTTATGTAGTTCTATCATAGCTTGTAACTGTTCTTCTTTATTGGCCAATCTGCTTTGATGATCCAATTGCATCTGCTGGAAGTCCTGTTGGAGTTTTGCCAATTGTATCTCTGCTTCTTGACTGATGCTGAGCTACTGTAGTTGTTGATGCTGAGCTACTGTAGTTGTTGTTCTAAAAACAAAATCCTATCCTCTTTCTCTTTTAGTAGCATTTGAACTTCTGTTGCTTTATCAATTGTTTCCAAAGCGTACGCTCCTGCGATCTGAGAGAGCCTAGTTAGATTTTCCGATGGGTCTATAGTTGGGTCCTTCCAAAGAACATCTAGAGGTTCATCCTCTGGAGCGAGCACGACATCTATTTTTCGTTTCTTCCTTTGTCTCCTGACAACAACCTTATGTTGAGGGCTATAAAATACGTCTAGAGGAGGAATCTCCTCTATCTTTAGTACAATTTCAGATGACGGAGCAACAGGAATATGCTCTGTTTCCTAATAGTCTCTTCTACCACCATTTTTGTGGTTGTCTCTCTTGGGTTTGTCAGTGGCTCTATGCTTTGTTCCTCAGTGTTGATTAACTTATTAAAATTCTCCCATTCACCTTCTAGATCCACTACAAGTGGCTTTGTTGGCTTTGTAAGGGGAGTGGGAATTTCAGCTTGTTTTGGGGACAAAACCTGTTGGTCAATCTTCTCTATAGAATGAGTTGTATCTCTAATTGACCCCTCACTTCTGCTGTGTTCACTCTTGGACTGATCATCGGACTTTTCAGCTGATTCTTTTTCGGAATTTGATTTAGACTTCTCTTCTTTTGAATTACCACTTATGCTAACACTGGGAGTAGGCTCCCTTATTGTTTCAATGAGCAATTGGTCCAATGGGACCTTTGTTAACCTTTGCTTTCTATAATTGTCAAACTTTTGGAGTTTTTCTTGGTCAAACTGAATTCGTGCCATATGTAGAACCTCTCTAAAAGTGTTATTCTGCAGAAAGACATCGTCAAAGGGATATTATTCATTGGTAAACACTTTTATTTTAACCGTTGTAGTAAAATTACTTACAACACCAAAGGGAAGTCAAATAATGCAAAAGCTTTGCATACTATAGGAAATTGAGGCCAAATGGCCTTCTTAGAATCTTTCAGTACTTTGATCATTCCCCCAACACCACAGGTCCAGTAAGCTATTTCCCTGGCCATTATTTTGTCGGGGACATAAAAAGGAAGGACATGTGGCGAAGCAATGCTGCAAAACACCCTAATGTATGTGAACAACTCCTCCCCAAACCACCTTCCCATAGGGAGAATTTCAACTTCAGCTTCTAAGGAAAATCTTGGGGCGTCATTATTGTAGAGCATTTTATGAATAGGGAGCATAACTCCATGACAAATCTTGTAGAAATGTGCAATGAAATTGGATTCCCACAATACTTTGTGATAAACCTGAATGGGAAGAGGATTTTTCACTGTCCACTTCCATCCCATGATAGGAAAATCGAAGACAAAACAAATGGCGTCCATGACGTAGGCACTTAAAAAGAATGGGGGGTAAACCCTTGAAGTAAAACTTCTTTTAGTTCGATATCCTAAAATAGCAGAGGCTAAATTATCTGATAAAATTTGGGCCCAATCCATTATGGTGGCATTGGTAGCCGCATCCAATAGAGGTAACCACTCTGATGAAAACTTATTGATGTCTGGTCTCCCAAACAATCTACACAACATTGCAGCGGAAAAACAATAAGGAGAAGAAAGAGAGCCAGTGGCGTACATACCATTTTTATCCTTCTTCAATCTTTCCTCATTGTTTGACCAATGCTTTGTGCAATCTGCCAAGTCTTCATTCTCCTTGACAAACTTTTCTACAAACTGCTTGTTGTAGCTAGCCTGGGGTTCTAGCAAGTGATACATGCATCTCAAATTGCTTGGGGTAAATGACCCCATGACTTGTTGACTGGCCGTCTTGAACTCTCTATCAGATATATCTACGTGATCTATAACCCATTTCACCATATCAGTGTAGGGGAGTATCTTTGGCCTCACAGCAATACGGTGTAGAAATGAGCATGCAAGCTCAGTTAAGGATGCTTCAGAAGAGCCGCGTCCATCTGCTGTAACTGTAACCTTCATAATCCTCGGGTTTTCCTCTTCTAACAATTGGTACATAGCTTCCCAGGTAGATATCCCTGCATCCCTAGTACAAGTGGTGTCTGTGAATAATGGAGTCATTTCTGTCTACTTAGATGTGGTGCCTTGCCTTTCTTCCCCATTTCATCATGTATTACATTCTGCGTACTCTTCCTAAAAATTGCAAGCAGAGAGCGAGGATATGATCAAGATGCTAGCGAATACAATAAATATCAATAGAAAGGCAAAAATAAGGTGATGAGAAAGATTTAATTCTTAAATCATATCAAAGATATCACCTTGCGTCAAATGGTCCTTTACCGTGATCTGAATCATTTTTTAATAAATGACCACTAATGGACCGTTAAGCTAAAATTTATTGTTCATAACTTTGCATCAAACGACGGAAAGTATTGCCATAGAACTCTGAGCCCTTAGATCTGCGATAAAAGTGATTTTGCGATTTGCTTCGCAATATCGTAGATCACAATATCGTAAAACCTATTATCGTTAAAAACCATTGTTTCATCATGCGGCTGTGATATGCGATTTGCGAGAGACTATCGCATTTCACGATATTTGGGTGTGTTACATTAAGTGGCACTACGAAATTTGGAATTTGCTATGCGACGAGACTATAAGACTTTGTAATCTCGCATTCTCGCGGATCGCATTTTCGAGGAGTTACTTTTATTAGAGATTTTCGCTCTGACCTTTTGCGATGCGATAATATCGTTTAAAAGCGACTTTTTTTAATATTTTCTTAATATTTGAGACTTTCCGCTTATAAAGATTTTCTTAGGTCTTGTGGTTATGTAGCGCTTTTTATAAGGAAACTCATAGCTTGTGATGTTTTATGCGCTTGGAGTATGAAAAGGTAAATTTACATGTTTTAGCAAGTTCCACTTTGATATCTTGTTTTATTCTAAAAACAAAAAGGCAACATTAAATGCTAAGATTTGATTTTTTGGAAGGGTCCCCATTTATTAATGTTATTGCTAACACTAATAAAAAGGGGGGTTGTTGATGGTCACAACAATTGGCGATTCACTTGAAAGAACTAGTTATCTTTGATGGTTTTTTGAATTTTCTAAAACTTCTAAAATAGAAATGTTTTTGAAAATCAAACTTTATTGTAGAAATATAAGGTAAATAGTGCTATTTACTAACAACAACATCTTGTTCCAACTATCCTTATTCTGATTATCTTCTTCCCAAAGTTAGTCATTGTACTTACATCAGCCATTACTTGGTTTGTAAAGATAAAAACAAAGATATCTCCTTAGATCAGTTTAGGTGTACTCATTTGTCGTAGGTAGATCCTCTGCTGCCAGCAGACGTCCATAGCCTCGACAGGGTTACCTATTACCCAGCAATGATCCAATATCCTACTTAAGAGGCATGCACTTTTCAAGGATAAATCCTCATATACACTTACTGTTTTTTTTCTATATTTCTTTTAATTCTTAAATAACAATGTCTTCGTTTGGTGGCCAAAATTGGCAGCGCCATTCACTTGATTTATAACTTAACTAAACAAGTTGGCTCGTGATGAGACCCCTTGTCTTTTGATTGAAACAATCTCAAGCCATTACCCTGTTTTGGTATGCAGTTTGGCAATGTCAGTTAGTTATAATCTTTATGATCATGATAAGCTGGCTCTTGATGAGACCTCTTATTCTTTAAGTTTAAAGTGCATAGTTGGATTACTCTTTGAATCTCACAATTTCCTAAAGTGGGGAGGAAGTCATTGGTTCCTTAAGAATTCTTCTGGATGACAATTGTAGAGTTTAAAAATAGCTTTTCTGTAGAGAATCTTTGTCTTGTTATTGATACCTTTTATGACTGATGTGAGGAAAACTTCTTCTTAAGGTTGATTTTAACCAAAACTTGTATAGCTGAAACAAAAGAACAAGTAAAAATTTTCAGAATAATAGCACTTGACCCTATGTTTCAAAAATAAAGATTAATTTTCCTAACCACTTCCACTTATACAAGCGAAAAAACAAAATTGACAAGAGACACTATTCTTTTTGTGGAAACCAAAAGTAAACATTTTCAACCTGTTTTATTATCAAAAATAAAACTAAACTAAAAACAATAATCTACAGAAAAATAGAAGAGATCATCTTCTATGGGAAATATTTTTTAAGGATCTTTCCATTAACAGGTAAAGACTCTCTTTTCCCTGCTAAATCTTGTAACATGAAAGTCAATGGACCTATGATTTCAACAATTTGGAATGGTCCAAGCCACATCCATTGGAATTTATTATGCTTGCCTTTCCCTTCATGGGCTTTGTCCCATTTCAATACTAAGTCTCCAACAAGAAAATATTTTCTAGATACTAAGTTTGAATCAAAAGAAGCCTTTACTAATTGTTGATGATGCGCATGGGTAATTTTGGCCTTTTCTCGTTCCTCTTCAAGCTTAAGGATCTGCAATTGTCTTAATTGCAAGGACGAGGAAGGGGTTTCTTCAATGAATTGAACTAAGGCTAAAGAAGGAATAACTAGATTAGTTGGGAGGACCACTTCTTTCCCATAAACTAAATTAAAAGGAGAAGTGCCAATAGAAGTTTTCTGAGTTATTCGATCTACCCAAAGAGCGTACATTAAAGACTTATGCCAATTTCTATGATTTTGATCAATAGTCCGTTTAATGATTCTAATAAGGTTTTTGTTTGTTGATTCAGCCAACCCATTTCCTTGTGGATAATAATTGGCAGAATACTTAAGCTTAAAACCTATTTTGAGTGCAAATTCAGTCATAGCATTACCTGAGAAATATGATGCATTATCGAACATTAAAGCAGAAGGTAAGCCAAACTTGGTAATTATGAATTGATCTATAAATTCGATGATACTCTCAGAGTTGGCTGACTTGAGTGGAACTGCTTCTACCCATTTGGTAAAGTAATTGGTAGCAGTAAGGATGTACTTATGCTGTTTAGAAGAGTGAGGAACGATCTCACCTATTATATCTAATCCCCATTGTTCAAATGGTTGATTGATGTTGACCGGCTGTAATGGCAACGATGGTTTCCTCTGTCTTCCAGCAGCAGTTTGACAAATCTGACATCTTCTTACATAGCTATGTGCATCCTTAAATAATGTTGGCCAGTAGTAGCCTGCGCGCAAGATTTTGTGTGTTGTTGCATCTCCTATGTAATGTCCACCTACTGGTCCGTCATGAAGTTCCTGCAATACTTTTTAGGCTTCAGATTTCTCAAGGCATCTAAGAAGAACATAATCATAATTCATCCTAAAGAGTACATCATTTACAATTTGATATTGTTTAGCTTTTAGTCTCAGGTCTCTTCTCTTTGTATGATTCAAATGTGAAGGAGCATATCCATTTTTTAAGTAAAACATGATATCAGCATATCTTGATTCAGTGTCGTTTAGGCTTACCTCATACATTTGTACCTCACTCTCTGGAGACTGTGTTTCTAATATGTACGAAGCTCCAGCCAACATCCTGCAAAAACCTTGACCTTTTACAATATTTGCTGGTTTGATTTCAGCATCATATTCTTGCAGGGCTGTGACCCATTTTGCCCTCTTTTCACCCACGTCTTTCTGTACCAAAATATTTCTTACCAATGGAAATGGTACTATTATTTTCGTACGAGTCTTGAGAAGGAAGGGTCTAGAGTGTTTGATTGCTTTGAATACAGCATAAGCTTGTTTCTCAACATCAAAATAATTTAATTCAACGCCTTGCAAGTTCTAACTGAAGAAGGAAATTGGGGCTTCGGCTTTATCTTGATTGGCCTGTGTGAGTATTGCAGCTGCGATTTCTCATAGGCAGATGTATACAAAATGAAAGGATCAAAAAAGTTTGGAGTCATTAGAGATGGGGCATTTATAATTGCTTGTTTTATCAGGCTGAACGCTTCATGTTCTACTTGACCCTATTTGAAGAGAGAGTTTTTATTTATCATGGTTTGGAGAGGTGACATGATTCTTGAGAAGTCAGGGACAAATATTTTAATGAAATTGATCTGACCAAGGAAGGATTGCATTGCTTTTTCGTTATGGGGTAAGGATATCTCAGAAATCTCCTTAATCATATCTAGATCTATTAAATTGGAAACTAGGGCCAAACTCCATGTGGGTCAACTTATTTATGGCAACTGATATTTTTATTGGATCCCTCTCATCGAGAGGTGTAGGATTGATCTAAAGATCATCCGATTCCGATAAGTATTTATGAAGATATGAATTTATCTTAATTATGGATTTATTATCTAGCCGACCAGCAACTTATGTAGGCTCAAGAAGCCCAAACGTCATGTCTATTCATCATCCACGTTTTTAGTATAAATAGAAGGAGACTTTAAGTCATTCTACACACTCATTCTCTTGAGATCTCTCTTCATCCTGTTTTGGGTTTGATGAAGAAAAGATCCAAAAGATGATGCCCTAATTAATCACAGCCCTAAAACTTCAGCCAAGTGATGGATGTTATACACTGTTCTTTGAGGAGGTTATACGCTGGTCAGCACCCATACGCTGAAGCCCCTACACGCAGTCAAGGGATAAACGTTGTCAGTGGAACACCGTCATATAAAATATAAAAGACAGTCAGGACACAGTCATATTATGGGACGCAGACATATATATCCGCTTCAATCTATGGAATGCAAATATATATATATATAACGCAGTCATATAGCCCGTCATATTCATTACGTATGGAAACAATTAAGTGATACCTTAACATGCAGTCATACGCAACAAACATTACAGTGATGTACGTAGTAATTAATACGTTGTCTTGAAAATATCATACGCAGGGAAGAAACAATGAAGCCGTGTGAGATCTAGCAGCGTAGATCTGGAAACTATATGCATATATATATATATATATATATATATATGTACGTAGTAATTAATATGTTGTCTTGAAAATATCATACGCAGGGCAGAAACAATGAAGCCGTGTGAGATCTAGCAGCGTAGATCTGGAAACTATACGCAATATATATATTTATGTTGTCCACGCAGAGATATACACCGCAGGTCTCATAACGATATATTGAAACGCTGGACAGTCATGATATGCTAAGCAGAGGGTGACCATATCCACGCAGACATATAAGGATTCCACGATGCAGATGAGGATGATCCACACAAGTATATCCATGCAAGCTTAGCAGGCACATAGGACCTAATCTCGCAGTTAGTGAAGACTCCATCAATGAAACTCCTTCAACGCTGTAAATGGAGACATCTAAGCACAGCTATGAGATCTGTTCTCGCTATCAAAAGGAGATATAGAAATTCGCATTCATCTCTAAAATATGGGCACATGTATACGCTATAAGGAGAGGCGCAAAACTCAGGTTTTATCTCTGTAGCCTCCTTGGTGATATTCACCTCCATGAATGGGATCAGTGAAACCCTACAGCAGTACTAACTCACCATACAACAAAGAAGATCTATGAATCCCCACAACCATACTAAAGGAGTATATTACAATGAGAAGACCGAATCTGTCATTCTCAGCATACTTGTCGATTTGGGGTACCAATGTGATGTTGTATAATGAGAGCATAACAATCATTCAGTACACATAAGATAGGTGCAGATTCATGATATTGAGAACAACTCAGTGATATTTGGATGCAGCACTGCATAATGAATGGGCAGCATGATAGAATCATGAAGCAGCACAACGCATGGGCAGCTTGATGTATGAGGTCATGGACAAAATGATGTGTGGGAAACACAGTGATCATGAGCAACATGATCATACAGCATGATGGTGCTACACGGTCAGGTGCAGAAAATGGATGAGATGTAGAACGATGATAGGTGAAGGAGTCACCTTGGAGAATTAGTTGAAGCAGAATGTCTTCAACTGATCTCATCGTTATACGAAATGATCTATGCTAGATCTAGATAAGTCAAAGTGTTGACTTCTGTTGTAAATGTACTATCTCTCTCTCTTTCTCCGCTAAACTTTGAAGATAAAAGAAGATTTGAGCAAAGGGTTTCCCCACACATTGTGGGGTTTGTCCCTGGCTCGTGCCACATCTTGTGTCCTCTTGTCTTGGCTTGTCTTCTACGATTTATATTTATGTTCTATCTGCAATTTACTTTATGCTGACGTGATTGCTAATATGGAAAAGAAATTAAATAAATTGCTATAGCATAAAACATACCAAAAATTAACAGGATCAATATGGATTCTATATTTAGACACTATGAATCCGAGAAGCTTTCCTTCACTTAATGCAAAAAAAGACTTTTTTGGATTAAGTGAGATCCCATATTTTTGACATTGTTGGAAGATCTGTTTTAAGTCTCTAAGTTGACTACTACGTTTTTTAGAATACACTGTTATGTCATCTAAGTAAATCACTACTGACCTATTCACTAATCCTTTAAACGCAATGTCCATGGCCCTTTGAAACATGGCACCGGCATTAATCAACCCAAATGGAATCTTTTGATATGCATAAGTGCCCCATTTCGTTCTAAATGTAGTCTTCAATTGATCATTCGGGTGGACTAAGATTTGGTTATACCCCGAGAAGCCATCTAAAAGGACATTAGTTCAGACCCTGCAACTGATTGTAATATCTGTTCCATATGGGGTAGTGGAAAATTATCCTTTTGGCAAGCTTTATTGAGATTTCGAAAGTCAATACAAATCCGAATATCTCCGTTTTTCTTTCTGACTAGTACCAGGTTGGAAACCCATCTAGAATGTCTAATAGGAAAAATAATTTTGGCTTTCAGTAATTTGTTCAACTCAGACTTAATCTAGTTTTCCAAATTAGGATGGATTTTCCTCAATTTCTGTTGGACTGGATTTTCATCAGCGATCATCGGAATTGTATGTTGTATGATTGAAGTGTCATAAGTTTTGAGGTCATCGTAATTCCAGGCAAAGACATTTTTGTATTGTTTCAACAGTCGAATGAAAGCTGATTTTTCCTCGGGAGTTAGACCAAGACCTAAGTTGATATTTTGTGGTTTTATGTCAGTCCCTAGATTCACTAATTCATATCTCAGAGTTGAACTCTAAAGTTTTGAATTGGTGGACCTTTTGAATACGTCCTTTAAATCATATAAGTCTTCCAACTTGACTACAGATTTGGGTATAGCGTTATTTCTACTTCCTTGTTCCAGCTGCTTGTCATGTTGGTCTTCATCAATTATCTGATTATTGTAAGAGCCTTCTGAAGTCAGAAAACTTACAATATCAGGGTCATCGTTGAAAACTCTCCATTTGGTAACATTATCAGGGATGGAGGGTCTAAAGATTAAGTCAATTGAGACTGTCTGGATTATAGTCTTCTAAGGGAATGAGCTTGGAAGCTACATTAGCAAGGAGATCGGCACTAGAATTTTGGAGTCTGAGAATAGATGAAATATTAAATGCTATAAAGTGTGAAGTCAGGTCTTGTACTAACGATTGATAATGCTTCAAGTGCCCTGATAGACAATGTATAGTATTTCTTACCTGCTTGATAACAATCTCAAAATCTCCAAAAACTTGTAGATATTTGATATCAAGCTCACTTTCCTTGTATAACCCTTGAACTAACGCTTCATATTCAGTAGTATTGTTTGTGCAATCGAACTCGAGTCTACAAGTTAGCATAGTTTTCTCTCCTTTTGGACTAATTAATATACAACCTGCTCCTGCTTCATCATTAGACCTAGAACCATCAAAAAATAATTTCCAAAACAAAGATTTATCTACAAGCATATCTACAAAAATAATGCATCTAGAAGTATCTGTTTGAGAAAAAAATTCTATCTGAGATAAAACTAAATTTTCTAAAAAAGGTGAAGTATGAGCATTAAAATTCCCTAAGAACGAATCACCAGAATAATTTCCAATTATATTATTGTTGTACGTTATAGGTTTGTTTTCTCCTTCTAACTCTGTTACTATATACTTTTGGTGTCTTTCTCGCTCAACCTTTATCTTATTTGGTTTACTGGTTTAAGGAAGCCACATATGAGACCAGTCAATCATAAAGTAACCATGGAGCTTTTCTGACCAATCCCTGCTAAGAATTAGTCCATAAAATTCAGGAATATCTGCAACAAGTATATCAATGACTTGACATACCTTTGGATTTGATGAAAGCCTTATGGTCACTTGATTAAGCTCACCGATAACCTCGACTTGAGACCGATCCAGCTATACTATGCGTACTACAGATTTCTGAGGTTGGACATTTAACTTTGTGCAAACTATCTTAGGCAAAATATTAGATGAAGCACCAGAATCTACCAGACAGTTATGTAAATTTTTATTAAAAAATTCAAAGGTAAGGAGAAATGGAGGAGTATGGGATTTTGACCTTCCTCCAATTAAAGCAATGTCATTTGGATCAACTTTATTTGAGATACCAGTCGGAGGTCTTCCCATTTCATGAGTAGCTTGTGAGATTACAGCGACAAGTAGAGGCACAATAGGTACTACATGCAGCTCTTTCAAGAGCAATTTTTGTTGATGCTTTAATTTGCTTAGCTCATGAAAAGTAATATTAGCCCTAGTCTTCTTCATGTCTTCAACAATGTTATACTCCATTTCATTGGAGATGATAAGCGTTTTAGATGGAGTTGTTGAATCAGATTGGACTGGGTTTGTCTGAGTAGCCTTTGGTGAGGATTTCTTACCTGCGATTTTATCTTTAGGAGTTGGGCTTGGGTTTTTCTATTTAGAACTGGATTATGGAGGATCAAGTTGATTTCTACTTCTGGTAGTAACTGGTAATGCATCTTGATCTTCTTCATCTGGAAGAATGAAGTCCCACATTCCTTGTAGTTCTACAACTTCATCATCATCAGTATGTTCCTCATTCGAAACCTCCTCTTCTTCCCCTTCTGATTCTGCATTTGTTATAGCGTTTGGAGGTTTCAGATCGGTTGAAGGATTCCTCCTGAAGGGTTTAAAAGGTTTCTTGGAAGAGGTTTCTGCTACTTGTTTCTTAATATCAACCATTTCGTTGGACATGGTTTTTAAAACTTTCTGTAACCCTTCCAAGTCGAATGGGTCCTTTGATTGTTTTTTCTTAGGATCATCTCTAAAAGCGACCTTTTTAGACTTTCTTTCATCTACAACGTTTTTCTTTTCTACAGCTAGGATACGTTTTTCTACAGCTATCGCCTCTTTCATATTTTCAGCCAATGTTGGCTTGGTAGCCCTATCTACAAAGATGGTTGAATTTGAAGGCAAAGCGGAAATGTACCATTCATTTTGGACTTCGTTGCTAGGCTTCGATGCTGCTGGTATTTTATTTAATAATTTATTGAAGCGAGAATTGAAATCCTTGATTGGTTCTTTTGGTTCGGCTTTCAAATTAGAGAGGTCATTGATTAAAGTTGTTGTAGATTGATCATCTCCAAAATTAGTTAAAATTTGATCTTGAAATGTATCCTAGTTATTAATGGAGCCTGATGGTAGTGAAAAATACCATGATCCTGCTGCCCCTTTTAAAGTATAAGGGAATAATTTTACAACTACATCCTCCTTTGTTACTCCATTTAAATTAATGGATAGCATGAAATTATTTATATTCTCTTCAACTGATAGGCCATTGTCAAGGTTGAACTTGGGAAGCCATTTTTCAGGATGAGTTGGTAATTGCGATAAGGGCGTGGGCATTCTCACAGCTCCTGTATTGGCCCATGGCCTTGGTGGAGGATTTCCTGTCATCATTGGAGCATGGATAGGGGGAGGTGTTGCAGTAGTTGAAGGTGGTTGGGTAGAGGAGGATGTTGCTCCTGTACCGATGTGAACAACGATCTAGAGTTGAGGGGTGGATGAATGAACTTGTGATGATATGGATGGGATGGTAGATGAAGATGATAATAAAACCTCACTCTGAGATTCTACTAGTGTTCTTCTAGCTTTCTCATGACTCGGTAAAGGAAACTCAACTGATGGGATTCCTTACTTTTCACTTTGTGCTCTAGTTAGTCGTTGAGTTGGGGTCAGATGAGAAGTGACACTACCTTGGGAAAACTCAGATTCCTCTTTAGATAAAGAAATTCCCTGTAACTTATGAATTAAAGTTTGTAACTCAGGGGGATCTGAAGAGGAATGATCTGGCTTGTTTGGGATTTCAATAATGTTCTGTGTATTTTTCTTTTCAACTTCTGGTTCAGTGATGGAAGATTCGGAGTGCGAGCGAGAAGTTGAAGGTGATGGTGAGGGATTTTTACTCTTAGATTTAGAATGCTTATTCTAAATCTAGTCTATCTTTTAACTAACATATGCAATCTATTCTAATGAAAGAAAACATCTAAATTTAAACTATCCCGGGAGTAATGTTTCACTTATGCAATCTAAAATAATTTCTAACAACAATTGATAATGAAAATCATTCAATCACTACGAGAAAAGAATCCATTAAAAATGATTGTTTCGTATAAAAATTTATCTGAAAAAATTATGAGAAACATATCGCATAAGAGTTATTCATATACTCAGCATAAAAAGTAAGTTATCACCATACAGAAGTGCAATAATGACAACTGAACATTCAAACTTTCATATATCAATAACTGAAAATAATTTATCACTTGGCACATAAGTAAAAAGTATTAGGAGATAAAAATACCATTGGTAATAAGTTCTACTCATGAGCTGTAGCGATATAGATTTATCTTCAAATCGCTCAACATCCACTAAGAGTACAAAAGTGCATTTCAGTAGCAGACATCAAACTCATATAAAAATAAATCTCGTTCCATTCATTTTATCAAAACCTCCTCAGTGGGGGGCAAACTGCACGTTTTGAAGAATTGTTTTTTATAAAAACCCAGACCCCTCTCCAAATGTAGTGAGAGGGGTTAAATACTACTCTATGAAACCTAAAAATAAATATTACAAAAATAGATGAGAAGGTTTAAACGACCTGCCTCATTTTAATAAAAAATGAACTAAAAATAAAACAAAACTGTATCTATGATAAATCCTGCATTTGCTCCTTTAAATTGCAAATATCCAGCATCAGTTTCAAAAGCATCAGTTGGACGACTTCAGCTTTTAACTGTCCTGCAAATACAGTGTTGGAAAGAGCTGGCACTATCTTCTCGGTAAGGTTATGAGGCATTTCAGGGTCATCCATTGGTTATGTGGCTTTACTAGGTACTGCCAGTATGTGTCCCAGTTTAACTTGTTTACTTGTTTAATCAACTCTACCTTTTCTTTTGTTGCTTGTTTCCACTTTGTTTGAGGTTGTTGTGCCTTTGCAAGGAAGTCCGGAGTAGTCTCTGATATCAAATTGGCCTTGTGCAGATTTTCATTTATGCATTCAATGACACTGTTTGTTGTTATCGCTGCCTCTTCCATTGCCTGTTCTGCTTCTTTGAGCAGGGAATCCCATTTCACAAATAACATTTATTTGTGCGATTCGTCAATTCTGAGTAATTCCGCTCTTTTCCCTTCTTCTGATCTCTGTCATTTTAAGAAGTCTAAAATCTTCTTACGAATTGAATCATAATCAAGTCATAAATCTACGGCTTGATTCATAATGTTATCACTTATTTCACAATGGGAATTCCATTGCGAGATCTTTTGACAGAGTAATTCTTCCTGCTGCAAGAGTTGGGAATTAAGAGCGAGTGCTTCTGTGATAAACTCTCCAATCTTAGGATCATCCTTATGTAGTTCTATCATAGCTTGTAACTATTCTTCTTTATTGGCCAATCTGCTTTGATGATCAAATTGCATCTGCTGGAAGTCCTGCTGGAGTTTTGCCAATTGTATCTCTGCTTCTTGGCTGATGCTGAGTTGTTGTAGTTGTTGTTCTAAAAACAAAATCTTATCCTATTTCTCTTTTAGTAGCATTTGAAATTCTGTCGCTTTATCAATTGTTGCCGAAGCATACGCTCCTGCAATTTGAGAGAGCCTAGTTAGATTTTCCGATGGGTCTGTAGTTGGGTCCTTCCAAAGAACATCCAGAGGTTCATCCTCTAGAGCGAGCACAACATCTATTTTTTGTTTCTTCCTTTGTCTCCTGACAACAACCTTATGTTGAGGGCTATAAAATACGTCTAGAGGAGGAATCTCCTCTATCTTTAGTACAATTTCAGATGATGGAGCAACAAGAATATGCTCTGTTTCCTGAGTATTGATAGTCCCTTCTACCACCATTTTTGTGGCTGCCTCTCTTGGGTTTGCCAGTGGCTCTGTGCTCTGTTCCTTAGTGTTGATTAACTTATTAAAATTCTCCCATTCGCCTTCTATATCCACTACAAGTGGCTTGGTTGGCTTTGTAAGGGGAGTGGGAATTTCAGCTTGTTTCGGGGACAAAACCTACTGGTCAAGCTTCTCTGTAGATTGAGCTGTATCTCTAATTGACCTCTCACTTCTGTTGTGTTCACTCTTGGATTGATCATCGGACTTTTCAGCTGATTATTTTTTGGAATTTGATTTAGATTTCTCTTCTTTTGAACTACCACTTATGCTAACACTAGGAGTAAGATCCCTTATTGGTTCAATGAGCAACTGGTCCAACGGGACCTTTGTTAACCTCTAATTTCTATAATTGTCAAACTTTTGGAGTTTTTCTTGGTCAAACTGAATTCGTGCCATATGTAGAACCTCTCTAAAAGTGTTCTTCTACAGAAAGACATCGTCAAAGGGATCTTCTTCATTGGTAAACACTTTTATTTTAACCGTTGTAGTAAAATTACTTACAACACCAAAGGGATCATACTGCCTCCCCGGGAACTTTGGTAGTTGTAAACATAGCATATTATCAACCTCTTTAAAAGCATGACCTAAGTCAAATAATGCAAAAGCTCTGCATACTATAGGAAATTGAGGCCAAATGGCCTTCTTAGAATCTTTCAGTACTTTGCTCATTCCCCCAACACCACAGGTCTGGTAAGCTATTTCCCTGGCCATTAGTTTGTCGGGGACATAAAAAGGAAGGACATGGGGTGAAGCAATGCTTCCAAACACCCTGATGTATGTGAACAACTCCTCCCCAAACCACCTTCCCACAGGGAGAATGTCAACTTCAGCTTCTGGGGAAAATCTTGGGGCGTCTTTATTGTAGATCATTTTATGAATAGGGAGCATAACTCCATGAAAAATATTGTAGAAGCATGGGATAAAATTGGATTCCCACAATACTTTGTGATAAACCTAAATGGGAAGAGGATTTTGCACTGTCCACTTCCATCCCATGATAGGAAAATCGGAGACAAAACAAATGGCGTCCATGACATAGGCACTTAAAAAGAATGGGGGGTAAACCTTTGAAGTAAAACTTCTTTTAGTTCGATATCCTAAAGTAGAAGAAGCTAAATTATATAACAAAATTTGGGCCCAATCCATTATGGTGGCATTGGTAGCCACATCCAATAGAGGTAACCACTCTGATGAAAACTTATTGATGTCTGGTCTCCCAAACAATCTACACAACATTGCAGTGGCAAAACAATAAGGAGAAGAAAGAGAGCCAGTGGCATACATACCATTTTTATCCTTCTTCAATATTTCCTTGTTGTTTGACCAGTGCTTTGTGCAATCTGCCAAGTCTTCATTCTCCTTGACAAACTTTTCTACAAACTGCTTGTTGTAGCTAGCCTAGGGTTCTGGCAAGTGATACATGTGTCTCAAATTGCTTGGGGTAAATGACCCCATGACGTGTTGGCTGGCCGTCTTGAATTCTCTATCAGATATATCTGCATGATATATAACCCATTTCACCATATCAATGTAGGGGAGTATCTTTGGCCTCGCAGCAATACGGTGTATAAATGAGCATGCAAGCTCAGTTAGGGATGCTTTAGAAGAGCCGCATTCATCTGCTATAAATGTAACCTTCATAATCCTCAGGGTTTCCTCTTCTAACAATTGGTACATAGCTTCCCAGGTAGATATCCCTGCGTCCCTAGTACAAATGGTGTCTATGAATAATGGAGTCATTTCTGTCTTCTCAGATGCGAGTGACTTGCCTTTCTTCCCCATTTCATTGTGTATTACGTTCTACGTACTCTTCCTGAAAATTGCAAGTAGAGAGCGAGGATATGATCAAGATGCTAGTGAATACAAGAAATATCAATAGAAAGACAAAAATAAGGTGACGGGAAAGCTTTAATTCTTAAATCATATCAAAGATATCACCTTGCGTCAAATGGTCCTTTACCCTGATCCAAATCATTTTTTAATAAATGACCACTAATGGAACGTTAAGCTAAAATTTAATGTTCATAACTTTGCATCGAACGACGGAAAGTACTGTCATAGAACTCTGAGCCCTTAGATCTGTGATAAAAGTGATTTTGCAATTTGCTTCGCAATGTCGTAGATCGCAATATCGTAAAACCTATTATCATTAAAAACCATTGTTTCGTCGAGCGGCTACGATATGCAATTTGCGAGAGGCTATCGCATTTCGCGATATTTGGGTGTGTCACGTTAAGTGGTGCTGCGGAATTTGGAATTTGCGATGCGATGAGACTATAAGACTTTGTAATCTCGCATTCTCGCGGATTGCATTTTCGAGGAGTTATTTTTATAAGAGATGTCCACTCTGACCTTTTGCGATGCGATAATATCGTTTAAAAGTGGGTTTTTTAAAGCTTCTCTTAATATTCAAGACTTTCCGCTTATAAAGATTTTCTTAGGTCTTGTGGTTATGTAGCACTTTTTATAAGGAAACTCATAGCTTGTGATGTTTTATGTGCTTGGAGTATGAAAAGGTAAATTTACATGTTTTAGCAAGTTACACTTTGATATTTTGTTTTATTCTAAACAAAAAGGCAACATTAAATGCTAAGATTTGATTTTTTTGGAAGGGTCCCCATTTATTAATGTTATTGCTAACACTAATAAAAAGGGGGGTTGTTGATAGTCACAATAGCTTGGTAGCATATCTTGCTTAAGGGTAAATGTTACCAGTGACTTCAAACATTTTTAACTATTGTTTACCATTATTATGGTCATATTCTGACCATCACTCTGATACTCAATATTTATTTACAATTGTTATAGTATGTTAGTTAAGATCATTAGCTAAACTAAAACAAAAGATATATAATAAGACAAATATTTTTTTTAATAAAATAGTGAGGACTCTAATCCTCAAATATCAATCTGGGCTTTGACTTGGTCTCTCGCAAGGCTCCAACCTTATATGAGGACTCCAATCCTCTATTTTGCAATCCAAGCTCCAACCTGGTCTATATGAGGACTCCAAACCTCTCAGGATCCAACCCTTTTAAAACACTTCAAATACAAATCCCTCCAATGGCTGCTCCAAGCTCTCTTCAATGAATGTTCAGAAGCATGCTTCAAATACTGCTCCACAAAGTCTTCACGATCTACTCAAATTATTCTTCATGGTTTGTTCCATATCTGCTTCAAAAGGTTTTAAGTATGCTTCAAAAGGTTCCTCCAAAAGTCTTCAATAGGGTTGCTTAAGGGGTCTTTAAGGGTTGTTCCAAACAACTCTTCACAAGATGTTCAATAACTTCAAAAATGACTTCATTAATCTTACTCCAAACAACTCCCAGAGTGATTTCTATATCAGCTCAAATAATATTCCAAGGTATGGTCCAATACTTTCTTCAAGTATGCACAAAGACTCTTCAATAATTCCTCCAAAGGATGCTTCAACAGGTTGTTCCAAGAAGTCTACAAATTAGCTCCAAAACAATTGCTTCAGGTGTCTTCAATCTTCCAATGTTTTGCTGCAGATTTGTTTCAAAAAAACTACTTCAAAAGGTTCCTTTAAAATTATTTAATAGGGCTCCTTAAAGGTTCTTCAAGGACTATTTCCAAAATTACTACAAATTTATCCATAAGAGAGGCAAAAAGTATTTCAAGAATGACTACCTTCAAGCCAAATGAGGTTTTCTATAGGTAACCTTAAGAGTGCTCCAAAAGTTGCTTTAAGTCTTCTTTGGAGTCTGCTCAAAGAATATCAAATTTGTGCATTAGAGAGACTCAAAAAATGTTCCAAGTTAGCTCTTAACCTAATTTGAGCAGCTCAGTCAAGGTCACATCCAACTCAAACTTGACAACAATATTCACTTCTCAATAACTTGATATATATTACAACTTCATACAAAAATTAATTCTAACTTGATTACAAGTCTTTCTTCACAATAAATCTCAAACTCTATTATAGAGAATCTCAGCCTATTTTCATAAAGAATCTACCACAGAATTTTAGGCTCTTTTTGCAAAGAACACACCACAAAAGATTTGAACCTTTTACAGAGATAATCCACAAATAAATTTGTCTTTAAACCACAAAAATCATTTTCAAACTGTTATTAGGTTCATGAGGGATGAACCTCGTCCTCTTCTTCACAGGTCAGAAGTTGTATTCTTTTCCTTGACTGAATACTTGTCCCATTTGACCAAAATTTGTGTGTATTTATATTAGTTGAATGGCCTTATAATGGAGCCGACGTGACTCTTTGAAGGGACATGTCTTCTAACAGGGCCAACATGACTATTTATTTGGAGTTGATTTATTATATATAGTTCAGAGCCATCCTATGTATAAACATGGTTATTTCTATCTAGTGAACCTCTTATGAGTTAGTAATGATGGAAACACATGTTCTTTCCTTTACACATTCTTATTCCAGGGCTAGATGTTACTATGTTTTAAAGTCTTCTTTGTAATAACCTAATAGGTTGAGGTTTTGGAACAACATTAAGTCTGACCTATGGTTTATGTGCTTTATGATTTATGCTTGAGTGCTCCATGCTCCACTCTTTTGGCATACTAATATCACTTGCTCACTATTCTGTATTTTGTCAACCCAATAAAAATTGTATATTAAACAATGAAAATGATTCTTGTAGTTCTTTCCCATTTCTTGCAAAATGCTCTTTCAAGATGGTATGGTTCTATTGTGCTTTCATGGCTGCTAGGATTTCATTTGATCCTCTTAAACAATTTTAGTCAAGACTCCATGCTTAGTCCTTCTAATGACATTGTTGTATCAAGATTATAGTCATTTGGGGTGTCCTATGCAACCTTTATTTGCACATATTTCAAGAACATCTGACAAACATCATCAATGATCATAGTTTTGGCCTATGCAGGGCCTCTTCTTACTGTGATCTATATGGTTGTGAACATCACTACTTTTTAAACTAGTTTTCATATTTGGCTTCTTGATCTTTATTGTTAGATATAAAAGAGCCTCAATCATTGATTAGTAAAGAGTAGCATCCACCATAGGAGATTCAACATCTTTACTTAGCTTGCAACTTGTAATCATAGGTGTGCTTACAATACGCATTCTTCCATCCCAAATCACTTAAGCATATCTCTGAGATATTTTACTTGTGATATGAACATACCTACTTTGGTTTGAGTTACTTGAAGTCCAAAAAAGTAAGACAACTCACCAATCATTGACATTTCAAATTCTTTTGACATGTTTTGGGCAAATTTATGACTCATTTAATCATTGTTTCTCCAAAAAATCAGATCATCCATGTATACCACTGTGATTAGTAGATTGTATTTGTCCATATTCATATAAATATTGCTTCTTGCAACTCCTTTCTTGAAGTCTTGTTGTTGAATATAGTGGTCAAGTCTAGCGTACCAGACTCTAGGAGCTTGTTTTAATCCATACAAGGCTTTCTTCAATTTGCAAACAAAATCTTTTCCTTTTGTTAACTCAAACCCTTCTGGTTATTCTATGTATACCTCTTCCTTTAGATCATCATTTAGAAATGTTAATTTTATTTTCTCAAACTACTTATTTCTTATATAACAACCATTATTTCAGCTTCAATGTTTACTTCAACCTTTTCTTCAATGTCTTTTCATTTACTTCCTTTGATTCATGAGCATCATTGTGCTCTTGTTCCACATGCTCTAGTCTTTATTCAACAAGAAAAAAATCACATTCTTCATAGATATTTTGTATTTTTTCCCTAAGTCTTTTATCTGAGGAACATTGACACACTTTGTATTTTACAAAATCCAATATACCACTAAAGATTTATTCCATTTCTTTTATAATATATTCTTTTGACTCATCTGTAGTTGTGTCTCCAGTAGAAATTGATTCCCATACTTCACAACCAAGGGACATAAAAATAATTTCATTCTGGAGCTCCATAATACATAGCTTGTTTCATCAAACAAAGGAGCTTTGCCAACTTGATTGAATTCCAATTTCATGACTGAGGAAAAGATATCTTCAAAAGGTTTTGAGCCTTTCCTTCTTGAATTTTCCATTTGTGTTCGTAGGATCTACCTTCCAACTGTTAGGTTGTGCTTCAAGGTACTTGATCTGATACCAATTGTTGGAAACACTGAAGGGGGGGGGGAAGGGTGCATATGGGAATCGATATTTCTTTACAATTATTATATTATTCCAGTTAAGATCACTAGTTAAACTAGAACCTAAGATATAAAATAAGAAAAATAATTTTATTAATAAAATAGTGAGGACTCCATTCCTATTACAAACAATTAAGTTCCAACGTGTACAGATTCTAATTTCCTCAAGGCTACAACTTTGAATGACTACTCCAATCCTCAAATATCAATCCAAGCTCTGACTTGGTCTCTCACAAGGCTCCAAACTTGTAGGAGGATTCCAATCCTCTATTTTGAAAATCCAAGATCCAACATGGTCTATATGAGGACTCTAATTCTCTCAGGCTCTAACCCTTTTAAATTACTTCAAATACAAATTCCTCCAATGACTACTCCAAGGTCTCTTTAGTGACTGTTTGAAATCATCCTTCAAATATTTCTCCACAAAGTCTTCAAGATCCACTCAAACCTTTCTTCATGGTTTTTTCCATATCTTCTTTAAAAGGTTTTAAGTATGCTTCAAAAAGTTCATCCATAAGTCTTCAATAGGGTTACTTAAGAGGTCTTCAAGGGCTGTTCCAAACAACTCTTCACAATATTTTCCCATAACTTCATTAATCTTGCTCAAAACAACTGCCAAAGTGATTTCTATATCAGTTCCAAGAATAATCCAAGGTTTACTCCAATATTGTCCCCAAGTCTGCACAAGAACTCTCCAACCACTACTCCAAAGGATGCTTCAACAGGCTATTCCAAGAAGTCTTCAAATCAACTCCATACAATTGCTTCAGGTTTCTTCAATCTTCTAATGTTTTGTTCCATATTTGCTTCGAAAACACTACTTCAAAAGGTTCCTATAAAAGTCTTTAATAGGGCTACTTAAAGGGTCTTCAAGGGATTTTTCTAGAATTACTACAAATTTATCCACAAGAGAGGAAAAATTGGTCAAGAATGACTACCTTCAAGCCAACTAAGGTATATTACATGTAACATTTAGAGTGCTCCAAAAATTGTTTTAAGTCTTCTTTAAAGGTTTCTCAAAGAATATCAAGTTTGTGCATTAGAGAGAGACTCTGAATTGTTCCAAGTCTACTCTTAACCTGATTTGAGCAACTCAATCAAGGTCATAGCCAACTCAGACTTGAAAACAATCTTCACTTCTTAGGAACTTTAGATAGATTATAGCTTCATACAATGATCAATTTAGACTTGATAACAAGCTTGATCACAGGTATTTCTTCACAATAAAACTCCAACTCTGTTACAGAGGATCTCAACCTCTTTTCATAGAGAATCTACCACAAACTTTTAGGCTCTTTTCCATAGAGAACAAACCACAAAAGATTCAGCCTTCTTACAGAGATAATCCACAGAAAAATTCATCCTTAAACCATAGAAATCATTTTCAAATTTTTATTAGGTTCATGAGGAATGAAACTCGTCTTATTCTCCATAGATCTAAAGTTGTGTCCTTTTCCTTGACCGAATTCGTGTCCCATTTGGCTAATTTTTAGTGTATTTATATTAGTTAAATGGGCTTATAATGGAGCTAACATGACTCTTTTAGGGGACGTGTCTTCTAACAGGGCCAACACAACTATTTATTTGGAACTAATTTATTATATATAATCTAGAGTCGACCTATTGATGAGCCTAGGTATTGCAACAAGAATGTTGCAACTCCCAGGGCTACAAGTTTTAGTTATCAACCTAAGGTTCATACAAACTTGGAGGTGACAGTGTTATATGCACAAGTAAAAATGAAGGTCCTGCATGTTGTCACTGCTCATCTAGCAAGAGACCCCAGGGGTTCCAAGCCAAACTTCTATAGGGTCAGAAGAATCTTAATTCTTTGATGGAAGAAGAGAAAATCTATTCTAAGAGAGAGCTACTCTACTGTAGTAATGAAGAAAACAACATGTAATGCTAAAACACACCATAACCTAACTAACCATCTAAACAACGATGCTAAATAGAAATCCTAAATCAACACTAACCTAATGTTGCTATCTAAGTTGCAGAGGTAAAGAGAATTAAACTATACTAAGGTGTAAGCAAAGGAACTACACTAAATTTGTTTTCAAGCGGAAGAGCAGTCAGAAATTGAAATTGTTGAAACGAGGATGTAAGGATGCAGTAGTGCATAGGGACCGTTGGATCGATCAACGCCCAGAAGATGGACGGTGGAGATCTTATCGCGGGGGCTTAAAAGAATAGATGGATGAACAAGGTTAACAAACAAAATGAACGACAGAGATATTATCGTGGCGATTTAGTGAATAGGTGAACAAACAGGGTAACGAAGCAGATGAACGACATATATCGTATCGCGAGGAATTAAGTGAATGGATGGATGAAAAGGGTAATGAAGCAAATGAATGACAGAGATCTTATCGTGAGGAATTAAGTGAACGGATAGACGAAAAGGGTAATGAAGCAGATGAACGACGAAGATCTTGTCACGAGGAATTAAGTGAATGGATGGATGAACAAGGTTAACAAGATATGAATGGCAGAGATCTTATCGCGGATATTAAGTCAAGAGATGGAAAAACAAGATTAATCGGGGGATGGATGACGGAGATTGTATCGCGGGAAGAAAACATGTGGAAATGATGGAGTGGGTTTCAAAGGCGGTAAGCAGTTTCTAGCATGCCCTTGAAGCTGTAAGCTGTATTTCTGAATTTCACGCGATTAGCCTAACTGAGAGACATGTAGCACGAGAAAACCACTTTTCTTGCGTGCTCTCAAGCGGATAACGGTCGTGCAATAATCCGCGCGAGATTGCGCAATAGCCATTAGATCATGCTAGACAAATCGATGGTGGATATTGGCCAAGCTAGTTGGCGAGCGGGTGACGAGATAGCCGTTGGATCAAGAGACAGATCGACGGTGGAGATTAGAGTGCATAAATTAGGTGGAAGACTTCACGCGTGATGGGCATTGGGTAAACTAATGAATCGGACGCTGATTGGTCAGGTTTGTTGTGGATCAGACGGTGAGGAAACGATGCATGAAGAACATGTTGAAGGAGGTTTCAAATGAAAACGACAGAAAAACCAGTGCGGGTGAGGGTAGACTGAGAGTGATGGAAAATGATGACAGTGAAACGAAACAAGTAACTGCGTCAAACAAAAAAATCCAAAGCTCATGAGAGAACAAGAAACCTATGTTTTTGGGGTTGCTGAAGGGTCTCTTCCTCAAGTCATGGTCCCAGAGGGAGGAGGTGAGGCTGAGACACCTGCGGACAACCTTATGGTGATATTTTTCTCCTAGCTAACCTGTGAACTGAAAGAAGGCATAAATGGAAGTAAACTAAAGCACAACCGATCTACTCTACACTACTATAAGCATAATGCAACTACTTAAGCAAATAAATAGAAAGCCATGAATCATCTATGCTATACTGCTGCAATGGAAACGCAGATACTTAAGCAAATGAACAAAAAAACCATGAATCATCTACGCTATACTGCTGTAATGGAAATGCAACTACTTAAGAAAATGAATAGAACCCGAAATCTATGCTAGCATACATGTACAATAAAGAGGATCTTTGGCTGCTCGGGTTGGGCCCTAACCCAAGAGCTTCAGCCCTCTGAGTTAACTCAGTGTTGGCTCAAGACGAAACTCATTCTTATTATCAAAACCATTGTTTACATAACAAACTGTCACAAATCTTGCAGCGCAGAACTAAAGTAGAGTTTTACAATAAAAATTTGAATCCTACTGAGGTCCTAAGCCTATCTACTTATACATCTGAAGTCTCCAACGACTTCCTTCTCCTTAGGGAGGCTTGGCTCCCCACTCAAGATAAACTGGTTTTTGTCACTTTCACTTGCTCAACTGTCTTTTAGTCCTCATGATTTGGTTGTTTTCACTTCGAGATGATGGAGGAATATTTGAATTGAGGGGTAGTAAATGAGGAGGATTTACCTCCTATAATTCCTCTCCCTTGTCCCATTCGATTTTTGACCAAGGCCTTTGCCATAGTTCCTTGCTTTCATCCTTTATTCCTGCATTACATGCACATTAGACCACAAAGCAAAATATCCGACTCTAACTCATCTCATAAACAAAATATAATCAAAAGTATGCAATAATTTGTGAGAATAGTTGGTTTGACTAAGCTAGGAGATGAATTAAGGCCAATTAAGGCCCATATAATTACCCAATGATGAGGCTCATCATCACCCCCTACTAAAAGTGTTGCTCATCCTCTAAGCAACTTAGTCAATGTCCATGTCCTTCATGGCTTTGGTAGCCTCTCTGACATCCCATGCTTTTGTTGTGGTCTCTTCTTCTTGTTTATAAAAGCTTGCTTTCCTTTCTACTTCTTCCCACTACCTCTTTTCCTCTTCTTCTTTTCTCCCTTCTAGCATCCCTAGGAGTAGTGATGGACTGAGTTTTAGGCCTATCCAATTAACCTTCAACCTTTGCATTGATTGCTTATACATAGGTGTCCTATCGAGTGCCTCTCTCAAGCTTTGAGGGGAGTGATATTCTCTGATATTCAAGCTGTGTGGCAGTGTTTTCCATCTCCTTTAGCAGGCATGTACATTATCATCTCTTAGCAACCTAAAAATATCCTCAAAATGTGAAATTGCTTGCTCTTGGCCAGCAAGATATCTAGGTGCCAGCTGAGGATCATTTGCAATTAGATTATGGGTGCTGATTAGGGCCATGGGATTTGATTGTTCAGCTCTGATGAAAAGAGGTTCATTTTGCTCTCTAGCCAATATTATTTTCATCTCTGCAGCCCTTGACTTCTCATGGTTCATCGATGATGCCAAAGCCATTAATTGTAGATCTCCTAGCTCTACATTAGGATCCAAAATATTCATGTCTATGAGGGCCATGTTGTGCAAGTAAAAGTCAGCCATTTTGGCCCTGTCCTCTAGTGCACTTTGATCACAAAGATCAACAAACTGCCTACAGTCCTGAAATGACATGGTGCCCCTTTGTGCTAGTGTTTTAGTTTGAAATTGCAGCCATTGTTCTCTGAGGTAAAGAGCATAGGATTTAGCTAGCATCCTACACTGGATGGCCTCCAAGGAGAGGCTGGCCATACATGCTAGTTTCTTTTCCTTTTCCTGCAGCTGTCCTCTCAGGGGCCTCTAGAGACACCCTAGGTGACTCCTCCTTGTGTTCTTCCCATTCTGTTTCAATTCCTTCTTCCTCTCCGAAAGAAGAAATAACATCATAGATGAGGTTTTTGATGCCATCCTCTGCTGGTAAGTCTCTAAAGAATGACCATTTTATAGGGATCCTGAGGTTTTGGAGGGCACCCTCAATGAGGATTCTGATCAAACCATGGTGAGCCAACTGTTGGGAATTCCCTTTCTTTACTTTTTTGCTGGAGTCTATGAGTGTTTGCATCAAGAAATAGGGCATGTTGAGTCTTTGGTGAACTGATGTTTCTACCCCAAATCTTAGTTCTTCAAGCATCCTAAAATGGTAGCCATAAAAACAATTGTATCTACCCTAATATGAGATATATTTGATGATTTGGTAGCCTACCTCACTCCTTGGGTATGGCAGAGTCTCCCTCCTTACTCCATTTTTATCCTCTATGGATTCTTCACCTTCTAACAAGAATTTCCTTTTTGCCACCTGATTGTCTTCTTTGTCTTCTTTTCTCCATGTAATTCCTAGGGGAAGTGTGGTGACCCTACTGATGAACTCTGGGGCGAGATTTATAGTGAGCCCTCTAACTATAACAGTGGCATGGATTCTGTTGTGTGGAGTGAGGGAATGAGCAAATTCTTGAGAAAACAAAGTTTCTTGTGTACAAAATCCACTAGCTTTTTAGAGGACTTCTAGTTCATTTCCTGTAAATGGGGATGGATTTTTAGATCCTACCTCTTTAGAATGGTGGCAGTGGAAAATTCTCTTGATATTCCCTCTTGAACCCCTCTCTGCATATCCTATAGACTGCCTCTGTGTATCCTGTAGACTGCTCCTGTAGACTGTTCTTGTAGGAATTCTCTTGCAGAACGATGGATCCTTGCTTCCAGTGGGTGGCCAGAGTTATGAGAGCTACTTGAGTGAGGGAGTTTCAAAAAGGTGGAATGCATGAATGCATGCTAATGATGTTTTCTTTCCCCTTATATCACCTCATCATTCCCACTCCTTGTAATCAGCTTCCACAGTTGTTAAATCCATAGTTAACCACTTCTTATCCTACTCCTCTATTCTTTGAGTTGACTGCAACCATGTGTGAGAGGACACCCTACTTTATATGTGATGACTAAACGGAGGTGGCCAAGTTAACTGGCCACCTTTTCACTTACAAACCAACTACCTCGTAACCTTTACAACTTTTGATCAAATGATGCATATGAGTGAGTGAGTGGGATACTTACCTGTGGTCTCGATGCCATGCTGCAGTTTGTCGAGGATCATAGGTGTTGCGTTGTTCATTCTATGCATGGTCATTCTTCTTCTTCCTCTGTTGTTGCTGCTGTGGAGCTCCTGGATCATATTAGTGAAGACTTCGTAGCTGATGATTGATATTCTGTGGGATAGGGTGATGGTAATGGTTGATGTGATTGATTAGATCATGTCTAGTATGAATTTTGGGGACCTAACCAATCTACCATTCAGCGGATCCTGTAGAAAACACAATCTTTACCTGAATTGAAGCAATCAAGTGAAAAACAATGGAATTGATGGAGGGATGCATAGTAAGGAGTGGAGGAGATGAATATATGTGAGGAAAGATTCCCTTTGGATCTTCTCTTTTCTCCTTGATTGTTTTTCTCACCCACCTGCAAATAACAATTATGTCTTTTTTCCTTTTATTATATATATATATATATATATATATATATATATATTCTTTTAAAAACACCTAGGCTGCCTCAGAGAGGTTTTCACCCTAGATATCTTCCCTGGGTGCCTCAAGGAAGGTTTTCACCCAGGGATCTTCTTACTCTTTTTCATTTTTTCTCATCCTTGGGCCGCCTCACGAGGTTTTCAACCCAAATATGGGACTCAGGCGCCTCATGGAGGTTTTCACCTGAATCCTTATTCTTTTTTCTCTTTTTCAGTGCCCTGATGAGGGAGGAGCTGGAACTTGCTCCACCATTATCACTATATTATTGATATTGTCAATGAACTCTTGTTTTGATAAAGGCATCTTATACATTTTCAATCGGTGTCCATTAACAAGCAATGGAATGACTTCTTCATCTATAGTTCTGATTTGCACTAAACCATTATCATGGCATCTTTCCACGACATAAGGTCTGAGCCATCTTGTCCTTAGCTTGCCCTTGAAGTCTTTATACTTAGAATCATATAACAATGCCCAGTCTCCCTCTTGAAATTTCTTCTCCTTGATATGTTTGTCATGCCAGATCTTCCTCTAAAGCTGAACTATCTCTGTATGTAGGAGGGCCTATATTCTAAATTCATCCAAGCCATTCAAATGGAACAATATTTCTTTTTGTGCATGACTGAGATCCAAATCTAGTTGGGTTGCCATCCTTAATGTATTATATTCAAACTTAATGGACATCAAAGCAATTTTCCCATAGACCAGCTCATAAGGTGTAAATCCAGTGGTGGTCTTCCATGTTGTATTATAGGCCTAGGTGGCCTCAACTAGTCTCTTTGCCCAATCCTTCCTGCGGTTGCTCACTACCTTGGTTAAGATGTTCTCTGGTGCCCTGTTGGTCACCTGCACTTTCCCATTAGCTTGTGGATGATAAGGAGTGGAGGTCCTATGCTTGATTTTGTGATGGCTGAGCAGTTCTTCAATCATGCTGGAGGTAAATTGGTTGTCTTGGTCTGTGACTAGCTCTCTAGGGTACCCAAATTTGTAAAATACATTCTCCCTTAGGAACTCAGCCACCTTCTCTTCTGTTTCTGCCTTAATCGCCTTGATTTCAACCCACTTAGTCAAATACTCAATGCACACAATAATGTATTGCTTTTTCTTTGAAGTTGGGTTGATAGGCCCAATGAAGTCCATGCCCCACTTGTCAAATGGCTCGAAAGTCACTTGAGGTTGTAGGGGCATTTCATCTCTTGGAGTAGGCTTTCCCATTCTCTGGCACCAATCACACTGACTAATGTACTTTTTCACATCCTAAGGAAGAGTAGGCCAATAATAGCCTTCTTGCAATACTTTGAATGTTGTCATATTTTGTTGCAAAGTGACCTCCACAAGGCCCATCATGACAGGTCAGAAGGATGTCAAAAGCTTCCTCTTCCCTTACACACCTTCTCAAGATTTGATCTGGGCCAAGTTTGAACAGATTGCCCCCAATCCAGGTGAAGGGGCGCTTTTCCTGACTATCTTGCTCTTTTCTTTGGAGGGAAAGTAAGATGGGAACTATGCTGATACCAAATAGTTTGCTATATCAGAAAACTATGGGGAGAGAATTGAAATAGAAAACAAATGCTCATATAGTAACTGGTCATCCACCATTCCTTCTTCACCTGCAGGTAGATTCATCCTAGATAGATCAAACTATTGTAATAAAATCAACCATCTTATAATTCTAGCATTCACATTTAGTTTGTTCGTTAAATATTTGATTGCAGCATGATCAGTATGAACAAATGTTTGATAGCCTGTAATGTAATGCCTAAATTTGTTTAATGAATGCACAACAGCCAAGAGTTCCTTTTCGGTCACAGTATAGTTTAGCTTAGCCTTTGACAAGTTCTTACTGATAAAATAGATGGCATAGGACAATTTCTCCTCTTCCTAACCTAAGGCTGCTCCTATGGCTTTGTGTGAGGCATCGGCATGAATATGAAAAGGGAGGACCCAATTTGGACCTATAAGGATTGGTGCAGTGGTTAACTTACCCTTTAGAATGTCTAAGGCCTCTTGACAGCTCTTTGACCATATAAACTCAGAGTCTTTGGCCAACAACTTAAACAAAGGAGAGGCCAACTTGCTGAAATCCTTTATGAACCTTCGATAGTATCCAGCTAACCCTAAGAAACTCCTGACATCTCTCTACTTTTGTGGAGGTGGGACCCTTTAGATGATTGCTGTTTTGTTTGGGTCCACCTGCAGTCCTTGCTGAGATATTGAATGACCTAGCACAGTCCCTTCAGTCATTAAGAATTCACATTTTTCTGGACTGAGAGAAAGGTTCATTTCAATGCATTTGTGTAATACTTTGCCTAAGTTAGTCAAGGCTTCTTGAAAATCACAACCATAAGGTGTAAAGTCATCCATATAGATTTCCACAGCATCATATACTAATTCAACAAAAATAATCAAGACTGGTCTCTAGAAAGTGGCAGGAGCATTGCATAGGCCAAAAGGAAGGACCCTATAGGCAAAAGTGCCCCAAGGACAGGTGAATGTGGTCTTATCCTAGTCTTATGGGCAGATTTAAATTTGGTTTTACCCACTAAATCCATCTAGGAAGGAAAAGAACTTCTTCCCTACCATGCCATCTAGCACTTGGTCAATGAAGGGTAGGGGAAAATGATCCTTCTTTGTGGCTTTGTTCAACTCCCTATAATCAACACAAATCCTTCACTTACCATTTTTCTTGGGAACTAACACTAAAGGAGAGACCCACTCACTGCCTGAGATAGGGTAAATGAATCCTGCATCTAGCAGTTTTTGCAGTTCTTCTTTGAGTATTTCTTTAAGAGCTGGATTCATCCTCCTTTGTGGTTGTCTGACTGGCTTGCAACCTTCTTTGATGTATATGTGGTGAGTACACACTGAGGGGTGTACTCTCTTCATTTCCTTATAACTCGAAGCGAAGGCTTCTACGTTTTCTCTCAACATGTAGCATACCTTTTCCTCTTCTAAAGCAGAAAGAGATGGATTAATTTTCAAAGTTTTCTTTGGGCCAAATTCTATGGTTTTGACATGGAGTGGGTTGAAATTGGCCAAACATAAGTCAATTGGATGATTGTTTTGGGTTTCCCTTACTTATTCTTCTAATGGTAGTGAACTAGGAGTTGGACTTTGGATTAGGTGTTCAATTAAGCCATCCTCATCTTGTTGTCCTCCTCCTATGGTTGCCTCCAAAGCATAAAGTCGGGCAGAAAAGACCTCGTCTTCTTCCTCCTCCTCCAACGATAAAGGTAAATCACGCTCTAGGGTAGGTCGAGCAAGAGGGTATAGGACTAACTGTTTGGACATATGCCCATTCTTGATGGTCATATTCCCAGCTCTGCAGCTAATGTAAGCATCAGTTGTGGCCAACCATGGCCTCCCAAGGATGAGAGGGCAACCAGTAAGCTTAGCCTTAGGCTGGAGAACTAGGAAATCTGCAGGGTACTCCCAAGAGTCAATGGAGACCATCACATCCTCCACAATTTCCTCAGGGGTGACTGAGGAACGGTTTGCAAGTTGTAGAACTGTTGTGGTCTTCCTCAATGACCCTTGGAGGTTGAGCTTGAACATTGTGTCTTTGGTCATCACATTAATGGCAGCCCCAAGATCAATCAGAGTGTGTGGAACAATGGTGCCATTGATGTGCACATCTACTACAAGGCTTCCAGGGTCCAAATATTTTGGACATATTACCTGCCCCAACATTAAGTTAGACAACTGCCCAATGAAATTAATGGTAGGGGCATCCCTTTTTCTTCTTCCTGGATGCTTGAAGCACTTCTATTTAATCAACTTATTGTAAATGGTAACATCCTTGATTGTCTAGAGAAGGTGGATCTTTACACATAGATTTTTCAATTCTCCCAGAAGTTCAGTTTCTTCTGGGTTAGGCTAGAGTGGTTGGGCTAATCTCTCAGGAAAAGGTGGATTTAATTTAAGGTTTCTTTCCTCTCTTTCTTCCTCAACCTCCTTATGTGGAGAGGGAGGTTGGTTATCAGGGAGAATTCTCCTAGATCTAGGTTGATCTCCTAGATTTCTACAACATAAGCTGGGTATGATGTCTCTCCCTTGTATACTTGTTGAGCCTGCCTATTGTTTGGGTTCAGATTTGGCTGGGCAGGCATCTGGGGTTGCTTGGGTGTACTAGAGTTCAGGAGTTGTGGTTAGGTAGGTGGTGGAGGCAATAGGGTTGGAACATTGTTGAATTGGGGCCTCCACTGCTGGAGTGGGGTATTCCACTGATGTTGTGGCTGAACATAAGGTTAAAATGACTAGCTGGCTGGCTGGGAATGATACTAAGATGTATAGGATCAAGGAGGGCGTGTAGACCATGAAGGATGAGTAGGGGCTCCCTAAGAAGGTATAGTTGTGGTCTGGTTGTGGTTGTAACATGCATGGGATGACCCTTGATACCCTGCTGGTATGGTCAAGGCTTAGGAGGTCTCCTTTGGTTGGTGTAGCAAAGCTGCTCAGTGACACCTTCAACTCCTTGATATACATCTTTGAGTCCAAGTAAAGAAGGTCACTTGTCTATGGAGTTTTTTTCTTCATGGACTGAGAAAATATTAATATAGTTCAATGGTAATTCATTCATAGGATGCCTCCTGGTGCATCTAGGACAAAAGATGGCCAGGGCTCTTTTTGCTTCCTCTTACTACCTTTTGATGTTTATGGTGTCCAATTGCAAGGCAAGGGTTTGCAACATATCACTTTTGAAATCTTCCAGCATATTTCCAATTTCACCCTTGATGGATGAGTTGGAGGATGGTGTACTGGCCATAGGTTGACTACCCCTACCATTTTTCTTGGTTGCCCTAGAATGGTTTCTAAAGACAGTCTTAATATCCTCATAGAGTAATTGGTAGATATCTCCTCCTTCTATCATATGTAAGGTATCCAGAAGATCCTCCCTTACTCCTCTAAGCAGGACCAGCTTCAGTGACTCAGGGTCAAGTGTGCACCTGGCCCTTTTGTAACTAAGCTGGAATCTTTCTTCATAGTCTTCTAAGGATTCATCCTGGCCTATGGTCATCTTGAAAATCTCTTCTTTAGTATCCTTTGACCTACAGTAGTCCCTATATTTGTTGTTAAAATCCTATTGCATCTGAGCCCAATTTGTGATGCTATCTCCAGGTAAACCCATGAACCAGCGCAATGTTGCATCCTTGAGGGTAGATGGAAACAATTTTAACTTTTGCTCATCATCTGTATAGTCATAGGTTCGGCATATAACAACAAATTCATATAGGAAAGTGTTAGGTTCCTCTGTGGTCATGCCATGGAAATGAGGTAGAGCAGAGGGGCTTATATTCTTCATCATAGTGTCCCCATTGGTCTCCCTATTTGGGAAGGCACCCTCAATTCTCTCTATTTCCTTTGTCATTTTGGTTTTTAGCCATTGGTTCAGTAGGAATGGGTTCTTCCTCTTCTTCTTCCCTTGTAGGTTCCTCAAATATGTAAGGTTGCTCACCTAAAGGGTCTTCCAATTCACCGTCACTGAAGAAGAGAGAAGGTTGATTGTTGGATGCAGTGGGGGTATTTGATAAGAATTTCCCTGAATTGTCCTTATTCCTACGAGGCATGAAAGGAAATGTTTTTGGGTTGGCTTTTGTAAGATTTTTTTTTTTTAAGCTGGAAAGTACTCTGCAGAAAGGAAATTGTTGATTGAATGAAAAACCACTAACAAGAAAAACTACTTGCTGAATTGAAATTCTACTTGCAAAATGAAATTGTTGATTGAAGGAAGACTACTAACAGAAAAAGACTACTTGTTGAATTGAAATTCTATTTGCAAAATGGAATGGAAAGCAGATAATGACAAATGAAAGAAAGGAAGCTACTAGATTACTTTTTAGAAATAAACTAATGGCAAACAATTGAAGACTAGAAATAGAAGAAAGAAGTAATCACATTCTACTTAGACACCTCCCCAACAACGATGCTAAAAGGTGATGAGGCTAGGTATTGCAACAAGAATGCTGCAACTCCCAAGGCTACCAGCTTTACTTATCAACCCAGGGTTCGTACAAACTTGGAGGTGACAATGCTATATGCACAAGTAAAAGTGAAGGTCCTGCTTGTTGTCACTGCTCATCTGGCAAGAGACCTCAAGGGTTCCAAGCCAGACTTCTATAGGTCCAAAAGAAGCTTAATTCTTTGATGGAAGAAGAGAAAATATATTCTAAGAGAGAGCTACTTTATTGTAGTAATGAAGAAAACGACATTGAATGCTAAACCACACCATAACCTAACTATTCATCTAAACAGCTATGCTAAACAGAACTGCTAAATCAACACTAACCTAATGTTGCTATCTAAGTTGCAGAGGTAAAGAGCATTAAACTATACTAAGGTGTAAGAAAAGAAACTACACTAAATATGTTTTAAAGTGGAAGAGTAGTCGAAGATCGAAATTGGTGAAAGGAGGACGTAAGGACGCAGTAGTGCATAGCGACTATTGGATCGATCAACGACCAGAAGATGGACGATGGAGATCTTATTGCGGGGGCTTAAGCGAATAGATGGATGAACAGGGTTAACAAATAGGATGAACGACGAAGATCTTATCACGGGCGATTTAGTGAATAGGTGAATGAACAGGGTAACGAAGCAGATGAACGATGGAGATCGTATCGCGAGGAATTAAGTGAATGGATGGACGAAAAGGGTAATGAAGCAGATGAATGGCAGAGATCTTATCGCGAGGAATTAAGTGAATGGATGGACGAAAAGGGTATTGAAGCAGATGAACAACGAAGATATTATCACGAGGAATTAAGTGAATGGATGTACAAACAGGGTTAATAGGAGATCAATGGCAGAGATCTTATCGCAGAGATTAAGTCAAGAGATGGATGGACAGGGTTAATCGGAGGATGGACGGCAGAGATCATATCACGGGAAGAAAACGTGTGGAAATGATGGAGCGGGTTTCGAAGGTGGTAAGAAATTTCTTGCGTACCCTCGAAGCTGTAAGTTGTATTTCTTAATTTCACGTGATTAACCTGACTAAGCGACACATAGAACAAGAAAACCACTTTTCTAGCATGCTCCAGGGCAGATAATGGTCGTGCAATAATCCGCGCGAGATTGCGCAATAGCCATTAGATCAGGCTAGACAGATCGATGGTGGAGATTGGCCAAGCTAGTTGGCGAGCGGGTGACGCGATAGCCGTTGGATCAAGAGACAAATCGACGGTGGAGATTAGAGTGCATAAAGTAGGTGGAAGACTTCGCGCGTGATGGCCGTTGGGTAAACTAATGAATCAGACGGTGATTGGTCAGGTTTGTTGTGGATCGGACGGTGAGGAAACGATGCATGAAGAACGTGCTAAAGGAGGTTTCAAATGAAAATGACAGAAAAACCAGTGAGGGTGAGGGTGGACCAAGAGTGATGGAAAATGATGACAGTGAAACAAAACAAGTAACTGCGTCAAACAACAAACTCCAAATCTCATGTGAGAACTAGAAACCCGTGTTTTTTGGGTTTCTGAAGTGTCTCTTCCTCAAGTCATGGTCCCAGAGGGAGAAGGTGAGGCCGAGAACCTGCAGACAACCTTATGGTGATATTTTTCTCCTAGTTAACCTGTGAATTGAAAGAAGGCAAAAATGGAAGTAAACTAAATCACAACTGATCTACTCTACACTACTGTAAGTGGAATGCAGCTACTTAAGCAAATAAACAGAAAGCCATGAATCATCTACGCTATACTACTGTAATGGAAATGCAGCTACTTAAGCAAATGAACAGAAAAACCATGAATCATCTACACTATATTGTTGTAATGGAAATGCAACTACTTAAGCAAATGAACAAAACCAGAAATCTATGCTAGCACACATGTACAATAAAGATGAGCTTCGGCTTCTCTAGTTGGGCCCTAATCCAAGAGCTTCAGCCTTCTGAGTTAACTCAATGTTGGCTCAAGACGAAACTCATTCCTATTATCAAAACCATGGATTACATAACAAACTGTCATAAGTCTTGCAGCGCAGAACCAAAGTAGAGTTTTATAATAAAAATCTGAATCCTACTGAGGTCCTAAGCCTCTCTACTTATACATCTGAAGTCTCCAACGATTTCCTTCCCCTTAGGGAGGCTTGGCTCCCCACTCAAGATAAACTGGTCTCTGTCACTTTCACTTGCTTGGCTGTCTTTTAGGCCTCATGATTTGGTTGTTTGCACTCCGAGTGGATGGAAGAATATTTGAATGGAGGGGTAGTAAATGAGGAGGATTTACCTCCTATAATTCCTCTCCCTTTTCCCATTTGAGTTTTGACCAAGGTCTTTGCCATAGTTCCTTGCTTTAATCCTTTATTCCTGCATTTTTCCTTTCTTTTATCCTTTATTCTTGCATTACATGCACATTAGACCACAAAGCAAAATATCCAACTCTAACTCATCTCATAAGCAAAATATAATCAAAAGTATGTAATAAGATGTGAGAATAGTTGGTTTGACTAAGCTAGGAGGTGAATTAAGGCCAATTAAGGCTGATATAATTACCCAATGATGAGCCTCATCACCTATGTATAACAATGTTTATTTTTGTCTAGCCGATCTGTTATGAGTTAGTAATGCTGGAAACACATGTTCTTTCTCTTACACATTCTTATGTCAGGGCTTAACATCACTGTGTTTTAAGGTATGCTTTGCAGTAACCTAATATTTTGAGGTTTTGGAACAACATTAAGTCTAACCTATGGTTTATTTTCTTTATGACTTACACTTGAGCGCTCCATGTTCCACTCTTTTGGCATACTAAGATCACTTGCTCATTGTTTCGTATTTTGTCAATCCAATAACAATTGTATATTCAACAATGAAGATGATTCTTGTAGTTCTTGCCCACTTCCTGCAAAATTCTCTTTCAAGATGGTATGCTTCTATTGTGCTTTCATGGCTTCTAGGATTTCATCTCATCCTCGTAAACAATTTCAACTCAGGACTCCATGGTTATTCCTTCTGATGACATTGTTGTTAAAATTGGCAACTAGGGCCAAACTACATATGGGTCATCTTATTAATGGAAGCTGATATTTTTCTTGGATCCCTCTCATTGAGAGGTGTAGGATTGATCTAAAGATCATCCTATTTAGATAAGTATTCATGGAGATATCAATTTATTTGTGTTATGAGACAATTTGTCAAGGTCAGCCAGCAACCAAATAACTCCCTCTTGTGCTCTATGTTTTAGTATAAATAAAAGAGGACATTAAGTCATTTGAAACACACTCACTCTTGTGATCTCTCTTCATCTTGTTTTGGGTTTGATGAAGATGAGATCTAGAAGGAGTGCTCTAGGTGATACGCTGCCCTAATAGAAGATGCCCTAGAAGTTGTCATGGACAAGGATCTACGCTGCCCTGATGGAGAAGTCTCATACGCAGCAAGAAGTAGGCTCACGCAGTCAAGGAGGAAGGTCTCATAATGCAGGGAGGACAACCCTCTAAGAAAGGTTCTACGCTGCCCTAAACGTGACCTTACTACACAACAAGAATAAATGCCCTAACGCTGCCCTAACAAATTGTTCTAGGATGCAGTTAAAGAGGGTTCTTATACTGTTGTAAATGCAAGCCCTAATCGCAATCCTATTGGGAGGACTATAGCCTTAACCTAACTGCTGAAAATGGAAAGACTTGGCCACTATTCTAGAAGATCTCTAGCAGTCAAAGAGAGCTATCATATGCTACCTAAAAGGTTTCCCATCTACTGTCCCAGCACTCAATCTAATCCGCAATTTCAAAGAGGCATCTATGCTGCCCTAACCACAGTTCACTAAGGGTTCTATGCAGCAAGAGAAGAATTCATACACGCTAGAAAGAGGAGATCTTAAATAGCTCTAGACACAGTCAAAAGGAAGTGTATTCAAGAATGCCTTAGCCGTAGTCATACCATAGCCTTATGGTGCACAGGGACAACATCAAAGGAAGGTCTAGAAGTATCTTGAATGACATGGTGAAGGGTTCCTCAAGCCGCCGTAAGGAGGCCTAAAGAGGCCCTAATCTCAGACATGAAGATGTCCTCATACACTGTCACATCTAGCCATAACTACAACTACCTCACTGCTGGTCCAAAGCATGGATGAGATACATTTGGAGCAGCTGTCATTAGATTAGAAGTTAGAGGGCTAAGCTAATATCTAGGATCTAGTTTGGGTCTGCTTAAAGGAATCTGGAACTATAGCCTAGCTGCTTTGCTAGGCTGCAAGCCATAGCAAGCAGCTAAGGTTGATATGCAGCAAAGTGGATGTTGTATGTTAAGAGCATCATAAGTATTGCAACAGCATGATGTATAGCAACAAGGTATTGCAGCATGATGATGATGATGTATTGCAATATGCCTTGAGTGTATGCTTGGGTGTAACATAGTGACAGGTGCAACTGATGATGAAGTGCAACATAGCAGTCATTGAGTACAGATCAGTGATGGTGCAACATTGAGTGCAAATCAACGATGAGTACAACATTGGGTGCAGATCTGTGATAAGAGCAGCTCAATGATTGGAGAAGCACAGTGACAGGAGCAACAACATGAAGTGAACAACATGATCATTAAGGTCCAATACTGTGATGATAAGTGCAACATGGAGCAGCACGATGAGGTGCAACATATGAACAAGATGCAGCACATGATAGGTGAAGGATTCACCTTGGAGAATCAATTGAAGCATCATGTCTTCAATTGATCTCATGTAGATATAGAAAGTCAAAGTGTTGACTTCTGTTGTAAATGTACTATCTCTCTCTCTCTCTCTCTCTCTCTCTCTCTCTCGACTGAACTATTGAAGAACATATAAGAAGAATTGATCAAGGGTTTCCCCACATTGGGGTTTGTCCCTGACTAGCGCCACATCTTGTGTCCTCTTGTCTTGTCTTGTCTTCCACGATTTATGTTTATTTTCTATATGCAGTTTACTTTAATGTTGATGTGATTGCTAATCTGGAAAAGATATTGAGCTAACTGTGAAAATTGAAATAAATTGCTCTAAGCATAGAACATACCTAAAATTAACAATTGTAGTATCAATCTTACATTCAATGGGGTTGTCATATGCAACCTTTATTTGCACATATCTAATGAACTCTATCCACCTTGTTCTTTCCCTTGCTGCCCCTTTCAAATGGGAAGTCCATCAGATGGATGTTAAATCTACCTTCTTGCATGGGAACTTGCTGAAGAAAACTATATGGAACAACCTCCTGGCTTTATACAAACAGACTCCAGCCTTTTACGTCGACTTAAGAAATCCCTTTCTGGTCTCAGACAAGCCCCTCGGGCTTGGTATTCCAAAATGGATAACTTTCTTTTAGATACTAGCCTTTCTAGGTGTCATTCTGACAATACTATCTACACCAAGAAAGTGGGTAAGTCTCTTATCATTCTTGTTTTTTATGTTGATGATCTTATCCTTACTGGTAGTGATCCCAACCTTATAAGCCATGTGAAGTCCAACCTTAAAAAGCAGTTTGAAATGACAGACTTAGGACACTTGCATTATTTTCTTGGTCTTCAAGTCTTGCAATCCAAGGAAGGTATTTCCCTTTCCCAGTCCAAGTATGCTTGTGATATTCTACGCCAATTTCACATGGAAAACTGTAAGCCAGCCCCTTCTCCCTTTCTGTCTGGAGCCAAACTTCAATCACTTGTACTTCCCCTGAAATTGATGCTACCTTATAACGTCAGCTTGTAGGAAAACTTTTGTATCTGACCCATACATGTCTTAACCTTTCCTTTGTTGTTTGCCTTATTGATCGGTTTATGCAAACCCCACATGAAATTCATTGGAAAGAAGCTCAAAGAATACTTTGTTATGTTTGAGGTACAATTCAGTTTGGGATTCATTACAGTGCATAAGCATCTACTCTATTGGTTGGTTTCACTAATTCCGATTGGGCTCATGACCCTGATGATTGGAAGTCTATTGCAGGTTATGTGTTCACTCTTGGTTCTGGACCTATTACATGGGCTTGCAATAAACAAAGTTCCATTTCTCTTTCTTCAGCAGAAGTTGAGAATCGTGGCGTCGTAGAAGCTAGTAAGGAAGACCTGTGGCTTCATCAGATCCTGTCATAGTTTAGCTTTTAGCAGCAGCATCCGACTACACTTTGGTGTGATAATCAAAGTTCCATTCAACTATGCAAAGATCCAGTCCAACATTAGCGCAACAAACACATTGAATTACACATGCACTTCATCAGAAAGCTCATTCATGACCACATTCTTGAAGTGCAATATTGTTCAATTGATGATCGAGTTGCAAACATCTTTATAAAGGCTCTCACAGAGGCGAAGTTTACTAAACTTCGATTTATGGTTGGAGTTTAAGAAGTTGTCACTAAGGGAGGATAGGCTCTAATGCGTCCTTCCTTCTCCTATTGTGTCATATTTGTACATCCTTCAATCCTATCCCAAGTTGTTCTTAAGGGGGGATGTTAGGATATTCTGACACATAGGAAATAACTAAGTATAACTTGGTCTAGTCTAGAGTTAGGTAAAGTGTGTTTCTTTACTATGTAATTTTGTAACTTACAAGCTGACGATCACGATATGTTCTAGATATGAAGTGATCTGATGGTTCATTCTCTCCTCGGTATTACTGACACTTTATCCATGGCTTAGCACCCGATTGGTCCATGATATCTATTTAAAGAGCATGGAGGGTCATTTGTAAGGTGATCATTCATGAGAGAAGCTTACGTAAATTTTCTTTCATTTACATTAATAAATTGCCTGAATTGGTCGCATTGGATCAAGTCGTGGACTGTTTCCCTCTTTGAGGGTTTTAACCACATCAACAATACTAGTGTACTGATCTATGATCTATGATCTATTTGTGAGCGGTATCCCTCAGTGTTCTATCTAAGGAGCTTGCCCTGTATATTCCTACAAAGAACATATGACAAACATCATCAATGCTCATAGTTTTGGCCTTCTATTACATGTATCTCTTCTTGTTGTGATCTATTTGGTTGTGAACATCATTAGTTGTTTGATTAGTTTTCACAATTTGGCTTCTTGGTATTTATCGTTGAGCAAAGAGGCACAATCAAAGGATTTTAATCATAACATCTCTTGGAAGTTTTTAGTTGCATCCTGATATTGACCATTCAACAATCTCAAGAAGACTCATGAAACTTGCAACTAATCAGGGTTACTTTCAATTCATCAATGGCCCTCACTTTGACATCAAGGGAAAACATTATTTCAACAAATATTTTTTACTGTAAGGTTCAGTTCTCCTGGATTCCCCTTTACCAAGATTGTTTACCTTTATCCTTTTACAGTATCCCAAACTTAGGGTCTTAACAACCTCTTATAATGTTCCTCCTCAATTTTCCTCTATTGTAATTTGTTTCCAATATTTATTTTACTTCAATGTGTGAAAATTTTTGGGTAAAGAGGTTATTGTTTATGCACATTTAATAAGTATAGATTCTCTTCTGCGCTATTAAAGTCTTATTTCTAAGCCTTTAGTTGTATATCTTAGGTCTATATTTATATACTATGTTATTTTCCTTCAGTCTCATGCATGTCTTAAATAAAAATTACAAAGATTGACTTGGACATTAGTTTGTACTACCCCCATCTATTTAAGTTTGTACCCTCAACAACTAGAGTTTTACCTAACTATATAAAAAAATATAACACTTCTACTTACTATATATTTTCTTCAAATTCCATGAATATAAACATATTTTGGTATCACCTAACATGCTCAATAAAGAAAAGTAAAACAAAAACTACTCTATTATGGTTGTTGGTTTTCTTCCTTTTCACTCTAATAAACATACTGAATCCGTAAACACTAGAACGTACATACTTTAAAAATATACACATATTTCCATCACCAATTTAATTGATTGAAAATTATCTTCCTTTGAATTTTTATTTTTATTTTTTATTTTTCATTACGGTTGAATACAAGAGTAATTCCAAGAAAGGAATGTAATAATTCACCATGTAAATTTCAAAGTTTCCTTCCTCTATTTCTAATCTTTCTATTTCAAAACTCATACTTGCATAGCAAAACAAAAATACAAATTCATTTCCTAAATGTTATAGAGTTGAGATAGCGACTTGATAAACAAAAATTTTGGGAACTAATATTGGAGCTAACCCCGAGCATAGGCTTGCAAGCCCTTTTTTTCACTCTTTTTGTCATTTTCCTGCTTCTCACTAGTTCAATACTATGTGAATCTCTCTACCAAGAAACCAAAAGAGATTACCCTCTTACCAATTCAATTAGTAGTTGGTAACTAGCTTCACCTCAACCAATAAGTGGTAGATAGTTACTAGCTCATTTATGAGCTCTACTTCTCACTCTCAAAGACACCATCTTGTCTTTTAGGGAAGTTATGGATCAATCATTTCCATAATTATAAATAATGTAATCATTCAAATTAGATGCCTAGGACTTAATGAAAGGGTAATCAATATCCACATTAACTTGCATCATTATCTCTTTTAGCCAGGTGTAGCTTCAACATTAATTTCCATATTCCTTTTATTTCATAATCAACATAATAATTACAAATTCACATTTAACCATATACAAATTTACATTATAAAATTTGATTCAAGGAATATCACAATGATTAAAGCCAATCAACCCTAGGTTACAACCAAATTTGTTTAGGGGGCTCGATTAACAAAGATTTACCAATCAATAACTCCTAGCTACCCTTTTATAGGATTCCTCATGTCTCTATTGTCATGCCAAGGAATCACAATTGGATTGTAAATACAAGTTTTCATTTATTTGAACATCAATATATATACATCAGAGTGGTGAACTTTGGGATTCCAATTCTAGAGTATGTTCAAATTATTTTATTTCCTTTACATACATATTTCATGCAATCCCTAAGGATTAGGTGTCTAACATTTGCATTATAAACTTTGATTCAAGGAATATCACAATGATTAAAGCCAAACAATCGTAGGTTACAACCAACTTTGTTTAGGGGGCTTGATTAACAAAGATTTACCAATCAATAACTCCTAGCTACCCTTTTATAGGTTTCCTCATGTCTCTATTGTCAGGCCAAGGAATCACAATTGGATTGTAAATCTGAGATTTCATTAATATGAACATCAATATATATACATCAAAGTGGTAAACTTTGGGATTCCAATTCCAGAGTATGTTCAAATTATTTTATTTCATTTACATACATATTTCATACAATCCCTAAGGATAAGGTGTCTAACATCCCCCCCGCCATTTAATTTGAAAGGGTGTGTGTGAGTCCAAACATCAATCTAAACATTTCAAACTTTTCTCCTCAAGTTGCTTTAGTGAAGATGTCTGCAATTTTCTCATTTGTGGAACAATGTTGTAGGTGAATAGTGTTGGCCTCTACATGACATCGAATCAAATGATACTTTGTGTTGATATCTTCGGTTCAATCATGGAATTTGGGATTCTTGGCCAATTTAATTACAAAAGTATTGTCAATCATAAGAGTAGAGTTCACTTATTTCTCTTGCAAATCTTCAAAAAATTTCCTGAGCCACACAATCTCCTTGGTTTATTCTACAACTGCCACATATTCCACCTCTCGTGGAATCTGTTGGAACTGTCTATTTGTGTGACCTCCAAGAGCCAACTCATGATTCAAGACTCATAACATAAACTGAAGTAGACACTCCACTTTCTTCTATCCCTGTCAAAGTCTAAATAAAAAATCCAATCACATTGAAGTCATCCACCTTTGAATATTTTAGTCCAAAGTCTTGGATTCCTTTCAAGTACTTTAGAACTCTTTTTGTAGCAGAACAATGCCCCTCACAACAACAGAATAAATTGGCAATGATTCCAACAACAGATGAAATATCTGATCTACTAGTGGTGAGGTAGATAAGACTTCCCACATGTTGTCTATACTTAGTTACATCCCCAAATTCATTTCCTTCTTTAGATGTGAGCTTCAAATTTTGTTCCATTAGAGTGGACAAAGGATTGAATTCAACCATGTAAAACTTATTCAACATTTCTCCAATGTACTTTTGAGAAAGGAATACATATCTTGGATATTGGGTCAATTCAATGCCCAAATAATAATTAAGGTGTCACAAATATGTCATCTCAAATCATGTCTTCACTTCTTTCTTTATGGATGCAATATAATTTTCATTGTTCCCTATTATCAACAAATCATCCACATATACCATAATATAGACAACAAAGTTTCCAACATTATTGAAAAATAAAGTCGCATCATCAAGATTAAAGTGTTTGAAATTTAATTTTAGAAGATGCCAATCAATTTTTCATGCTAGGCTCGCGCCGCTTGTTTTTGGCCATACAAAGATTTGATGAGTTTGCATACTTTTTCTTCTTGTCCCTCCACAACAAAACCTTTTAGTTGTGTTATCACTCAGGTTGTTCCCTGCCTCCTGAAGGGAATACGGCCAAGGTAACCACTAACCAATCTTTTAGCTGCAGATTCTAGCCAATCTGCAACCAGAGAGGGCTCTCTCTTTGTAATTTAGCTTTGTTTTGAAGTATTTTAGGCTAGTTATGATGTACAGGGTTTGTTTTAAGTTTGTTGGATGGTGATTTCAAGCAGAGCTAGGGTGTAAGTCTAAAACAGTCTATACTATTGGGCAATGGAGTCAATAATGGTGTACTGTTGAAAGTGTTTCTTGGGTAAATGGTAATGCTACAGAGCAAGATAGGCAGTCTAGGAACAATTTTCAAATCTGGAAATTGATGGAATGGAGTCAGGGAATGAAAGGCAATCAAGAATCTTTCATTATGCTGGCAAAGGGAAAGAGCATGGATATCATCAAGGAGCAATAAAGAATTCCTAGGTAATATTCAAAGTGAAAGAATCAGTGCAAACATGAGCAGTTAAGAATTCATATTCATGACTAATTCTGAAGAAAACATAATTGATAGCAGAGTTTGAACACAGGGTGTATTTAAACAAATCCTGGGCTATTCTTTTTCTCTGTTAGCAAGATTATGGAACATATGTGAAATTTGCAAACATAGAAAACATAAAAAACAGCTTAGAATAACTTATTGATCCATAGAATGACACAGGAATTCTGTAGCAGGTATCAGAACATCAAATCCACATCCAGACGATCATCAACAGTGAACTTCAACAACCTTTGTATTAAAACAGTCTCAGAATTTATAGCGCAGCCCAGAGAGAAAATCACCAACCCCAAATACATTTTATGGGGAGGTATTTATACAAAAATGATATACAAAATATCTTGTAGATAAGTCTTCATGCAATAAATTTATTCACCAACTCTTCAAAAAGAAGTAAATGAAAGAAATAAATGCTGCAGTAATTGTTGGTGGGCAGTTTCTATTTTAGACCCCATTGAAACATAAATGCTCCTAACATGCAACGGAAATAACAGTTTTCTTGCTACTAAAACGTCGAAGACAATTTTGAAGGAAATATAAATGAAAAGAAACTGCTATACTCCCAGCATGTCAGACTGCATTTATGTTTCAATGGGGTCTGAAATAGGACTCGCCAACTGTCCAATTTGTCAGAGATATTTGACTTTCTAGACTGAATGAGACGGCTGGAGCTGCATCTTTAATATGTGGTTCCTGTGTTTGCTGTCTTGGTGCTTTGTTGCGTCACTACTTTGTTGCCCCGGCCTTGGCATCCATACTTGGTCTTTTATTAATGAGTTGCAGTCATATTTTGACCCTTTCTTTCTGCTGTTTTTACTCTTTAACAGGTGGCACGTGTATCCAAATTTGCTGACCTGTAGCTGGTTAAAAATCTGAAGCTGATCAAAAGAGGGAAAAGGACCGAAATTACCTTGGTAAAATCTCCAGCATTGTCTGCCACCAATCCTCTGTAGGCAACTGATGTCTTTGTATCTTTATGAGTGTTTCATCAGCTTCAGTGTATCTATAAAAGTTGGGCTGAACCTCAAACAGGTGATTTATCTCATGTTCAATGTAGAACAGATTTTCTAACTTGTCATAAAGAGTCTGTCCAGAGGGAGGCCCTGTTTCCTCTGAGGTACTTGAGGATGCTGTAATCTGATTTGAAACATAGTTATTCATCCTGGTAGTATACTGCTCACGGGTCAGCAGTCTTCCAACACTGGTTAATAGGCTGGGCAACCCTCTACTCTGCAATGCTACAAACTTTAGCTTGAAATCATCTATTTCTGCTTGCATTTCCTGGCACTTTCTTTCTAGAGTTTGCACAAAATTTCTTAGGGTCAGCACCTTTTTCGCTGTCAGAATAGTATCTATCTTGCTACTGATATCTAATGCTGCCAATTCCTCTTTGGTATGAGTGTTCAGGAAGTGAATCATTTTATTGGCCTGCTCAAGCATATTTCCCAATGCTACTCTAGCCCTTTGAGTTTCAAATTGAGCTAGGCCTATCAATTATATTTGTTCATGTATGGCCTGAATCGATCGCCATTGGTCAGTGATTGACTGGCCAATTTTGGCCCACAAAATCTTCTTGATTTCAGCTAGAGTTTTGTCTAAAGTAAGCTCCTTCTCTAAGGCCTTTATTTTGTTGTCCAAGGCTTTTATTTCTCTTTGTTTCTCAGCCATTTTCATCTTGGACTTGTCATAGCTTGCCTCCAGCTTGGCCAACTTTTCTTTGGCCTCTTTCACCTCTGTCACCTGAACTTCTAGCTCTTTGACTGCTTTCATCATCTCTTCCATGCTCATGCTAGATTCTGGTGCTGTTGTTGTTGCTGCTGCTGCAGCATCTGTAGTTGATGTCGCTGTTGTGGATGCTGGGATAACAGGGGGGATTGCTGCTACTTGTGTGGGAGGAACAATGGCAACAGTTGGAGCTGTTTGAGGTGGCTGGGAGGTCGACTCTCCCTGCTTGCCTTGCAATGCTCTCTCCAATTCTTCCTCCATCTGAATTATTCTTTGGTTAATCTTCATTAACAGATCCATGGTATCTTCTCCTTCCTTTTCTTGTACAAGTTCTGCAATGTGAGGGTGCATAGTTGCAGGCAGCCTCAATTGCTTTCTCAGTGCAGCAATATCTTCCTCTTTTTTCTTTATGAGGGCCTGGATGGCTTTAGCATCCTTCTTAGGATCATGTCCTAGTTCCACAATGATTTCCTCCAATGTCTTTATTCTATTATCTTTGGCAGAGGAAGACATTCTTTCCAAATCCAATTGAGTGTTTGTGTTTTTCAATGATTCCTTCAGTTGATGAGCTAGCATTTCCTTGTCTGCTAGAGTGGCATAGACCATTTCACCTGTTTGCTTGTGTAGCTCTATTTGGTCCATCGGGTGCATGTCCTTGGAGAGGACCTCTAAGCTTGTCTTTATATAATCTGCAGTTGTCTAGGGCTGTGGTATCTTAGGCTTGAAATGACTCAGAATCATCTTTTCCTCCTTAAAGTCATAAGCTGCCATTAATCTCTGCAGTTTGGAGGGTGTTGCCTTCAGGAATTGATCATATAGCTGTACTCTTAACAACTCATTTTGAGCCTTGATTTCCATGAAAGTTCCTTTTATGCCAGGCGGTTGCTTGCTTTGCTGTCCTGAGGAAGACACCTCCATAGCATGCTGCCTCTCTCGCTCTCGCTGAAATGAGCTAGTAGGTGTTTGTTGGCTAGTTTCTCTCTCCCTCCTCCGACTTTCTATGACTTCTTCACTTATTTCCTCCTCAACTTGAGGATCAACTCTCTGTCTTTTGGCTTCTAGTTGCTGTATTGACCCACTTGGAGGTGTGGTCTCTTCCCTATCCCTCTTTTTACCTCTTTCCTCATTAAGAGGAGTCTATAAAGCTGGCACCTGTAGTGCCTCAGTTTGCTGTAGAGGGGCCTGCCCTTGACTCTGCTCCTTTGAGGTGGTAGGATGTTCTGTCGCTGTTTCCTGTTCTGCATCCATTACCTCATTTCCCTTTGTTGTACCTGTTGCTGGTGTAGATCTTTCTTGGGCAGCTTGTGAAGCTGCAGCGGTTGATGTGCCTTCTCCGACTTGTTGTGGTAGTTTGAATATTACCTGCTCAAAAGAATCCAAGTCAAGAGTCTTTTCCAAATCTTTTACATTTTGCTCCATAATTTCTTCTTGGGTGAATTCCTCAACTAGTGTCCCTGTCACCCACTCATCTTGGTTGGAAAATTGTTCAATCTGTAGGATTTTACAATGCTCATAGGATGACAACCTATATTTTATTTTTTTGGCATTGATAAAGCCATCTGGGTCACAAGGGACCCACCAAAAACTCCTTTTCAACTTGAGTTTCTCCCCCAATATTTGATCAGCATCTTGCCAACCTTCTTTCTTGTTCATGACAAAGGGGCCTAGTTGGTCTTTGAATTTCAGGCGAGCCTTTTTCTTGGCACTGTGAAAATGAGTTAAATCTGAATTGATGAGTTTCTTGTAATACTCCAAGGCAAACAGTCTCATTGGTACATATCTGGGCAGCCTATAGGGACAGAGCTCACAGCCATATATCCTAATGACAGTGTGATTCTAGTAAAAGTACCAGTCACCTATTTTGTAGTTCTTAGAAAGCTGCAATATTTTCTGCATGTCATAGGATAGCCTAGCAGGAGGAGTTCTCATTAGGAGACAAGAGACTGGATAGACAAACAGGTCAATAAACTCACAGTAAGAGTAGGGGGAGTTCTGGACTTCATGAAAGACTAAGGTCCAAAAAATCACAGACCTCTTTTCTCCTTTAGAGTCCAATCTTTTGATGGGGCATTGGAAGCAGTCTGGTTGATAATACATGAACAAATGATAGATATAGGATGAATATTTGAAGACCCCCTCCCTATCCAGCTTCAACAGTTGGTCATGTATCTTATTGGAGATGAATTTGGCATAATTGTACTTGACAGCAGGGGGCTGTCCTGGGCTAAATGCAGATAGCATGACTAGTATAGTTTCATCAATGTGCTCACTTGTTTTGAAACCTAGTACATAGGATATCATATCAACTAGTAACTTGCCCACTTCATTGAAGCACACATAGAGAAAAGGAGATGGCCCTGTTGGCTGGTGATCTGCTCTCATGAATACTTTGGCAATTCGGGCTATCTCAGAGCTAGAAAGTTTAGGTCCTTCAACAAGTAGGAATTTCATAGAGAGAGGGACCAGAAGCTGAGTTTGCTTGAAGTTTAGAATTTGGTTGATTGAGTCAGGAGTTATTTGGAAGAGGGTGCTCCCAGATGGAGACTTGACTGCCCTTTGTGTTGGGTCATAGTTTTCACAGCAGAGGCGAATAATTTCAGGGAAGATATTGACAGAAGGGAGGAAGTAGATGGGAAAGTTTGATTCCCAAATGCCATAAATGTCACTGTTGTTCAGGTAACTGTTCCTCAGCTGACAGAAGGTCTGCAAGTGATTTCTGTCCCCAACCAAATCTTGAATTAGGTGGTCCCTATCAGCCAAAGGCAATGCTTCAAGTTCCTTGTGAGGAGCATTAAGAGGAGTAATGTTCAAGGCTGCTGGAGTGGCCATCTTGAATGCTCTGTGTCTGTAATCTGAAATTTGGATTGGTGTAACAACTGAACAGTGAAAATTGCCTCTGAAGCTTTGTCAGGAAGCTGTAGAATGAGCTTAGATATAGAACTGGCCTTCACTGTGTATAGTTTATGGTAAAAAATCAAATTTTGTAGAGTCCAACAAGGTCTTTAAATGAATTTGCTGGATTGCAAACTCTGTGAGCAAACTGCAGAGGGAATGGGATTAACTTTTAGCCAAAGGAACGAAATTTTGCGGAGGATTTTGACAAAGGAACTCAATGCCTAGGCAGTTTGGAGAATCTGCCAGCGGAAACAAGCTTAAAATGTATTTTAATGGCGGAATTCGCAGAGGAGGGCAAGTTTGTCGGGTTGCTCTTGAACAGAGGCTCGCCTAGTGAATTTACAAGTGGAATTTCAGGGGCTGGAGTGCATTTTAGTGTGAATTTGCAGGTGTTTAATCAATTTCAATGGATAAACTACGGAAAAATAGGGTTTATGGGTCAACAACGGGTAAATACCTATTTTTATGGCGCAGAGGGAAACTAGCAGGTACAGCTCGAGCTGCGGGGTCGAGCTATGGAGCCGAATTCACCGGGTGATGGACTGTGCATGTCGGTGGCTGATTTGAACGTAAAATCGCATGCAAGCGGCTCCACAGGCGCAACAATAAAAAACAAACAAAATAGTTGTTTTCACGACTTTTTATTGAATTTTGGACATTTTAGCGCTTGTCGCTTTTCAGGGATAACGTCAGATGACGTATTTTTGGCGCGTAGTGGGTACGGAGGGTGACGTGGCAGGTGACGTGTATGGTGATGTGGCAGACGACACGTTGACGGGGCGGTGATGTCATCAGGTGATGTGGCAGTGGTACAGAGCAGCGGCGGGCCGACGTGTACGCAACATCATATGGTGACGGGGACATGACGTCATCGAGCAGGTGGCGGGCGATTTCCGATTTTCCCCGCACTGCTTTTGGCCTGGGGTGGTATTGTAGAGGGGGGCTCCGATCACGCCAGGATATTGACGCGTGGCGGCGGTACGGCAGCGATACCGCCAATCCCCCGGACGCTAATCTTCGACAGATCGGGGCATGTAATATTGCCGCCCACCGTTGGATTAAAGGCTCTAGATCGGACGACGGACGGGCGACGATGGACGGCGAGCAGTTTGGGCGCGGGACCCGCAAAATATTTTATTGTTTGTTAACGCGCTGGGGGTAATAAACTTTGGTTATATGGGTTTTATGTGTTCGGCGCCGGGGTTATGGTTATTCGTTTAATCAAATATCAAACGAAACCCAAAATATATAAGCGCGGTGGGTAATATGGTAAGGTTTATGTGTGAGGGGGTCAACATGGTTATTAATTTAACCAAATGTTAAATTAATCCCAAGTATTTTGGACGCAGAAGGGCTAATACAAGTCCCAAACGGACTTAATATTCCCCGAACTGTATTGTATCGCTATAGTGCCAAGGGGTGGGGATATTTAGTATTTTTTGGGGTTTTATATAGTTTTTTGTAGAATAGGGGTAGGAAAATGTTTGGGGGAGCTAAATAATAGAGTTAGAGGTTAGTATGACTTTGTAGAATGAAACTGCATGAGTGAGTCCTAAGCTTATAAAGTAAAAACTTAGGCATAGTGAAATGAAAAGAATATGGAATGATGATTTTTACACAAGAAATGTTGCTTCTTTCCACTAAGTAAACTTAGAGATCAACTTAGCATTTCTCATAAAATGAAGTGAAACTGGACTGTTGGGCAGATCCCAAGGTCCTTGAGAGGATGTTAGTAAAAGATTTCTGGGGGAATGATGGGAAATTAGTCATGCTTCCATTGTTATGCAACCAAACAACTGCCATGGTACCAATGTCATTGATGAGATGAGTCTTTCTTGACAAGACAAAAGTGATCACAAACTTGAACTACCTACCCAGCCTAATACACCTAGAATTTTTTCTTCCTTTGGATTGGGTGCATTTGGACTAGCAAACCCTGATTGTCCTCTTTTCTTTTAATTGCCCTCCTATCTAAGTCTACCCTTATCTTTTCCAAGGGCCCAGATTAAGCAGTTGGGCTCCTTAATTTCTCTACCTATCTACTCATCTGCCAAGCTTAAACTGTTTGGATAGATATTCATTCTCTATTCTACAACAACAAATTTAAATATGGAATGGTCCAGATTGAACTGTTGGGCCATCCATCAAGTGTGATAAGTAGCAGTGTCTGCACATTGTGAACTTGCACATAGGATAGCAGTGGCATTTTGACTGGCCACTTTCCTGGTCTTTTGGTTTGGGGTTCATTTCTATTATTTCTTCTGACCAATTTACTCTTTTTGCCCTTTGATTTTTCTTTTAGGGCATACCCTCTTTACATTTTTTAATTTTCTTCATTTCTTTACAAAATATGGAACCTTTGCAGCATGAAAAGATGAACATATTTGGCACTTCCATAGTCAATCATGAAAAATGAAACCTATTGGTATAAGAACCTAACAAGTTGAAACATAAAAACATGTTATTTTAGGTCTCCATTCAAGAAAGTAGTCTTTACATCAATTTGATGGACTTTGCATCCATTCTGAGTGGCCAAGGTAAAGAGAGTTTGGATGGTGACCCATTTTGTTGTGGGGGGGATGTGTCTTCATAATTGACCCCTTCTTTCTATACAAATTCTTTTGCCACAAGCCTTGCTTTGTGCTTGTCAAGTGAGCCATCTAATCTATACTTGTTCTTGAAGACCCATTGGCATCCAAATGGAGGGTCCACTAGATTTCATGTTCCATTATTTGTGAAAGTATCATACTATTTCTACATTACTTCTTTCCATTCATCATGAGAAGCAACTTTTTCAAAGAAAGCTGGTTCAAAATTACTAGATAAATTTAATTCAGAATCATAAGAAACATCCATATCATCCACTTAATCATAATCATCTACATCACCTCCTTTTTGTTTGATGAAACTTTTAGTTCATGTCTTTCCATCCTCATTAGGATGAACACTTTCAAGTGTTTTAATGAGCCATTTTGGGGGACCTTTTTTAGATGGTCCAAGTTGCTCTATTTATTGAGATAGGTTGCATCAAAATTTAGCATTCTAGCCCTCTCGTTCACATAATCAAAGGGTCTTCCTGATCTAAAGAAGTGGTTGGAGCTTCAAGAGGGGGAGAGAGTTCTTCAAAAGGAGATTCTATAGAATGATCCAAGATAGGGGTCCCCCCTTCAAGATGTGGAATCTCATTATCAAATTCATGAAAAGTTTTTGCATGATTGAATCTATCCAAATGATCAAGCTGCCACTCAACAATATTGTCAGTGTTGGAAGATTCAAGAAAAATCGCATTGCTAGACAATATAAGCCTCTTATTTACGTCATTGTAGAGATGATATGTTTTGGTGGCAGATGAGTACCCAGAGAAGATACAATTTCAACTCCTTGCACCAAGTATGCTTCTTTGTTCCTTAGGAATCAAGGCATAGTAGGTGGAACCAACGATCTTGAGATGCCTTATGGAAAGAATGTGGTCATACCACATTTCGTAAGGAGTTCTATTTTTAAGAGCATGGGATGGACATTTGTTTTTCATATATATTGTACATAGAACTATATGCCTAGGACATTGGTTGTACATTTTTTTCAAACGTCATTGAGCAATCCATATTTAAGATAATCATGTTCATTCTTTCAGTTACACCATTTTGTTGAGGATAGTATGGAACAATTGTTTGATGTTGAATCCCATGTTGATGAAGATAGCTTTCAAATTCATCTGAAGTCTATTCTTTTCCATTATCAATACAAAGCAAGTCAATATGTGATTGTACATCATTTTCAATCCATGCATGAAAGTTTTGAAAGCTTCAAAAGCTTTTGATTTACTTTTCAACGAATATACCCCACACATCCTAGTGTAATCACTAGTAAAAGTCATCATATGTTTATTTCCATTTGTAGAAGGAATCAACATAGGGCCACATGTGAAAATTTCAACTACTAAAATTCTATTGCAACAACTGGAATTCTTTCTTCTAATTGTAAATTAATTGTATAATTTATTGCTACGACAACAATGAAATAATCACACTGCAATATTCACAAATAATAATATTGCAGAATATAAACCGGAAACTAATAAAATAGTAGCACACACATAAAAATAAAACATTGTTGCTTTTGGAAAAAAATCCCAAGAAAAATATAATGTGGGAAAACTGGTGCAGGAGTTGAGGGATTTTATTATTAAGTAGCAATAAGAAAATTATGATTACAATAAATATCGTCAAAATTCTGAATATATCCAAGAGAAATACTAGAAAAAAATTCTAAGGCCTTTTACCCTCACTATGAGCAATCTCGACATTGTCTGACCTCTAAAATGTTAGTCGTCCAAGTGGTTTGTGCAGGCTCTATGTCAAGCCAGCGGTTCCTGAAACAATTGCCAATCTAGTCGTCCTGCATGCTATTGATTGGGAAAATGCTTCTTCAGCCTTTGGAAAATCTTCCCCGCCTCTAGAACTGAAAATGTCCTTCTCTTCAAATTTTTGAAGCAACTATGATGTCCCTACATTGCTTCCTGGACAAAATCTCAGCCTCCTCTTTTTAACTCTACGGAACTAGAAAAATTCCTCCAGACTCACTTCTTCTACCCCTCTCTATCTCTATGTCCACTCTCTGGCTCGAACTCTTCAGGAAGAATGATGTTGCTCTCTAGAAAATTGAACTGCCCAAGGAAATCAATCTCAAGTGTGTTCCTCCATCTACCCATTGACTTCTTCTTATAATATCATTGTAGGACTCCAACGACCAAGATTAAAACTTAATCAATGACTGAGATTATTTCCTAGTCAATTCGTGTGAGTTTCTAGAGAAATATCACCTTCCTTAATTAACTCTTATTAATTTATCATTTCCCTAAGTTAGACTTAGGAAAAATTTAATTACTGATTAATTAACTTAATTAAGGCATTTCTAGGTGGATTTTTCTAAAACCTTTTCTAGCTTATGGAGTCCTAATATTTCTTTGCCTCTCTGACAACTGTTGAAACTAGAACACCATTCGATTCAACAAAAAATAACACTCTCTCATAGCGAAGAAGGTGTTTTAGTGTTGAACAGCGCCAACACCTTGTCTTTGCATCACCCTTTGTATGTTGTTGATGTTTGGCCACTATGACTACCTGCCACTGCCCACCAATGATTGCGCAACTCTGATACTGCATCTATTCTATTGCTGACATTGCTCTACTACTCCTAACTCTGCACCTTCACTACAACTCCCTCTCATCTATTTTTGTTGCTACTACAACTATTGCAACTAAGAAGCATTTGAAATATTAAATCAACTGTCTTTGTGCATCATCTATCTCCTGGGGATCTCACTGCTACTAGCCACATCATTGTCCACTCAAGAATTTGAATTTCTGCTGACACTGCACGGTGCCACCATGTTGAAGGAAACGTAACTAGGTTCAGTATTCGTAAATGTACTTTTTATATTTGTATTTATTCAAGAAAATAAATATTATTTTTATAATATATATCAATGAGTTTATTTCTCATTGAAATAGGTCTAGCACATGTTAAAGTGCTATAGGGAGTCAAATAGCCAAAAGAAAACGTTGACGACCTTAAGGGCATGTTACACCACGTATGTTTATGTATTAGAGTCAAGAGAACACCTCCCAACAAATTCAACAAGTCTCCTCCATGCAACGACACATTCAAAGGAAGCAATCTGAATTATAAATGTCAAGTAAGCCTGTAGTCTTCTAGTCAGCCTTCAAGTCGGCCTAAAAGGAGGGACAATCCTCTATATATAGAGGTTGTCCACTCCATTATAACATCAAGAATCCATCTTTGAAATCAGCAAAGAAGAGGTGCGAGTAAAGGGTGATCAAGTGACAAGAAAAGGAACCTCTAGTGCAGCATACAAGGTGAAATCTAGGCCAAAGTTAAGATGATTGTTTTCTAGGGTAGAAAACAGTCACACATGCGAGAAATAGAGCCTCTTCCTGTAGTCATTACAACACTATCATCACAGTCACATAACTTCGTTGGTTGGGCAATCTAAGCAGGCTTAGAAGGCCCCTCACTCAAGCGTAGAAGGAGCTCTTTCAAGCAAAGAAGGAAGAGGTCAACATCACAAGGAAAAAAAATCACACGTGCGAAGGTAAAGAGGCTGTCGCTACTGTCATAAAAACCCTCTCATTACAGTCATACAAGTTCGTTGATTGGTGAAAAGAAGATAGGAATCATCATGAGAAAAGGATCTCATCAAAGGTATCTCTTCTAGAGAAAGTGCAACAAGGTTTACCAACAAGTTGAAAGAAGGACGAAGTGCTTGAAGGAGGAGGATGAAGTGCCGGAAGAAGGAAGTGTCAGGGACCAAAGAGCAAAAAGGAGAAAGGACTTGACTGGTGCTTGGAGGATATTCTTGTCTGGGGTCGAGGGTTTGGCATTGATCAATAAGAAGCTTCAATAAGATAAACTTATTAAAGGGTTTTCCTCTCAAGAGAAGAGAGATTTTGGCCCTGGCAGAGAGCCAACATCTTGTGTTCTTGTTCTTATATTTTGGTATCAGTTTGATGAAGTACACACACATGCATTAATAATAAGAAGAAGATTAAGCTAAAAATAAAAGGTAAAAAGACTCCATAAATTGTTCTCAAGTAACGAAGAACCACACTACACTTATTTGCCCTAGATTATTTAACATGGAATCAGAGCTAAGGTGACACATTAAGGAAAGGGTAACTCAAGAACACTCATCAAGGAAAGTCATCTACAAGGTTGAAGCATCAAGCCAAATCTACTCAAGGAATAGAAGGCCTATCACCTATCATTCGCCAAGAAAGACTACATAGCAAGAAGAAGAGCCTTACATAAAGACACCTACAAAGAAGAGTAGATTGAAGCGAGACCTACATCAAGCTACAAGTCATCAAGCAAATCTCATCATCAAGCAAGTCCACTTGGAAAAGGCAACTTGAAGAACATCAAGATCCTAAGAAGGCAATCCATCAAGTCTTCAAGGAGAAAACAAATCCACTACATCTCAAGATCTATCAAGTAAGTACATGTCCCCTTTTGAATACACATCAATTTCTTTTTGCAAGGAATTCAATAAATTAGTAGGTACCAATAACTTTCTTGCATGGAAGAAGAGGATTGATTTACTTCTCAAGGAGAATGAACTTCTAGAACATGTCAAAGGGAATATCACTATCCCTGCTAAGGAACAAACTCAAGCCTTAGCTAAGAACAATAAGGATGAGACAAGATCTCAAATGATTCTAATGGAACCAATCAGAGACTCTCTCATTCCTTATGTCCACAAATTTGAGACATCAAAAGAAATTAATGATAAGCTAGTAGAGCTATTCTTAGTATCCACAACTGGAGAAGTAATATCTCTATGGAATGAACTGTACAAGATGAAGATAACAAAGGAAGGAATAGCTCCCTACTTCATGAAAATCTATTAAATAAGAGATCAACTTCAAGAGCTTGGAATTCATGTCTGACAGAGATATGACAACTGTGGTACTCAGTGCTCTACTTGAGGATTAGGGCAACTTCACATCAAGCATATATGCCAAGAAGGCAGCAACCACACTCAGTGAAATGTGGTCTCTATGCAGAACAGAGGAAACCAGACTTAAAGTAAAGGAATATGTGGGATGAAAGGAGTAAGCATTTGCTACCATGGCCAAGAGAAAGGGAAAATTTGGCAAATTTGGTCCACGAAGAACAAACAAGGACATGTCCAAAATCCAATGTTTTGGAAGAAGCTCACATGACTCAAGAGGTGAAAGAAAAAGAAAATAAGCAAAAGAAGGAAGATCCTACAGATCTCTATTAGGTCAAACTCTTTACTTCAAGTCTTCTTTCAAAATTTTGAGTAGGATAGGAGCACATAGGAATGGAATAAAAATTGCTTAGCTAGAAACATCTTCTAGAATCTAGAAGCATGAAGTACATAGAGTTCTAGATACTCATGTATAAAGGCATTTATAAATGAGAACAAAAATGCATGGTTAGAAATATCTTCTACAATATAGGAGCATGATGAACATAGCTCAAGATATTCATATAGAAGGAGCATACCTAGAATAGGACCTCATCCACTACGAAAGAAAATTGATCATGAATAAGAATCTTAGAAGACCTCCATCATCAAAAGGAAAGAAACATTTGCAGGGTAAGGGTCTTCAATATCCTATGATGGAATCTTCAAAAGAAGATTCATAAATAAGAAGCAGATGTCTCATTGAGAAGTCTCATTCATGGGATTCAAGAAAAGGATGATGTGCAGGCAAGCTAAGATGAAGCAAGAAGGGCCACACCAAGGACAACGAAATGAAGTTAAGATGATCAAAGGAGAATCAAGATGAGGTATGTATGCATCAAATATTAGTCATGTTATCATTTGTATATTATTGAGTCATGAGAATAGTTCTATAAACATGATCAAGTATGAAATAATCTCTTTCACTAAGGACATGCTCAAAGGCATGTACTACATTGCAATGAAGGTCAACAAAAGAATATGCTCACATAAGGAGTATAAGATTGCTGACTAAGAAGCAAGAAGAAATGTTGACAAGTCCAGGAAACAAGCAATAAAGGAATGCTCTCACAGGAAGCATAAGATGGTTGACCTATCTATCTAAGAAGAAGAAAATGAAGAAAGAGATCAAGCATGTGAAGAACACCATGATCACCGAGAATCACTATATGACAAAAATACTTTGAAGATATCTCCTGAAAGAAGGCAAGATAAATCTGACAAAGGAAGGACCCTTGAAACCTATGAAGGCCTTGGAGATATGAAATATGCAGATAACTGATTCTACTCTACAAAGATGTCATGATGAAGAAGCCATCCAACAAAAGAAAAAGCAATGTTGAAGCAATATCAAGATGAAGTCATGATGGGCTACTAGGTCGAAGCATGTAAACAAGCAAGTACAACGAAGCATCCATGAGAAGAGTATTCTGAAGCATGGACAGATGACAAAGGAGTAGCCAGATGACAAGAAAACCTGATGTATGGCAAGAAAGACACTTTCCACGAAGGAAGCAATGACATGACAAACCAGTAAGGAAAGTGATCGATGGATGGTGCCCTACCTAGAAGAAGTTTGAACAAAGACTTCATGACATCAAAGAAATTAAGGATATCAAGCCGCTGAAGGACCCATGAAGAAGAAGTTGCTGATGAATGAAAGAGTCCCAAGTTAAGAGGGAGCTCTGATAAGTCCCTAATCAGAAGGGAGTTTTGGATCACCACTAATTACAAAGGAGTGACATTTGTGTTTTTCCATCTCATGGGTCATACACTAGACTAGGACTAACAACCGTAAGTCTAGATGAAGGCCATGAATGGAAATGTAGACACAACATTCTTGTCTTCACTTGGGAAGAAATAATGGGAGGATTAAGTAATCATCTGGCATCTGATACTCTTTGAGTATGTGTAGGGCATCCAATACAAGAGTAGGCAAGAGGACCAATATTCTTTGAGGGATGGGAACCCAAGATAAGAATAGTCCTAGAAGGTCATGCTCAGAGAACACCCGGGTGGGTATGTACCTTGAGAGACAATGATGAAGGTGTCTATAAATCATTGGTTTCACCAACACTGTAGCTCATGATCTCATGAAGAGATGGAGCTGTTAGTCAAGGACTTGCACTATGACAATGTTGATTGATATAATGCTATAACAGATGGATTGCAAATCTAGTTTCTCTTATGTGAATTTTTCAGAGTTTGATAATAGCCAAACACCTTGTAATGTTATATGAATACCTCCCTAGTTAAGAGGGAGTGTTGAAGGAAATGTAACTAGGTTCAGTCTTCATAAATTTAATTTTGATATTAGTATTTATTCAAGAAAAGAAATATTATTTTTATAATATATATCAATGAATTTCTTGCTCATTGAAATAGGTCTAACACATGTTAAAGTGCTATAGGGAGTCAAATAGCCAAAAGAAAATGTTGAAGACCTTAAGGGCATGTTACACTATGTATTTTTATGTATTAGAGTCAACAAAATACCTCCAAGCAACGTCAACAAGTTTCCTCCATGTAACGACACCTACAAAAGAAGCAATCTGAATTATAAATGTCAAGTCGGCCTATAGTCTTCTAGTCGGCCTTCAAGTCATCCTAAAAGGAGGGACAATCCTCTATATATAGAGGTTGTCCACTCCATTATAATGTCAAGAATCCATCTCCAAAATCATTGAAGAAAAGGTGCGAGTAAAGGGTGATCAAGTGACAAGAAAGGGAGCCTCTAGTGCAGCCTACAAGGTGAAGTCTAGGCCGAAGTTAAGATGATTGTTCTCTAGGGTAGAAAATAGTGACACATGTGAGAAACAAAGCCTCTTCCTACGATCATTACAACATTATCATCAAAGTCACATAACTTCGTTGGTTGGGCAATCTAAGTAGGCCTACATGGTCCCTCACCGAAGCGTAGAAGGAGCTCTCTCAAGCAAAGAAGGAAGAGGTCAACATCACAAGGAAAACAGTCACACATGCAAAGGTAAAGAGGTTGTCTCTACTATTATAACAACCCTCCCATTACAGTCATACAAGTTCGTTGATTAGTGAAAAGAAGAAAGGAATCATCATGAGAAAAGGGTCTCATCAAAGGCATCTCTTGTAGAGCAAGTGCAACAAGGTTTACCAACAAGATGAAAGAAGGACGAAGTGCCAGAAGGAGGAGGACAAAGTGTCGGGGAACGAAGTGCTGGAAGAAGGAAGTGTCGGGGAACAAAGTGCAGAAAGGAGAAAGAACTTGACTGGTGCTTGGAGGACATTCTTGTCAGGGGTCTAGGGTTTGGCATTGATCAATAAGAAGCTTCAATAAGAGAAACTTACTAAAGGGTTTTCCTCTCAAGAGAAGAGATGTTTTGGCCCTGGCAGAGAGGCAACATCTTGTGGTTGTGTTCTTATGTTTTGGTAGTATGATGAAGTACACACACATGCATTAATAAGAAGAAGAAGATTAAGATAACAAGAAAAAGTAAAAATGTTCCACAAATTGTTATCAAGTAACGAAGAATCACACTACACTTATTTGTCGTAGATTCTTCAACACACCCTGGACTATTTCCAACACTTCTCTGCGCTCCTCAGCAACTAACTGCTACTAGTCTACAAATGTCACTCTGGAATCCAAGTGCATAAACTGAAACCGATCCATCCTGCTACTAACTATTGTGGGTCCTTGTAGCAAGGTAATGATCCATGAAGAAGACACCTCAATGGACCTTGCCCAAATCTTTGCGCAACTCTGGGACTATAGCTCCATATTGCCCCACCTCACTCCTGGAGGTATAACTGCAAACATGGCCAAGTCTTCCTCCAACCTAGAGGACAATTTGTCTATCGTTGTGAATGTTGTCATTTGGTCCTGCTTCTTCTACGTTTCCTTCTTCCTTTGAGGACATTGAGTATCGTAGTGGCCAAACTCGCCACAGCTAAAACACTTGACCTTAGATAGGTCATTTTTCTTCTTCTCCCCATGTCCCTAATTGGGACCCTTTGATGTAAGGGCCACATTCTCTTCCTCTTTCTCACCCTTCAAACCCTTACTACTACTACTGTTGATGGAGGTCTTCACAAGCGCTCACCTCATCTCCTCCTACTGCAAGTCTGACCACATCATGTCCCACCTAAGTAGAGTATCTCATCCCAAGATGCCTTGGATGAAGATCTCCAATCTTTTGAAACATAATTCAGTGCCAACTGTAAAAAAGCTTTGTGTCCTAAGGCGCCTCCCCAACTGCTGTAAACTGATCTTGGATTTCCTGAATTTTGGTAAGAAAGGGATCAATGCCTTCACCCTTATACATCTTGATGTTTCTCAACTTCTCTTTCAGGAACATCTTTTGCTACTCGGAAGGATTCTGATACAGCTGAGTGAGAGTGTCCCACATCTCCTTGGTAGTATTCTTGCTAGATATATGTGAAGTTATATGGTCTCGGACTCCAAGATCATTTTCTTTGCCTTTGCCATCTCTTTCATGTATTCCTTCAACTAATCGGTATTGTCAGGTACTGCCACAACATTCTCTACGTAAGTCTTCAAGCCAAAATTCATCTAGCAAGAAGGACATCCTGGCCTTCCAGATGACGTAGTTGGAGGCTCCTTCCAACCTATCCTGATCTCTAAGCCGAATTGTGGCCATCCCTGAAACTAGAATGGAAATATCCCTCTTCCCCCTGCTTGGCCGCTGAATATTCTATCTAGAGTGAGAAAATATGTTTGCAACTACTGCCAGATGTAGTTGGAAATATGGATTCTTCAACTAGAAACCTTCTAAGAGAAATTCCCCCCCCATTTATGCACTTTCTCTTCCACTCGACACTGATTTTTCTCTAGCAACTACTGCAAAACCTTTATGCGCCCAAACAAAGAATCTACCCAGCGAAAATATTGGATTGTTGCTCCCTCTGCTTGCTGGAATCACTCAAACTGGCAACAAAGCGAATTTTTCTACAACCCTACACTGAAAAATAGAATTGTTCAAGAAATTTGCATTGCCTGGCTGGGTATTGCATAACCCCCAGAAAAAATCGTCTTGCTGCTCCCTCTGAACAACGAATTTTTCTGTTTTCCCTTTTGAGCTTCCCATGTGATCAAAATTTCTCTGATAACATTTGAAAATTTCAACTACTGAAATTCTACTACAACTAGAAAAACTTCTAATTGTAAATTAATTATGCAATTTATTGCTACGACAACAACGAAATAATCACACTGCAATCTTCAAAAATAAAAATACCATGGAAGATAAACTGGAAACTAAGAAAATACTAGCACACACACAAAAATATAACACAATTGTTTTTAAACAAAAGTCCTCGGAAAAACCCAATGTGGCAAAATCAATGCAACAGCTGAGGGCTTTTATTATTAAGCAATAGTGAGAAAATTACGAGAACAATAAATATCATCAAACTAGTGAATCTATCCAAGAGAAATATTGGAAAAAAATTACGGAGGGATTTTACCCTCACTTCGAGCAATCCCGACACTGTCTAATCTCTGAAAAGTTAGTCGTCCAAGTGGTTTGCACAGGCTTTGCATCACCCTAGCGTTGTTTGCCACATGCATTGCCTAAAACAACTAGAAATATAACCGTCCTACATGTTGTTGATTGGGAAAATGCTTCTCCGACCCTCTAGAAAATATTCCCGGCCTCTGGAACTAAAAACGTCTTCCTCTTCAACTGGATCGAACTACCCTTCTGAAGCAGCAACATAGTCCCTACACTGCTTCCTGGGGCAAAATATCGTCCTCCTCTTTCTGACTCCTTGTAACTAGAAAACTTCTTTCGGACTCACTGCTTCTGCCCCTCTTTGTCTCTGTGTCCCCTCTCTAGCTCAAACTCTTCTAGTAGAATGTTGTTGCTCTCTAGAAAACCAAACTCCCCAAGGAAATTGATCTCAAGTGTGTTCCCCAATCTACCATCAAATTCTTCTTATAATTTCACTGTGGGACTCCAACAATGAAAATTAAAACTTAATCAATGGTTGAGATTACTTCCTAGTCGATTTATGCGAGTTTCTAGAGAAATCTCACATTCTTCAATTAATTCTTGTTAATCAATCATTTTCCCTAAGTTGGACTTAGGAAAAAATTAATTATTGATTAATTAACTTAATTAAGGCATTTCTAGGTGGATTAAAACCTTTTCTGGGTTATGGAGTTGTAGTGTTCCTTAGCCTCTCTGACAACTGTCGAGACTAGAACAACATCTGATGCTACAAAAATTAATACCACGCAAATTAGAATGAATTAGTGTAAGCTTTCTATGTGGTCTAGAAACATAATCATGAAATGATTGTTTGCTATATTTTCCTAGGATACAAGCATCACATTGCTTCAATTTCCTTGGAATAGTTAGCAAACCAAAAACACCATTTCTTTTCAACAAATGAAGATTGTCATAATTAAGATGTCCAAATCTTGCATGCCATAGAAGACTAGATGGCAATGTACCTTCATTGTACTAAGAATTGTATGCACAGTTCTATGCACGAGCAAATGTTCCTTGTAACATCAACAATCTTTCCTTGTTTATTCGAGTCATGACAATTTTTTTCTCTGATGTTTTTCTTATCTCAACTTTTCCATCAAACACATGAATGGAGTGTCTTTGCTGGCAAATGTGAAGAAGGGACAACAAGTTTCCCCTCAACTCTAGAAGGTAGAGTACATCATGTAGAAGAAAGTCCAGAAGTCCAGACAATCTAAGCCTAATGGTTCCAAGTCTAGAGGGTTTGAGACTTGACTTGTCTACAAAATAAATTGCTCCATCTACATTGTCATTGAAGTCTTCAAAGAAGTCCTTGCAGAAGGTCATGTGGCAGGTTACATCTGTATCAAGTAGCCATGCATCTTTCCAGGAAGCAAATGAAGTATGCAACAAAACCTAATTACACCAATATTGCAATGGGAAATAATATAACGATCAGATTCAGGTGATTTAGCTTTCGTTGGATCTAGTGTTTTACCCTTGTCTTGTTTGTGTTTTTGCTTGATTCTTTCCCAAGGTATTTTGCATGTGGATGCATCATGTGCATCTTGTTGAAATATCTAACTAGGTTTAGTCTTCATAATGGCATATGTAATTGTGATTTTATGTATTTAATGAAAAGAGAAAAATAAATTTATTATTTGTGTTCTAGAGGCATCGGTTTCATGCTCAAGGAAATTTTATTTTTAGGTCAAGCCACCCATTGAGTGCTTCTAGGTTTGTCATAAAGTCAATTGAGTCATTGTCATGTATTGAAGACCCATTTGGGCATGTTACATATTGTAAAGAAAAATGGATTAAGTCAAAATACAGTCAAAAGACCCTCTAAGACCTCATCATGGCACAAAGATCAAGTCGGCCTAAATGAAGGGACAAGTCGGCCTCAAGATAGAAATTCGTATCCCTCACAAGCCGACAAATAATAAGGAATTCGGCCTCATTTGTACACTCACTCTAGCAAGTTCGATCTCCTCAAGATAGAAGCTAGAAAAGGACGACGAAGAAGAAGAAGATCAAGATCAATTTTTTTGGGCTCTCTCTCTCTCTCTCTCTCTCTCTATCTCTCTCTCTCTCTCTCTCTCTCTCTCTCTTTTGTTAGGGCTTCTACAGTTTCTGGGCTAGAGGAAATTTTGAAGCTGCATCGAAGTTGTGACATTTTAAGGTCGAAGCTATGAAGTTGTGAAGTGTTAATTTTTGGTATGTTCTATGCTAGAGCAATTTATTTAAATTTTCACAGTTAGCAATCACATCAGCATTACGATAAACTGCAGATAGAACATAAATATAATATGCAGAAGACAAGCCAAGACAAGAGGACACAAGATATGGCGTGAGCCAGGGACAAACCCCACAATGTGTGGGGAAACCCTTTGATCAAATCTTCTTTTATCTTCAAAGTCCAGCAGAGAAAGAGAGAGAGAGAGAGATAGTACAATTACAACAGAAGTCAACACTTTGACTTGTCTAGATCTAAGCATAGATCATCTCCTATAACGACGAGATCAGTTGAAGACATTCTGCTTCAACTGATACCTGTCATCGTGCTGCATCTCGTCCTCTAGTTGCACTACTGCATATTGCACCATGCTGCTGTCTAGGTCCATGATCTTATCCATCATAATGCTGCTCTACTTTGATGAGAGGATTACACACCATGATCTATATACCGAGATCTTCTTTTCAACGTGACATAGCACATCAAGACCGTTCTTAGATGTGCCCAGATTACATATCATGTACAACGTATATAGTTTCCATGATCTGTGTATAAAGTCCTTTATGATCTGCGTATGTGTCATCATGTACAGCGTACATAAGCTTCCATTATCTGCATATAAATGTCATCAATGATCTGTGTATAAAGTCCTTTAGCATATATGAGTCTCCCTGATCTACATCGTAAGGAGTCTCCATAGACTGCTAACTGTCTCCATGAATAAGTCTTCATGAAACTGCGTGACTAGAGTCTCTAAGCCCAGATCCACTCTACACCGAGAGTGTCAACGATTGTGCCATGACTGGACCATACCCTACTGCGGATTCCTTCATGCTGCCAGATCCACCTACATCGATTGTTGCGTACCATGCTATGTACCATGATTGCGTAGTTACCATATGTGATTGCGTTCCAATTTCACATATGACTGTGTTCCATATCGCTGTGGGTTCCATATATGACTATGTTTCAAACTGCAGGTTCTGCGTTCCATATATAACTATGTTTCAAACTGCAGGTTCTGCGTTCCATATATAACTGCGGGTTATGTATGACTGTGTTCCAAACAACAGGTTCTATAGATGACCCACTGTTGGGTTCATACGTTAGTTGCAGCTAACAACGTTCCATATATAATCCAATTGCAGGCTTCTGCGACTAACAACATTCAATATATAACTGCAAGTTATGTCCTTCCATTGTGACGTATACCTGTACGTGGATTTTCCAGAGATTATCCAACGTATCAGCATATATATGAAAAGCGTATCAATGTATCATTGAACAACGTATCCATTGTATGTGTCATGACCTTCAAGAACTGCTTACAGATCCGAGAACATTATAGCCTCTATTGACTGCGATTTGATGACTGTGGCACCGTTGATAGTGTATAAGAGTTGTGCGTATGTTACGTGGCTTCATGGTCCTTCATGACTAGCGTTATGACTGCTGCTCTTCCAGGAGCAGATTCTCACATTGACGGCGGCTAAGGCACATCTTAACTATGGCTAGGACATAGCAGAACTACGGCTAGATCGTCATCTCCACAACGTACAACAGCTAGGGTATCATCCAAGGCCAATGTATTCTTCTTAGTGTCTCTCCTTCACCAATAACCCAAGACATGGAGAGGAGGAGATCACTTGAAGAATATGTGTACAAATGACTTCAAGTCCCTGCCAATTTATACTAAAAAACGGATGATTGAATAGACACGTCGGTTGGGCTTCTAGAGCCTACATAAGAGCTGGTCGTCTTGATAATAATTACATAAACAAAATAAATTCATATCTCCATAAATACTTATCGGAATCGGATGATCTTTGGATCAATCCTACACCTCTCGACGAGAGGGATCCAATAAAATTATGAGCTACCATAAATAAGTTGACCCACATGGAGTTTTGCCCTAGTTTCCAATTTAACACTCCCTCTCAACTAGGGGGAACTCCATCTGCTGATCCATATGTCTGACTGTACTATCTCTGCCATCAGTGCCCTGCACTGCTCTGCCCATCTTTGCTTAGCTCTGCTGGCTCTACTCTACTCTACTCAGCTTTGCTGGCTTTGCTTAGCTCTGCTCAGCTCTGTTGGCTCTGCTAGCTCTGCTTTGCTTTGCTCAGCTCTGCTGGCTCTGCTAGCTCTGCTCTGCTCAGCTCTGTTGGCTCTGCTAGCTCTGCTCTGCTGGCTCTGCTCTACTCTGCTGGCTCTGCTCTGCTCTGCTGGCTCTGCTAGCTCTGCTCTGCTCAGCTCAGCTCAGCGCTGCTGGTTCTGCTAGCTCTACTCTGCTCAGCTCTGCTGAACTATGAAGAAGAAGAATTGATCGAGAATGTCACATACCATTCTCCACTGACCCGAAGTCAGACTCAGAGTGCGTACCACTGGTCCCAGACCAGTCTCAACTGACCCAAAGTCAGTGTCATAGTATGTACCACTCTCATTGGTTCCAGACCAGTCCTGCACTGACACGAAGTCAGTCTCGGAGTATGTACCACTAGTCCCAGACTAGTCTCAGCCGACCCGAAGTCAGCGTCATAGTATGTACAACTCCTACCATTGGTCCCAGACCAGTACTATTGATCCCAGATCAATGGAGGACATCCTAGCGTAGGGAGTACGGTAGATACAACGATGCGTCCATTGGTACTACTATGGTCCCTAACTTCATTTCCCTGCTCATTGATCAGATGAGAGGTACTTCCCATGAGTCCCAGACTGCATGGGTAGGATGCCTCGACAGGAGAACTTAATCAATCCTGTCCTCACAGGAGAACACATCAATCCTGCTACAATCACCATGGAGAACACACCAATCCAGGCCGCCATGGAGAACACATCAATCCAGGCCTCACAGGAGAACACATCAATCCAGGCCTCACAGGAGAACACATCAATCCTCCTACACAGGAGAGCAAATCATCCTGTTCCACAAGAGAGCAAATCATCTTGTCCCACAAGAGAGCGAATCATCTTGTTCCAGTGCGCACCACCAGGGGAGGGCGAGTCACCCTGTGGTCGTATGTTGCTCCAGTAGATTCTGTAAGCCCCACAGAGCTCCCAGAGCTCAATGTATGCAACATGCAGGACCCTTTTACAAAGGTCTCTTGATGACTCCAAGTCATTCGGGAAAATCACAAATTTGATCTTTCCCCCGGGGCTTTAGCGACCTGTATATCATCTCAGTGCGATGGAGCCTCCTTGCTCATCGACTTTCCATATCCCAGATAAGGCAGTATCTGATGTCTGTCCGTTGGAGCAATTGTCGAATACATGATTCCTCAATAATCGAAAACAGCTAAGAAATTCCGCAACCATGCAGCTTCATACAAGATCATACTCGTAGCCATCTATTCGGTCATGGTGGTGCTTATATTGACCGACTTCTGCTTCCTGCATCGAAGCAGAATCCAAAGAGAACCAACACTGAAAAGTGCTCTAGTGATCCTCCACACTGCCTACTCATCATTCGAATAATCATGTGGTTCCATATTTTCGGCAGTGTATGTCAATCCATGAGAGATTGTGCCCCTGAAGATATCTCAGAAGATTCTTGGTACCAATCCAGTGAGGCTCAACCAAATATGAGCTCACCATGCTAACTGCAACACATATGTTCGAACGGAGGTTCTCCAAGAACATCAATGCAAATGAGTTTATGAAACTCAAAGGCATTTCCCAAATCTGGTCCGACATCATTACCATATAACTTCTGAAAATTAAGATCCTCGAGGCAGTCACAAGCTTGCAGCTTATCTTCCCACATTCCGAATCCAACTCCCTCTGTCTCCTATAAATGAGAGGGTTTGCACCTGTCAGATGAGAGGTTTATCATCCACAACCTTCGAGTAATGGTTTGGATCGGTTTCACTCCTAGTGAATCTCAGCTGCATTAGACAGCTATCAATCCTCTCATACTATGCCCGAGGTGTTTTTCTTCAAGCCATAGAGGGATTTCTTCCACCTGTATACATGAGATTCCTTAATCATGATTATCAAACTCCTCGGGTTGTTCCAAACCTGTGAACCTGCTGCATGAGGGGAATGGTCCCCTTATAATATTTTCCTTCAGTACATTTCAGACATGTACCTTCATGCTTCTTTTTGAATTCAGGCATCCTAGTCACCATCTGTCTCACAGACCTCCGGTGCTGAGTCAATGGACATGGTCCCCAGTGGACTTCCTGCAACTTGATACAACCCTGAACTCAAAAACATCTTTAAAAGATCTATTTTCAAACACGTACTTTTCCATCGATAAGTGCCACCTTGTAACCTTTGACTTCCATTTCCGAGATGGACATCAGGTTCAATCAGGTACATAAAAGAGATTTTGGAGTTCCTTGCTTTTGTGGAAGAGTCGACCATTGTCTTTGATGACCCGCATCTCTGTCATTCGGGCACTCCTTCGCATAAGGGCCGAATTCATAACCAACACATCTACCTTTCCTTCCTACCCTTAGATCTAAACTTCCCAATGAAGTGATGCCATCAGAAATTTTGTCGCGCCATTCTAATAACATTTTCTGCTTCAACTTCACCATAGGTGAATTATGAGGAACCCATTGATCCTTTTGTCTTGTCCCAACTGTATTTGGTGATTGCTCTTTCACTCTTGCTTGGGCATTGTCTTCACCTAAGCTCTGATACCATGTTAATTTTTGGTATGTTCTATGCTAGAGCAATTTATTTAAATTTTCACATTTAGCAATCACATCAGCATTACGATAAACTGCAGATAGAACATAAATATAATATGCAGAAGACAAGCCAAGACAAGAGGACACAAGATATGGCGCGAGCCAGGGACAAACCCCACAATGTGTGGGGAAACCCTTTGATCAATTCTTCTTTTATCTTCAAAGTTCAGCAGAGAAAGAGAGAGAGAGAGAGATAGTACAATTACAACAGAAGTCAACACTTTGACTTGTCTAGATCTAAGCATAGATCATCTCCTATAACGACGAGATCAGTTGAAGACATTCTGCTTCAACTGATACCTATCATCGTGCTGCATCTCGTCCTCTAGTTGCACTACTGCATATTGCACCATGCTGTTGTCCAGGTCCATGATCTTATCCATCATAACGCTGCTCTACTTTGATGAGAGGATTACACACCATGATCTATATACCGAGATCTTCTTTTCAGCGTGACATAGCACATCAAGACCGTTCTTAGATGTGCCCAGACTACATATCATGTACAACGTATATAGTTTCCATGATCTGTGTATAAAGTCCTTTATGATCTGCGTATGTGTCATCATGTACAATGTACATAAGTTTCCATTATCTGCATATAAATGTCATCAATGATCTGCGTATAAATTCCTTTAGCATATATGAGTGTCCCTGATCTACATCATAAGGAGTCTCCATAGACTGCTAACTGTCTCCATGAATAAGTCTTCATGAAACTGCGTGACTAGAGTCTCTAAGCCCAGATCCACTCTACACCGAGAGTGTCAACGATTGTGCCATGACTGGACCATACCCTACTGCGGATTCCTTCATGCTGCCAGATCCACCTACATCGATTGCTGCGTACCATGCTATGTACCATGACTGCGTAGTTACCATATGTGACTGCGTTCCAATTTCACATATGACTGTGTTCCATATCTCTGTGGGTTCCATATATGACTATGTTTCAAACTGCAGGTTCTGCGTTCCATATATAACTATGTTTCAAACTGCAGGTTCTGCGTTCCATATATAACAGCGGGTTATGTATGACTGCGTTCCAAACAACAGGTTCTATAGATGACCCACTGTTGGGTTCATACGTTAGTTGCGGCTAACAGCGTTCCATATATAATCCAATTGCGGGCTTCTGCGACTAACAACATTCCATATATAACTGCAAGTTATGTCTTTCCATTGTGACATATACCTGTACGTGGATCTTCAAGAGATTAACCAACGTATCAGCATATATATGAAAAGCGTATCAATGTATCATTGAACAACGTATCCATTGTATGTGTCATGACCTTCAAGAACTGCTAACAGATCCGAGAACATTATAGCCTATATTGACTGCGATTTGATGATTGTGGCATCGTTGACAGTGTATAAGAGTTGTGCGTATGTTACGTGGCTTCATGGTCCTTCATGACTAGCGTTATGACTGCTGCTCTTCCAGGAGCAGATTCTCACATTGACTGCGGCTAAGGCACATCTTAATTGTGGCTAGGGCATAGCAGAACTACGGCTAGATCATCATCTCCACAACGTACAACAGCTAGGGTATCATCCAAGGCCAACGTATTCTTCTTAGTGTCTCTCCTTCACCAATAACCCAAGACGTGGAGAGGAGGAGATCACTTGAAGAATATGTGTACAAATGACTTCAAGTCCCTGCCAATTTATACTAAAAAATGGATGATTGAATAGACACGTCGGTTGGGCTTCTAGAGCCTACATAAGAGCTGGTCAGCTTGATAATAATTACATAAACAAAATAAATTCATATCTACATAAATACTTATCGGAATCGGATGATCTTTGGATCAATCCTACACCTCTCGACGAGAGGGATCCAATAAAATTATCAGCTGCCATAAATAAGCTGACCCACATGGAGTTTTTCCCTAGTTGCCAATTTAACATGAAGCGGCTAGGTTGAACTTGTTGAAGCTGCATTAAGGCCAAAGCTTTGAAGCTACTAGGCAGAAGTTGCTGAAGTTGCTAGGTCAAAGTTACAAAAATTGTTGTTGGAGTCGAAGTTGCTGGAGAAGTTGCTGGAAGGTAGAAGTTTGTTGCTGGAAAGAAATCTCATCAAGAAGGAAGGATAACTTGGTCTTGGAGGGTCTCGATCAAGGGTCATACGTCTTGGAATTCGTCCATTGAAGTTCTATAAGAGAAGGATTCTGGTGGGTTTTCCTCTTAGTTGGAGAGGTTTTGGCCCTGGATGATCGTCTATATCTTGTGTCCTGTTGTCTCTGTTAGCGCTTGAAATTTCACCTCAGGCTGAGAAAGGTAAACCTCAAGGCAACATCAAACCACTTAGCCTCGTAGCTAGCCCTACGGGGCTGGAGAGGGCTCTCTCCGGTCTATCTCGGTCGAAATCTCAAAATCTTCAATGGGCGAGATAACCAATAGGGTAACACTGATTTTAGGCCAGTAAACTGATCAAAAGGGTTGATTTGGGATTTTTAGGGTTTTTGGTGGCAAATTGAGGGTCGCAACTTTGGGTGCGGGGATAGGACACAGTTTCTGCAGGGGGTTCTTTGGGGCGAGATAGGATACAGTATTGATGCCTTAGATTGAGGTGAATGGATGAGAAAGACAGGTGAGGAGCTAAGGAGAGCAAACAATAACTTTGAATTCTCCTTAAACAGTAGAAAACATTGAAATTAAACAAACTTAAAAGCAGAGCATGACAGTCATGAATTCTTCTTTAACACTTCATTTGTTTAATGTGCAGAAGGAAAAGAAAGGAAATGATTCACATAACACACTTACAATTACATAGAGAAACACACCATCAATACATATAACCACAAGAATCCCAAAAAGGACTGCAAAACCCTGGTCTTCCTTAGCCAAAAATTGTAGAGATACAGTGAATAATACAACGATAGCTTATCCCTCAAGAGTCCAACCATGAAAATGAGCAAGAAAGTACATAATATAGATTATCTAACCTCTTTCCCTGCCTCCATGGGTCGAGCTCACTATCCTAGGAGCTGTTTCAACCACTTCTAAACTAAGCATTGAAAACTAGGCAGTCAAAACAACTTACCTTTATAAGCTAGGAAACCAATTCATTCATTTAATTTTCACCTTTTTCATGAATGAATCTTCTAGAAGTGGTACATAAGTGTAAAAGTGTCATAAAAGTACATTAATTATATCAAAGAAGATAATAATCCGCCCCAAAAAGTCAAACAGGGTCAAACTGCGTTTTTCTGAGCTGTACACTGAAATTTGGAGAAATTTGCCTAACGGGTCGCGCGCCTCTGCCTGACGGGTCGCGCGCCTTTGGGACCACTTTTGGGGCACTTCCAGGTGTCCAAATTGAGCAAGAGTAGGCTTGTTGGAAAGGTGTGTGAGTCTACTTTCCAACCCAATTGGAATTTTTGAATTTGGTGGTCATTTGCCCGTTCAAAAGTGCAATCTCCCAAGACTGCTTTCTATGTCTCAAAAATGTGGCAGAAAGTCATTTTCTGCTTGTTTTTTGACTTTCTGGAGGCCCAAAACTTCATAAAATCTCTTGTCCATGAATGAGCATATGTAACTTCTCATGACAAATCTGGAAATGTTGAGTTTTTGCAAAATGGAGTTGCCAGGATGAAGAGTCGCGCGGGGGGTGAGACCCATTAATGGAGAAAACCTGTAAATTGCCTGAAAAAACCAAAATTTACCCAAAATGCTCAAAATTTTTTGGGATTTGTGCTGTGGCTAGGCTATTTAGTGCCTTGGTCCTTCAGTGAAGCCTCGGCCAAGATATGGAGGGGATCAGGCCTCTTTCTCCTTTTTTGTGCCTTGACCAACCGCCTTTGGAACATCTTCATCTTTGCCTTGCACACGTGCATTCTCGCCCAATAATGGTTCTTCATGTTTCTCAACAATTTTTTATCTTGGTTGGCCTTAGCCAACAGCCTCTCCAAGTGAGCATTGAGCTGGATGAGCATGGAATCTCGCTCAGCGGGCAATGGATCACCGGGTCTTCTTCGATTCAAGTTGCGGTCACTACGGATCCTCCACAACTCATCAAGAGCTTGCTCATCCTCCAACTGTTTGTTGCGCTGCTCTAGATATGAGATTGTCCATTGTGCCCCCTCTAATTTCCTCTGCAATGCATCATTTTCAGCTCTAAGGTGCTGAATGATCTCCTTTGACTCTCGGCTAGGAGAACTGACATCAAGATCAATAAGCTCTATATCTGGAACACCTGATGGTCCCTCATCAATCCTGGGCTGTTTGCCCCTCTGTGCTGCCTGTGCTGCTGAAGAAAGCGAGGCCCCTTCCACCTGATGTGGAGATAACACTCGCTGAGCCGATGAAGAAGGCGAGACCCCTTCCACATGTTGTGGAGAAAGTACTCGCCGAGCTGCTGCAAATAAGGCCCTTTGGCCTCTCTGATAAGTGACCAATGGTGACGAGCTGACATGTCTAGTGACGGGGATGTCATGCTGCTATGATGGTCCTCCCTCCTCGTGAATAACCTCAGGATGTGGCGGTGGTGGTGCTGTGAAAAGCTCACGAAAGATGAACTCCTCCCATGAGATGCCCTGCTGAGCCAACTGATGTAATACTACAAGCTGAATCAAACCATAATGGTAAAGGCTCCTATACTGCTGTGCCAGGCTCTTCCTCTGCATCATGGACACCATCCTCTCAATGTTCTGATAGAAGAAAACCGGGATGTTCATCATCCGTACCCGTGTGAAGTGCATCAATAGGCGAATATGGTACGAATATACCTGTGAAAATCTGCCCTCACAGGTAAAATAGAGCATGATGAGCCTCATCATGGGAGCATACTCACTCCTGAGAAATCTAAAGGGAAACACTCCTGTCAAGTGTCTCATGAGTGCTGGTCTAACGAAAGGCTCAAAATGAACACTGTCCAACACCTTGCGCTTATTCCATACTTCTCCGACATTAGGTATCCCTATGGCCTGTGCAATCATCTCGGGTGTCAATGTAAAGTCCACCCTGGCAAGGTTGACATGTCCATCATGCAAGTGTAAAACAAATAGGCGAGCCAACTCTCTGTGGTGCTGAATCCGAGAGATCCTCTCACAAAACTCATAGCAAGACATGTACTCGAAACATGAGACTTCCATAGGACAAGCTTGTAAATCTGCCAAAGAAGTGGGCTCCTCTCTCTTATGATGACCACCCTTTCCACCCTTATGAGGCCTCCTCTGTACCTCAATCTCTGAAGTTGATGCCTGGTCATCACTCTGCTCATAGGTTTCGGTTTCTGACATTGTTTAAGGAGCAGAGTGGCCAAAATGTACTGTTGTTTCTGCCTTGCAAAATGCTGATCTATATGTTGTTTCAAGGGGGACAAGGAGCATGAGGGGAATGTTAGGGGAGGGACACTTTAAAAGGAAAATGGGAATAAATATATAAAACAGGGATTTAAGGGAAAAAACATTGCAAAAATCATTGCATATGCATCATTATATACATTGTTTACATGGGTATAATGAGAGGTAGGGTTAGGGCTTGATTTTTCATTTTTTAGGGAAAAGGGGTAGGGTTTAGGTTTTCTTTACAAATTTAAAAGGGAAATTTATATAGAAAGACAAGGAAAATGACATGGGAAATGGGAAAAATGATTTACAAGGGAAAAACCTTAAAACAGCATAAAACCCTAGGCATATTTTACAATTTTAAACCACAGCCATATAGAGCTTTTTCTCTTGCACAATGAGATCTTTAAAACATGTATTCATGATGTCTTTAAGCATAACAAGCTGCAATTTGTAAGTTGGAGGGCCTACCTTAGGCAATTTAGCAATTTTGTTGGCTCCTTGGATGATTTGCAGGTGATTTGGTAAAGAGGGCGCTGATGGGTCGCGCGCCTGTCAAGCTCACAATTTCGCTCAAACCCTCGCCCAATCTCTCTTGCAAGTGAGTTAGATGCACAATGAGGGTAAATGGAGGGAGATTGGGCTTTTATAACTTTGATTTGAAATAATTTCATGCCCAACCCACTTTATAATGTTTTTCTTTGACACTTTATAAAATTGACCATTTTGGTTTCCTTTGTCCTGAAATTGACTCATTTAATGCTTTTGCTCGATACTTTTTGCAGGGATATCATCTGAGGGATTTTGGCAAGGGAGCCAGGGTTACATGATGTCCTTGGAAGCTTTTTGAAATTTCATCACTTTTTACAAAAATTTGAAAAATGACCTTGGCTTTAAAAACAGGGTTTTTAAATTCAAGGTGAAAATTTACTGTACAAGATAGAAATTTACGAAGAAACACCTTTAAAATCATCCCTCTGGCTTGCTGAGCACTTATTGACCTTCAGAGACAATGACCTTGATGACAAACTTGACCAAAACCCTAGACCTAGAATTTTGACATCAAGCCAAGACAAGACAAGCTTGAAAGTGACTAAGGACTGAAATGACTTGATTCAGCAATGCCAAGAGGGGGACAAAGACACCAGCTCCTCCATCAGGGTTATGGCATGCCTAATGGGATGCAAAAATTGACACTGATGAGACACCTACTTATGCAAATGCAAAGAGCTTTGATCGCTGATGGAGGGCTACAAGACCGACTCTAACAGTCTCATTGTTCTTTATAATTTGGTATTTGTTTGATGATAAGAGAACACTAATAATAATAAAGGAAAGAAGAAGTTAATCAAGTAAAAAAACATCACAAACAGTTATCAAAGTAAGAGAAATCACCTACTCTTGTTGCCCCCTAGATTACTCAACACATCTTTGTTACAACGAATACATTGGATATTAGATTCCCCCCCTGCCTTTGTTCTTCTTCGTTCCACATCCTCTTCTACCACCTCTTCCTCTAGAAGATTCTTGTATCTGATTCTTCTCTTTTTGAGCAAAGCACACAACTTCTTGAGGGGACTAAGAAGCTATCTTCCTCTTCCCAAAATATTTCTCCTGTCTTGCAAACTTCTCCACAAGAGTGTCAAAAGTAATGTCCTTGAGTTGGGCACTAGCTTGTAAGGATTCAAGATAGTGAGAATATGTAGGATAGAGGGCCTTGCAAAGGTTGTGAGAGGGATGTCCATTTTAATTCCAGTGGCTTCTACATCATGCATGATGGCTATAATTTATGAGGCTAGGGCTAAGGGGTCATCATCCTTCAACTCCAGATTGAAGCACTTAATGACTAACTGAACTACTTCCAATTTTGAGTGTGAGTCATATAAATATTTCAACTTCTTTAATGCATCAAAAGCATTTGTAATTAGAATAATATGGCAACTCACCACTTCACTTATAGAAGCAACAATCGAGGCATAGGCCTTGTTATCCTTGTTCTCCCATGTGGCAAGCTCTTTATTTGACGTGAGCTTGGAAGACAGATTGTCACTTTCTCCTTCACAAACACACTTCCATAGGTCATTGAAGATAAATGTCTGCTTGACCGTTTTGGACCATTCATGGTAGTTCTCCTTGCTAATGAGTATTACTCCAATAATGGAAATGATATAATGCATCTTTGTTAACCTGACACCTATTCTTTGAGTGCAGGTAGTAAACACTTTCTCCAAAATAAATTTCACAAACAAAGATACAAAGGAGATGTAGTATGAAAATCTTTAAATATTAGTGGGTGATATCTCTGAAATATAAAATGGCACCAAAACAGAGGAAGTGTTAACACTGCTAACCTTCTAATGACTTGATATTACCCTCGATCAGTTGTGAGCGCTATGCTTATGGGCAACCGCATGGGAAACAACACCTTGTTAGACAGAGCTATCAGTGCCATGATGACTCCACCATATTTTAAAGGCTCCTCCACATGGGTTTTATCACCCAATCTCCAACTCATGGATTTTACTCTACACACTTCAAAATTGATTGCACCTCTCACCACTCAACTAGTTGCACCATCTCACCATTACAATCCAACAACAAAAAAGCTTTACAATTCAACTTGCACCACTCATTCACTGCTTTGCAACATTTGGCTTTTACGTCTTTTTCATAGTCTCTGAATCCTTTGGTTCTTTGTGAGTTTTTGTCTTTTAGCAGATATGGAAGGAAAAGAAGAAGACATTAAGTTTGGAGAGAATAAGTATTTGAAAGGAAATCATTGGGGACTGCGGCGTAGATGACAGAGATTGATTACAAGGAGCCAAATATGGCTCCATTATTCGAACCCATGGAGTTCACATCATGGTCCTTCTGGAGAGTGGGTATTGTAGAGTTCATGGACGTGTTCTTGTTTCTTTACATAACGATCCTCACAGTAATGGGTGTCAACAGGGTCGACAATGTTTGCATCGATTCTGTGGGAATTCATGGGATTGCAAGGGTGTTTGGTGGAATGGTCTTCTGTCTCGTCGCTGCACAATAAGGATTTCAAGTATGGAAGGTCACGATTATTACAGAGAAGGCAAAGGTTATTTCAAAAAACGATTATCACAAAGAGTGAATTCCAAGCAGATTTTTGAAATCTGGTAGCAGCAATGGATAGATGAAACACAAGGCAACATATCTGACAAGTTGAGCAGATAAGAGTTGTTAGCGCTTGAGATTTCACCCTAGGCTGAGGAAGGTAAACCTTCAAGGCAACATCAAACCATTTCACCTCGTAGCTAGCCCTACGGGGTATGAGAAGGCTCTCTCCGGTCAAACTCGGTAGATCTTTCAATAGGATGAGCTGACCCAATTAGGAACACTGATATTAGGCTAGTAAACTGATAAGGGGGGTTGATTTAAAGTTTTTGGTGTTTTTGGTGGTAACTGGAGGGAGTGCAATTCAGGGTGCGGGGATTGAGCTCAGTTTTTGCAGGTGGGTTTTTGGGGCAAGGTAGGAGTTTGTGCTGATGCCTTTAGCTGAGATGGATGATCAAGGAGGAAAGAAGAGAAGCTAAAGAGGGCAAACAATGACTTTGAATCCTCTTTAGACAGTGGAAAACATAAACATTAAACAAATTTGAAAGCTGAGCATGACATGCATGAATTCAAACTTTATCACTTCATTTGTTTAATTAGCAGCAGTAAAGAAAGGGATGGAACACATAAACACGCTTACAATTACAATAAGAGAACACACCATCAACACAAGAGTCCACAAGAATCCCAATGATGTCTGCAAAACCCTGGTCTTCCTTTTCCTCAAATTGCAGAGATACAAGTAAAATATACAATAGGAGCTTCTCCCTCAAGAGTCCAACCATCCCAACCATGAAAATGATTGAGAAAATACATAATATAGGCAAACCAACCTCTTTCCCCACCTCTAGGGGTCGAGCTCAGCTTCCTAGGAGTAGTTTGAACTAATTCTAAACTAAGCACTAGATAATAGACAGTCAAAACAACTTGACTCTAAAACTTAGGTAACCCATCCATGCATTTAATATTCACTATTTACATCAAGGAAACTTCTAGAAGTGTTAAAGGAGAGTAAATGTATCCATGTGCCATGAAAATTACCCAACAATCCATCATTTACATGCATTAAGAGTCAACCAAAGTAAAAACAGTGTTTTGCAGGCCGAAATAGTCAAAATGGTGAAATTTCCCTGAGTGGTCGCGCCCCTCCCTTGGAGTGGTCGCGCACATTGGCAGCTGTGTTTGAGGGCCTTCCTGGTGTCCAAATCAAGTGCAAGATAGCTCATTGGAAAGGTCTGTGAGTCTACTTTCCAACACAACTGGAATTTCTGAATTTGGAGTTGATTTGACCCCTCAAAAGTCATTTCTCCCAAGACAGCTTTCTGCAACTCAAAAAGTGGGCAGAAAGTCAAAATTTGCATGTATTTTAAGCTTTTGGAGGCCCAAATCTCCATAAAAACTTGACCCCATGCATAGGCAAGTGTATTTTTGCATGACAATTCCAAAAATGCAAAGTTTTTCTCATTCTAAGCTGTCCCCCCGAGTGGTCGCGCACGGGGTGAGACCACTCCAACGGCCAAAACCTGTAAAATTGCACAAAAAATTCACAAATGACAAAATTTTCTCCAAATTTCTTGAAATTTGGGCTAGGAGTCCCCAATCAAGTACCATGCTCAGTCAAAGAGGCTTTGGCCAAAATTTGGAGTAGATCGGGCGTTTTCCTTCGTTTTTGTGCTTTGGCCAACCGTCCTTGGAGCACCTTCGTTTTCGCCGGTATTTTTGACATTTCTCTCAAACCATGACACCTGTGTAAAAAGTGAAAGAGGTTTTTCTTCCTTGTCATGTTGTGGACAAAAACCTCTCTCAGTTTTGCAAAATTCATCTTTGATTGCTCAGAAACAGCTTTTGAGTGAAACTTGTCCCGATGTGTGAAACAAGGGATTTTGTCGAAATGGAGCGAAATGAAGGGGATAGAGGGCTTCTAAATTCTTGGGGAAATTTTTGGGAGTGGGGAGGGATGTTAGGAAGCAGGGGAAAGTGGAATCTCAGAGATTGAGTGAGGGGAAGGGGTCGAAAAGGACAAAACACAGGCCAAACCTAGAAAATTGCCAGGTTGTAGCTAGAAACTAGGGTTTGTGCAAAAATGAGGAATTTGGCGGATCTAAGGGATGGGAAGTGTTTGATAAGGTACTTTAAGGATAGGGGAAGGTGTATGAACATCAGGAAACAAGTTTTGCCGGTGATTTGACCATCCAAGAGAAATTGCCTTCAAAACCCTAGGAGAGGGAAATGACCTTGCCTGGGCGCAACATGAAGCATGAACAAGGTGTAAAATGACTCATTAGACACTGACATGATAATGACAACCCTACGAATGATGATAAACTCAGCTGAATGGTGACATGGACTGACATTTGGGCAAACCCTAGACCTAATGCCTAGTGACCAAATTTTGCTTGAAGACTCACTGAAATGACAAAATTTGACCTTGACACTTCAAAATCACTTTGTAAGAGCACATTTGATCACTGTAGGAAGGCTGGAAAGACTGACACTAACAGGAGTTACAGAGCGGGGGTAGATGACAAGAGAAACACTCATTGAAAACCTATAATTGGAATGATGTCATGGAACAACAATGCAGAGAAACAACAATGGATAGATGAAACACTCCGACCAACATATCTAACGAGTTGAGTAGATAAGAGTTATAGAGCGGGGGTAGATGAGCAGAGAACTGCTCGTTGAAAACCTATAAATGGAACGATGTCAAGAAATGACAACACAGAGAAATGTCTACATTGACCTTGAGAATGCTTAGTGACCGGAGTGGGAGGCAGAGTATAGGCGCCTAAATTGAGGACCTATGGACTTGTGGCTCCAATACTATATTAGGCCAAGGAATCAAAATTCGATTTCCAATATGAGTTTTCATTAATTTGAATATATATATATATATATATATATATATATATATATATATATCAGAATGGTGGCCTTTGGGATTCCAATTCAAGGTCTATTCAAATTACTCTATTTTCTTTTTTCACATATTGCGCCCAATCCTTGAGGATTGGGTGTCTAGCATCTACTATTCAACCAAATCATTTCATTGCCAACATTAATTACTTTCCTTAAGCCTTTGGTTGAAAATATGTCTCTACTTGATATTGACATGCTTTTGTAAGACTTGGCCAAGTCCATCATAAGCATGAACTTCAACAATTAACACATACAATGTTCTACTATGTGAGCCAACTTGGGTCTATCTTCAAAGGCAATCTTAAGCTCAAATTGCAGAAAATCTGGATGAACAATCACTTCTTGTTGCACTCACAAGCCTGTTCTTGTTCCTCCCAAAAGCCTCTCCTTTCAACACTTGCAAGCGTCTCTTTATGGGCATCGATAGGCCTTCTCCATTGACAATAGTAATCTCCCTTTTGTATTATTGGCATGCAGCATTTGTAGATATCATCTTTGTCTTCCAATATGAGTTGAACATTTTTCTCTACAGTTACAAACATTTGAGATACAAGACTTCATCATGGGCCTCTTACTAGTTGCAACATGGTTGTAACTACATGTAAGCTATAATATCGCATTGTGGATATACAACACAATCATGGCCACAAGACCACTTCATAGTACCGATAAAAAGCTTTGTTAAAAAGAATGGTACCGATAACTGGCAATTTGGAGATGTTCTGCGAGGATTGAATGCAGATAACTGGCAAATTGTGGATGTTCTTCGAGGATGGAATGCAGGAGTTCTGAACCATGGAAGACTCATGAGCTTGGTATGGATGTAAAGAATTAAAAAGCACAAAAAGAAAATAACAAGCAGTGTAGGTTTGTGGCTGTTAAAGTTTTTGTGGATACAAGTTTTGCGTGAATTTGGAAGATTCCAAATGTTGAATAAATGTAAGTACTGAGGTTATCTCTGAGAAGGTTAGTGGTAAGGAGATGCAGATGGCCCGGGAAGCTTGAGCTGCCAAGGGAGATTACAAGAATATGGAAACAATAAAACACTAGGAAACACATTAGTAACGAAAGAAACATTGAAGCAATGGAGCCAAAAGAAAATGACAAGCACTGTAGGTTTGTGACTATTAAAGTTTGTAGATACAAGTTTTGTGTGAATTGGGAAGATTGCAAGTGTCAAATAACTGTAAATAGTACGGTTATTTCTGAAGGTTAGTGATCAGAAGATGCAGAAATTGAAACCAAGACTATTCTTTATCCACAACGTAGTGTCTATTGGAATTCTTCTACTTTAGATTCCATGTAATGGATGTATACCATAATGCATAAAATATTGTAAAAACCGGTTCTAAGAATCAAGTTGTAGAACCACTACAAAACATTCAATAACTCAAAATTTCTTTGTAAATACTCTTTTACTGTCAAACATGATTCAATTATATCCATAAATTGTAGATCCCATCAGAATGATTTCTTAATAAAACAAAAATTATTTTCAGTGGGAATTACAGAATGGTAGTAAAATGTGATACTGAGAATTTATAGCATCTATACACTGATATTTCTCCGTTCATTTCTTGAAATATTTCTAAAAGTATGATCACAGAAACATCAATGCATTAACATAATGCTTATGTCAATGGAGAACATGGAAGTATTGGGTGCAACTTTGTTATACCTTAGTGATGTCAAATAGCAATGCAACACAGACTGTTTAGAAACTCCAACCCTTATGTGGAAAAAGAATAAAAAATAAATTTGATCCTTTCATACAAACAAGACGCTAGTTTCATGTAAGTCTACCGTACAAAAAAAGCTATGATATATTTTGTATACTCTTGGTGGAATATTGTAGTGTGATGCCCCAAATACTGAAATATTGATCGTAGATGCACCTATTGGAAGTCCACTGAGGGGACTTAAACACTAAGGGCTTTCAAGCACAATTTTCACCCTTCTACTACCCTTGTGATTCTCGAAGCTTAAAAGGCAATGATGTCAATTCAATTCGGCAGGCATGAAAGTTCAGAGGTACTTTGATGAACCAATCCTCACTTACATATTAACTATGTCGGGAGGTGGAACCTGTCTGAGACTCTGACCTCCGGTTGGCTCCACGATGTATCGACCATGACATACACGTGAGTTTATGCCTAATGAAATATATAATCAGATAGTTTGATGACATATTTGGGAGGATTTTCCATGCATGTCATTGGCAACAGTAGAGTCAAATACTTTGAGGAAATAAATATACCAGTAGCAATCACACCAGCACAGACTGAATAAACACCCAGTTTTAGTTAGTGATGTCTTATAACATATTAGAGAACATCTAAAAGAGTAAATAATGTTAGTTTCCAGTTCGGCATTATATATACGATAGTTTACAAAGGAATAGGATGATTAACAGCCCAAGAACGCACTTTCCCCACTTAAAAGCACACCCAATTTTTGTTTCGACAAAAAAAGGGAGTCCTTGCTAATGCAGAACTGTGCCTTGCAATGAAAATTGCTGCAGCAATGAATGCATTTTTATCCAATTATGAATTCTCTATCAGTTGACATTTTTATAGAGATGCTACCAGAGAGAACAAAATATGGAATTAGCACCAAAGAATGAAGAAAAGCGGCATGTGAATCGATGAAGCAGATGAGGGATTTCTGAACATGACTTATTCTCAAATCTTGGAAATTACAATGTGATCATGCCGCTGGTTCATACCGGCAGATACAATCATAAATATTTCCATTCACGATTTTCTCAGCCAGTCTCTGGTTCTTCACCATTGCAAGCTAATGAAAATGAACGAAAGAATTAATCAAACAATGTAACTGAAATGTTATTTCAATATTCTCGAAATAAGAAAGTTCTTAACCGTGCAAATTAACTTTAAAAAAGAAAAAAAGAAATATGTAACAGTAAAATGGGTAGAGACTTGCCTTAAGGGCATCGCATTTAAAACGAGCATTGTAGTTTGTATGCAAAGCACGACCCATTCCTTCCAAAATGACCTGCAACATAAAAGGTGTTGCATAGCATTAAATAGTACTCGTTTCCACACAGCAATATATATTTTATTTATAGATTGTGGAAACGTTTCACAATCACTAGTTTCAAAAATGACTAAGGCAGACATTAGCCTGCTTCATCTTGTCCTGGATATAGAATTTAACATATCATGAGTCAACTATAACCATTTTTTTTCCAATTTATTACAGCTACAGTTATTGATTTGAAGAATGTTTGTGTGATTCCAAAAATATGCATAAGCAAATGTACATAGCAAAGATATGATAACTGGAACTGGTCAAGGATCAGAGGATGACTGAACCAGAGTTGGACAGCAAACCAGGTTTATGAACCAGTCTACTTAAAATACATAAAATATGCAACATTAAATAAGAACACACACATATATATTCAAGGGAAATCATCCTCTATCATCCCAAGGGCTGAGAATCAATACAACAATATTCATAGGCCCATAGCCATTACAACAATATTTCTCATCATCATGTCACTCGCAGGGAATTGAACTTGGGTAGGGGAGATAACAAACATTCTGCCAAACCACCCGAGATAACCCCAGGGTTGGAATTTGACGGGCACTCTGCCTGTCATAGGGCATTTTGCACGTATTTTAAGGCTAAAATTTTTACGTGACTGTCTCTTGTGAAGTGGGTTGAACTATGGAAAACGTATTTTTGACGGTATAGTTTTTCCAAAAACGTGATTAATATCTTGAGATCGCCACAGGACAAGTTCCATAACTCTGTATGTGAGATGTCAAAATAGATTAAATGTGAATAAGATTCAGAGCATTTTAACAGTATTAGATCTCACAAACAAATGTTTAAGGATTTCATTCTATCATTATATTTATTTTCAACTTAATAAAACAAAAATCAATTTAGGCTTTGTTCGTTTCATCTTAATCCTCTTCAAGAGAGAAGATACTGAGTTACTCAAAAGAAGTTTTGAACATAATGTTCATATTTAAACATTTTCTTTATTTTGTATAGGCAATTCCATATCATAGTTTTAAAAAACGGCCATTTCGATACCGAAACAGCTGAGTTGAACCGTTTCGTTGCCCTCCGGACTGACTCGACCCATGAAACGGCTCGTTTGGCCGAGTCATGGCTGACTCGGCCAACTCGGACGAGTCACTCACAGCGGCCCGTAACCCAAGTTAAACAGTGATCTATCAATTTTTTATGAATTTTTTTGGTGTTTGCTGATTGGTTTGGACTCCAAGCTGTTGTGTGAATAAGTTAAATGTCATTTGGGGTCCATTTCCCCCTCCCAAACCCTATTTAACACATTCAAGTGCTCTCATTCTCTCACAGCAATCTTGTGCATTTGAGTGAGTCTTCTTTGAGAGTTACTGAGCAGTTCTTGAGCTTGTTTTTGGAGCAGCAGTGAGGAGTCTTGGAGGAGCATTGTAGCTGGAGTGAGGAGCTTCTTGGGCAGCCATTTGGAGCAGCATTGAGGAGCTGATTCTTGGAGCAAGCTTGAGGAGGCAGTTTGTGCCTGGAGGTATTTTTTTTCACCTCTATAAATCTGTTTTTGCTTAATAAATTTTAGGTGCATATTTAGAAATCTTAGAGAGTGTTTTTTGTCAAAGAAATGAACATTGAATCAATGTTTTTTTTTTTCATTTTCAGATTGTCTGCTTTCATTTCCTAGTCAAAAAATGGCACCTAGAGCAAGAGATCCTGCTTGGGCATATGTTGAAATGGTTGATAGTCAAATGCACTGCAAATTTTTCCATATGAAAATTAAAGAAGGTCCTGGGGGCACTAATAGGCTGAAACAACACTTGGCAGGGATTAGAGGCCAAATTACCCCATGTACCTCACCAGAAATTGGGGAGATTAGGAAGCATTTGTTGGCCAGCTTTGAGAAATTTAAAGAAGATAAGGCTAGGCAAAAAGACATACAGGCTGAAATTGGGAGGAAGAGGGAGATACAAAAAATGATGGCTACCAACCCCCATTATGATTTTGAAGGTTCTTCCTCTATCCCTCAAACTGATACATCCAACCCTTTCCGATATGTTCCTCCCTCTTTTGGTTCTGTTCAAGATAAGGGAAAGGGTAGAATGATAAAGGGTGATGTGACTATCAAAAGTTATTTCACTCCCTCCTCTCCATCAGATGCACATGGTCCTGAAGTTAGTAAAAGTCAAATGCAGCCCACTTTAGATGACCACTAGAAGAAAGAATTGAGGGAGACTGCTTGTGAGTACATAGCTAGATGGTGGTATGATGCTGATATCCCCTTTAATGCTGCTCGTTCACCATATTATGAGCCTATGTTTGATGCCATACATGCTGCTGGAAAAGGCTTCAAAGGCCCTACTATGCATGAGCTAAGGGGGTATCGTTTGCAGAAAGAAATTGAATCTATTAATGAGTATTTGAAAGAGTTCAAGGACTCATGGGCAAGAACAGGATGTACCATCATGTCAGATGGATGGACTGATCAAAGAAACCGTACCATCATAAGCTTTCTTGTCTTCTGCCCACGGGGAACCATGTTTTTAAAATCAGTTGATGCATCTGATAAGGTAAAAGATGGGAAATTGTTGTTTCAGCTATTGGATCAGGTTGTTGAGGAGGTGGGGGTGGCTAATGTTGTTCAAGTCATCACAGATAATGCCTCTAACTATGTTCTTGTTGGCAAACTGTTAGAGCAAAAACACAAGACCATTTTTTGGACCCCATGTGCTGCACATTGCATAGACCTCATGCTTGAGGATATTGGAAAAATAGAGTGGGTCAAAAACACTATAGATCATGCCAAAAGCATAACAAAATTTATCTACAATCATACATTGATTTTGAGCCTCATGAGGAAACACACTGGGGGCAAGGATATTATTAGGCCTGCCATCAGTAGATTTGCTACACATTTTTTGACATTGCAATCTATGCTTTCCCAACATAGAAACTTGCAAAAGATGTTTTCTAGTGATGAATGGAATCAAAGCAATTGGTTTAAGAAACTGGAAGGCAAAGAATTGAAAAGGAAAGTCTATGAAGAAACTTTTTGGAGAAAGGCAGCAGAGATTGTGAAGCTTTCTGAGCCGCTAGTTAAGGTGTTGCGGTTGGTGGATGGGGAAAGGTTGGCTATGGGCTTCATTTATAAGGCTATGGATCAAGCAAAGGAGCAAATAAAGACGGTATACAAGGATAGAGTGGCAAAGTATGGGCCCATTTGGGCAATCATTGATGAAAGATGGAACAATCAACTCCATCGCCCTACACATGCAGCTGGGTATTTTTTGAACCCACGGTATCATTATAAAGCTAAGGAGTCAGGAGCTTTGAGTGGGGAGGTCAAAGATGGACTGATTGATTGCATTGATCGCATGATCCCATTGGAGTCTGATCAGTTGGAGATACACCGACAAGCCAATACCTTCAGCAATGCATCAGGTACCTTTGGGAAGAACCTAGCAAAGATTGCAAGAGAAGCAGATGAGCCAGGTAAACAAAAATTTCAATTTTCAAATTCGTAATAGTTTTACTTTTTTTTAAAGTTTGTTAAATCGTTTATAATTTGAAAGTTAGATATAATTTGTAATTTTTGTTGAGCTAACTCATTACACTCCTATGTTTTTTGCAGCACAATGGTGGGAGGCCTTTGGTGGCCATTTTCCTGAATTGCAAAGGTTTGCAATTCGTATTTTGAGTCAAAGTTGCAGTGCATCTGGGTGTGAGCGCAATTGGTGTTAATTTTTGGTATGTTCTATGCTAGAGCAATTTATTTAAATTTTCACAGTTAGCAATCACATCAACATTACGATAAACTGCAGATAGAACATAAATATAAAACGCAGAAGACAAGCCAAGGCAAGAGGACACAAGATATGGCGCGAGCCAGGGACAAACCCCACAATGTGTGGGGAAACCCTTTGATCAAATCTTCTTTTATCTTCAAAGTTCAGCAGAGAGAGAGAGAGAGAGAGATAGTACAATTACAACAGAAGTCAACACTTTGACTTGACTAGATCTAAGCATAGATCATCTCCTATAACAACGAGATCAGTTGAAGACATTCTGCTTCAACTGATACCTATCATCACGCTGCATCTCGTCCTCTAGTTGCACTACTGCATATTGCCCCATGCTGCTGTCCAGGTCCATGATCTTTCTCAGACTAATGTGCATCATTATCATGCTGCTGCCCCTGCTAATGTATCATTGGGCTACCCATGCACATGATTTCATAGTGCTGCCCATCATGTTGCTGCCCATGCTTCATGTATTCGTTGCACAGCCCATCTACAGTATATCATGTTGCTGCCCAAGACTGCTGCTCATAGATATACTGAGATTATGATCCATCAATGCTTTGATGAGAGGTAAGATTATGATCCTGTCTCTTACCTTCGATGAGACTGACACTCTTTGCAGAGTGATCACTATCACTGCATATAGGAACATCATCTAATACTTCAAGTTACCGCTGTACAAGATGTATGTCACCGAGATCTTCTTTATCCAACCAAAACCAAAATCAAAATCTGTTGTGATCATAACACATCGAGACTGCTACAAGTAGGCCGAGGTTCATGTAGACTACCAACATGAAGATAGATGTGCCCAGATCACATACATTCTTCTATGCTGCACAGGTATGCTGAGTCTGCGGCTATGCTTGAGTGCAGTTATGACTGCATATAAATATCTCTGTATTCTGTGTATAAATGTCTTTATGAACAAAGTATAAAGGCAACCATGACTGCGTATGATTACAGTGTTTAGGGCCACGTAGCTGTAGTTTAGGGTTGCGAAATGGTGACACCTTCACACTGCGTTTGGCAGCGACAGGTCTCCTTTTGACTGTGGCCAGATCTCCTTGACATTATAATGACTGCAACTTCTTCCATGCTTGACTGTTGTTACGTCTGCAGCTCTTTTATGACGGGGGCAGATTAGGGCATCACACTGACGGTGAATGAATGTCTTCAAGACAATGAGTGACTGCATATAGACTACGGCTTCCTTCATATCATTACAGCTACCCTTTATGACTGCATTATAGGAGCCTCCTTGACTGCGTAGATTAGGAACTGCGTATAAGACTTTTGGATAGCATATTAGGTCTCAGTTTGCTATGAATATCATCCTCATATGCCTGCGTATATGTCTCTATTTACAGCGGATAGGTTTAGGGCATCATCTAAAGCTAGGCCAGCGTATTCTTTTAGTGTCCCTCCTTCTCCAAAAACCCAAGACGTGGAGAGGAAGAGATCACTCAAGAATATCTCAACAAATGACTTCAAGTCCTCACCTATTTATACTAAAAACAAAGATGATGAATAGACACGTCTATTGGGCTTCTGAGCCTACTCAAGTGCTGGTCGGCTTGGTAATAATTACATAAACAAAATAAATTCATATCTCCATAAATACTTATCGGAATCGGATGATCTTTGGATCAATCCTACACCTCTTGATGAGAGGGATCCAATAAAAATATCAGCTGCCATAAATAAGCCGACCCGCATGGAGTTTGGCCCTAGTTGCCAATTTAACACTCCCTCTCAACTAGGGAGAACTCCATTCATTGATCCATAAGTCCGACTGTACTATCTCTGCCATCAGTGCCCTGCACTGCTCTGCCCAGCTCCGCTGGCTCTGCTCAGCTCAGCTCTGCTAGCTCTGCTCTGCTCTGCTCAGCTTAGCTCTACTAGCTCTGCTTCGCTGGCTCTGCTCTGCTCTGCTCATCTCCGCTGAACTATGAAGAAGAATTGATCGAGAATGTCTCATACCATTCTCCACTGACCCGAAGTCAGACTCAGAGTGCGTACCATTGGTCCCAGACCAGTCTCAACCGACCCAAAGTCAGCGTCATAGTATGTACCACTCCTACCACTGGTCCCAGACCAGTATCGCAGTCTCAGAGAGTGTACCACTGGTCCTAGACCAGTCTCAACCGACCCGAAGTCAGCGTCATAGTATGTACCACTCTCATTGGTCCCAGACCAGTACTGCACTGACACGAAGTCAGTCTCGGAGTATGTACCACTGGTCCCAGACCAGTCTCAGCCGATCCGAAGTCAGCGTCAGAGCATTTACAACTCCTACCATTGGTCCCAGACCAGTATCATTGATCCCAGATCAATGGAGGACATCCTAGCGTAGGGAGTACGGTAGATACAATGATGCGTCCATCGGTACTACTATGGTCCCTAGCTTCATTTCCCTGCTCATTAATCAGATGAGAGGTACTTCCCATGAGTCCCAGACTGCATGGGTAGGATGCCTCGACAGGAGAACTTAATCAATCCTGTCCTCACAGGAGAACACATCAATCCTGCTACAATCGCCATGGAGAACACATCAATCCAGGCTGCCATGGAGAACACATCAATCCAGGCCTCACAAGAGAACACATCAATCCTGCTACAATCGCCATGGAGAACACATCAATCCAGGCCTCACAGGAGAACTAATCATCCTGCTACACAAGAGAGCGAATCATCTTGTCCCACAAGAGAGCGAATCATCTTGTCCCACAAGAGACTGAATCATCTTGTTTCAGTGCACACCATCAGGGGAGGGTGAGTCACCCTGTGGTCGTATGTTGCTCCAATAGAACTGCAAGCCCCCCAAAGCTCCTAGAGCTCAATGTATGCAACATGCAGGACCCTTTTACAAAGGTCTCTCGACGACTCCAAGTCGTTCGGGAAAATCACAAATTTGATCTTTCCTCAGGGCTCTGTCCTGTACATCATCTCAGAGTGATGGAGCCTCCTTGATCATATCCCAGATAAGGCAGTAATTGATGTCTATCTGCTGGAGCAATTGTCAAATACGGGATTCCTCAACAATCGAATCCCATCTCTGGTTGTCACAGAGATTCACAGTGGTATTCATCATGTGTACAAACAGCTCACTAAAGAGCTTCAGCAACCAGACTGCCTCACAGAAGGCCATACTATCAGCAATGTATTCTGCCTTGGTGGTGCTCAAAGTCACCAACTTCTGCTTCCTGCTCATCCAGGATATCAAGGCAGATTCCAAACAGCACTGAGAAGTTCTCTAGTGATCCTCCATACTTCCTGCCCACTCATCATTCGAATAATCATGTGGTTTCATATTTCCGGCAGTGTATCTCAATTCATGAGAGATTGTGCCCTGAAGATATCTTAGAAGATTCTTGGCACCAATCTAGTGAGGCTCAACCAAATATGAGCTCACCATGCTAACTGCAACACAGATGTCCGGACGGAGGTTCTCCAAGAACATCAACGCGAATGAGTTTATGAAACTCAGAGGCATTTCCCAAATCTGGTCCGACATTATTACCATATAACTTCTGAAAGTTAAGATCCTCGAGGCAGTCACAAGCTTGCATCTTATCTTCCCACATTCAGAATCCAACTCCCTCTGTCTCCTATAAATGAGAGGGTCTGCACCTGTCAGACATAGGTGCCGGTACGAGAGGTTTATCATCCACAACCTTCGAGTAATGGTTTGGATCGGTTTCACTCCTAGTGAATCTCAGCTGCATTAGACAACTATCAATCCTCTCATATTATGCCTGAGGTGTTTTTCTTCAAGCCATAGAGGGCTTTCTTCCACCTATATACATGAGATTCCTTGATCATGATTCTCAAACTCCTCGGGTTGTTCCAAACCTGTGAACCTTTCCATCAATAAGTGCCACCCTGCAACCTTTGACTTCCATTTCCGAGATGGACATCAGGTTCGATCAGGTACATAAAAGAGATTTTGGGGTTCCTTGCTTTCGTGGAAGAGTCGACCATTGTCTTTGATGACCTGCATCTCTGTCATTCGGGCACTCCTTCGCATAAGGGCCGAACTCATAACTAAGACATCTACCTTTCCTTCCTACCCTTAGATCTGAACTTCCCAATGAAGTGATGCCATCAGAAGATTTGTTGCGCCATTCTAATAACATTCTCTGCTTCAACTTCACCCTAGGTGAATTATGAGGAACCCATTGATCCTTCTGTCTTGTCCCAACTGTCTTCGGTGATTGCTCTTTCACTCTTGCTTGGGCATTGTCTTCACCTCAGCTCTGATACCATGTTAATTTTTGGTATGTTCTATGCTAGAGCAATTTATTTAAATTTTCACAGTTAGCAATCACATCAACATTACGATAAACTACAGATAGAACATAAATATAAAACGCAGAAGACAAGCCAAGGCAAGAGGACACAAGATATGGCGCGAGCCAGGGACTAACTCCACAATGTGTGGGGAAACCCTTTGATCAAATCTTCTTTTATCTTCAAAGTTCAGCAGAGAGAGAGAGAGAGAGATAGTACAATTACAACAGAAGTCAACACTTTGACTTGACTAGATCTAAGCATAGATCATCTCCTATAACAAAGAGATCAGTTGAAGACATTCTGCTTCAACTGATACCTATCATCGCGCTGCATCTCGTCCTCTAGTTGCACTACTGCATATTGCCCCATGCTGCTGTCCAGGTCCATGATCTTTCTCAGACTAATGTGCATCATTATCATGCTGCTGCCCCTGCAAATGTATCATTGGGCTACCCATGCACATGATTTCATAGTGCTGCCCATCATGCTGCTGCCCATGCTTCATGTATTCGTTGCACAGCCCATCTACAGTATATCATGTTGCTGCCCAAGACTGCTGCTCATAGATATACTGAGATTATGATCCATCAATGCTTTGATGAGAGGTAAGATTATGATCCTGTCTCTTACCTTCGATGAGACTGACACTCTTTGCAGAGTGATCACTATCACTGCATATAGGAACATCATCTAATACTTCAAGTTACCGCTGTACAAGATGTATGTCACTGAGATCTTCTTTATCCAACCAAAACCAAAATCAAAATCTGTTGTGATCATAACACATCGAGACTGCTACAAGTAGGCCGAGGTTCATGTAGACTACCAACGTGAAGATAGATGTGCCCAGATCACATACATTCTTCTCTGCTGCACAGGTATGCTGAGTCTGCGGCTATGCTTGAGTGCAGTTATGACTGCATATAAATATCTCTGTATTCTGTGTATAAATGTCTTTATGAACAAAGTATAAAGGCAACCATGATTGCGTATGATTACAGTGTTTAGGGCCACGTAGCTGTAGTTTAGGGTTGCGAAATGGTGACACCTTCACACTGCGTTTGGCAGCGACAGGTCTCCTTTTGACTGTGGCCAGATCTCCTTGACATTATAATGACTGCAACTTCTTCCATGCTTGACTGTTGTTATGTCTGCAGCTCTTTTATGACGGGGGCAGATTAGGGCATCACACTGACGGTGAATGAATGTCTTCAAGACAATGAGTGACTGCATATAGACTACGGCTTCCTTCATATCATTACAGCTACCCTTTATGACTGCATTATAGGAGCCTCCTTGACTGCGTAGATTAGGAACTGCGTATAAGACTTTTGGATAGCATATTAGGTCTCAGTTTGCTACGAATATCATCCTCATATGCCTGCGTATATGTCTCTATTTACAGCGGATAGGTTTAGGGCATCATCTGAAGCTAGGCCAGCGTATTCTTTAGTGTCCCTCCTTCTCCAAAAACCCAAGACGTGGAGAGGAAGAGATCACTCAAGAATATCTCAACAAATGACTTCAAGTCCTCACCTATTTATACTAAAAACAAAGATGATGAATAGACACGTCTATTGGGCTTCTGAGCCTACTCAAGTGCTGGTCGGCTTGATAATAATTACATAAACAAAATAAATTCATATCTCCATAAATACTTATCGGAATCGGATAATCTTTGGATCAATCCTACACCTCTTGATGAGAGGGATCCAATAAAAATATCAGCTGCCATAAATAAGCCGACCCACATGGAGTTTGGCCCTAGTTGCCAATTTAACACTCCCTCTCAACTAGGGAGAACTCCATTCATTTATCCATAAGTCCGACTGTACTATCTCTGCCATCAGTGCCCTGCACTGCTCTGCCCAGCTCTGCTCAGCTCAGCTCTGCTAGCTCTGCTCTACTCTGCTCATCTTAGCTCTACTAGCTCTGCTTTGCTGGCTCTGCTCTGCTCTGCTCATCTCCGCTGAACTATGAAGAAGAAGAATTGATCGAGAATGTCTCATACCATTCTCCACTGAGCCAAAGTCAGACTCAGAGTGCGTACCACTGGTCCCAGACCAGTCTCAACCGACCCAAAGTCAGCGTCATAGTATGTACCACTCCTACCACTGGTCTCAGACCAATATCGCAGTCTCAGAGAGTGTACCACTGGTCCCAGACCAGTCTCAACCGACCCGAAGTCAGCGTCATAGTATGTACCACTCTCACTGGTCCCAGACCAGTACTGCACTGACACGAAGTCAGTCTCGGAGTATGTACCACTGGTCCCAGACCAGTCTCAGCCGATCCGAAGTCAGCGTCAGAGCATGTACAACTCCTACCACTGGTCCCAGACCAGTATCATTGATCCCAGATCAATGGAGGACATCCTAGCGTAGGGAGTACGGTAGATACAATGATGCGTCCATCGGTACTACTATGGTCCCTAACTTCATTTCCCTGCTCATTGATCAGATGAGAGGTACTTCCCATGAGTCCCAGACTGCATGGGTAGGATGCCTCGACAGGAGAACTTAATCAATCCTGTCCTCACAGGAGAACACATCAATCCTGCTACAATCGCCATGGAGAACACATCAATCCAGGCTGCCATGGAGAACACATCAATCCAGGCCTCACAGGAGAACACATCAATCCTGCTACAATCGCCATGGAGAACACATCAATCCAGGCCTCACAGGAGAACTAATCATCCTGCTACACAAGAGAGCGAATCATCTTGTCCCACAAGAGAGCGAATCATCTTGTCCCACAAGAGACTGAATCATCTTGTTTCAGTGCACACCATCAGGGGAGGGTGAGTCACCCTGTGGTCGTATGTTGCTCCAATAGAACTGCAAGCCCCCCAAAGCTCCTAGAGCTCAATGTATGCAACATGCAGGACCCTTTTACAAAGGTCTCTCGACGACTCCAAGTCGTTCGGGAAAATCACAAATTTGATCTTTCCTCAGGGCTCTGTCCTGTACATCATCTCAGAGTGATGGAGCCTCCTTGATCATATCCCAGATAAGGCAGTAATTGATGTCTATCTGCTGGAGCAATTGTCAAATACGGGATTCCTCAACAATCGAATCCCATCTCTGGTTGTCACAGAGATTCACAGTGGTATTCATCATGTGTACAAACAGCTCACTAAAGAGCTTCAGCAACCAGACTGCCTCACAGAAGGCCATACTATCAGCAATGTATTCTGCCTTGGTGGTGCTCAAAGTCACCAACTTCTGCTTCCTGCTCATCCAGGATATCAAGGCAGATTCCAAACAGCACTGAGAAGTTCTCTAGTGATCCTCCATACTTCCTGCCCACTCATCATTCGAATAATCATGTGGTTTCATATTTCCGGCAGTGTATCTCAATTCATGAGAGATTGTGCCCTGAAGATATCTTTGAAGATTCTTGGCACCAATCTAGTGAGGCTCAACCAAATATGAGCTCACCATGCTAACTGCAACACAGATGTCCGGACGGAGGTTCTCCAAGAACATCAACGCGAATGAGTTTATGAAACTCAGAGGCATTTCCCAAATCTGGTCCGACATTATTACCATATAACTTCTGAAAGTTAAGATCCTCGAGGCAGTCACAAGCTTGCATCTTATCTTCCCACATTCAGAATCCAACTCCCTCTGTCTCCTATAAATGAGAGGGTCTGCACCTGTCAGACATAGGTGCCGGTACGAGAGGTTTATCATCCACAACCTTCGAGTAATGGTTTGGATCGGTTTCACTCCTAGTGAATCTCAGCTGCATTAGACAGCTATCAATCCTCTCATATTATGCCTGAGGTGTTTTTCTTCAAGCCATAGAGGGCTTTCTTCCACCTATATACATGAGATTCCTTGATCATGATTCTCAAACTCCTCGGGTTGTTCCAAACCTGTGAACCTTTCCATCAATAAGTGCCACCCTGCAACCTTTGACTTCCATTTCCGAGATGGACATCAGGTTCGATCAGGTACATAAAAGAGATTTTGGGGTTCCTTGCTTTCGTGGAAGAGTCGACCATTGTCTTTGATGACCCGCATCTCTGTCATTCGGGCACTCCTTCGCATAAGGGCCGAACTCATAACTAAGACATCTACCTTTCCTTCCTACCCTTAGATCTGAACTTCCCAATGAAGTGATGCCATCAGAAGATTTGCTGCGCCATTCTAATAACATTCTCTGCTTCAACTTCACCCTAGGTGAATTATGAGGAACCCATTGATCCTTCTGTCTTGTCCCAACTGTCTTCGGTGATTGCTCTTTCACTCTTGCTTGGGCATTGTCTTCACCTCAACTCTGATACCATGTTAATTTTTGGTATGTTCCATGCTAGAGCAATTTATTTAAATTTTCACAGTTAGCAATCACATCAACATTACGATAAACTGCAGATAGAACATAAATATAAAACGCAGAAGACAAGCCAAGGCAAGAGGACACAAGATATGGCGCGAGCCAGGGACAAACCCCACAATGTGTGGGGAAACCCTTTGATCAAATCTTCTTTTATCTTCAAAGTTCAGCAGAGAGAGAGAGAGAGAGATAGTACAATTACAACAGAAGTCAACACTTTGACTTGACTAGATCTAAGCATAGATCATCTCCTATAACAACGAGATCAGTTGAAGACATTCTGCTTCAACTGATACCTATCATCGCGCTGCATCTCGTCCTCTAGTTGCACTACTGCATATTGCCCCATGCTGCTGTCCAGGTCCATGATCTTTCTCAGACTAATGTGCATCATTATCATGCTGCTGCCCCTGCTAATGTATCATTGGGCTACCCATGCACATGATTTCATAGTGCTGCCCATCATGCTGCTGCCCATGCTTCATGTATTCGTTGCACAGCCCATCTACAGTATATCATGTTGCTGCCCAAGACTGCTGCTCATAGATATACTGAGATTATGATCCATCAATGCTTTGATGAGAGGTAAGATTATGATCCTGTCTCTTACCTTCGATGAGACTGACACTCTTTGCAGAGTGATCACTATCACTGCATATAGGAACATCATCTAATACTTCAAGTTACCGCTGTACAAGATGTATGTCACCGAGATCTTCTTTATCCAACCAAAACCAAAATCAAAATCTGTTGTGATCATAACACATCGAGACTGCTACAAGTAGGCCGAGGTTCATGTAGACTACCAACGTGAAGATAGATGTGCCCAGATCACATACATTCTTCTCTGCTGCACAGGTATGCTGAGTCTGCGGCTATGCTTGAGTGCAGTTATGACTGCATATAAATATCTCTGTATTCTGTGTATAAATGTCTTTATGAACAAAGTATAAAGGCAACCATGACTGCGTATGATTACAGTGTTTAGGGCCACGTAGCTGTAGTTTAGGGTTGCGAAATGGTGACACCTTCACACTGCGTTTGGCAGCGACAGGTCTCCTTTTGACTGTGGCCAGATCTCCTTGACATTATAATGACTGCAACTTCTTCCATGCTTGACTGTTGTTATGTCTGCAACTCTTTTATGATGGGGGCAGATTAGGGCATCACACTGACGGTGAATGAATGTCTTCAAGACAATGAGTGACTGCATATAGACTACGGCTTCCTTCATATCATTACAGCTACCCTTTATGACTGCATTATAGGAGCCTCCTTGACTGCGTAGATTAGGAACTGCGTATAAGACTTTTGGATAGCATATTAGGTCTCAGTTTGCTATGAATATCATCCTCATATGCCTGCGTATATGTCTCTATTTACAGCGGATAGGTTTAGGGCATCATCTGAAGCTAGGCCAGCGTATTCTTTAGTGTCCCTCCTTCTCCAAAAACCCAAGACGTGGAGAGGAAGAGAGCACTCAAGAATATCTCAACAAATGACTTCAAGTCCTCACCTATTTATACTAAAAACAAAGATGATGAATAGACACGTCTATTGGGCTTCTGAGCCTACTCAAGTGCTGGTCGGCTTGATAATAATTACATAAACAAAATAAATTCATATCTCCATAAATACTTATCGGAATCGGATGATCTTTGGATCAATCCTACACCTCTTGATGAGAGGGATCCAATAAAAATATCAGCTGCCATAAATAAGCCGACCCACATGGAGTTTGGCCCTAGTTGCCAATTTAACACTCCCTCTCAACTAGGGAGAACTCCATTCATTGATCCATAAGTCCGACTGTACTATCTCTACCATCAGTGCCCTGCACTGCTCTGCCCAGCTCTGCTCAGCTCCGCTGGCTTTGCTCAGCTCTGCTCTGCTCTGCTCAGCTTAGCTCTACTAGCTCTGCTTTGCTGGCTCTGCTCTGCTCTGCTCATCTCCGCTGAACTATGAAGAAGAAGAATTGATCGAGAATGTCTCATACCATTCTCCACTGACCCGAAGTCAGACTCAGAGTGTGTACCACTGGTCCCAGACCAGTCTCAACCGACCCAAAGTCAGCGTCATAGTATGTACCACTCCTACCACTGGTCCCAGACCAGTATCGCAGTCTCAGAGAGTGTACCACTGGTCCCAGACCAGTCTCAACCGACCCGAAGTCAGCGTCATAGTATGTACCACTCTCACTGGTCCCAGACCAGTACTGCACTGACACGAAGTCAGTCTCGGAGTATGTACCACTGGTCCCAGACCAGTCTTAGCCGATCCGAAGTCAGCGTCAGAGCATGTACAACTCCTACCACTGGTCCCAGACCAGTATCATTGATCCCAGATCAATGGAGGACATCCTAGCGTAGGGAGTACGGTAGATACAATGATGCGTCCATCGGTACTACTATGGTCCCTAACTTCATTTCCCTGCTCATTGATCAGATGAGAGGTACTTCCCATGAGTCCCAGACTGCATGGGTAGGATGCCTCGACAGGAGAACTTAATCAATTCTGTCCTCACAGGAGAACACATCAATCCTACTACAATCGCCATGGAGAACACATCAATCCAGGCTGCCATGGAGAACACATCAATCCAGGCCTCACAGGAGAACACATCAATCCTGCTACAATCGCCATGGAGAACACATCAATCCAGGCCTCACAGGAGAACTAATCATCCTGCTACACAAGAGAGCGAATCATCTTGTCCCACAAGAGAGCGAATCATCTTGTCCCACAAGAGAGCGAATCATCTTGTTTCAGTGCACACCATCAGGGGAGGGTGAGTCACCCTGTGGTCGTATGTTGCTCCAATAGAACTGCAAGCCCCCCAAAGCTCCTAGAGCTCAATGTATGCAACATGCAGGACCCTTTTACAAAGGTCTCTCGACGACTCCAAGTCGTTCGGGAAAATCACAAATTTGATCTTTCCTCAGGGCTCTGTCCTGTACATCATCTCAAAGTGATGGAGCCTCCTTGATCATATCCCAGATAAGGCAGTAATTGATGTCTATCTGCTGGAGCAATTGTCAAATACGGGATTCCTCAATAATCGAATCCCATCTCTGGTTGTCACAGAGATTCACAGTGGTATTCATCATGTGTACAAACAGCTCACTAAAGAGCTTCAGCAACCAGACTGCCTCACAGAAGGCCATACTATCAGCAATGTATTCTGCCTTGGTGGTGCTCAAAGTCACCAACTTCTGCTTCCTGCTCATCCAGGATATCAAGGCAGATTCCAAACAGCACTGAGAAGTTCTCTAGTGATCCTCCATACTTCCTGCCCACTCATCATTCGAATAATCATGTGGTTTCATATTTCCGGCAGTGTATCTCAATTCATGAGAGATTGTGCCCTGAAGATATCTTTGAAGATTCTTGGCACCAATCTAGTGAGGGTCAACCAAATATGAGCTCACCATGCTAACTGCAACACAGATGTCCGGACGGAGGTTCTCCAAGAACATCAACGCGAATGAGTTTATGAAACTCAGAGGCATTTCCCAAATCTGGTCCGACATTATTACCATATAACTTCTAAAAGTTAAGATCCTCGAGGCAGTCACAAGCTTGCATCTTATCTTCCCACATTCAGAATCCAACTCCCTCTGTCTCCTATAAATGAGAGGGTCTGCACCTGTCAGACATAGGTGCCGGTACGAGAGGTTTATCATCCACAACCTTCGAGTAATGGTTTGGATCGGTTTCACTCCTAGTGAATCTCAGCTGCATTAGACAGCTATCAATCCTCTCATATTATGCCTAAGGTGTTTTTCTTCAAGCCATAGAGGGCTTTCTTCCACCTATATACATGAGATTCCTTGATCATGATTCTCAAACTCCTCGGGTTGTTCCAAACCTGTGAACCTTTCCATCAATAAGTGCCACCCTGCAACCTTTGACTTCCATTTCCGAGATGGACATCAGGTTCAATCAGGTACATAAAAGAGATTTTGGGGTTCCTTGCTTTCGTGGAAGAGTCGACCATTGTCTTTGATGACCCGCATCTCTGTCATTCGGGCACTCCTTCGCATAAGGGCCGAACTCATAACTAAGACATCTACCTTTCCTTCCTACCCTTAGATCTGAACTTCCCAATGAAGTGATGCCATCAGAAGATTTGCTGCGCCATTCTAATAACATTCTCTGCTTCAACTTCACCCTAGGTGAATTATGAGGAACCCATTGATCCTTCTGTCTTGTCCCAACTGTCTTCGGTGATTGCTCTTTCACTCTTGCTTGGGCATTGTCTTCACCTCAGCTCTGATACCATGTTAATTTTTGGTATGTTCTATGCTAGTGCAATTTATTTAAATTTTCACAGTTAGCAATCACATCAACATTACGATAAACTGCAGATAGAACATAAATATAAAACGCAGAAGACAAGCCAAGGCAAGAGGACACAAGATATGGCGCGAGCCAGGGACAAACCCCACAATGTGTGGGGAAACCCTTTGATCAAATCTTCTTTTATCTTCAAAGTTCAGCAGAGAGAGAGAGAGAGAGAGAGATAGTACAATTACAACAGAAGTCAACACTTTGACTTGACTAGATCTAAGCATAGATCATCTCCTATAACAACGAGATCAGTTGAAGACATTCTGCTTCAACTGATACCTATCATCGCGCTGCATCTCGTCCTCTAGTTGCACTACTGCATATTGCCCCATGCTGCTGTCCAGGTCCATGATCTTTCTCAAACTAATGTGCATCATTATCATGCTGCTGCCCCTGCAAATGTATCATTGGGCTACCCATGCACATGATTTCATAGTGCTGCCCATCATGCTGCTGCCCATGCTTCATGTATTCGTTGCACAGCCCATCTACAGTATATCATGTTGCTGCCCAAGACTGCTGCTCATAGATATACTGAGATTATGATCCATCAATGCTTTGATGAGAGGTAAGATTATGATCCTGTCTCTTACCTTCGATGAGACTGACACTCTTTGCAGAGTGATCACTATCACTGCATATAGGAACATCATCTAATACTTCAAGTTACCGCTGTACAAGATGTATGTCACCGAGATCTTCTTTATCCAACCAAAACCAAAATCAAAATCTGTTGTGATCATAACACATCGAGACTGCTACAAGTAGGCCGAGGTTCATGTAGACTACCAACGTGAAGATAGATGTGCCCAGATCACATACATTCTTCTCTGCTGCACAGGTATGCTGAGTCTGCGGCTATGCTTGAGTGCAGTTATGACTGCATATAAATATCTCTGTATTCTGTGTATAAATGTCTTTATGAACAAAGTATAAAGGCAACCATGACTGCGTATGATTACAGTGTTTAGGGCCACGTAGCTGTAGTTTAGGGTTGCGAAATGGTGACACCTTCACACTGCGTTTGGCAGCGACAGGTCTCCTTTTGACTGTGGCCAGATCTCCTTGACATTATAATGACTGCAACTTCTTCCATGCTTGACTGTTGTTATGTCTGCAGCTCTTTTATGACAGGGGCAGATTAGGGCATCACACTGACGGTGAATGAATGTCTTCAAGACAATGAGTGACTGCATATAGACTACGGCTTCCTTCATATCATTACAGCTACCCTTTATGACTGCATTATAGGAGCCTCCTTGACTGCGTAGATTAGGAACTGCGTATAAGACTTTTGGATAGCATATTAGGTCTTAGTTTGCTATGAATATCATCCTCATATGCCTGCGTATGTGTCTCTATTTACAGCGGATAGGTTTAGGGCATCATCTGAAGCTAGGCCAGCGTATTCTTTAGTGTCCCTCCTTCTCCAAAAACCCAAGACGTGGAGAGGAAGAGATCACTCAAGAATATCTCAACAAATGACTTCAAGTCCTCACCTATTTATACTAAAAACAAAGATGATGAATAGATACGTCTATTGGGCTTCTGAGCCTACTCAAGTGCTGGTCGGCTTGATAATAATTACATAAAAAAAATAAATTCATATCTCCATAAATACTTATCGGAATCGGATGATCTTTGGATCAATCCTACACCTCTTGATGAGAGGGATCCAATAAAAATATCAGCTGCCATAAATAAGCCGACCCACATGGAGTTTGGCCCTAGTTGCCAATTTAACAATTGGTCTGTCTTTGAGAGGATTCACACAAAGAAGAGAAACCATTTGGATCAAAAATGGTTAAATGATCTAGTTTATGTCCAATACAACCTTCGGCTCAGACGAAACCATTTGCTGAAAAAAAGACCTGATTCAGATCCCATTGTGTTGGAAGACATTGATCCAACATCAGATTGGGTAGTGGAGAGTTGTCCAGCAGAGTTTGATCCTGATGAGGATCTTGATTTAGATTTAGATATTGAGACATTAGTTGAACTTGAACATGTTGTTCTGGTTTAGTTGAATGCAGATCCCAATCCACTAGCCTCAGTCTCACAGCCAGCAAGGACTCCAGTTGTAGGTGCTTCCTCTGCTCAGCCACGACAGAAGTGCAGCCGCATATCTACACTATCTCAGCTTGCATCTGCTGCAGTTGCACCGCCTGCTAGTGGTACCAATTCTACAATTGCAGTTGGAGATGATGATGATGAGGAGGAGCCATGCAGCCCCCTGTCTGACTCTGATGATGATGATCCAGAGATTGATCGACATGATCTTGGCTCCTCTGGCAGTAGCTACTAGCCAGTAGTACTAGTATTGGAGTCTGGTCACCGTCACAGTTTACTTTTGTTGTAGAGGCCATTTCTAGCCTCCTTGGTTATGTGTATTTTGTTTTGAGTCTTTGATCATGTATGACAGACTACAGTTGACTATGTATTGCCATTGGGTACCACTTTGATATAATGGATTGGTTCATGAGCCTACTTTGATCATATGTTGTCTTCCATCTATATTATAATGTTGTGTGTTTGGAAACATGAATGAAAATCTTTAAAATTATGTTTAAAATCTTTAAAATTACGTTTTTTTATAAAAAAAATAAATATTTAATGTATTTTTTACAATGACCGAGTCATTGAAATCGAGCCGGCCGAGTCATTACCATTTCGGAGTCGGAGTCGGAGTCGATCCTCGGCCGAGTTGGAGTCGGAGTCGGAGTTTTAAAACTATGTTCCATACAATATTTTTTTAAAGTGTATTTTATATAACATTTCTAATCAATACATCAGTCAGTTGGGGCAACGAAATACAGATCACCCTTCCCTACAGAGGTGAGATGTGCAAGTATATTGACTTTAGCTGTAATGTCAAGAGACTCTACCTCCTCACAGAGAATGCCAATCCTTCCTTAGACACTGTAGTCTCGTCTAAATTTGAAAGTAGGTCGGCATCTCTTTTGTCATAAAAAAATTCTTGTCAAATTTTATTTGTTTAGTATTCCTCCTCAGACTCGCAAGGAAAACCAAGCCTTAGAAATCGTTGACAATGGGTATTTTCTCAGTTTGTAGAGAAAAAGAACTTGTAAAATTCTTGTCAAATTTTATTTGTTTAGTATTCCTCCTTAGACTCGCAAGGAAAACCAAGCCTTAGAAATCGTTGACATTGGGTGTTTTCTCAGTTTGGAGAGAAAAGGAATTTGTTTCATTTTCTGTATAAAAAGAAATTAAATCTTTTAAGAAACTAGCATAATTCCAGGTGCTATGTTTGGAGAGAAAAATAATTTGTTTCATTTCTGGTATAAGAAGAAATTAAATCTTTTAAGAAATTAGCATAATTCCAGGTGCCAACGTGATTCATGCATTTAAGATTTAATTTTCGAATAGTAAATTTCTTAATTTCTTCATCTTTAATGGCAAAATTAAGCATAATTCTGGAATTTTAGGTTGGAGCCCAATCAAATCTTAGCCTTTTCAGTACAAATGTTTGTTGGGAGCATTGTTGTAAACGTTGGAATTGGAGAAATATCATTGGAAATCTGGACATTAGGACACAAAAACATCCACACAAAATCATACCATGACAAACATTAAAAACACATTAAATTCATTTTTTTGTATCACAAATATTAAAAAACATTGTTATCTAAAACATAATGGATGTAAATTGATTTCTTTTATGTTGGTTTCACCCACCAGGGATTTGAATCTTGAATGTCATTGCTTACATAGTACTTTATAACATGACAATTGTCAATTGAGATGCCTCCATGGGCTGTAATGGATGCAAAACGATACATGGAATATTAACTTGTTAAATTATGGTATGTTCTATGCTTAGAGCAGTTTACTTATTTTTCTTCTTATTAACCACAGATTAACAATCACATATACATTAAGTAAAGTGCAGATAGAACATTAAATGATCAACAGAAAACAAGCCAAGACAAGAGACACAAGATGTGGCGGCTAGCCAAGGACAAAACCCACTGCGGGAAAACCCTTTGATCAAATCTTCTTTTATCTTCAATAGTTCAGCAGAGAGAAATCGTACAAAATATGAATTCTGTAATTTTATATCAGCAACAGCAAACCCTAGATCAGCAAAGTCAAACTTGGTCAAACTAGATGAAATTGACCTCAAAAATACTTGGTCAATTTCCGGTCAACTTGTCCTTGAATAGCCTGAAGAAACATCCCTTGAACAGCTCCAAAAGTTCAGTCAGTTTGCAGATTTCTGAAGTCAACTGCAGCCCTAAACTAGGGCAGACAACACCAATCAAACTAGAGGTCAGATCACCTTGATTTTCATGCCAAAAATTGCGCCCAACCTAGGAGAGGCAACCACACCCAATCCGCACTTTTGAATGGTCAACGTTTGGTCAACGCTGGTCAAAGAGATGACCTGCTGTACTAGCGTCATTTTTGCGTCTTCCTTGCCCTAGGACGTCTTCCTTTCAGCCACACGTGTGAGTGAGAGAGAGGCTCCTTTTATGCGTAGGAGAGAGAGAGAGAGAAGATGAGTGAAAATGAATTGTCCAAATGAGGAGAATGCTCCTTGTATTTATATGCAAACATTGAGTTTGAATAGACATGACTGTTGGGCTTCTGAGCCTACATAAGTTTGTTGGCCGACTTTGACAATTTGTCTATAATCAAAATAAATTCATATCTCCATAAATACTTATCAGAATTGGATGATCTTTAGATCAATCCTACACCTCTCGATGAGAGGAATCTAGGAAAAATATCAGAAGCCATAAATAAGGTGATCCACATGGAGTTTGGCCCTAGTTGCCAATTTTAACACTCCCTCTCAACTAAGGAGAATTTCATCTGCAATCCGTCAGACCATCACTGCTATCCATCCATCAAATGCACTATCCTGTACAACTTGACCCCACTCTGCTCTGCTCTGCTTTGCTCTGCTCGAACTATGAAGAAGAAGAAATGATCGAGGATGTATCATACCATCCTCCACTGACCCGAAGTCAATCTCAGAGTGTGAACCACTCTCACTGATCCCAGATTAGTATCATTGATCCTAGATCAATGGAGGTCATCCTAGCATAGGGAGTACGGTAGATACAACGATGCGTCCATCGATACTACTAATATGGTCCCTATCCTCATTTCCCTCCTCATTGATCATATGAGAGGTACTTCCCATGAGTCCCAGACTGCATGGGTAGGATGCCTCGACAGGAGAACTAATCATCCTGTCCACAGGAGAACGAATCATCCTATCTAGTGGATGCCACAGAGAACTAATCATCCTGGCCTATAGGAGAACTAATCATCCTATTCCGCAATTGCCACAGAGAAGGAATCATCCTGGCCCACAGGAGAACTAATCATCCTATTCCACAGTCACCACGGGGTGTCACAGGGGAAGGTTGAACCTTTACCCTGTACATAGTGCGCCACCAGGGGATGGTGAGTCGTCCTGTGGTCACATGTCGCTTCAAGAAGTACCCCGTGCCACCCTGGAGCTCCCAGAGTTCAATACATCATACTTGACCCTCATAAGAGGGTCTCTGAATGACACCAAGTCGTTCTCAGAAAGTCAGGAATTTGACCTTTCCTAGGGGCTTTGTCAAAATGTCGGCGACTTGTTCATTTGTATCGATATGTTGGAGCCTTATTGCTCCTCGCTGCACCATATCTTGAATATAGTGGTACCTGATATCGATATGCTTGGAGCGATCATGAAATATGGGATTCTGTGATAAACCGATCTCGCTTTGGTTGTCACACAAGATCATGGTGGTATCCAATGTAAATCCAAACAGCTCACTGAAGAGCTTTCACAACCACACTGCCTCACAAGAGGCCATGCTAGCAACAATGTACTCTGCCTCGGCGATGCTCAAAGCCACCGACTTCTGCTTCCTGCTCATCCAGGATATCGAGGTAGATCCCAAAGAGAAACAACACCTGGAAGTGCTCTTTCGATCCACCACACTGCCTGCCCAATCAGCATCAGTATACCCAAGTAGTCTCACATTTCCGGCAGTGTATCTCAACCCATGAGTGATTGTGCCACGAAGATATCTCAACAGATTCTTGGCACCAATCCAATGTGAGTGGTGAGGGTCAACCATATGTTGACTCAATGTGTTGACTGCAAAGCATATATCCGAACGGGAGTTCACCAAGAACATTAATGCTCCGATGAGTTGACGATACTCAGTAGCATTTCGTAAAACAAGTCCGGTAGCACTATCGCTTAACTTCTTGAAGTCAAGCTCCATCGGGGTAGTTACGAGCTTGCAGTCCACCATGCCGAATCTCTACAATATCTTCACCACATATATTCCTTGAGATAGGAAAATCTCCCCTGGTTTCTGCCAGACTTCCAGTCCTAGGAAATAGTGCATAAGTCCTAGGTCTTTCATCTCGAACTCAGAAGCCAGCTCCCTCTTGCATTCGTGAATGAGAGGGTCTGCACCTGTTAGAAAGAGGTTGTCAACATATAGCACCAATATGAGAGGCTTGTCATCTATAACCTTAAAGTAAAGGTTAGGGTCGGCTTCACTCCTAGTGAATCCCAACTTCATCAAGTAGGTATCAATCCTCTCATACCATGCTCGGGGTGCTTGCTTTAGCACATAGAGGGCCGCCTTCAACCTGCACACATGAGATTCTCGATCATAAATCTCAAATCCTTCGGGTTGTTCCACATAGACCTCCTCTTTGATCGAACCATGTAAAAACACTGTCTTGACATCCATCTGATGTAGGTTCCATCCTTGTGAAGTAGCAAGGGCTATGATTGAGCAGATGGTGGTATATCGGGCAACAGGTGCAAATATCTCGTCATAGTCTATACCTTCCTTCTGGGAGAGGTCATGAGCAACAAAATGAGCCTTATACTTTTCCGCACTTCCATCAACTGCATGCTTTATCTTGTAAAGCCATTTTGAAGTGACAACTATTTTGTCTTGTGGTCTGGGACCACATCCCAGACATCCTTTTTCATAATGGACTCATATTCCTCGGTCATAGCATCCTTCCATACTTGATGCTTAACAACATCTGTGAATGACGAAGGCTCATTTTGGATGATCGTGCTCATGATGGTCAGGTATCCTTGATACCTGTTTGGCTTCTTACTTTCATGGAAGGTTCCTTTGGGTGTAATGTGTCCTTCAGCACCATCAAGTGTCCCCCTAAGCCATGAAGGCCTCTTCCTAGAAGAGGAAGGCTCTTGCGGAGGAGGATCAATAGGATCCATATGTTCTTCCACATCAGCCATCATCTCATCTTCCTTTTCCTTCAGTTCTCTGGTGTTAGCTTCTTTAGATCCCCTTAAAGTAGGAAGATTGTCTACTTTGTTAAGAGCCATATCTTCGTCAAAGGTGACATCATGACTAATCTCGACTTCCCTTTGACCAACTACATAGATTCTATAGCCCTTAGTATTTTCGTTATAGCCCACGAAGATTCCTTTCTTTCCAGATGCACCCAATTTATTCCTTTTCTCTTTCGGCACATGAAAATATATAGGGCTTCCAAAAATTCTAAAATGAGATACATTAGGTTTTTTACCGATGAACATTTCTTCGGGAATCTTGGAACCCAATGCTTGATGAGGGCATCGGTTTTGTACATATACGGGGGTATTTGCAACTTTGGCCCATAGAAACTTCGGAAGTCTTTGATCATGGAACATAGCATGGACAACTTCCACAATTGTACGATTCTTCCTTTCCGCCACACCATTCAGCTAAGGAGTATATGGTGTAGTAGTCTCCCTCTTAATGCCAGCCTCTTTGCAAAAGTCATGAAATTCATTGGATTCATATTTAGTCCCATTATCAGTCCTTAAGGTCTTGATCTTCTTTTCAGTTTGATTCTTGATCAAGGCTTTGAAGTGCCGAAATGGGGAGAACACTTCATCCTTCTTTTTCAAGAAGTATATCCAAGTCTTGCGAGAATAATCATCTGTAAAAGTGAGGTAATATAAATATCCTCCCAAGGAGTTCACAGGCATCATATCGGATATGTCTGAGTGAACCAACTGCAATATATCGGAGGTCTTGCTTTGGCTTGAGGGGAATGGTCCCCTTTTGAGCTTTCCTTCGGCACATCCTGGACATACACCTTCTTGCTCTAATTTGAACTCGGGCATCCCAGTCACCATTTTCCTTACATCGGGTAGAGCTTTATAATGAAGGTGAGCAAATCTCCGATGCCATAGTTCGGACTGAAGAGATGTGTCACAAGACATGACACCCAGCGGACTTCCTCTGACTTGATATAATGAATCAACTCAAAACCCAAGAGTAAAAGCATCTTTAAAGTTCTTTTTCCATACACATACCTTGCCATCGTTGAAGGCCACTTTGTAGCCTTTGTCTTCCATCACTGAAGGACTACTCTTCTGATTTTATTGTGAGTGTTCCATGCAATTTCAAATCAAGATTTTAGATTCATTAAGTCATTTGTGTGATGGTCATTTTATTTTTTTCCTTAGTATAAATATGTGAAATTTTTACATAACTGTGTTAATGAAGGGTAATTTTTTAATCAAATATTTGTTAGTGAAGGGTTAATTTATTATTAAAAAAAACATCACTCACAAAGGGCAAATTTTTTAACATAACGTTCCTTGACAGGAAAGATAATGACCCAAAACGTCAAAAAAAAAATTGTCTGACTGGTAAAGAGGATTCCAAATTCCAACCCTGATAACCCCAATTGACACACACACACACATATGCAACATTAAATAAGAACACACACACACACACACATATGCAACATTAAATAAGAACACACACACACACACACACACATATATCCAAACCATTAAACACTAGATATGTTTTTCTAATTCTCATGTATATAATAGGTCAGGTGAATATAGCAAAATGGCATCAGGCACGATACATATCCAAAACAAAATTTGAAAATACATAAATGTCAAGGCTTGAAATGGCCTCTATAGTCTAAAACATTCAGATACAACCTATTGGCTACAACAAATAACTACATATCATCAAACATATATGCTATACTAGATCCTCATGATTAATAGCAAACTTTGCCTCATCCTTTGGCCTCTGCCTCAATCCTCCATAGACATCAGTGCTAGTTCTTAGTGCCCAAGTCATTGGCCTCGAATTCTGTTAGCTGAGTCTCCACTACCCATTCCAAGGAGTAATCAATATCCTCCAACATAATGGGATCTACATCAAGTGTTTGGTTCAACAACTAGTTGTGCATTAGTTGAAGGTTGTGTTGCATGAAGTCAAGATCATTCAAGTGTTGTTGTTCCAAATGGTTTCTCTTCTTCACCCAAAAATTGACTAATAGTTCTCACATTCAGAAGCAATAAAAGTTTGAATCAAGAATTGAATTGCAAACCTTTGTAGTTGAGGGCATTGGCTACCAAATTAATCCCATCATGTTGTTGCGATAAATCATAGGAGTCAAAGAAAAAGCTAGAAAACTCAAGAATTAGTTTGTAATTTTGGCTAGAAATTTTCAATTAGTAGAACAATGAATAATCAAACTTGGTAAGTTTGGAATTTCTTACTTGGTTGGTCTGGATCTATTGCACAAGCATCTACTTGTTTGAAGAAGGCACCTCTACTTTGACTAAGGAAGTGATTTCTTGATATATGTCATGGTTATCTTGAACTTTCTGATCAGGGATCATATGCTATAGTAAAGTGTACAATCAATATTTGACCTTCCTAAGTTCATCTACTCCAAAGTTTAATAAGGCTTTGTAATGGTATCTTGGATTGGAGAAATACCCAACTGCACATATAGGTCAATGGAGTTGGATGTTGCACGGTACACCAACTATCAATGATCTTTGAAATATGCCCATCTTTGGCCTAATCCATGGCCTCATAGATGAAACCCAAGAATTAATCCCCATCTACCATCCACAACACCTTAACAAGGGGCTCAACAACTTTGGAAATCTCTTCTACTCTAAACAAAAAGTTATTTTTAAAAGTTTTAATATAAATGTCTTTCCCATCATCCTTATTGACCCACTGAGATCTAGTCTACTCATTAGAAGAAAACATCTTAATCGAGATCTATGTGTACAAAATGAGAGGTTCATTATAAATCTAGTGATTGCAAGCCTAAAAAGCTCCTTACACCTACATTTTTCCTCATCGGGTTCGTTACCAACCAAAGTGGGTAAACCCTAAGAGAAAAAAATTCTCCTCTTCAGTCAGCCAGCCAACTAGTAGCCATATGATGACCCACAGATAGTTTTGCATCAGATCTCACCACTTATGCTTCAGTCAATTCTCTCTCCCATCTAGCATATTTCTTGAAAGAAGGTGGGACATCTATCAAAAAGTACACTAACCATTTCTATAATCATGTGTTTTCATTTAATGTTGAGGGCATTCTAATATGGATCACAGGTTGAGTTGGATTACTGACCTCTTTTGATTATATCCTTGTCCCCACACTTCACCTAGAAGGTTATCCTTTGTCCCTAGTCTAGTGTGACCTTCCCTAGGGCCTTTTCTTTCCATTATTTAGGAAGGGCATGAATAGGAGGCATTGACTGATATAGTGTGCCCAAGGTAATCCATACTTGCAACTTTCCATCCATCCTTGTATTCCACTCCCATTCTTTGGGTTGATTGTCACTTGTCACTAGTACTGGCACCCTTTACCCACTTCTCTATGTTAGGGATTGAAACTTTTCCCTAAGAGGTTGATGCAATTGAAAGAAAGATAAAAACATATATAGCCACAAAGTAAAGAAAATGGAAAATACAAAATATGCCTAGGACTAATAGTAAGCACATGGGAAGAAGCCTAAACTGAGCTCTACCCTCTGAAAATTTCTAAACTGAAATTCTACTACTGCAACAACTGATTTATTTCACCTACTCATTATTCACAATAAGTTATTTACGAAATCTCTTCAGCAAATATTAAAATAAACTCTCCTGCAGTTATCACACAATTACGCAGAGAAAAAATACATGCACAAGAACTAATCACATCAACAAAGTTATTTTCGGACAATTGTCCCTGGAAAAACCCAATGTGGGAAAACCGATGCAGTAGATGAGGGATTTATTAATATTCAGCATCAATTGCTTTTACATGGAATGATTTTACAGAGAAACTGAAAGAAAACACCTAAGACTTTCCCTCAGAGACCTTCTGACACTTTGGAGACCCAACTCCCACTTCTGTGTCACCCCTGCGTCACTCTGATTGACCCAACGTGGCTCTGCATCCCTCTGTGTCTCTCATGTGGACTACGGCTCTTTCTTTGCATTGTCTTCCACTTTCCCTGCGTCACCTCCTCAATCACTGCCTGCTGTTGATGCCCTCCTCTTCTTCCACCCTGCAACTCTCCCTCTGAAATCGATCTCCTCTACTTGAGAATCGATTTTCCTTGAGACACTGAGTATCTGCCGGTGTGTCTCCAAATGATCCTCAACGGCTAAGATTAAAATAGACTTGATCCTCGTCTCTTAGAAGCTTCTCACCCTTATCTTTATTAATACCCATTATTATTTTTATTTTCCTAAGTTTAGACTTAGGAACCCATTAAAAATATTAATTATTTTAATAACTCCTTATTTGGGTGGAATTTCTCAAAATGATTTGTAGGTCTTGGAGATCTCATGTGCCTTAGCCTCTCCTCCAAATTTCAAGGCTAGAGCACATTCGATGCTAGCAAAAATCAACACTCCCTCCTAGCGAGGAATGTGCTCTAGCAATGTTTCACTATAGAAACATCCCACTGATCTTCCGCATCAATACCTGTGCTGATGCTTGGCCTGCTGCCTCACATCCCCTGCACTGCTGCTTCCTATACTACTGCCCATGACACTGCCACTGCCATTGTTGCAAATGTACTTCTGACACATCCATTTCTGCTACTGAAATGGATTCTTTATCATCCCCATCTTCTCCCTGAAATAAACAAACTTTGTTCTTCCTAGAGCCTTAGTGAGGATGTCTACCACTTGTCTCCTGTAGGAGTGTACCTCAACTGTACTGCCCCACGTTGGACACAGTCTCTGACAAAGTGACACCTAATATCAATGTGCTTCGACCGATCATGAAATACTGGATTCTCAAAGAGCTTGATGCAACTCTGATTATCACACATGATCTTGGTCGCTTCCATCCTTCTCTTGAATAGATTTGCAAGCAATTTCCTAAGCCATATGGCTTCGCACGAAGCTGTGCTAGCTACCATATATTCTGCTTCAGCTGAGTTGAGAGCCACGGATTTCTATTTCTTACTGCATCAGGAGGTCATTCCCCATCCAATGTTGAAATAGTAATCAGTTGTACTTTTCCGATCTACTAAACTTCCAGCTCAATCTGCGTCAGTGAACCCAGTCAGCCCAATGTCATTGCCTTTGGTGTACAATAGTCCATGCTCGACTGTTCCTTGTATATACTTGAGAATGTGTTTGGCTGCTGCCCAGTGCGCCCTCTTAGGTTCCACCATGAACTGACTGAGGGTGTTGACAGCGTAACAAATGTCTGGCCTGGTATTGACCAAATACATCAGGGACCCTATAAGCTGCCTGTACAAGGTGGGATCAACGTCTTTATCTTTTGATGCATCAATCTTCTTCTAGTTGGTGATCATTGGAGTAGCCATAGGTCTATAGTCAGGCATCCTGAATCTCTTCAAGATTTTTGTACCACATCTCCCTTGTCCCAGGAAGATCTCAACCTTCTGCTGCCAAACTTCCAACCCCAAGAAATAATGCATTTGTCCCAAATCCTTCATGTCGAATTTTGTGGCTAGGTTCTTCTCGCAGTCTTTGTTGAACCTAGATGATCCTATCAGGAAGATATCATCGACATATAACACTAGGATTAGAGGCTCATTCTCTACAACCAGATAGTAGAGATTAGGGTCTGTGTCACTCTTGATGAACCACATCTTCTGCAAGTAGCCATCAATTCGAACATACCATGCCCTAGGTGCATGTTTAAGCCCATACAAGGTTTTCTTTAATCTGCATACATGAGATTTCTTCTAAAGTGTCTCAAAACCTTATGGATGTTCAATGTATACTTCAACTTCTATTACCCTGTTCAAGAATGCCACTTTGATACCCATCTGATGAATCTCCCACCCCATCTGTGCTGCAAGAGATATCACGGTTCTAATAGAACTATACCTGGCTACTGGGGTGAAGGTTTCTTCGTAGTCTATCCCTTCCTTCTGAGCATTCCCCTTAGCCACAAACCTGGCTTTTTATTTCTCCATATTGCTATCTGCAGCATATTTGACCTTGTAGATCCATCTCGAAGCTACCACTGATCTGTCTTAAGGCCTAGGTACCACTTCCTAGACACCATTGACCATTACAGAGTTGTATTCCTCCACCATAGCATCCACCCATACTTGATTCTGAACGACCTCCTGAAAACTATAAGGTTCCCCAACCTGAGCTACTAAGCCCTGATAACTGTTTGGCTGTCTTCGCTCCCTTTTACTATTCCTGGGTGCACCAATGAAGTCTTCTACATCCCGTAGAATCTGTCGGAGTTCTCGGTTTGTTCTTCTACTGGTAGTAGGCACATCTATCAGCTCTTCCTCTTCCTGAGATTCCTCTTGTTCTGAAGGTTTGTCTTTAGGAGGATTTCTGTTACTAGCTTCCACTGGTTGAAGTGGTTTGACCAACGACTCGTCTTTCGACTGCTCCTCAGAAAGCATTTCTCGAAATTTCCTGAAAGCTCTATCCTCCATGAACTTTACATCTCGCTGAACTACTTCCTTCCTACTCCTTGGGAGATAGACTCTATATGCCTTAGCATTCTTGCTATATCCCACAAGATATCCTTTCTCAGCAGTTTGATCTAATTTCTTTCTCTTTTCTTTGGGTATACAACAATACGCTAAACTCCCAAATATCCTGAAATGACTGACTTCAGGTGTCTTCCCAGTGAAGACCTTCTCTAGAGTGATTTTGCCCAATGCCCTGTGAGGAGTCTTGTTCTGGACATAGACTGCCATGCTGCATGCTTCTTCCCACAGGAGTTTAGGCATATCCTGATCATACAACATTGCCCTAGCTGCTTCCACAATAGTCCTTTTTTTCCTTTCTGCTACTCCATTATGCTCCGGATTGTAAGGACCTGTCCACTCTCTTCTGATGCCTTCCTTAGTGCAAAAGTCGGTGAAGTCCTTGTCAACATACTCTCCACCATTGTCTGAGCACAACATTTTATCTTCTTTCCTGTCAGATTCTCCACTAGAGCCTTGAACTCTTTGAATCGATCGAAAACCTCATCCTTGGTTTTCAAAAAGTATATCCAAGTCTTCCTGGAATGGTCATCAATGAAGGTGACGAAGTACTCGGCACCACTAAGAGCTTTTGTGGACATCAGTCCGCAGATGTCTGAGTGTATCAATCCTAGCACTCTTAACCCTATTGTTACTTCTAGAAAACTCTTCTTTGGCATACTTGCCTAGAGCACACCCTCTGCATACATCATCCCGTTCAGTACTTAGTTCTGGAATTCTTGATACTGTTTTCCTGAGAATTCTCAAAGCCCCATGGTGTAAGTGTCCCATCCTCCTGTGCCATAGCTCATTCAAATCTTTGTCTCTGTTGTCGCGCGGATTGACACGACAACGCTCAGACCGGGGGCTGTCACTCTGATCCCCGATCCCTCCGTTTAAGCCTGTCTCCCGCGGCTAAGGGGGGTAGTCCCTGAGAGATGACGAGACCAACTGTCGACCAGTTGGTTGGGAGACACGAGACACGATATGAAAAGCACTAGATGGATTTGATTAATTTAGCAGACCAGTGCCTTAAGAGATTGTTATTAAAACGATTACTCGTTAAATGATATAAAAATATGGACCATGAACAACAATCATCTATCATCAGCTAAATCGCAATGCTCTTAAAATCATCAAAACGATATCCAGCAATTGAGAATTTTCAAAAAAAAGATGAATGCTTTAAACCACCACGAATCACAAATCATTAACTAGATATCAATTTCGTATCTCGACTTTGAAAATTTAGATCTCAGCATGAAAGATGATAAATCCCGAAAATGACTGGATCTGACGAAGAAAACTTCCACAATTTTTTAATATTTTTTCAAAGTTTTTTAAATCTTTTTTTTTAATTTTTTTTTTTTATTTTTTATGATTTTTAAAACAAAATAATTAAAATTAAAATTAAAAAAATTAAAAAAAGAAAAGAAAAGCTAGACCAAAATTAACTCTAATCTAAGTCTAACGCTTATATTTTTTTTTTTTTATTGAATGTATATTATTTAAAAAAAATAAAAGTAAAACTAAACTAAACTAACACTATATCAAAACTATATCAGAAGAAAAAAAAATAAAGAAGATTATCAAAACTACATCTAAAAAAAACTATATTTAAAATTTAAATTTCAAAACTATATCTAACCACAAAAAACTAACACTCACCCACCTCTCATAAAAAACACTTACGCAAATCTAAAAAAAAAAAGCTCTAACTATGCTAACACTAGACTAAAGCTAACCTACGTCAAGACTAAACCTAACTAAAAATCACAAAACGAAACTAAAATCAAAATTAAAATCTAATTAAAATCTAATGTACGTAACTATACAAACATTTAAAAAAGCAAAAACTAAATCTAAAAATCGCATATGTGATAATGAAAAGCCGAATCGGAAATTACTGAACGCCTGGAGCAGAATTTCGACAGGGATAGAATGCGGCGGACAGAGAAGGATTTAAACAAATCTGTAACTTACCTGAGCCGCAGAGAAATTTTCGAAAATTGCAGAAAGGAGCGACTTCGTTTTGAGGTCAGATCTTCTTACCCTCTGCGTATGCATCAAAGCTCGATCTTCCTGAGTGATGGCCTGCTACGCAAACGGAGAATAGATCACTGCGTTGCCGCGTCCTCAATACCTCTTCTCTGGTTGTTTTGCAGGTATCCGATGGTAGCAACCGGCAATAGGTTCTATTTCCAGGCCGATGTTTGACAATTGAAATAGCTGAGCTTAGAATGATCCACGCATAAAAAAAATTTACCATCGATCTGGGAATGCTGGTCTCCGGAAGTTAAATATGCTACAACGCTGAAGCTATCCACGGCTTAATAAAAAAAATCGTGACCCCAGATGGAATCTCGTGCCACCTTTTGAGAGCATGCAGTTATCATTTCCCAAATAAAATCGTATTGGAGCTGAAAACGTCCCACCAGCTGCTCGTACTGAAATGATTTCGATATACTTCCAGCAGAATCTACTCAGCTGAATTATGTGAAGCTTCAGTTTACACAGCAGAGGCAGAAAATCTTAACGCTGATTCCGTGGGGGACAGGGGTGCTGAGACTGCATGCAATGCCGTGGTTATCTTGTCTAGAAGAAAACTGGTGTTTTCACCGTCTGTAATCTGACTCCAAAGTCTCAATTTCTTCTGATCCAGAAACCCTATACCTGCAAATACAAGAAAAGAAAACCAAAACCCTAATCAAAACTGCATAAAGCAAAAAATCTAAAACCCTAGATCAGAAAAATTTGAAAAGCAGCTGATTAATTTACAGATTTGGCCCCTTAACAGCCAGATTCAGCAGTAAGCATGGAAAACATTTTAAAGAACAGAAATTTCAGATCGTCACTGTGAAGATCTTCAGAAAATCTCTCATGCAAACTTAAAAAAAAATAAACCGAATGATAGACCCAGGATCAAATCCAATTGGGCTCAGCAAAAAATGCTTGCGGGAGTTGGCTGATTCAGCCGAGAACTTCCCCCAACGCCCACAAAATTTCCTTCAATAATGTTTTCTGCACAGCTCAAAACAACTGTCAATAAAGAGGGCAGAAATGCTGTTAGATCTCAGGAAGTAATGGAGATACCTGCCATTACTTCAGAAACCCTAACAGCACCCAAACCCCAGCAAGTGAACAAGATACCTGTGCTCACAATACTCTACAAAAAAGCTATTATTAACGGCCGAAAATAGCATATGCAGAAAATGAAACAATCTCACAGCATTTTAAGAGAGTAACACCAGCAAGATATGGACCCCAAAGTCTTCCTTTATTAACCAGAAACAGATTTACAAGAGAGTTTCTTCAGTATCTGACTCACAGATCCAATGATCTGAAATGACCACCTAAGACCCTATATAAAGGAAATGATCCCAACGGCTAGTTTGAATGATCCATGTAGAAATGATCTCGACCGTTGATGAGGATCAAGACATCTCTTGATCTCATCCGTCGATTTATTCACTTAATTTTTTATTATTTATTATTATATTATTATTTTTTAAATTTTTAAATTTTTTATTATTTTTTATTTATTTCATTTTTTTAAATTTTTAAATTTCTTAGATTTTTATTTATTTTATTATTTTATTTCATTTTTTAAATGGATCATCGAGCTAAACCTTTGGAAACATCACCTAGGACCTAGGACTTAGGACTCACGAGGATTTAAAACACTTTTCGACCCTCAAGACACATTACATCATGACCTTTACAACTTACATCTCAAGGGGACAAGCCCACTTAACACAGACCCTCATAAATTACCCAGTTCTGCGACACAACTATAATCTAGCAGATTAACACACTAGGATTCTCCTAAAGTTCTAATGACAAAATCCATCCCGGCTTTGGGGTCAGGTTTGAAGGAAAACTCTGCCGATCCATGGATCGGTGAGACGAAAAACCTTCCGGGACATAGATTATCATAGAAAGTTAGGTCCACCTAGGCAATTTTACATACATGACTCTGATCTGCTTAGATTATTTACAATTCATACATGCAAACTGGGTTTACAATCAAAATGATTAAAAAAAATGATGACTGCAGGATGGCACGGACACGCTGATCAGGTGCTGCCCCTTTCTTGCAAAGAAAAGGGGGTGTACTGCATGGGTAGTTGACCAGTAGAGGTCAACAGTCTCCATTGTTGCATATCAATGACATTGGTGATTCTAGCTGCAACCTGTACAACCTGTTACTTTTGATTCCAATATGAGCCTTCCTTTTTCAACTCGGGTGTTTGACATATACTTTCTCCTTAATGAAGAAAATGTCATAGCCCTTGTTTTGAAGTTGAGATACGGAAAGTAAGTTCATCCCCAATCCTGGCACATGCAGCACATTGGTTGCCCGAAGTCGCTCTCTTGCTTCGGTTTGAAAAACTATAGTACCTCTTCCTACTAGAGTACACTTTGCCTTATTCCCCATGGTGATCTGAAAATTCATTCTTTCTTCCTGATAATTTGAAAAACATTCTCGTATTCCTGTCATATGCCAGGAAGCTCCACTATCTATATACCAAACCTCCGAGGAGGCAGAGCTTGCTACGCAAGCAACTTCTTCTTCCAATCTAGAAGCTAACATAGAATAATCGTAATTTATGTCCCTTGTGCATTCTTCTGGAAATCTATGCAAGTACCCTTGAGTGGATGCCTCTACATCATGCTCTTGACCCATAATCAATTTTCCTTTCCTGTTGTCGGATCTCTACTCTGATAACATGTGAAAATTTCTAAACGGAAATTCTACTACTACAGCAACTGAGTTATTTTACCTACTTATTATTCACAATAAGTTATTTATGAAATCCCTTCAGCAAATATTAAAATACAGTCTATTGCAGTTATCATACAATTACCCAGAGAAAAAATACATGCACAAGAACCAATCACATCAACACAGTTATTTTTGGACAATTTGTTGAAATTTCTAAGTCTAACCGGTTAGAAATTTTCCTCCACTATTTGGTTTATTTCACCTACTTGTTTAATTATGAAACAAGTTATTTAACCATATAAATACTGAAATAAACACAATGCAGTCTCAACCATCTACAAATCATCAACTGAAAGAAATAGACAAACACACAAGTGACACCGTTATTTTTGGATAATCGTCCCCAGAAAAACCCAACTTGGGAAAACCGGTGCAGCAGTTCTAAGGGTTTTGTTATTAAGCATCTTTTCTTGAGTACAACTGGGTGCCAAATTGGCTCACCCTACAGAGAAATCTATCCGGCAGTAATACCTCTCTTCAGAAGCAAATATTCGGCAAGTCTGCTCCACGAAACTCTCTCCAACGCCTCTTTCAGGCTCTGCGTTAGCCCTCTTGGCCTTTGGGTCAGCCTAGAACCCTTTACATCAGCCTACAGATGCCCTACACTGCCTCTCTGGCCCTCTGTGTCACCCACGCAGGCCCTCTGGCCCTCTGCGTGGCTCCTGCTGGCTCTGCGTCTACTTCTCTGCCTCTGCGCTGGTCTTCCGGCACTATCTCTGCCTCTCTGTTATGCACTCACTACCCCTCGCTGCAACTCTGATAACTGGTTCGATTTCTCTTAGAAAACCCCACTCCAGAAAATCAAACTAACTGATCAACTCGGTGTATCTCCAACCAACCCTCAAACCTCCTCTTATACTTTTTATGTTGAGTCTTCAACGGTTGAGATTAAATCTCTAATCAAAGACTAAAATTAGATTTGTATTGATCCATGTCATTTAGAACCTTCTAACCCAGTTTTATATTAACACCCATTAATATTTTTATTTTCTTAAGTTTAGACTTAGGAACCCATTAAAAATATTAATTATTTTAATATCTCTCTCACTAGGTAGAATTTCTCCAAACCATTTCTGGGTCATGGAGATCACATGTACTTTAGCCTCTCCACCAATTTTCATGGCTAGAGCACATCCGATGCTACCCCAAATCAACACAATTGTCCTAGAAAAAAACCCAATGTGGGAAAACCAGTGCAGCAAATGAGGGCTTTATTAACCTTCAACAACAATTGCTTTTACATGGAATGATTTTACAGAGAAACTGAAAGAAAACACCTAAGACTTTCCCTCTGAGACCTTCTGACACTTTGGAGACCCAGCTCCCACTTCTGCGTCACACTTGCATCACTCTGATTGACCCAGCGTGGCTCTGAGTGGCTCTACGTCCCTCTACGTTAGCCTGCATAAGCTTTGCATCTCTCCTCTGGACTGCGTCTCTTTCTCTGCGTTGTCTTCCACTGTCCTTGCATCACCTCCTCCTCAGTCACTACTTGTTGTTGATGCCCTCCTCTTCCTCCACCCTGCAACTCTCCCTCTGAATCGATCTCCTATACTTGAGAATCGATTTTCCTTGAGATATTGAGTATCTGTGGGTGTGTCTTCAAATGATCTTTAAGTCTTCTCTTATACTTTTTCTGTTGACTAATCAATGACCAAGATTAAGTCCTTAATCAACGGCTAAGATTAAAGCAGACTTGATCCTCGTCTCTTAGAAGCTTCTCACCCTTATCTTTATTAATACCCATTAATATCTTTATTTTCCTAAGTTTAGACCTAGGAACCCATTAAAAATATTAATTATTTTAATAACTCCTTATCCGGGTGGAATTTCTCAAAATGATTTTAGGGTCTTGGAGATCTCGTGTGCCTTAGCCTCTCCTCCAAATTTCAAGGCTAGAGCACATCCGATGCTGCCAAAAATCAACATACCCCCCTCATTAGCCATCACCCAATTCCTAACCATATCGTGCTCTCTCCAAATCAAAGGAACTTTTAATGTCCCAAGTTCTAACCCCGATGAAAAATAAACTGCTACAACTTTAAGGGGTATTGAAAAGCATAAAGCAAGCAACTCACCCAAGCTATGCAAGAAACACAACAAAGATCATTGAAATAAAAGGTGCACCAGAGGGGTGGAAAAATAAGGACAAGGAAAGGGGTAACTTAGGCCTCCATGATTGCTCCCTCTTATCATCATGACACTCAAGATGTTAGACCTCTTTCAGCTAGCACCAAGGTAGTGGCATCTTTCTCTAAGTCTTCCCCATTCCATATACACATTTATCATATACACCTATAGATTGATAGAAACTTAGGAAATGTCCTTCCAGTTGGGTCTGGAAGCACTTGATAGGGATAATTGTATAATCATCCCTAACACAAGTGTGGTAACTTGCTTACAAATCATCAATTAGGACATTTGAAGGCAAGGCTCAAGTGAAGTCTTTTTGATCCCTTAGCATCGAATATGGTCCACTGTTATATTTTAATGGTTTCTTTACCTAATGATGTGGATCTCACTTCATCTTGAGGGTCTGTTTCAAATGGTTTCTCACAGATGCATTGAATATCTCTTGAGGGATGGCTTGGCCAAAGAAGACGTCTAGCCCAGCATGAGAGCACTTGTGACCTTGCAGTCCTAGCATTGCCCCTTCAAAGAAGAGCATTGACACTTGAGGAGCCTCAATACAGATATATGGCCCCTTCCACAACACCAAATGCTGAAACTCTAAGCCAAAAAGTTAGATCATTGGCAAGATAGATGATGTGCCCCAAACGACCTAGGACATGAGTATGAGGCTAGACTTATTTGAATCAGGTATTGTTTAGCTTTTGATTATGTATAAGAGATGGGATGTGTTCATTAAGTTACTCGGCAAGATACCGGCTAACTTCCTAAGTATTCAACCGGTGGTTACTCTTTGGTGGGCATTTCCCAAGGCTAGAAGAAAAGGACATAAAATGTCACAAAGATTCTAAATACTTATGTAGTCAGATACTTCCCCATGATAATGAATGGAGAATTCTACTCCAAGATATATGATGTCAGAAATATTCCAAGCGGGGCTTAAGTATTATAATAAACACATTATGTGAGTTTCGTGATGCCATCACAGAAAAATAATATTTATGTAGTTGCATAATAGAATGCCTGTTATAAAAGAATGGCTCATATCATTAAAATTTATATGTAATGCTAGGTTGGTAATACATGGATATAGTTCATGAGTTGATTGCTAATGTGTTCCAATCATATTTAATGGCTATGGCTGTCATTTATTGGGTACACAGTTTATTGCATGCATATTTTATCATCATGTGGCATTGATGGAATACCATAAGGTGATGTTTTGAGTTTAGAATATATTGTCAACGTGAAATGACTATAGTGGGATCAGTGTTGGTCACATTAGATTCCTAGATGGTGGAAATTGATAGTTATCTCTGTTTTCCTGAAATTGTAAAAACTGTTAAGTCTGCTGGGTTTTGAGTAGGATCTAAAATTCTACTTTCTCCATATGAAATCCAATGAGATCGGAACCACTTTCAAACATCCTGAGTCAATTAATAATAATGTTAAAAATTTAGGTAAAAGTATGATTAACAGTACCATTAATTACATAGCATCAGTAGGGCCCTTTGGTTGAATATTGGATTGCCCCACTAATAAATTATTGTTTTTTTAAAAAGAATTTGCATTCCAAGTGTCCTTAATTACATTTTACAAAATCAGCCAGTTCCGTGTGGAACCGGCTAATTCAGTGGAAAAAGGCTGGTTCAGTGCTGAACCAGCCTTTTGCGGTCTGTGGCACCAGTTAGGACCAGTTTAGCTCAAAAATGGTCAGATCGGCTTGTTCACTCCAGTCCAGTCCGATTCTTATAACGCTAGTAAAGACCCTACATTTCTGATCCTATGGATTATATTATAATACTTAATTACTGAAGCTAGCTACGTGAGGGGTAATGTGACAGCTAATTTCAATGGAGCTGTGCTTCTGGGCACGACAATACTTGTCATTCTATTGGACACTATGGTAACAGGCTCCGAGACACAAGATTTAACCATCTTGTGCCTATGATTATATGGTTGCCTTTGGATTCTGGAGTCATGTTTAGCTACTTAATTATTTCATTTGCTAGTGACACAGAGCCAACCTTTGGAGAAGGATCTCGGTTATGAGATTAGGAAGCAGGATGCTGCACAGACAGTGGAGAGCTTAATCATTACCCTCCCATAATTGACAAAGTAGGCAATTCATAAATGATAACCTCATAACTAACTATTTGTAGTGTGTACATATTTTTCAGGTTTAGAGAACCAAGATGCTAAAAGTCATGAAAGGGGATGTCAATTGCTTTACATACCACACATCAACTCCAATTGCAAAAAGCATTCTGGAATGGTATGTGACTGCCACAGACTTATGACTTGAATGAATTTCTTTAAAAACACTTTATGAACAAAGAATCCATAATATATGCAAGAAAGACATAATGCTAAATTACTAGGTTTGGCTTCCTCACTATTTAAATAATGAAATGAAAAGTCAAAACTGAATGCTATAACAAAGAAAGGACACCAACGCATGACATACCAGGTCCGCCTCATTTGCCGCAGCAGCTAAATCTGAGCTTACTTGTCGGAAGTCTATGCATGGACTTCCACAACCATTTTCAACCACCATTAGACGAGGCACAGAAGAGACATTTTTCACATTGTCTTCCCGATCAGTGGCCATTGCATCCACTAGTAGTTCTCCTGCTTCAGCAGCTTTACGTAAAATGTCGCAATGCTGCAGGTAAATGCAAATGGAATCCATAGAACAAATTAAAGTTATATACTAATCAAAACATATATTTGAATAGAGATAATAAACCTCAGCATAAAATATGATCAAGGATCTGCTCCTGAGGTACATTCAAAATAGCAACATCCAGTATCCAACACCATCATCTCTAAGGGTAAGTGGAAAGATAAGAAGGTAAGACTAGTTAGGAACCAGAATACAACATTCAAAAGTATCTGATTGAACAAGAATGAAGCCAACGGGGAAGATTGATTGTCACACTGTGGATGACAACTAGGAAAGTGAAGATATTTTCATGATCAAGAACTCAACAAATGACAATTTTGTTTAACATGATCTTGAAAACTTTTGTGGTTGATAATAATTTGATTTAATCTTAGTCAGCTTGCATTTACAATTTGAGAGTTACCATTTGATTTTCTATCGATGAACTGCATTCACGTTAGTTTTTCCATCACATAGACAAGAACTTGTACTTCATCCCGCCTATCCATAAACTATTATGCAGCCTTACAGATTATGTTTCTCACAGGTATCACATTCACTTTTACTGTAAAATTGCCCATTCTTTTAGGATAACTATGGCAGACTTTGATTTATAATGCTTTTAATAACGAAGTTTTCTACCAAGTATGGGAAACAATAAAAAAAAAAATCTACTACCTCCTCCTAGGAATTTAATTACTTGGATTGCACTGTACAAGCCAACATGTTACTTGAAAATAGGATATTTGGATAGGAAAGGTATATAAACAGAGATCAGAAATCAAACAATGTGATATATATGCCGGAGCTCTGCTAGGGTTGGATATGGTTTCCTTTCCTTGTGTTAACTCCGGACTTTTCATATTGATTTCATCTTCTCTGGCCTTGACAGACCACAGCCTTTGTCAAAGGCAATAGAAGAGCCAAATATGGTAGAACCCTCACTTGAAAATTTCCTTGTAATCTCAGTAGCACCAAGCTAAGCAACCTAACACGATGACATGGGACATGGAGGACAAGGAAATACGGGTGTCCGACATGAGACACAACAACCCCAGAAATAGGACATGGAGGACATGCTATATTTATACACGCACACACAAAGAAAAATAACAAATCAGATAATTACACATACAAAAGTGAAATAGACATAAAGATTCAAGTTTTGTTACAAATTATAAACTAAAACATTTACATGATGATGATTCAAAGTCAATCATACAAGTTTACAACTAGTTACTACTTAGCACTTAATAGGAGTGCATCAATGATGATCAAATGACAAACACACGACTGCCAATTTCTCATTAAGTCATCAAAAACATGTAGATTTTGTAGCTTCAAAAGGTCTTCTGCATAGGCTTGTGTCTAGAATGCAGGGGAAGTAGTCCTATTTAGGTGGTTGTTTGAGAGGAGTAAATAATATGATTTTTTTCAAAGTTTAACTCACAATAATTAATTTAGTTAATTAATGTTCGCTAATTGAGAAAATTTCTAGCGATAAATATTTAATTATTTCAGTGACTTAGATCTAATCTCAGCCATTGATCTAAGTGAACAATGTGAAAATCCTATTGCAGTTACTGGTAATTAATTTTCTATCTTTAAAGACTATTTGTCTTCTGTAAATTAATTTACAACAAATATTGAATAAAACATAAATGCAATTTCACCAAAACAAATCACAGGAACTGAGGAAACAACACAATCAAAAATTGGACACCGATATTTTTGGATCAAATAGTCCTTGGAAAAACCCCAAGGTGGGGAAAACCACTTCCGCAAACGAGGGTTTTATTGTTTCTTCATCGAATTGAGAATTACATAAATTGCTTTCCTTTTACTGGCAAAGTTTTGACAATTTTAATTGATCTTCACTGCTGACCAAATCGAACTAGGAAATCAAGAATATCCCTCTACAAATCAACTCGGCCTCTCCTAGGCAATTCACACTTCCTCCAGCAACTTGCACTGGCTAACTGGAAATTCAAACTGGCCTACTTAGAAACTCGCACTGCCTTTGGGAAATCAATATCGTGAGTAATACTGCCTCCAATAACTAGGTTGCCTCCAAAATATCGTTCTAGCAACTAACAACAAAAACGAGTATCTAGCAATTCACACTAGATAAACTGGCTACTCACACTACCTACCTCAACCTTCCTCTTGCAGAATAATTCAACCTTCTCCTTGCTCTCAAAAAACTGGAATCACTATGAAGAATGTTGGTTGATGTAGCTCAAACAGGTGTTCTAGCCATAGGTGATGTCAATGAGGCTAAGAACACAAGAGAAGAAAATATCTCCAAGGCCAAGTTATTCTTTTGAATAAAAATGTCTTAATTAAATTAAAAATAAGTTTTAATTAATTTCCTAAGTTAGACTTAAGGAAATAGATTAATTAATTAGTAATAATTGAGACATGGTCGATTTTCCTCTAGAGACTTCTAGAAAAGTTTCTAAGTGATCTTAACCATTGATTAGATCATTTCAAATCTAGATCTTGGTCGTTGATTTCTCAAAGAGAGATCATAAAGAAAGTTGATGGGCAACCTTGGAGATCAACAATAATCATGATTGGGGTTGATACTAGCGAGGGTTTCATCAACAGTTGAAGTAGTGAATATTTTCCAAGGTTTTCTTTCATCAATGTTCTTCCAATTTCCAAGATCTGGGGAAGGAATTTTCCCAAAGTTGTCCAGACAGGGAAGTCAAGTTATTGAGGCCATGATGATTCCAGGAGGGCTGTGTTTTCTTTGAGAGAGGCCAAGATTCCTTGTGGAGGTCATATTTGGCAGGAGGAGGTTGTACGAGATTGCCAGTGGGGTTGTATGAGATTGCCAGAAGAGACGAGAGGTTGATTTCGTCCAAGTTGTGAGCATCAGAGGGTCTAGGAGCCACACATGTGAGGTCGTACAAGCCGTATTTTCCGGTGTGAGACCGTTTTAGGTTGCAAAAGGAGGCCATGAGCCTTCAAGGAGTTAGATCGACTTGTGAAGGTGAAGAAATATTTTGCCGAAGCTTTACAGGGGTTTGGCAAGCAATATTGTAATATTCATCAATTGCAGAATTTGCTCAAGATAATAATAAAACCCTGATATATGAAGCACTGGTTTTACCTTCGAGGCTTTTCCAGGGATGTTTATGTCCAAAAATATTGTGTCCATTTTGTGATTTATTTTCTGTTAGAGTTTCCTCAGTTTATTTTAGTGAATATTGCAATTGTGTTTTTATTCAGTATTTGCAATAAAATAATTTTGCTTAGAATTAAATACATTGGATAATTACTGGTCGAGTGTAATTGGATAATTACTGGTCGAGTGTAATAAGTGATATTTTTATCGGTTTTTCACATGGTATCAAAGCAGGGTTGAAGCGCCAAGGTTTACTAGTGTAGATCAGTGTAGGGGTTTGGAAGAGGAAGCCAAGGGTTTAATACCTAGATCAATTTCTTTAGTTTTCTCTGGATTTACTTGGAGGAATTTTGCTAGTGTTATTTTCTGCAAGAGGCTGAGATTTTCAGTCAGGCTATGAGGATTTCTGGAGGGTTGTGTTGCCCAAATCTAGCCGCACATGTCAAGTGTTGAGGCGGTGTTGAGGGCCAAAATGCTATAGGAGGGTTGAGAGGGTGAGCTTGAGTTCTTTTGTGAAGGCCGAGACTTCCAAAAGCAAGGTTGTGAGGCTAGTTTGCCAACCAAAGGCCACATGAGTAGGCTGTATTATTCTCCAGGAAAGCCGAAAATTTTCAGAGAAGCAAAGATCAATTGTAGAGGGAGATAGTGAGGTTTTGCAAGTACTTTTGTTAGCTAGTAGAGGGGATATTTATTTTTTATTTTTTCTCGAGGGTTTCAATCACGACTTCAATACGATTGAGGGATCAAAATAGGTTGGATGGCACATCTAACTTTGGTGTCTGAAGAATATGGTGCCTTCTTATTTTTGAAGACCATGGGTTGAAGGAGTTTGCTATGATACATATTGTTGTACCAACAGATCCTACCATGTTGCATGAGTACCCGAAAGAATATGCCAAGGCCAGAGGTATTATTCTAGATGGGATCAAGGACCACATTATTCCACATTTGGCGGAAGAAGATACAGCCAGGAAGATGTGGGATGCCATCAACAAACTTTTCCAGGATAAAAATATGGATCAGAAAATGATCCTAAGAGAGGAGCCCAGAAGCACCAAACAAAATAAGGGAGAGAACGTTGTCAGTTATCTCATCGCATTAGGACAGTTAGAGATGAGCTAGCAACCATTGGAGAGAAATTCGATAATGAAGAGGCTGTGAGAACTTACCCTGAATGGGTTTTAGAAATAGTGGGATGTTTTCATGCAAGTGGTTAGAGGAAGATCTTATTTTCCTACTTGGGACCGCTTGTGGAATGTCTTCACACAGGAGGAGCTTCGGTTGAGCCCTGTGAAAGTCAACAGTGGTACTAGTAGCAATTCTGAGCATAAGGGAGATGAAAATGTGAATGTTGCTCTTGTGAGCAAGAGCAAAGCAAAGAAGGGATCCAATAAAGGGTCCAACTCCAAGGAGGAAAAGAAGGACATGTTGAAGATCAAGTTGTTGAAAATGTGTAAGTAGGTTCGGAATATGAAATGCACTTTTTGATTCTTGTAAATTGTAAAAAGAAAGAAAATTATTATTATCATTTTTGGAGCATGGATTTTATGCTCAAGGTCTTTTATTTTATAGGTCAAGCACCCATTGACTTCTTCTAGGGTTTGTCCTAGGTCAAGAAGTCAAAAGAGTCATTCTCATAAGTTGAAGACCCCTTTGGGCACATTGTAACTTGTAAAGAAAATTATTGTTGTCCTTAAAAGTGTCAAAATAATCTTCAAGATCAAGTCGGCCTAATTTGAGGAGCCACCTCCACCTTTGAGAAGCATATATATATAGGAGGAAACTCGACCTCCTTGGAGCACATTCATCTCTCATTCATTCAAGCAAAGGAAGAAGAGGAAGAAGGCAATGAAGAAGACTTGATTTTGGGTTATTTCTCTCTCACACATGCGAAGGAAGACTAGGGTTTCTATAATAGATCTAGGGTTTTCCTCTACAAGTTTAATCTTGAAGAAGAGAAGGCAAGAAGGTCAAGTGAAGGTCACAAGAAGAGATCCTCAAGCTCCAAAAGTCAGAGAAAGCCAAGCGAAGGTCTAAGGAAGTCTTGGGAGGCAAAAAGAAGCTCAAACATATGGTAGCAACATCAGCAGGAGGGCCGAAAATTTTAGTTCTGCAGTGGAGGCCGAAATTTTGCAACTGGAGGTCTAAGTTGTGCTACTAGAAGAGATTTGACTAGGTTTGACTTGGACAAGGAAAGCACATCATCTAGAAAGGTTGGACTTGGTCTTGGAGGGTATTGGTCTTGGTCTAAAGGTCTTGGAATTAGTTAATTGAAGAAACTATAAGGAAGAGAAGAGATTTGCGGGTTTTCCTCTCAAGTGTAGAGGTTTGGGCCCTGGCTTGTGGCCTATATTTTATGTTCTTGTTCTTCTTGTTTTTGGTAGTTGTTTGATGATACACAAACATAATCATAATAAGTGCAACTTATAAGTAAGATAAGTAAAAAGACATCACAAGTAGTTATCAAAGAAAGAGAAATCACTCTAATCATTGCCCTTTAGATTTCTCAACATGGTATCAGAGCTAAGGTTGGCTAAGGGCATTACGAAGATCTCTACTACGTTAAAGAAGTTTCTCAAGAAGTGTTCAAAGGTAGCAAGCCATCTCAAGAAGGGTATCAAGGAAGCATGGAATCTTCTATTTACTCCAAAGAAGGAAGTAACCAAGACAAAGGATGGACTCTTCTCGGCACTCATTAGCACATTTCAAGATGAGAACATTTGGGTGATCGATAGTGGTGCATCAAGACACATCACTAGTCATCACAAGCAACTAAATACATTATCAAAAGGAAAATCTTCTTACTTTGTAGAACTCGGAGATAATAAGAGTTATCCTGTAAGAGAAATTGGATCAACCTCAATAGAGTTCGAGAATGGAAGCAATATTCATCTCAACAACATCCTATTTGTTCCAAGTTTGTATAAAACTTACTCTCCATTTCAAGTCTAGAAGATAAAGGTGATAGAGTGCTTTTCATTGATGGAAAAGTTGTAGTATGGAGTAAGAACTCAAGCATAGAAAATGCTAGAGTAATTGGCATTCGTGAAGGAATACTTCATAGGTTGATATCTCCTCTTGCTCAAGCTTTGGTCCACGTTGAAATCAGCCCATGTGAACTTTGGCATAGAAGATTTGGACATCTTGTTGATTTCTGGTAGCATCGGATGTGCTCTAAGTCTCAAATTTTGCAAAGAGGCTTGGGCACATGTATTCCAAAGAACCCAGAAAACGTTTTGGGAAATTCCAACCGGAGATAATTTTATTAAAAGAATTAATTATTTTTAATGGGTCCCTAAGTCTAAACTTAGGAAATTAAAATAATTAATGGGTATTAATCTAACTTTGGGTCTAACTTCTAGAAGAAGACGATGATCAAGCATAAATGATCTTAGCCATTGATTAGCTGCTAATCTGGGCCGTTGAATGTCAACGAAAAGATTATTTAAGGAGGATTGACGGTCATTTGGAAGACACACAGAGAGCTGATCAGTCAGATCGAATTGTTGAAGCTAGAGGCAACGCAGTGATTTGTAGTGATCACACAGTGAGGGGCAGAGGGAGTTTTGGCTGGAGGATCTTCTTCGAAGCCAAGGAGACTCAGCAGAGAGGCAGAGAGACACACAGGGGAGGAAGCGCAGAGGTCAGAGAGGGTGATGCGGAGCCAAGAAGTGCTCATGCAAGCCCCATGCGGAGCAGCGCAAAGGACTCCACATAGAAGTCCGAGATTCGCTGGCTGACGTTTCTGAGCCGGGATAGCTGGAATCAGCTCCTGGAAGCAAATCGATCTCCAGCAGAGCTGACACAGGTCTCTAGAGGCTGATGCAGTCCCAGCAGTGGTAGCGCAGAAGTAGCTAGGGAACTCGTTGGTTTAGCTGTCGAATCAGCCAAGATTTGCAGTGTAGAGTGAGGTAATCTCGTTAATGTCTTCTACCAAGTGATATTCTCTATAATTGGATTGCCGGGAAGGCATCCAGTAGTTGTATTCAAAAATACATCAACTTAATAATAAAACCCTCAGATCTGCTGCATTGATTTTCCTGCATTAGGCTTTTCTGGGGATGTTTGTCCAAAAACAACTGTGTCATTTGTGTATATCTTTCTTTATTGTTCAGTTTCATGTTTCGACATATTATTTTAAATGGTGTAGGCTGCAGCGTATGTATTTCGATGTTTGTCGTAAGAAACTGCAAATAACTCGTTCATGTAAATATAACAAGAAGAAGAAATATCATCAGTGTTGTAATAGGAATTTTTGGGTTTAAGGAATTTTCACACATCTCCATTTCAAAATCTTTCCAACTCTAAGTTCAATAGTAGATGGAATCCCCGAACTAAAAGAATATCATGAAGGAGTATGCAAAGGATGCACATTAGGTAAGAACACCAAAAGACCATTTGGAAGCAGTGCTTCACGGTCAAAAGAAATCTTGGATTTTATTCATTCCGATGTTTGTGGTCCTATGACTCCTAAATCACTTGGAGGTCATCTATATTATGTCACATTTATAGATGATCATTCAAGGAAGACTTGGGTTTACATAATGAAATCCAAGGATGAAGTATTTACAAAATTTCAAGAATTCAAAGCTGAAGTAGAGAACTTTATAGATAGAAGAATCAAGATATTAAGATCCAGTAATGGAGGAGAATATACATCTAAGGAAATCATAGCTTTCTATAAGGAGTCTGGGATTAAGAGGGAGTTGATACTCCCATGTAATCCCGAACAAAATGGAGTTGCAAAACGAAAGAACCGATCCATTGAAGAAAGTGTAAAAGCAATGTTACATGATCAAGACTTACTGAAATTTTTGTGGGGTGAAGCTACAAAGATAGTTGTATACATACAAAATCGAAGTCCCCACAGGTCACTAGATAACAGAACTCCTGAAGAAGTATTCACTAGGAAGAAACCTATTGTAGATCATCTCCGAATTTTTGGTTGTCCTGTCTATATTCATATACCTAAGGACAAAAGAAAGAAGTTGGATCCATCAGGCATGAAGGGAACATTTGTTGGCTACAGTAACTCCTCTAAGGCCTATAAGATCTACATAAAGGAAGGACACCGAATAGAAGTCAATTGAGATGTGATATTTGACGAAAGTATTGCATTCAAGAAATCAAAGCATCTCCCTATGGATTCTGATGATGAAGAACTTCCAGTATTTGAAGAAGAAGTTATTAGGGAAGAAGAAGAATCAAATCATGAAGATGAAGGTCCCAGTGAACCTGTACAACCTATGGTTATCCCCGAAACTAGAAAGAGACCTAACTGGTTGAAATCTAGACTACTTGATGGAGAAGGTCATGTAGCAGCTCAAGGCACATTCATGGAGAGAGAAGCCCCAACGATACTCTGGGTATGCAGCGTACATGACAAAACTAACAGAAGCAAAGACATCCACATTCGAAGAAGCTGTCAATCACCAAGAATGGAAGGATGCCATGAATGAAGAATATCAATCTATAAAAAAGAATGTTGTTTGGGAGATCGTACCTAGGCCTGAAGACAAATCTATGGTAACTTCCAGATGGATCCACAAGATCAAACATGCAACAGATTGAAGTATTGATAAATATAAAGCAAGATTTGTGGCTAGGGGCTTCTCTCAACAAGAAGGCATTGACTATGAAGAAACATTTGCTCCGACAGCAAGGTATACAACTATATGTTCGTTGGTCTCTTTGGCAGCATCGATGGGATGGAGCATCCACCAAATGGATGTCAAGACTGCATTCTTGAATGGCACAATTGATGAGGAAGTCTATATAGAACAACCCTTGGGATTTGAAGTTAAAGATAGAAAGGCATATGTGTGCAGACTGAAGAAGGCATTATATGGCCTCAAGAAAACTCCAAGGGCATGGTTTGCTAGGATGGATGCATACCTTCAAAGATTAGGCTTCACAAAAAGTATTGCTAATCCAAACCTTTATATTAAGTTGGTGAAGGGAGAGTTGGTAATCATTCTTCGGTATGTGGATGACCTCCTTTTGAATGGTGTGGAAGGTCGAATTGAAGAATGTAAGAAGAAACTAGCACCATAATTTGACATGGAGAATCTAGGGCTGATGCACTACTATTTGGGACTAGAAGTTTGGCAAGGACCTGATGAGATCTATCTAGGTCAAGGAAAGTATGTGATCAAGATGTTGAAGAAGTTTGATATGATGGATTGCAAACCAATGACAACCCCAATGATCACAAATTTGAAAAGACTAAGGAGTTTTGAATCGAACCCTATGGATCCTTCCAAGTATAGACAATTGATTGGCTCCCTCATGTACTTGGTGAATACAAGACTAGACATATGCTTTGCAGTAAATGTTCTCAGTCAAGTACAAGTGGAGTCGAAGCATGATCATTGGATAGCAACAAAACATATTTTGAGATATCTGCAAGGAACCATCCACTGTTGCCTGAAATACGAGAGGAGGAATGATGTCCACTTGATTAGATATACAGATTCCGACTGGGAAGGCAGTGAGCAAGATGGAAGGAGCACTACAAGAGGATGTTTCAGCTCGGGCTCCTCCATGATCTCATGGATGAGCAAAAAACAAGATACAGTTTCTTTGAGTAGTGTTGATGTAGAGTATATTGTAGCCTGTGAAGTAAGCAGAGAAGCAGTCTGATTGAGGAAGTTGTTGTCAGACCTATTTGAAGGACCAATTGACCCTGTTACCGCTCAAACTAGCATGGGACCTAAAGGGGATTCCTAAAGAGTTAAATGCTAGATCAAAGACAACAAATGGAGACTTAGCCCACTATCACCTTAGCTAAGGCTCCCTTCTATTTACAGACTTTCACAGATAAGAGGAGACTCGATATATATGGAGTCAGAAATGAAGGATAAATCAACAAGTGGATATAAAGTGACCCAAATAATCCCTTTCCAAAAGAGGTTCAAGGTACAATGTCTTCTAGGAGAAGGATATGGGGATTTTGGGGCTAGGTTTATGGGATATGACTTGTGAAAGAGATTCCTAATGTAATATTCCTAATGGAAATATACAATGTTAAACAAAGAAAACATAGCAGAAACTCATATAAAAATATACAACACATTTAACAACCATAAATCTCCATTAACTACGCTGATCTGAGCCATTTTATTAATAAATAAGAGGGTACAATGTGGCGTTGGAAAGAGTGCACCTGGTCTTGCCCAAGGCAAGCTATCTAAGCCCAAATGAACAACAATAAATACCTCTCAAATTTGTTGTTGCTCTCTCCTGGCTCGACACTGAAACTACCTAGAAAATATGTCGCTAGTTGCAAAGAACTGCTGCTAGGGCCTCCTCGGGTGCTCAGAAAATTCCAGGAAATTAACCCCGAGCTCTCCACCAATAACCCACAAAAACCCACAAAGGAATTGGCCAAATGTTGACCTTGGAATTTCGGCCCAATTTTCCCCTAGCTCCTCTAGTTGCTGGCTAAGTTGGGACCCCTGTTTGACCCCTCAAATCTGCCCAAAAAATTCTGCCAAATTAATCTTGGTCTCTCCTCAATAAACCTAGAAAAACCCAAAAAGAGTTTGTCCTAGTTTTGACGCTCCAAAATTGACCCCCAAATGCTTAGCCCTCCTCCACAAGCAGAAGATGTAACATGTAGCAAATGTTGCGTTTGCTGCTTCTCCAAAATGATAGATAAACCCCCACAACACTTCCCCAGACTCCACCTCAAGTTTCAACCCCTAACTCCCATCACTCCACAACCACCAAGCGTGCCTCCTCCAAGAGTTGCACAATCCCTATATTGTCGCTGCCAATTCTCTCCCCAAAACTTGCACTCCCTGCTATTGTTACAAACTGGTATAGGTAGGACTCCCTCCTTGGGCTGGCAATCGAAGTCCATCGAAGAAAGGGTTGACATCTCCGCTCGGAAACACTTGTGTGCTAAACAACACTGTAGACTTGGCTTCAGCTCAAGCATGCTATGTAAAAAATACAATTTCTAAATAGATGAATGAATGACCAAAAATGAGTGCCTCTTGCTCTATTTATCAAAGAGCCTCCAAGATGCTCATGTGGGCTCAACTCGACTTTCCCTGCAAACTTCGCTCCAATGAGAGTGTCTTCCACATATGGGTCGTAATTCTCCATGGAGTGGCCCCCATGCTCCACTAGAGCCACAATATTTCCCTTCCTTAATCCTTCCTAATGTTTGGGCCCCCACTTAATCCCAAAATTAATGTGGGGCCTCTGAACCCACATCTCCTAAGTGCAAACATGAAATAAAGAAAAATTGGGCAAGATTGATATTTCCCACATTGGGCTTCAAGATGTGCCAATGTCTCCCAAATTCCAAATGGAGTTAACCAAGTACCCTATTAGGCGGTTTCTACTTCTAAAGGGGATAATATGTTCAAGGTACATTCTTTAAAAGGTGGTGGCATGTGATAGAAAGGTGAATGAAGTAGGGGACGAGAAGGGGCAGCGCTAGTTCACATGTCGGGGTGCAAGGGTAGCTAATAAAAGGGAAGCCCACACTTGGGTTTATAATGTATATGAGGGAGCAATCATAGTACATGAGGTGCCCCGACCTTGATTTTTCTGTTGATTTTTGTAGCATCGGATGTGTTCTAGCCACGAAATTTTGTGGAGAGGCTAGAATCAATGTGGAAAAAGTCGAAGTCAGGATTAATTCAGCTAGGGTCCAAAAGTTGAAAAACCCGTCAAAGTCGGGAATTTTTTGAAAAAGTCGGCAAAATTAAAAAAACAAAATTATTCATTTTTATTTTTATTTTTTTTTAACATCTAGAGTATCCACAACATCAAATAAATGCATTTCCACATAAACATGTAAAGAAAGCTAATATATAATATGTATATGAAGTCTAGTGCTACATCACATATCAAAATAGTGAATCAACTCCTGAATTTTGAGTCTTGTCTGAGTCTCAACTCTCAAGAGTCAAAATATCAACAAAAAATATAATAAATGTATATCAAGAGTCATCTAAAAGTCATCAAGTAATCAATCACTGAGATCCACTTCACCTTTTAATTTTTGTTTCCGCTAATTGTATTAAGAAATAAGTCACGCATTTATTTAGTAGATTATAATCTGCTTGGGTAATAAGGTGTCAGGTGGTAGGTCCAATGAAAATTAACAGTGAGTATCACAGGAGATGTGAAAATTAACGCTTGGTGACTCCAAGCAGCTTATTCTCTGAGAAAACAGTAGATGTCAGATTACTAACCTAGCCTTGGCATCTATTATTCAAAAACTCTTGGAGGTAAAATCCACTGGTGATACATAACCTTTCCCCACATTTACAGGGAGTTCACCACTAAAGAAGATTCCCTTTCTAAATGTGCATTCATTGCAGGAAGAATTTTTGTTGTCACAAGATTTCACAGGTACTTTGTTCCTATCTGAAAAATGGGTTCTTTTTTGAGGCACTGGTTTTGTTCTTTTTGGACAGGTTGTTGCTGTTTGATCTTCATGACCTCCTCTTTGTTGTTTCTTCTGGAAGCATTCAACAACTGTAACAATGTTTTTGATGGTGTGGGGTTCTTTCTACAGAAGACTGTTGTATGCCTGTCCTTTTGGTACTTCCGTAATCTTTTGAAGGGGCAGTGGCTGTTAGAGTCTGGATCACTGAAAGCCTGGAGGCTTAGCCAATGTATACTTTGCTTTCTAACTAGAAAGTATAAAGATTTGTTTTTCCTTGGAAAACAAAAACATATCTTAACCTCAAAACTAACAGATTACAAATGAGACTGCTATGCTCGCAAGAAGTATGACAAACAATACAATGCACTAGCTTGAAAATGCATGGATGGAAGTTCAATTTACAGTTTTTTCACCTTTGTGGCCTCTTTATCCACGACCTGGGAAGGGAGGCCGACTTTTTGAGTCGACTCTCGAATAAATCGGGAGTATAACGAAAAAATCGCGATTTTTTCCTTTGTGAAAAAGTCGCCAAAAAGTCGGGGGATTAAATCGTTTAGTTCAAAAAATCGCGTTTTTAGGATTAAATCGTGATTTTTTGCAGACTTTTTCCACAAAGGCTAGAATACATATATTCTCCAAAACCCAGAAATCGTTTATGGAAATTTCACCTAGAGACGACTTAATTAAAATAATTAACTTTTTTAAATGATTCCCTATATTTAAACTTAAGAAATCTAGTTAATTAATGGGTATTAATTAAGTCATGGTGAGAATATTCTAGAAGAAGACATGGATTGACTTCTAGTTAATCTTAGCCATTGATTATGTTTTAATATTGGTCGTTGGTACTCCAATAGAGGATTATAAGAAGTAATTGATGGGTAGATGGAGAATACACCAAAGCAGATACTCAAATGCTCAAGCAAATCGATTTCTCTCAGTGGCTAAAGTTCAGCAAGAGAAAATCAAATCACAGAGTGAGTTGTAGGTGGAAGAGAGAGGGCATTAGCATAGTCGAAGAGTGTAGGCCGAATCTGGAGGAGGCAACATAGAGGAGGCGCGCAGGTCAGTGCAACAAAAGGGTTGACACAGGGTCCATGCAATCACTGGGCATAGAGTGACGTAGAAGGGTTAGCGAAAGAGGCGAGAGGTCCTCTTCGAGGTCAAAAAATCGTTGTGAAGTGCGAGAAAGTCACCAGTAAATTTCTCTCAGTGACTCTTCTTCTTTTTTGTCTTGTACGTCCATTATTGTTGAAGATTAATAAAAGAAACCCTCATTTGCTGCACTGTTTTCCCACATTGGGTTTTTCAGGGGACAACTTTCAAAAACAACGGTCACTATGGTTATATGTGCTAGTATTTTCCTTGTATTTATTTTCCGTAGAATTTTATTAGTGAAGGCTACAGCGTATGTATTTTGATATTTTGTTGTAGAAAACTGCAAATAATTTGTTTAAGTAATTTAACAAATAGAAGAAATATTATCAATTACTACAATAGGCTTTAGGATCACTAAATTTTCACATGGTATCAAAGCATTGGTAAAAGTAGGAAGAACTCAGTTGCAGGTGGAAGAAGGATTTCGAAAGTACTGCGTAGGCAGCTGTTTGAAACCCCAGAGAGGCTATGCAGTTTTTTGCCAAGTAAGCAATGTTTTCGTGGAAAATAATTCTCTGGGTGAGTTGACAAAGAATAATCGTTTCCGGATCGATATTTGTCAGAGGCAGAGGGAGCAACGCAACAGTTTCTACGCAAAGCAGCGAATTCAGTGTTGGAAAGGAAATAGCACAGAAAATTATGGATAATCAAGAAGCCTCAGAATTATCTTCCAGATTGGAAGAAGATTTTGTGTGTATTCTAGGATTAGCTTCGGATGGCATCTGGTATATTGATAGTGGAGCTTCATCTCACATGACTAGACTAAGAGAATATTTCTCGAGCTATCAAGAGGAACAAATGGAATTCAAGAAAGGAAATAGCACAGAAAATTATGGATAATCAAGAAGCCTCAGAATTATCTTCCAGATTGGAAGAAGAGTTTGCGTGTCTTCCAGGATCAGCTTTGGATGGTGTCTGGTATATTGATAGCGAAGCTTCATCTCACATGACAAGACTAAGAGAATATTTCTCGAGCTATCAAGAGGAAAAAATGGACTTCAAGATCAATATGGGCAATAGAACGAAGTGTACTCCAGTAGGGAGAGGCACCATAGATTTTCAGACGGAAGCAGGAACCAGTACTAGAGCCACAAATGTACTGCATGTGCCAAGATAGGGCATGAACCTAATTTCAGTGTCCCAGTTGTAGGACAATGGATACGATGTATACTTTGTGGGAAAGAAGGTGAGACAAATTGGAGTTCGAAGCAACAGGCTATATAGATTGCAGATCGATTCTCCAATGGCACTGATACGCAGTAATAACAACAATAAAAAGGAGTTGAATGAACTCTGGCACAGGAGGATGGGACACTTGCACCATGGAGCACTCAGGACGCTTAGAGCGACTATAATAGGAGTTCCAGCTCTCAGCACCGAGCATGATGATCTATGTTGAGGATGTGTACTTGGAAAGTACACAAAAGCAGTGTTTCCCAGAAGTGATAGCAGAGCCAATGGCGTCTTGGGATTAATACACTCAGATATTTGTGGGTCCACTAGAGCTCTTATCAGAGACAAATACTTCGTCACCTTCATTGATGACCATTCCAGAAAAATTAGATCTACTTCTTAAAGACCAAGGATAAGGTCTTTGATCGGTTTCAAGAGTTTAAAGCTCTCGTAGAAAACATGACATGGAAAAAGATCAAGGTACTGCGTTCAGATAATGGTGGAGAATACACGGGTGAAAACTTCACAAATTTCTGTGCCAAGGAAGGTATCAAAAGAGAGTGGACTGCTCCCTACAATCCGCAGCAGAATGGAGTAGCGGAGCGGAAGAATAGGACCATAATCAGGGCAGCAAAGGCCATGTTGTTTGATCAGGATTTGCCTAGATTCCTATGGGCAGAAGCATGCAACACAGCAGTGTACATTCAGAACAGGACACCTCATAGGGCATTGGGGAAGAAAATGCTAGAGGGAGTCTTCTCTAGGAAGAAACCTGAGGTAAGTCATCTGAGGATATTTGGGAGTGTGGCCTATTGTCACATTCCAGATGAGAAGCGTAGTAAGTTGGATTAGAATGCAGAAAATGAGTATCTCGTAGGATATAGTGAGATCTCAAAGGAATACAAAATCTACGTTCCTGGCAGCAGGAAAATTGTAGTGAGCCAAGATGTAAAGTTCATGGAAGACAGAGCTTTCAGAAGATCTTGAGAAATGGTTGCAGGAGATCAGTCATCAGATGTTCCTTTAGCCCAATAGCAGCAGGGACTGCAAGTACAACAAGCAGGGGGCATTCGCAGGATTCGAGTACAATGACTAGCACCAGCATCTCCTCAAGAACAAGAGATCCAGGAAGTTCTCAGCAGACAGAGTTGCAAGTATAGATCGAGGATCAGATTGAACTTCCCACCACCAATGATAGGACCAATAGGGAAGTGCATCAGACCTTGAAGGACGCATAAGAGTTTGTCAGAGCTCCTAGAACCGACAAGAGGCAGCGCAGGCAACTTGACAGATACCAGGCATTGATGGCTCAGGTTGCAGAACCCTCTAGTTTTCAGGAAGCCGCACAACATCAGGTGTGGGTGGATGCCTGTTAGAAGAATATAGTTCTATCATGACAAATGATATGCGGGAGGTGGTGCCTAGTGTTTATTTCTAGTAGCATTGGATGTGTTCTAAGCCTCAAAATTTGCAGGGAGGCCAAGACACATGTATTCAAGAATACCCAGAAATCGTTTTGGGAAATTCCACCCGGGGAAGGTTTTATTAAAATCATTAATTATTTTTAATAGATGCCTAAGTCTAAACTTAGGAAATTAAAATAATTAAAGGGTATTAATTAAATTGAGGGTGAAACTTCTAGAAGCAGATGAGGATCAAGCCAAAATGATCTGATCCATTGATTAGAATCTAATCTGGGCCGTTGGTTTCTCAATGAGAAGATTATAAGAAGAGGCTTGATGGGCATTGTCGGAGAAGTGATCAAGAGATCAAGAGATTGATTTCTGAAGAGAGCAGCACCGCGATTGTCGAAGAAGTGATCGAGGTGATTTCTTGCAGTGAGGGGCGGGGATAGTTTCTGGAGGAACTTTTCCTAATGTGGACAATACAAGGCAGAGAGGGCAGGAAGATGTCCAGAGAGGCTAACACAGGGCCACGTAGAGCTATGTTGTGGCACGTAGAGCTTCAGAGGGAGTCTGAAATTTTGCTGAGGAACAGTCGGGATCAAGTGCCAGAGCCGGGGTGTGAGACCAGGAGGACAGAGGGCTGAAATTTCAAGCCAGCAGAGGATCAAAGCAAGTGCAACACAGTCCTAGCAGCAGTGATTGCGTGGGTGTGACGCAGTACTGCGTAGAGGCTCACCTCCAGTGCAGATCAGTGCTGGATTTCCCAGTGACAGGGTGAGATCATCTCACTATCTTTTTGCCCAATTAGATCTCTATATAGGATTGCCAGTTTGGGCATCTGAAGAATTATACTCAGAAATTACTGCATAATAATACAAACCCTCAGCTGCTGCACCGGTTTTCCCACATTGGGTTTTTCTGGGGACATTTGTCCAAAAACAACAGTGTCACTTGTGTGTGTTATTTCTTTCTTGCTCAGATTCTTGTTTTCGCATATTATTTAAGTTGTGAAGGATGCAGTTATATTTATTTTGATGTTTACCATATAATACTGTAAATAACATGATTTAGTAGGAGAAATATAATCAGTGGCTACAATAGTGATTTGGGGCTTCTCGAATTTTCACATGGTATTAGAGCGCAAGTGAAGCAAGAGAGCAGATCGGAAAAGCCCAATGCTGAAGAGAAGGAGGGAGATCGAAGTGTTGCATAGGTAGCAGATCAAATCCCTAGAGGGATTGCACAGTCCAAGCCACAAGGGCAAGATTCTCAAGGAAGACCTCTCTTTGAGTGAGTCAACGGAGAGGTAAGATTTCCAGATTGAGATTTGTCAACGATACAGGGAGCAGCGCAACAGCAGATTCAGCGCAGCACATTTTTCTGGTGAGGCGCAGTTTTTCTGTAGCAGTTGTTGGGGGAGAAAAACATCAGAAAAAGGAAGGAGACACTATTTGAGGGAATTTCTTCCTCAGAGAATTCCTAGTCAGGGAATTCGATTTCTCATTTGCTGGATAGTAGGAAAGAGTTGGAAGTTCGACATTTTGTTGGCAGAGATGGCACCTAATGGGCTGAGAGATCAAGATCAGTCGGATGGAGCATCCAACTATGTGATCTGGAAGGCTAGGATCTCATGCCTTCTGGATGAGCATGATCTCAAGATGTAGGTCGATAGTGTCGTAGTTGTACTCGGTTATGCAGATCCACTCAAAAAGTACAAGGCTGAGATGGCGAAAGCCAAGCGATTGATCCTCGATGGAGTGAAGGATCACATTGTATGTCACATTGCTGGCAAAGGGACGGCTAAAGAGATGTGGGATGCCTTGGCTACGCTATATCAAGGATCTTTTGAGCAGCGGAAGATGTACTTGGAGGAGAAGCTAAAATCAGCAAGGATGGAGAAAGGGGAATGCATTGATCCGTTCCTATCAAAGCTTCAGGAAGTCTGAGATCAATTGGCAGTTGTAGGATCAACACCTCAGCCTAGAGAGATGGTGAGGTTGGCCCTGAATTCACTCTTAGAAGAAGGGAAAGTGTTTGTCCAGAGTATCTTGGGCAGAGAGAGATTGTCGGATTGGGAAGGGATGCGGGACGCTCTTTAGCAAGAAGAGATGAGGCGAGACTTACTCAAGTGCAAACTTGATGGCAGCAGCAACAGTGGGACAAAGCCCAAGGAGGAGGAAGAGAATGCAACCCTTGCATTAAAGGGGTAGCAGGAGCAACGGACGCGGAAGGACATCTCAAAGATCAAACGTTTTCGGTGTGGTGAATTTGGTCACTACACTACACAGTGTCCTCTCAAGAAGAAGGACAAGGACAAGAAACATGATCCGCAGGCTGCAACCGCAAAGATTGAGGAAGAGGAATTCGCCATGATTGCCCAGATACCTCCAAGGGAGAGGTGGGGTCATCTAGTACTATAGTTCGAAAGAAATGCAGATGGGCAGGATCCTTGAGGAGTCCACCTCTTGGATCAATACCTTGCTACGGGAGACCATATCAGAAGTAGCAGGATGGACCAAGGTCAGTGTGTGCAGAGGAGTGTTGGAGCGACAATTGCAGTGGCTAGGATCGCCAGAGTCTGAGCAGCGCAAAGCTAGTGTTGGTAGCAGTGCAATTGGCACAGATCAGAGTCAGCAGCAGCGCAGTGGCTTTAGTGACAGTGTAGAGACTAGCAGCAGTCAGAACTCTAGCAGCAAATGCATCACGCTAAACCACCTTGGTTAAGTATTTTGGATTCTTTTCCATTGTTGTTGTTGCAGCAACAACAACAGTTGGAAAGAATTGCAGTGCAAATGCAGTGTTGGCAGTGGCAGGGCCAGTAGCAACACAGATACAACATTTGCGTAGTAGTTGGTGGGCAGTGATGTCAGAGATCAGTAGCGCAAAGGGAGATGTTACAAAGTTAGGGTGATGCTTCAGCAGGTTGCATTACTAGAGCACATTCCTCGCTAAGACAGAGTGTTGATTTCTGGTAGCATTGGATGTGCTCTAAGCTTCAAAATTTGCAAGGAGGCTAAGACACATGTATTCCAGAATACCCAGAAATCGTTTTGAGAAATTCCACCTGGAGAAGGTTTTATTAAAATAATTAATTATTTTTAATAGATGCCTAAGTCTAAACTTAGGAAATTAAAATAATTAAAGGGTATTAATTAAACTGAGGGTGAAACTTCTAGAAGAAGATGATGATCAAGCCACAATGATCTGAGCCATTGATTAGAATCTAATCTGGGTCGTTAGTTACTCAACGAGAAGATTATAAGAGGCTTTATGGGCATTTGGAAAACACATCGAGTGAGATATCAAGAGATCGATTTCTAAAGAGAGCAGCGCAGCAATTGTCGGAGAAGTGGTTGAGCTGATTTCTTGCAGTGAGGGGCAGGGATAGTTTCCGGAGGAAGTTTTCCTGATCCGGAGAGTACAAGGCAAGGAGGGCAGAAATACGTTTAGATAGGTTGACGCGAGGCCACGCAGAGCTATGCTGTGGCATGCAGAGCTTCAGAGGGAGTCTAATATTCTCTTGAGGAACAGCCAGGATCAAGTGTTGGAGTCGGGGTGTGAGATCGGGAGAACAGAGGGCCGAAGTTTCTAGCCAACCGAGAATCAGAGGAGGTGCAGCGCAATCCCAACAATAGTGACTACGTGGGTGTGACGCAATACTACGGAGAGACAACACAAAGGCTCACCTCCAGCGCAGATCAGTGTCGAATTTCCTAGTGACAGGGTGAGATCCTCTGACTATCTTTTAGCCCAGTTAGATCTCTGTATAGGATTTCCAATTTGGGCATCCGAAGAATTGTACTCAGAATTTACTACATAATAATACAAACCCTCAGCTGTTGCACCAGTTTTCCCACATTGGATTTTTTCGGGGACATTGGTTCAAAAACAATGGTGTCACTTGTGCGTGTTATTTATTTCTTGCTCAGATTCTTGTTTCCACATATTATTTAAGTTGTGAATGTTGCAGTTGTATTTATTTCGATGTTTACCGTATATTACTGTAAATAACTTGATTCAATAGGAGAAATATAATCAGTGGTTGCAATAGTGATTCGAGGCTTTATTGAATTTTCTAAGTCTATCCATTAGAAAATTAATCTGTATTATGCTGGTTTATTTCTTCTACTTGTTTAAATTCGAACAAGTTATTTAAAACATTTAAATACCGAAATAAACACAATACAGTCACAACATCTACAGATCAACAGCTGAAAGAAAACAAACACACAAGTGACACTGTTATTTTTGGACAAATGTCCCCAGAAAAACCTAATGCCAGAACACCGGTGCAACTATTCTAAGGGTTTATTATTATGCAATATTTCCTTGAGTACAACTGGGTGCCTAAATGGCTCACCCGATAGAGAAAAATACACGGCAGCAATACCTCTATATTCGGAAACAGGTATTCAAAAAACCAAACTCACGAAACCCTCTCCGACACAACTGAAGCTCAACGTTGGCCTTTCTGGCCTTTGCGTCAGCCTCCTGCTAACTTGCGTCAGCCCCCTGCTAACTTGCGTCAGCCCCAGGGCCCTCTGCATCAGCCCTTTGAGGCACTGCGCAGCCTCTGGGACCCTTTGCGTCACTCTAGCAACCTCTACATGAATGATGCAGTCCCTCTGGCCTCTACGTTATCTCTGCTGGGCTTTGCATGGTCTGAACTGGCTACTGCTCTCACTCTCCCTGCTTCTACGCTGGTCTCTCAATACTGTCTCTGCCTCTCTATCCAGTACTCATTGCCCCTAGCTGTTATCACTTATTCACTTTTTCTTAGCAACCCCACTCTAGCAAAATGAATGTCTGATCACTCTGGTATATTCACCAACTGACCCTCAAGCCTCTTCTTATACCTTTCTCGTTGGTCCTTCAATGACCGAGATTAAATCTCTAATCAATGGCTAAGATTAGATTTGGCGTGATCCATGACTTTTGGAACCTTCTTACCTAGTTTATATTAATACCCATTAATATTTTATTTTTCATGAGTTTAGACTTAGGGACTCCATTAAAAATATAAATTATTTTAATATCTCCCAAACTGGGTACAATCTGTCCAAACCATTTCTAGGTCTTGGAGATCTCATGTGCTTTAGCCTCTCCACCAATTTTCATGGCTAGAACACATCCGATGCTACCCCAAATCAACACTCCCTCTTAGCGAGGATTGTGCTCTAGTAATACTCCTCACTAAGCATCACTCTGATTATCTGGCACCAGTACCTGTGTTGATGCTAGGCCTCCCCGCCCAACATCCTCTACACTGCTACATCCTGTACTGCTGCCCATGGCCTTGCCACTGCCACTGTTGCATCTGTATGGTAACTCCCTCTGCATCTGTGCTGCTGCTGGTCCATCCTCCCAACACTGCATTTGCACTGCATCTCCCTCTCATCATGTTGCATCGTGCTACTGCACTGGAACTCAGTTACTAAGAAGTAAGTAACTGATCCACCCAACTTCTGACATCCCTGTCAAGCTAGAAACGCTCCCGATGTTGAAGCTCTCTCTGCCGCTAACAAGTGCTCCCTTTACTGACCTCTGCACTGATGCAACAACTCCCTGCTTCTTGCACCGTTGCACACCTCTCTGTGCCATCCTGGACTATTGCAACACTTTCCGTGCCTCTCGTACTGTTGCAGCCTACTAGCCTCGTGTTGCTCACGGACTCCTCCACTGTAGCACTCTCTGTCGCTTCTTCTGCATCCGTCTCTACCAAAATCTGCCAGTCCTGGTACTCCTCTTCGGGGTTCTCGTAGCAAAGTATAATCCAAGAGGTTGGGTACCTCAAGGATCCTTCCCCTCATCGCCTGTAGTCCTCCTAATTATACCTCAATGTCTCCCCACTTCTTCTCTAGTGGCGCATGAGCACTCATGGCACAATCGTTATCCTCCTTGACTTCTTTCTCTGCCTTCGTTGGCGTCGCCTTCGAACCAGAAGCCTCTCCCTTACTCTTCTTCCTCAAACACTGGTTTGCATAGTGACCCAATTCCCCACAATGGATGCATTTGACCTTGGAGAGGTCCTTCTTCTTCCTCTTCTCCTACTTTCTCGTAGATGCTACAGCTGCATCCTCTTCCTCTTCCCTCTTGAGCCTGACCCCTTTGCTGCTACTCCCCATCTTGGTCAGCCGTTTGATCTCTTCTTAACGAAGAGCTGCCCACAGTTCTTCCCAATCTGGAAAACTCGCCCTGCCCAGTATGCTCTGGAAAAATGTCTCCCAATCCTCAAAGACTGCGTTAAGTGCGTTCTTCACCATCAACTCCTGATCCGAGTGGCCCCTATGGAAGTCAGTTGATCACGAATCTCCTTCAACCGACCGAAGAAGACATCTATCTGCTCTCCCTTCTCCATCTGGTATGACCTTCGTTGATTCTCCAGGAGCATCTTCTTTTGCATGAAAGTATGCCGGTACAATGTCTTCAAAGTGTCCCACATCTCTTTTGTCATTTCCTTCTCGAAAATATGTGGGACCACATGATCCTTGACCCCATCAAGGATGATGCACTTTTCCTTAGCCATTGCCTCCTTGTACCTTTCATTAGCTACCGAGTCAACTGGGATAGCCATTACTCTCAAGGTGAAGCCCTTGATACGATGTCTGTCTAGAATGGACAAGATCCTGGCCTTCCAGACCACAAAGTTGGACGCTCTGTCCAGCCTGTCCTGATCTCTCAGCCCATTCACGACCATCTCTCTGCTCTTCTTTGTCAACTCCTCTGAGTCTCTCTACTTCCCGCTTGGAAGTTCTCGGTTCGACTCCTGCTGAGTCTCTCTACTTCCCGTCTGGAAGTCCTCTTCTGGACTCCCTCTGAGTCTCGATTTCCCTCTTGGAAATCCTTCTGCTAATCGTCAAGTTGCCCCTCTCCAATCGTCTATGCAACAGCAATATTGATCTAGATTCCTTGGCTAGAAATCCGCCTTGGCAGAAACTCCCTCTACCTTGGTCATGCCCTGTTAGGTATTGTTCTGACCACAGTACCCCACCAGCTTCACTCCCACAAACTACCCACAACTTCCTTCACCCCAGCAACTAAAGGACTGAGCCTCTAGGCTCTGCGCACTCCCGGCTACAACAAAAAATAGCTCCCTCAGCCACTGCGTCAACCCTCCTGGTCTCTGCCTGGCTCTGCGTGAGCCTCTCTCTACCCTCCTCAGCCTCTGCACTAGCCTCTCTCTGGCCCGAAATGATGATGCAGTCCCTCTACGTCAACCCTTCCAATGTTGCTTCTACAAGGATCAGCTACTGTCACTCGGGACAGCGGATTCTGCTGCAAATGCTCTGCTTAGCTGATTTCTCCAGCTCTCCTGTGATCCGCAACCACACTCTGATACCATGTTGAATTTTCCGAGTCTATCCATTAGAAAATTAATCTGTATTCTATTGGTTTATTTCTTCTACTTGTTTAAATTCGAACAAGTTATTTCAAATATTTAAATACCGAAATAAACACAATACAGTCAGAACATCTATAGATCAACAGCTGAAAGAAAACAAACACAGAAGTGACACCGTTATTTTTGGACAATTGTCCCCGGAAAAACCCAATGCAGGAAAACTAGTGCAGCTATTCTGAGGGTTTATTATGCAGTATTTCCTTGAGTACAACTAGGTGCCTAACCGGCTCACCCGATAGAGAAAAATACACGGCAGCAATACCTCTATATTCAGAAATAGGTAATCAGAAAATCTGTCCCACAAAACCCTCTCTAGCACAATTGAAGCTCGACGCTGGCCCTTTTGGCTCCTGTGTCAGCCTCCCACTGACCTGTGTCAGCCCCAGGACCCTTTGCGTTAACCCTCTAGGGCACTGCGCAGCCTCTAGGACCCTCTGCATCACTCCAGCAGCCTCTACGTGAATGACATAGTCCCTCTGGCCTCTGCACTGTCTCTGCTGGGCTCTGCGTGGCCTGAATTGGTTGTTGCTCTCGCTCTCCCTACTTCTGCATTGGTCTCCCTGTATTGTCTCTACTTCTCTGTCCAGTACTCACTGCCCCTAGATGTTGATCACTGATTCACTTTTGCTTAGCAACCCTGCTCTAGCAAAATGAATCACTGATCACTCTGGTGTATTCTCCAACTGACCCTCAAGCCTCTTCTTATACTTTTCTCGTTGGTCCTTCAACGACTGAGATTGGTCCTTCAACGACCGAGATTAAATCTCTAATCAACGGCTAAGATTAAATTTGGCTTGATCCATGACTTTTGGAACCTTCTAACCCAATTTTATATTAATACCCATTAATATTTTATTTTTCCTAATTTTAGACATAGGAACTCCATTAAAAATATTAATTATTTTAATATCTCCCAAACCGGGTACAATCTGTCCAAACCATTTCTGGGTCTTGGAGATCTCATGTTCTTTAGCCTCTACACCAATTTTCATGGCTAAAGCACATTCGATGCTACCCTAAATCAACAAGCTTCTCGAATTTTCACACCTAGACCAAAGGATAGATTAGTTGTGGGTTCCAGGTGGATAAGATCAAATACGCCGCAAATGGCAGTGTAGAGAGATATAAGGCTAGATTCGTGGCAAAGGTGCATGCACAAAAAGAAGGAATACACTATGAGCAGACCTTCACCCCAGTTGCCAGATATACCTCTATCAGATCCGTCATATATCCCTAGCAGCACAGATGGGATGGGAAATTCACCAAATAGACGTCAAGACAACATTCTTGAACAAGGTGATAGAAGAAGAGGTGTATATTAAGCAATGTTTTAAAACTCCGACTCGACCGAGGGTCGACTCCAACTCCGACTCCGACTCGATATCGACTCAGCCGGCTTGATTTCAATGACTCGGTCGTTGTAAAAAATACATTAAATATTTATTTTTTATAAAAACACATAATTTTAAAGATTTTCATTCATGATTCCAAACACACAGCATTAGAATATAGATAGAAGACAACATATGATCAAAGTAGGCTCATGAATATATCCATTATATTAAAATGGCACCCAGTGCACTGTCCAATACATATACGATAATGATATAGAGATCAAAACAAAAACACATAACCAAGGAGGCTAGAAATGGCCTCTACAACAAAAGTCTGTGACCAATACTACTGGCTACTGCTAGAGTTGCCAACATCATCTAGCTCAGTGTTACTTGGGAACGGGAGCGAAAGCGGGGAGCGGGAGCGAAAACGGGAGCGGGAGCAACATTTTCGGAAGCTCCTGGTTTGGGAGCGAATCCCGGAGGAGTTCGACAACCAATGTCACTAACATCAAGGTACATAGAGGGATTGGTGCTCTTGATTAAATACGAGTTCCATACCCTAATACATGAAAAAATTCAATGGAAACATTGCAATCTCCCAATCCTGAAATCCTGAAAAACCGATAAGTCTGCTGGATTTTAAATGAAATCTAAATTCTACTTTCTCCATATGAAATCCAATGAGGCCAGAACCACTCTCAAACATCCTGAGTCATTTCATGGTAATGTTAAAAATTTAAGTAAAAGGATGAAAATGAAGATTAAGGAGAATGTCACTTTTACTTTAAGAATTTAACATTACCATGAATAACATAGCCTTAGTAGGGCAATATGATCAAATACTAGGGTTTGGGAGAGGGGAATGGACCCCAAAGACTAGCAAACTAATTCATAAACCCCTTTGCAGTCCCCCACACTTAGAAAAATTAAAACAAAATAAAAAAGGTGTGTTTTTACCGTTCACTGGCCACTGTCAGCTACCCGGCCGAGTAGTTACGGATCCGGTCGAGTCAGCCGAGTTATGACGGCCGGGTCAGTCATAAATCGGCCGACCGAACCGAATATTCTGCCGGGTTGAAACTATTTTCCCCAGCTTGGACCAACTCGGCCGAGTTGGTTCCGAGCCAACCGGATCTTAAAACAATGATATCGAGAAGCCTAAAGGCTTCAAGACTCATGAGAAAAGCACTCATGTATGCAAATTGAAGAAAGCCCTGTATGGGCTCAAGCAAGCACCCAAGACATGGTACGGTCGGATTGACAGTTACTTGTAGCAGTTGGGATTCATCAAGAGTGATGCAGATCCCAACCTCTACTATCTGATGGTGGAGAATGAGCCTCTCATTCTAATTTTGTATGTAGATGATTTGTTTTTGACGGGATCATCGAGGCTCATAGAGGATTGCAAAAGGAACCTTGCAGTGGAATTCGACATGAGTGATATGGGGCTAATGCACTATTTTTTGGGGTTGGAAGTATGGCAGAAGAATGGGGAAATCTTTATTGGGCAAGGAAGATATGCTACAGAAATTCTGAAGAGATTCAGAATGTAGGATTACAAACCCATGGCAACACCCATGATTAACAACTGGGAAAAGATAGATGCCTCAGGGGACAGGGAAGTTGACCCCACCTTCTACAAACAACTAATTGGGTCACTCATGTATTTGGTCAACACCAGGCCAAACATTTGTTTCGCTGTCAATACCCTTAGTCAATTCATGGTGGAACTGAAAAAGGTACATTGGGCAACCGCTAGGCACATTCTCAGATATGTGCGTGGAATAGTCAAACTCGGGTTGAAATATACTCAAGGAGATGACTTCAGGTTGAGCGGATTCATAGATGCAGATTGGGAAGGAAGTTCAGTGGACAGGAAAAGTATCTCCGAGTACTGCTTCAACGTTGGATCAGGGATGATCTCTTGGTGCAACAGGAAAGAGAAGTTAGTAGCACTAAGCTCAAAAGAAGCAGAATATATGGCAGCTAGCACAGCTACATGCGAAGCCATATGGCTTAGGAAATCATTAGTGAGTTTGTTCAGGAAGAAAATGGGAGCGACCGGTGTTTTCTGTGATAATTAGTGATCCGAAGAGGATACTAAATCAAGAAGAAAAGGTATTACAAACTCATGTGCAGGAAAATGCCTATATTACTTAGTGCAACGGATCGAAAAGATTGCAAATAATATAGACTATTAACAGTCAGAAAACATAACAGACACACACATCAACACAGCAAATAATCAAGGAGTTCACCAGACTTCCTGGCTACGTCTCCTAGTCCAGCTTTCAGTGTCGACGTCTATATTAAATCTTCAAGAACAGATCATTACAAGAGTGAGCCAAAAACCAGAGTCTCAACCAATAGTGACATCAAAGAGGGGTCTACTCGAAAACCTCGATTCTAAAAGAGTGCACAAACTCTCCCTCTATCCTGTTCCTCTATTCAATCTTCCTCAATCTGACTCATTAACTGTCTTTCTGTGACTGTCTTCAATTGACCTCTCCTCCTTTCTGTTCTACCATTGGATGGATTTTAAGCCTATCGGCGCTGTCTGTTCGCCTCCCTTTCAGGGTTTCTGGCTCCCGGCACTGTCCCTTCATCTTCCTGCTAAGCATTTAAACAATCATTGTGAAACACTTAAGGCATTGAGGCACGAGGCAGCTAACAGGCGGAAAGACTGGCGAGCACGGGAGGAATCAACCGTTTGGCCTTCCCCCAGCACAAATCCTCAAAACAACTTATTTTTAGTTACCAAAGGAAATACATAGAAAACATAGAAAATTCGACAAAACACCAAAGCCGGACTTCAAACGATATCAAGTCCACCCTATAATCCTCTCGGGTCCGTGTTTTATTGCTGTCGCACGCCCATCATTGATCTGCCTTCAATCCTAAGATTCATATCCAACCAAAACATCAAGTAGTCTGCTCGATCTTCACCGTTAATCCACAATCTCCCAATCCAATGGCTGACAGCCATTTTGAGTGGCCTACGTGCACGAAGATTACCCACCCGAAAAAAGCGGTTTTCTCTCTCCTACGGCGTGCTACGTGTCGGCCAGTGTATGGAATCGGGTGAAGCCCTTCCAATACCACTTACTGCCTGAAGTCCGCTCGAAATACCATTTACCACGGAACTCAAATTATATAAAGCCATATTTATAAACCTTTCAGGTCCGTGCATATCACGTAGTCTTCGGCGTGTTGGTTAAGTCCTCCCCTTTGGAATCTGCGATGCGGTATACGTAATCTCTGTCGTTGATCTGCACACTTGATCAACGGTCCACGTTAAGTCGCCGATCGTGCGATCATTTCCCTTAAGGCCGCCTCCGATATACTCCGTTGGCCTCTCCTGATGTGATATCCTGATTTAATCCAAGCCATTGATCTGGCCGATCCGACGGCTCCAATGCAACGTTACTTCAACCTTCGCTTTACTTGGGTTTCCGCCATTCTTTAGTGTTTTCCTCTATAATAGTGTTTTCCGATAGTATATGTATATGAAGACTTAGACTTAGAGGTTTGATACAAGATCCATTTTGGATCACGCCTTCCCACTGAAAAGCTTTTGGACCACCAAAAGTTGGTTTTAGGCATCGATCAAGTGAGGATACTACTCTTTCACCTGTCTAGCTTCTATCCATCGTGCTTTGCTTGGATTTGAACCTTTGAGTACCACTCTCAAGTACTCAGCATCCCCTTGACGCGTAGTTCTTACCTTTCTGTCCAGAACTGTGTCCTCCTGTAACTCATTGAGATACTCAGGCAACAAATCCCCAATAGAAGGCAACTGACTTTGCTCTTCAAGATCTTCAATCAATGAAGGTTCATACAATCTCAAGTTTTATGCATTAATGATTGAATAAATCTGCATATGTGCTGGCAAATCAAGGCGAAAAGCATTTTCACCAATTTTATCAAATATCATGAAAGGTCCATACCTTATTGGTTTTAGCGTCTTACCTTCACCTTGCATTCTGTCTTTGCTGATGTACAGCCAGACTTGATCACCAATTTGAAAACTATGTTCAGCTCGATGCTTGTCATGTCTTGCCTTGTACTTGGTTTGACTTCTTTCCAGCTGTTCTTATACTGCTTGGTGAATTTCCTGGATTTGTTCAATGAACTTGGTTGCTTTGTCCACATCACTGTGTCTATCAACTGCTATGTCTTTAGAAAGACAAAATCCAAGGGAGACTTTGGTATAAAACCAAACCAAGTCTCAAAAGGAAATCTTTGAGTAGAAGAGTGCTTGGCACGGTTGTAAGCATGTTGCACATAACACAAATGCTCGTCCCAAAGCTTGGGATGTTTGCTGCAATAGCCTCTGAGCAACTGTATCACTGTCTTGTTGACCACTTCTATCTGACCATCTGTTTGTGGATGAAATGTTGTGCTCTTCTTCAATCTGTTGTCCATCAACTCCCATAAACTTGACCAAAACTTCCCAACAAATTGAGAATCTCGATCAGATACAATAGAAGTGGGTAACCCAAAATGAACCCATACATTCTGAAAAAATAACTTTGTTGTTTGTTCAGCTGTAACCTACTTGTTACATGGTATCAAAATAAACATTTTACTAAACCTATCCACAACAACATACAAATAATCATGACCTTTCCTAGATTTTGGCAATCCCCCAACAAAATCCATGGAAACACTTTCCCAAGGACGAGAAGGAATTGGAAGTGGAGTGTACAAGCCTAATTTCCGATTATTGGGCTTGCTTGTAGCACACATAGTACACCCCTTGATATATCTAGAAACTGTCTCATGCATTCTTGGCCTAACAGAACCTTTGCAATTGTGTAACTGTTTTACTTACACCAAAATGACCCGATATGAGAGAAGTATGTGCTTCTCGTATTATGTTAACTATTTCAGGTTGTGGAATGCATAACTTTCCCAAATGATATAAGAGTTGGTCCTTTACATAATAATCCAATTCTTCTACTTGCTTGCCATGACTTAAAGTTGCATATACATCCTTAAAATCTACATCTTGAGCATATTGTTCAATGTAACTTTCATGCATTATTGTGTTATGCTTAAGTATAGTAGATGCATTTATGATTGGTCTTGATAACATGTCTGCAACCTTATTGTGTATGCCCTTCTTATATCTGATGACAAAATGAAATTGTTGTAGAAAACCCATCCACCTATAATGTCTTGATTGCTGCAATTTAGTTTGTGAGTGCAAATATTGAAGTGGTTGATGATCTGTATGTATGATAGTTTCTTTACCCATTAGGCAATGTTTCCACTTTTTCACACTTTGTACTAATGCATACAATTCTTTATCATATGTGGGATAATTAACTACTGCAGAAGTAAATGTCTCAGAATGATAGCATATGGGTTTTCCGTGTTGCATCAACACTGCTCCCATGCCATAGTCATTAGCATCTGTCTCAATCTCAAATGGATGTTGAAGATCTCACAGTGCTAGTACTGGTGCTGCACTGATTTTCTCTTTTAAGGTGTCGAAGGCTTTCTGTTGTTTGCCTCCCCACTTAAACAACTGTTTCAATCCTGTTAAAGCATGTAATGGAGCTACAATCAAAGAAAAATTAGCAATAAACTTTCTCCAGTATTGTGCTGCCCCTAGGAAATTCCTAACCTCTGTAGCAGATTTGGGTTTAGGCCAGTTCACAATGACTTCAACATTAGAGCGATCTATCTTCAATTCACCACCCCCTACAATATAAGCCAAATAATTTAAAGATGTTCTGCCAAATTCACATTTTGACAGTTTTACATAGAGATTTTCTCTTTTTAAAACATCTAAAGCTTTACATGCTTTACATGGTCTTCCCATGTCTTACTAAAAACAAGGATGTCATCTAAATAAACAATTACAAAATCATCAATAAACGGTCTGAGTACATCATTCATAACACTCATAAATGTAGTAAGAGCATTAGTTAATCCAAAAAGCATAACCAACCATTCATACAGGCCTTGCTTTGTCTTGAAAGCAGTCTTCCATGCATCCTGTTCTGCAACTCTGACCTGATGATAACCACTTCGCAAGTCTAACTTAGAAAGGTAAACTGCTTCTTTCAATTCTAATAAATCATCAATACAAGGAAGAGGATAACAATTCTTGATTGTTATTTTATTTAGTGCTCTATAATCAATGCACATTCTCCACGAACCATCTTTCTTTCTCACCAGCATGATTGGAGATTCACATGGTGATGTGCTTAGTCGTATAAACCCTTTATCGAGCAACTCCTGTACCTGCTTCTTTATCTCTGCATTCTCTAAAGCTGACAACCTGTACATTCCAATGTTAGGTAATAGAGCATCTTGCTGCAAATAAATATCCTGTACTATTTCTCGCTTGGGTGGCAGACCTTTTGGTTCTTGAAATAGAACATCATACTCTTAAACAACTTTAACTAAATCAGCGTTCTGTTTAGAATCATAGCCTTCAAATGCATTGGATTTTCCAGGATCCTTTGCCTTTACAACCATTAGTAAAAATTGCTTACTTGAATTCACAATTCATTTCATCTATCCTAAGTTTATGAGAGGATAGTTATCTTTGAGTTTATGAGCTCTTACAATATATTCTATTCCAATTTTAGTGAGTTGATACTTATTCTCAGCTCTATAGAAAATAGCATTCCTATCATACAAGTATGAACTTCCCAAAACAATACCACATATATCCAATGGAACTATATCTAACTCAACCTCATCTACAAATGTTGATCCAATAGCAAACGTAAGTTTACATTGTCTTGTTACTTGTAGCTTTGTTTTATCACACACCCAACCTAATGGATATGGCTTCTCATGAGGTTTTGTTTGTAATCCCAACTTCTTTACAATTGTTTCAGTAATCAAAGTTACTTGTGATCCACTATCAAATAAAGTATCAATCTTATTGTGCTTGGAAATTACTCTAATACGAAAAAGCTCATTTCTTTCCCTCTCATTACTTTCATTATCAACAGATTGTGCAGAATTACTTGTAGATGCTTCAAAATCTTTACCTTTAATACCTGTGGTTGTAACTATTGTTTCATTGCCTAAATCTAATCCCAAGTCCTATTGAATAGCAACAACATTCTTTCTCTCCTTTCCACCGAACTTCTTAGGTTTTCGTTCTAGATGCAAAGACCAACAGTGTGGCTCATTGTGTCCTTCTTTCTTGCAATGAGTGCATGAAGGTTTATCCTTCTTTACAATGTTTGCTTTCCTCTCCTTCCATTTCAGTTTCTTCTTTTCCTTATTTTTGCTTACAAAATATTTAGATGATTTCCCAACCTCTGGGTTTACATTCTTACCTCTAGCTTCTAGATGTGTGGCTTGAACTAATACATCATCTAAGCTAGTGGGATTAAACATGAGAATAGTATGCTTTAAATAGCTAAGAAGACCACCTATATACTTCAATAAAGTCTCAGGTGAGTCTAATGATATACCTAGACTTAAAGCTCTCTTTCTGAATTCCTAAGTATAGCTCTGTACACTTTGACCCTTCAATTGACAAAGAGTTTGCCAACTCATCATTTCCTGCTGCATGTAAGCTAAAGGATAGAATTGCTTTTGATTGCAGAAACAAATTCATTCCAGGTAGAAATGATTTTACCATGTTTTTGCAGATCAATTCGTGTCTTGCCTTCCCACCATACTAGTGCAGTTCCTCCAAGTCGAAGGCTAGCCAACTAAATCTTCTTCCTTTCTGAATCAACGTTCTGTACCCTGCAATATACATCAATTTGTCTTACCAATTATCTAGCTTTTATGCATTGAGTTTTCCATCATAAATTGGCAAATCAAACTTCACATCTAATTTGATTAAGGAAGTTTTCTTCTTCTTCTTAGAAAAGCTAGAAGATGATGAGGATGACGAAGGTGATGATGGAGGAGATGGTGGAGGAGGCAATTCCCCTTTCCCTTTGCCTTCTAGAGGGGCAACTAGAAAAGCTTCCTCTACTCCTTTGTCTGGTTTAGGTGTTGAAGTGCTTTCACCTCAACCCTTCTTAAACTCCACATACATCTCTTCCACCATGGCTCAGAGTGTCTTAAAACTTTCTATAAATTGATATTCTGATCCCAATGGAGCTTCTTCTGCCATTCTCCTCTGAGAATAGACTCTTCCAATCTCTGGATTAACCTCAACAAGTTCTTCTTCTCCTAGTCTAATCTTTAATCTAGTTAGCATTCAAAATCCAGCACAAGCTTGTCTAACCTTAACAAAACCAAATGCTCTAATACCACTTGATCCGAACAGGATACTAAATCAAGAAGAAAAGGTATTACAGACTCATGTGTAGGAAAATGCCTATATTACTTAGTGCAATGGATCAAAAAGATTGCAAATAATACAGATAATTAACAGTTAGAAAACATAACAGACACACACATCAACACAACAAATAATCAAGGAGTTCACCAGACTTCCTGGCTACGTCTCTTGGTCCAGCTTTTAGTGTCGACCGCTATATTAAGTCTTCAAGAACAGATTATTACAAGAGTGAGCTCAAAAACAGAGTCTCAACCAACTGTGACATCAAAGAGGGATCTACTCAAAAACCTCGATTCTAAAAGAGTGCACAAACTCTCCCTCTGTCCTGTTCCTCTATTCAAACTGCCTCAATCTGACTGACTGATTGTCTTTCTGTGACTGTCTTCAACTGACCTCTCCTCCTTTCTGTTCTGCCATTGCATGGCTTTTAAGCCTATCGCCGTTGTCTGTTCGCCTTCCTTTCGGCCTTTCTGGCTCCTGGCGCTGTGCCTTCATCTCCCTGTTGAGCGTTTAAACAATCATTGTGAAACACTTAAGGCATTGGGGCACGAGGCAGCGAACAGGCGGAAAGACTGGTGGGCTTGGGTGGAACCAAACATTTGGCCTTCCCCCAGTATAAATCCTCAAAACAACGTATTTTTAGTTCCCAAAGGAAATACACATAAAACATCGAAAATCCAACAAAACGCCAAAGCCGGACTTCAAACAATATCAAGTCTGCCCTACAATCCTCTCGGGTCCATGTTTTATTGCTATCGCACACCCATCGTTGATCTGCCTTCAATCCGACGGTTCGTATCCAACCCAAAACATCAAGTAGTTTGCTCGATCTCCAATATTGATCCATGATCTCCCAATCCAACAGCGGACAGCCATTTCGGGTGGCCTACGTGCACATAGATTACCCACCGAAAAAAGCGATTTTCTCTCTCCTGCGGCGTGCTACGTGTTGACCAGTGTATGTAATCGGGTGAAGCCCTTCCAATAACACTTACTGCCTGAAGTCCGCCCAAAATACCGTTTACCACGGAACTCAAATTATATAAAGTCGTATTTATAAACCTTTCGAGTCCGTGCATATCGTGTAGTCTTCGGCTTGTTGGTTAAGTCCTCCCCTTTGGAATCTGTGATGCGATATACGTAATTTCCGTCGTTGATCTGCGCACTCGATCAACGATCCACGTTAAGTCACCGATCGCGGTCGCATTTCCCTTAGGGCCGCCTCCGATATACTCCGCTAGCCTCTCCCGATGCGACATCCCGATTTAATCTGAGCTGTTGATTTGGCCGATCCGACGGCTCTGGTGCAAAGCTACTTCAACCTTCGCTTTACTTGAGTTTCCGCCATTCTTTAGTGTTTTCCTCTGTGATAGTGTTTTCCGATAGTATATGTATATGAAGACTTAGACTTAGAGGTTTGATACAAGATCCATTTTGGATCAATTAGAGTCGCATAAAACTCTCTAAGAATCCAGTATTTCATGATGGTAGAAGCACATTGATATCAAAAGGCATTTCATCAGGGATTGTGTTCAACATGGGGGCAACTAAGCTGCAATATGTCCCCACAGGAGATCAAGTGCCAGACATACTCACGAAAGCTCTAGGGAGAGCTAAGTTCATCCAGTTCAGGGAATAAATGGGTATGGTGGAGAACTCGTGTCAGTAGCAGGTGGATTCTCAGTTGCGGCAACATCAGATGAGAGGGAGTTGCAGTGTAGAGGCAATAGTTGACAGCAATTCAGCAGGGTCAGCAACAGCACAAATGCAACTCATATCAGAGTTGCACAGTAGAGATGGGCAGAGAAACCAGACATCAACAGCGTAACAAGAGGTAAAGCAGAGACAGGGTGTTGCTTCAATACGCTGCAGCACTAGAACACTTCCTCGCTAAGAGGGAGTGTTGATTTTTGTAGCATCGGATGTGTTCTAGTCACGAAATTTTGTGGAGGCTAGAATACATGTATTCTTCAAAACCCATAAATCATTTCTGGAAATTCCACCTAGAGATGACTTAATTAAAATAATTAACCTTTTAAATGATTCCCTAAGTCTAAACTTAGGAAATCTGGTTAATTAAAGGGTATTAATTAAGTCATGGTGAGGATTGAATTCTAGTTAATCTTAGCCATCGATTATGTTTTAATCTTGGCCATTGGTACTCCAACATAAGATTATAAGAAGAAGTCGATGGGTAGATAGAGAATACACCAGAGCAAATACTCAGTTGCTCAAGTAGGTCGATTTTTCTCAGTGGCTGAAGTTCGGCAAGAGAAAATCGAATCAAAGAGTGAGTTGCAAGTGGGAGAGAGAGGGCATCATTATAGTCGGAGAGTGCAGGACGAATCTGGAGGAGGCAACACAGAGGAGGGACGCAGGTCAGGGCAGTAAAAGGGTTGACGCAGGGCTCACGCAGAGAATGACGCAAAAGGGCTAGCAAAAGAGGTAGGAGGTCCTCTTCGCGGTCAGAAAATTGATGTGAAGTGTGAGCAAATCACAAGTAAATTTCTCTCAGTGACTATTCCTCTATTTTGTCTTGTACATAAATTGTTATTGAAGATTAATAAAAGAAACCCTCATCTGCTGCACCGGTTTTCCCACATTGGGTTTATTCGGGAACAATTGCCCAAAAATAACTCACTGTGGTTATATGTGCTTGTATTTTCCTTGTATTTATTTTCCGCAAAATTTATTTGTGAAGGCTGCAGTGTATGTATTTTGATATTTGTCGTAGAAAACTGCAAATATTATTTAAGTAATTTAACAAATAGAAGAAATATTATCAGTTACTTTAGTAGGCTTTAGGATCACTGAATTTTCACATTTTCCACCCTTTTTTATATGCCTTTTTCCTTTTTATGATTTTTCTTTGATTAACTGCTCGGAGCCCAAGAGGTAAGAGCATTATGTGTGAGACAATACAGGGAATACCCACTTTGAGGTGGGGCAGTTCATTTCCCATGGGGGGTTGGGAGAATCATGGGTTCCTATACGATGGAGGCTCATAAAACCTATAGGAACTAGGGTGATGGCCATGATGATGGTGTAGAGCTCATCTATTGGCTTTTGCCCACGTGCTAAATGTGTTTGTCCCAGCCATCTTTTGCATTTTGTGGTACATTTTCCTGTTGAATGTGGCCAATTATGATTTTATATTTCTTTTTAGCTGCATCAACCTCTGGGGCATCATTCCAGGCTTGACCCAAGGTGTGGGCAAGGGGAAGAGGAGAGCTAACCCTATGTGGACCCAGTGGACGAATGTGGAACTAGGTGGGAGAAATGATGAATAAAGTAATAATGAGTGGAAAGGGGGTAATATACGCAGATAAGGGAGTGAGACTATGCAACCAAAATCAGGGTTTCCCGTGAAATACCATCCCTAATGCCAAATGGTCAGTAAAAGAGATCCCACGAGACTAGAATCCAAGGTTAATATCCAAAAGGGGTCGTCTAGGGGACAAGAGCATAGACCTAACCCATTATTTCCGTCGAATCCCCCCATTAATCCATGCCCATAAGTGTCCATGATAAGCAAACTACAATACTCAATTACCAAATGACAAGGCATACCTTTAGTTTTGGGAGGCCCACCTTCAAACATACGATCATGGTAGATGGGTGAGGGACCACATGGCTAGCTCAGGTGGCGGAGAAATGGCACAATTAGCTAGCTGGTGGCTGCAAGGGGCTGTTGGCTGCTAGCTGAATACCATCTTGAAGAAAAAAAAATCTCCTAAGGATATCATCGACAAAATGGTGGATAACATCTAGCTCCAACTGGGACGTGATCTCTCGAAGAAGTGGGTGAAGCTACTCGAATGGGAGGTCAAGAGAACTCCAGCAATCTCTTGGTTACCATAGACCTGTTACCTACACATATAATATATGAAGAACATGGGGAAGCATGCTTTCGCGGCGTCTCATGATCGCACATGCTAAATGTTAGGCCATAAAATCAACAGAAAAATAAAATATGCAAAGATGCATCTATCTACCATGAGAAATATCATATGACGTTAATTCTAATGCAAAAATCATCATGCAATGCATCCTACTCTACCATGCATATGATACAATGTCAAGTCTCAAGGAAAGAGTTGATACGACTTAATTTGATCGGCTCGGGCCAAAGTTCGTCGTTAATTTTGTCAATGTAGTAATAATCCTCCCCAACCTTTCCGTGAATCCTGGCATGTGTTGGATCTTTATCAACCAAGACTAAATCCACGACCTTGTATTCTTTTTAGGCTTCCACTTTTTGCTCATTTTAGAGATTGGTCGCTTGAGGATGTGGATTTCTTGAGCCAGGAGAATAGGAGAAGGCTTCTCGATTTCACATGTTTCATAGTAAGGTCCTGCCTTGATCACATGAGGTAAGTAGGTAGGTTCCCTATAAAGGATAAAATGGGTGCCATCATATTGCGGGATGGTGGCATATGATAAGTGTTGGAATTTATAAGTATGACACGTTAGAAACCCTTCATGCACTTTACTAATTTATTCCTACCTACTTGTTCTGTTAATTAACAAGTTATTTACCAGGTAAATACTGGAAATAAATACAACTACATGCTCAACACATTACAAACCATCAACTGAAGGAAATAGAAACAAGCACATAGTGACACCGTTGTTTTTGGACTAATGTCCCCGAAAAACCCAATGCAGGAAAACCAGTGCAGCTATCTAAGGGTTTGATTTATTAAGCAGTTTCATAATATAATCTGGGTGCCAAATCCGGCTCACCCAACAGAGAAAAATCTCGGCAGTAATACCTCTCTACTTGGAAGTAGATATTCTAGCTGAAACCCCGGATAAACACTCTGGCAGCTCCACAACTCCAATCTGCCCCACGAAACCCCAGCGTCAGCCTCTCTCTAGCCCAACATTAGCCCAACGTCACTCCGACTTGGCCTGCGTCAACCTCTTGAGGCACTGCATTAGTCCTCTGGCCCTCTACGTCACCCACGCTAGCCTTCTGAGGCACTGCGCAACGCTTGGCTGGCTCTGTGTGAACCCTTGGCTGGCTCTGCATCCCTCTCTCCAGCTACTGCGTTGATCCTCCCGGTGCTATCTCTGCCTCTCTACTTCTGTATTCACTGCCCCTCAGCTGCAAATCTGATCACTTTCTCAACTTTCTCAGCAAACCCAGCGCCAGAAAGTCGAAATCCTGATCTCTTGGTGTGTTCTCCAAGTGACCCTCAAGCCTCCTCGTATAATTTTCTCGTTGACAAATCAACGGCCGAGATTAAGTCCCTAATAAATGGCTAAGATTAGATCTGGCTTGATCCATGACTTTTGGACCATTCTAACACAGTTTTATATTAATTCACATTAATATTTTATTTTCCCTAAGTTTAGACTTAGGGACTTCATTAAAAATATTAATTATTTTAATATCTTCCAAACTGTTTAGAATTTGCCCAAACCCCTTCTGGGTATTGGAGATCTCATGTGCCTTAGCCTCTCCACCAATTTTTGTGGCTAGAGCACATCCGATGCTACCCCAAATCAACACTCCCTCTTAGCGAGGACTCTGCTCTAGTAATACTCCTCACTGAGCATCACTTTGATCATCCGACATCGGTCCCTGTGCTGATGCTAGGCCTGCTGCCCAACATCATCTGCACTATTGCATCCTATACTGCTACCCATGGCCTTGCCACTACCACTGCTGCATCTGTACTACAACTCCCTCTGCATCTGTGTTGCTGCCCATGGCCCTGCCACTGCCACTGCTACATCTGCACTGCAACCCCTCTCATCATGTTGCATCGTGCTGCCCATAGCACTACCACTGCTAACTGCTACACGGCAACTCAATTACTGAGAAGTAAGTAATTGATCTCCCAACTCTGACATCTCTATCACGCTAGAAACACTCTTAATGCTGAAGCTCCCTCTGCCATTGACAAGTGCTCCCTCTCTGACCTCTGCGTTGCTACAACAACTCCATGCATCTTGCACCGGTGCACACCTCTCTGTGCCATCCTACACTGGTGCAACACTCCTGTGCCTCTCGCACTGTTGCAACCTACTAGCCTCGCGTTGTCCTGGGAATCCTACATTGTAGCTCCCTTTGTCGCTCCATCCGCATCCGTCTCTACTGGCATCCGCCAATCCTGCTACTACTCTTTGGGGCTCCCATAGCAAGGTATAATCCAAGAGGTTGGGTACCTCAAGGATCCTACCCCTCATCGCTTGTAGTTTGTCTAACTACAGCTTGATGTCTCCCCACGTCTTCTGAAGTGGCACATGAGCACTCATGGCACAATCATCGTCTATCTCCACTTCCTTTTCTGCCCTTGCTGGCTCTGCCTTGGTCTCGGAGGCCTCTCCCTTACTCTTTTTTCTTGGACATTGGATCGCATAATGACCCAGCTCCCCACAGTGGAAGCATTTGACCTTGGAGAGGTCCTTCTTCTTCCATTTCTCTTGCTTTCCCTCAGATCCTAGGGCAACATCTTCCTCCTCCTCCTTCTTGATTCTAATCCCTTTGCCACTGCTTCCCACCTTGCTCAGTCTCCCGATCTCTTCTTGGCGAAGAGCAGCCCACATTTCCTCCCAATCTGGAAGGGTCGCCCTACCTAGTATGCTCTAGACAAACACCTCCCAGTCTTCTGAGACTGCGTTTAGGGTTGTTCTCACCATCAATTCTAGATCCAGTGTTGCCCCTATGGAAGTCAGCTGATCCCGAATCTCCTTCAATCGACTGAGGAATGAGTCGATCTGTTCTCCCTTCTTCATCTGGTATGATCGCAGCTGATTTTCTAGTAGCATCTTCCTCTGCACGAAAGTATGCTGATACAACTTGGTCAGGGCCTCCCACATCTCCTGTGCCGTGTTCTTCTTGGCAATATGTGGCACCATATTATCCTTGACCCCGTCAAGGGTGATACTCTTAGCCCTCGCCATTGCATCCTCGTACTTGTCGTTATCAGCCCGGTCAACTGGGATAGCTATCATCCTCAAGGCAAAGTGCTTGACACAATTCCTGTCTAGTATAGATAAGATTTTGGCCTTCCAGACTATGAAGTTTGAGGCTTCGTCCAGGTCTCTTACTCCGTGTAGTGCCTTCTCGCTGCTCCTCTACTTCCCTCCTGGAAATTCTTGGTATGACTCCTCTGAGCCTCGATTTCCCTCCTGGAAACCCTTCTGCCAATGTTGAGATGCCCCTCTCCAATCGTCTGTGCAACTGCAACACTGATCTGGATTCCTTGGCTAGAAATCCACCTCAGCAGCAACTCCCTCTACCTTGGTCTTGCCCTGTTAGGTACTGTTCCAACTACAGTACCCCACCAACTCCACTCTGCAACTTACCCACAACCTCCTAAACCCTAGCAAACTAAAGGTTAGAGCTCCTAGGCTCTGCGCAATCCTGACACCGACAAATAAGCCTCCTCAGCCAACTGCGTCAGCCCTCTTGGCCTCTGTGTGAGCTTTCCTTTGCCTCCCTCAACCTCTGCGCTACCTCTTCCTGGCTCAATCTCGATGACACAGGCACTGCATCACCCCTTCCTTGCTGCTACTCTGCTAGGAACAGTTTCTGTCACTCGAGACAACTTTTTTTTGCTGTTGCTGCTCTATTTGGCTGATGTCCTCAGTTCTCCTGTGATCTGCAACCATGCTCTGATACCATGTTGGAATTTCTAAGTCTGACACGTTAGAAACCCTTTATGCACTTTACTGATTTATTCCTACCTACTTGTTCTGTTAATTAACACGTTATTTACCATGTAAATACTGGAAATAAATACAAGTACATGCTCAACACATTACTGATCATCAACTAAAGGAAATAGAAACAAGCACACAAGTTACACCGTTGTTTTCGGACTAATGTCCCCGTAAAAACCCAATGAAGCTATCTGAGGGTTTGATTTATTAAGCAGTTTCAGAATATAATCTGGGTGCCAAATCCAACTCACCCAACAGAGAAAAATCTCGGCAGTTGTAGCTCTCTACTTGGAAGCAGATATTCTGGCTGAAACCCCAGATAAACACTCCAGCAGCTCCACAGCTCCAATTTGCTAAACGAAACCCCAGCGTCAGCCTCTAGGGACTGCGTCAGCCTCTCTCTAGCCTAACGTCACTCTGGCTTGGCCTGCGTCAGCCTCTAGAGGCACTGCGTCAATCCTCTGGCCCTCTACGTCACCCACGCTGGCCCTCTAAGGCACTGCGCAGCTCCTAGCTGGCTCTGCGTGAACCCTTGGCTGCTACTACATCCCTCTCTCCGGCTACTACATTGATCCTCCTGGTGCTATTTTTGCCTCTCTGCTTTTGTATTCACTGCGCTTCAGCTGCAACTCTGATCACTTTCTCAACTTTCTCAGCAAACCCAGCCCCAAAAAGTCGAAATCTTGATCTCTTGGTGTGTTCTCCAAGTGACCCTCAAGCCTCCTCTTATACTTTTCTCGTTGACAAATCAACGGCTGAGATTAAGTCCCTAATCAACAACTAAGATTAAATCTGGCTTGATCCATGACTTTTGGACCATTCTAACACAATTTTATATTAGTTCACATTAATATTTTATTTTCTCTAAGTTTAGACTTAGGGACTTCATTAAAAATATTAATTATTTTAATATCTCCCAATGTTTAAAATCTGCCGAAACCCTTTTTGGGTATTGGAGATCTCATGTGCCTTAGCCTCCACCAATTTTCGTGGCTAGAGCACATCTGATGCTACCCCAAATCAACAATAAGTCCATTTCAACATGACACCCAATGGTAGCCCCCCATTTCCTAGATAAGATCATTCCCCACACATCAGGGATATCAATGACAATAACATCCATGAGGAGGGATATATTGGGATTCCTAGCCAAAGAAACTTTAAGGTCCTTGATGATACCTTCCCCTTCCACAGGTTTGGAATTAAAACCACACACCTTGTATGGTCGAGTGATGCTGAGACCCAATTGCTTCATAACTGTTAAAAGCATGATATTTGTGGAAGCCCCTGAGTCCAACATATAACTATGTAAGAATAGTTCATTAATAGCCAAAGTAAGCAAGAAAGGTCCATGCCCAGGGTTTCGGTCAGGAATATGAATGTTTTGCAATTCTTCAGGTAATTCTTCTTCCTAAATTCCTAAGGACTTCTTGATTTGTTGCTGTCGTTGGGGAAGCTTCGCAATCTCTTTCAAAGGAACAGGTAAGTCATTCTTTCTATGGTAGCTCCTATGTCGATGTCAAGTTTAACTTCTTTCCCTTTTTCCTTCTTCTTGATGTTTTCTTTCCTTGGAGGATCCTTTTTCGGATTGGCTTTTGTTGGGGGATCCTTCTTGGGAGGAATTTCAAGGAGAGATTCTTTTGGAGGGGCTTGCTTAGGTGATGGATCTCCTTTAGATGGTTCCTTGGGAGTTGCGGGGTCTTTATTATTTTCTTTTCAAGAGTATTGGACCCCTTTGAACCTTCCCTTGCTATCAAAGTTAAGAATGGATTCTTCCTTTTCCTCTTCAGGGTGACCTCACTAATGGGAGGATGTGTATATGACCCCCACAGCAAAATGTTGAAGATATCAGATTCCACAAGGTTGGTATGCTCATCAACTTGTTCATCCTCACTCTCTTCCCCTTCACTTTCCTCATCCTTAGAGGAAGAGTCTACCTCAACAGCATTAGTTGGAGCCAAAGTGTTTGGGATTTGAAAAGAGCTTGGCCTATCTTCTTCACTTTCCTTTTTGGTTAAAGGCTTTCCTTTCAGGATATAACTAGATTTTTGGGCCCTTTCCAAGGCAATGATTTTGTTCATGATAACCCCATCACATGCATTGGCTTCTTCGGTGAACTTCTCCATCTTTTTGAGGATAGCAACAAGATTTTCCTCATGTTGATCCTTGGATTTCTCCTTTTTGACCTCAACTCTAGCTCTAGGGTGGTCATTGATATCAACCTTCGAGATTCGTATGTTCTCTTCAACTTCCAGTGCTATCTCTTTAGCTTCAACGAAAGTGGATGGTTTTTTATCCCTTAACACATAGGTGAAGTGGCCACCCACCATCAAGAATATTGGCTTTGGATGGCTTCAAATGATCATGCATATCTTTGAATACCCTATCAAATTTTTGAATGAATTCTAACACATCCTCCCTTCCCCTGGTTATTTGGTAGAAATTTTTGATATTGAAGGTCCCTTGGGCATTGCATGACCACCTCTTCACGAATAGGTCTTCAAATTCATTAGAGTTTTGTATGCATGCAAAGGGAAGTCTAAGGTACCAATCTCTTGCTTCTCCTTCAAGTGATAAGGCAAAAAACATCATGAGCCTATGTTCATCAAAGATCATTCTGGGGGACATTTTCCAATAGAATTCTTCAATAAAGCCATGGGCAGACCAAGTAGCATCCCTTTTGAATCTGGGTAACCATTGGTTATATTTTTCAGGAAGTGGTTTGGGATCATCACTCAATTTCAAAGGGACAAAGACACTAACCAAGTAAAATATCGGTGACTCGATTCCTACTGCAGCAAACTGATGATATTTCTCCTATTTGTTAAATTACTTGAACAAATTACTTGCAATTTTCTACAACAAATATTGAAATACATACACTACAGCCTACACAAAATAAAATACTCCAGAAACTAATACTGCATCAGAGAGAAATAAACACACACATATACACTGTTGTTTTTGGACAAATGTCCCCGGAAAAACCCAATGTGGGAAAACTGATGCAGCAGCTGAGGGTTTTATTTATTATGCAGTAGTAATCTAAGTACAAATTGTTAGATGCCCAAACTGGCAATCTGATACAGAGAAATACTCACAAGGAGATAGTGAGAAAAATCTCACATTGTCACTGGCGATTTGAATCTGATCCAGGATCTAGATGGTTGGCCCCACGCTACCTTTGCGCAGCCTGTGCGTTAGCCTGACCTAATCCTCTGCGATTGGGTGAATTTGGAATGTGAACAGTCATCAGAAGATGAACTGAGCAGTCACATTCTTTGTATATAACGATAGCTACCTAATGAAATAAATTGTATCAGTTTTCTGCCAAACTGGAGTTACTCCTGGCCTAACATGGTATCAGAGCCAACCCTTTTTTTAGTTGTTGTAACTCCCTGTCTGCTCTCCATATAGCTGAGCAGCTCCTCCATAAAATTAGCTGCTCCTGACATGGTAGCTGCCCCACTGCCCTCCACTATTCAGCGTTGTCCATCCTGTCTGACTGTCCAAACGTTTCAAAGAAAAAAAAGGGCGTTGTCCTGACAAGCACTGTCCTGTGCGTTAAGTTTTTTTGAAATACCCTGAAATGCCCTGACTTGCGCCTGCTGCCTCCATTGCATGAATTGATTCCCTATTCTGATACTTGGAGCAGTGTTAGCCTTAGGTCCTGCGCTGGAGTGTCAGGCCCGTTTTGCTTTGCAATTCAGAGCTGTAAACCTGACGTGACACACATGGGCAGCGAGAAGACTATCTTGTCGGTGTTTGCTAGACACTGTCACATGAATTGCTTCACCTGATTACTCTGTCCTCCATTACTGGTTCTCATCTTGCTTTCGGCGTCCACGCTTTCAACCTTCTATCCAACCCTGTGTCGATTTCTTTTCTTCAGTGTGCTCCAAGGCGACTGGATCTTCCTTTATCTGTTGAGTCGGTTGGATTTCCAGGTTCTGTTGATAGAACCTACAGCGAGCGGGAGATGTCTTGTTCTTGCGGACCCTGGTGACCGCTTCTACCTTGAACGCAGACTTCTGCTATGAAAATCCGCTACGATCCTTCAGAGTCGAGCATTATTTGAATGCTTTCCTGACGTGTATGATAAATATACCTTCGGCGCCGTTGGATTTAGATAAGGTGCGAAAGTTTTTACGAATAAAATTTGCGGGGAGGCGCGGAAACAAGAATCAAGAATCCCTGGATATTGTTGTTCCGCCTCTGCGATGTGTATCAATGCCGAGGTATGTGTATGATTCATCACAGGACGAGGTTGGAAAGGCAGCGTTGAAGGTTTATAGCACGAGGCACTCTGGATGCCCTGCCTCCATCGAGAAGACCGATAAACAGATTGAGGATGCCCCCGTCCATGTTATTCCTTGCATGGCACAAGTAGTCCTCAATATATAGAAATGCCCCGAGTTCGATTCACCGCAAGGCAGAGGCACACAGCGATTCAGTCCATCGGAGGTTACAGCAATTCGAAGGCCTGAAAGCTCCTGTCAGAGAACTATTGGCACCGCCCGGACGAGTACATTTGAATGGTGTTAAAATTTAAAACAGTATATGCGTGTTAACCTTTTTTTTCACATTGACTTTTATATGATGGACATGGCATATAATGGATTAAAAAAAAAAAAAGTTATATGCGGTGAAGTTTTATTTATGACAATGGTAGCATGAGTATCAGCATTCCTTTCAATGGTCAATGATATAAATGACGTAGCAGAATTCTATTCCTGCTCAGATTTTGGATGGTTTTGAATACACTTTCATATCAGAATCATTTTTTTAGCAACAGAAGCTTTTTTTTCCACAAAAGCACATTTTTTTTTGCCATCAAAAGTATTATTCTATCAGCAGAAGTATTTTTTTACAAAATGCATTCAATCATCTCTATGGTAGGAATAGTTCTCACTGGCAAGGAGAACTATCCTGAATGGTCCCGGATGATAAAACACACCCTCATCTTCAATGAGTTGTGGAAAGGAGTGTGTGTCGAAGAAGGAGACAATGACCCAGTACAGCCTACATCAGACAAAGAGGTCGTCATTTGGGAAAACAAGAACAGCAAAGCCTATGCATTAATCGCAGCATCTGTAAATGAAGAGGTGAGTCGCCATATTTCATCATATTCAACTGCCTTTGAAGCTTTACAAAAGCTGAAAGAACTCTATGACTCACATTCTGCACTTGAAGTTGTTCAGCTCATGATTAAACTCATTACTCTTGAACTAAAAAATAATGATCCTCTTGCTCTTGCATCTGAAGTAAAGTCTATAATGCATGATATCAAATCCACTAAGGTTGAGCTGGATATCCCTCTTATTGCTTTTCTCAAGGCACTCTATCCTACTTACTCCAATTATCTTGAGTCTTTACAAGCAAATGGAAATCTTAAAGATATAACCTTTGACTCTCTTGTGAAAAAGTTCGCTGAAAGAGAGAAAGCCTTTGGAAAGAAGACAGCCCCTGAATCTTCTGAAGAGACTGTGTGCCTTGCTCATAAAGAAAAGCATCCTGCTCAAGATCCTACAAGAGGAACAGGTGACGAAGAGGAAGAGGAAGATATTTCAGAGGCAGGGGGGCAGACATTCTCAAGGAGAAAAGGCAGACTTACACTGCATTCGCTGCAAAAGAAATGGATCACATGATGCCTCTACATGCAAGCTAACATGGGACAAAATTGAGCAGAAAAGAAACCAACAGAAAGGTAAAACTGATGATACAGACAAAGGTAAAGCACCTGAATCCGCTCACTATATTGAGGCACAATGTAACATTGGAGTAAATGAAGATTTGTTTAATGCTTCACTTGCTTCTTCGAAAAATGATTGGTTGCTTGACTCAGGAGCAACCTGTCACATGACTCATAGAAATGATTTTTTTGAAGATTTCACTGACAATGTTGATGGAGCAGTATGCTTTGCAGATAAGTCAAAAATCAAGCCATCAGGGCTTGGCACAATCAGGCTTAAACTGCCTGGTCTTCCAGACTTTCTTCTGGATCATGTTCTATATCTCCCACAACTCAAAAGAAACTTGTTGTTCTTGGTCCACATCCGCCAGCAAGGTCACTCCATTCATATGTTTGATGGCAAGCTTGAGGTAAGAAAAGCATCTGACCACTCACTTGTCATGAGGGGAATAGAAGAAGAAAGGCTTCTCGAACTGCAAGGAACCTTGCTCATGCACAACATTTCTCTTATATTTCTCATCATGAAGAAGGTACACTTCCATCAAGTTTATTATGGCATGCTAGATTTGGACATTTAAACTATGACAGTCTCCGCTTATTGAAGAAAAATGGTGTCGCTGGTTTGCCTACAATTCCTAGGAAACATAAGCAATGTGATGCTTGCATTCTAGGAAAGCATAGCAAACAGTCTTTTCATGATTCACATTCAAGAGCACATAGGAAGCTTGAACTCATTCATTCAGATTTATGTGGTCCAATGCATGTTCCTTCTGCAAATGGAAATAAATATATCATGACATTTATTGATGATTACACCAGAATTGTTGAGATTAGGTATGTTCTATGCTAGAGCAATTTATTTAAATTTTCACGGTTAGAAATCACATAAGCATTACGATAAACTGCAGATAGAACATAAATATAAAACGCAGAAGACAAGCCAAGACAAGAGGACACAAGATGTGGCGCGAGCCAGGGACAAACCCCACAATGTGTGGGGAAACCCTTTGATCAAATCTTCTTTTATCTTCAAAGTTCAGCAGAGAAAGAGAGAGAGAGAGAGATAATACATTTACAACAGAAGTCAACACTTTGACTTATCTAGATCTAGCATAGATCATTTCTTATAACGATGAGATCAGTTGAAGACATTTTGCTTCAACTGATACCTATCATCATGCTGCATCTCATTCTCTAGTTGCACCACTGCATACTACCTCATGCGGCTGTCCATGTCCATGATCTTATCCATCATAACGCTGCTCAAACTAATGTGCATCATCATCATGCTGCTGCCCCTGCTAATGTATCATTGTGCTGCCCATGCACATGATCTCATAGTGCTGCCCATCATGCTACTGCCCATGCTCCATGTATTCGTTGCACAGTCCATCCACAATATATCATGTTGCTGCCCATCCTCCATCATGCTCGATGTCATCACAGTTGCATCATTGTTGCTCCTTTACTGAGATCATGCTTGCTGTACCTTTGAAGTTGTTACTGTTGCATCTTTTATATAATGACAGTTTCATCATATAAACGCTAGGATCATCAATGTATTACTGCTGGGGGTATACGAGCTAGCAGGAGCACAGATCAACACATGTTTATATATTGATATATATGTTAATACACATACCTTTTTCATCCATCCCAGATGACATCGAGATCATACCTTCATTCATGGCATCCGAGATCTACTCCTTTGATCGAGATCTCAGAGAAGGGTTTACTGTCAACAAGACTGAAGCTTACCATTTGAAGTCTTGTCTATCTGTGATTGAGCAGGAGAATGTCCGAGGCAAGTCTCCTCTGACTGCGTATAAAGCCTTGTCTCCATGACTGCGTAGAAGATGATTTCCTGATAGCGTAGGAAGGTATCTCTATTACAGCGTATGTACATATATTGCCATTGCCTGCAAATATATCTTGCTGCGTTGAATGCCATTGTTGCGTTGTATCTTTATTGCCTGCGTATGTACATATATTGCCATTGCCGGCAAATATATCTTGCTGCGTTGAATGCCATTGTTGTGTTGTATCTTTATTGCCTGCGTATGTACATATATTGCCATTGCCGGCAAATATATCTTGCTGCGTTGAATGCCATTGTTGCGTTGTATCTTTATTGCCTGCGTATGTACATATATTGCCATTGCCTGCAAATATATCTTGCTACGTTGAATTATTTTCTCTCTGCCCTGTGTATATACATATATTCTTATGTATTGCTAACGATGAGATCAACATATAATGGCATCAATGTACAGCAGACTCTGCGTATTAATGTCATCAATGTACAACATACATAAGTCACTCCTGATCTGCGTATGTACAGCATACATAAGTCTTTCCTGATCTGCGTATGCCTATACCCAAGATTCACGTGGATTCTGTTTTGACTGCGAGAACAACTGTGATTCTAATGCCTGCGGCTTCACTTCATGCTGCGGCCAACTGTGCTTCACGTGGCTACCATGACTGCGTCTTCATGCCTTAACACATGACTGTGACTTTATACCTTGACAGCGGTTTCATTTGCGTGTGTTGGATTTGGGCATCATCTGCAGCTAGGGCATCATTATTAGACCAACGTACTCTTTTAGTTTCTCTCCTTCTCCAAAGACCCAAGACGTGGAGAGGAGATCACATGAAGAGTGAGTCCCTAATGACTTCAAATCATCTTCTATTTATACTAAAAATGTAGAGGTTGAATAGACACGTCGGTTGGGCTTCTAGAGCCTACATAAGAGCTGGTCGGCTTGATAATAATTACATAAACAAAATAAATTCATATCTCCATAAATACTTATCGGAATCGGATGGTCTTTGGATCAATCCTACACCTCTCAACGAGAGGGATCCAATAAAAATATCAGCTGCCAGAAATAAGTTGACCCACATGGAGTTTGGCCCTAGTTGCCAATTTAACACTCCCTCTCAACTAGGGAGAACTCCATCCATTGATCCATAAGTCCAACTGTACTATCTCTGCCATCAGTGCCCTGCACTGTTCTGCCCAACTCTGCTAAGCTCTACTCAGCTCTGCTGGCTTTGCTCTGCTCTGCTCAGCTCTGCTGGCTCGGCTCAGCGCTGCTGGCTCTGCTAGCTCTGCTCTGCTCAGCGCTGCTGGCTCTGCTCATCTCCGCTGAACTATGAAGAAGAAGAATTGATCGAGAATGAGTCATATCATTCTCCACTGACCTGAAGTCAGTCTCAGAGTGCATACCACTAGTCCCAGACCAGTCTCAACTGACCCGAAGTCAGCTTCATAGTAAGTACCACTCCTACCACTAGTCCTAGACCAGTATCGCAGTCTCAGAGAGTGTACCACTGGTCCCAGACCAGTCTCAACTGACCCGAAGTCAGCGTCATAGTATGTACCACTCTCACTGGTCCCAGACCAGTACTGCACTGACACGAAGTCAGTCTCGGAGTATGTACCACTGGTCCCAGACCAGTCTCAGCCGACCCGAAGTCAGCGTCATAGCATGTACAACTCCTACCACTGGTCCCAGACCAGTATCATTGATCCCAGATCAATGGAGGACATCCTAGCGTAGGGAGTACGATAGATACAACGATGAGTCCATCGGTACTACTATGGTCCCTAACTTCATTTCCCTGCTCATTGATCAGATGAGAGGTATTTCCCATGAGTCCCAGACTGCATGGGTAGGATGCCTCGACAGGAGAACTTAATCAATCCTGTCCTCACAGGAGAACACATCAATCCTGCTACAATCGCCATGGAGAACACATCAATCCAGGCCTCACAGGAGAACACATCAATCCTGCTACAATCGCCATGGAGAACACATCAATCCAGGCTACCATGGAGAACACATCAATCCAGGCCTCACGGGAGAACACATCAATCCTGCTACAATCGCCATGGAGAACAAATCAATCCAGGCCTCACAGGAGAACTCATCAATCCTGCTACAATCGCCATGGAGAACACATCAATCCAGGCCTCACAGGAGAACTAATCATCCTGCTACACAAGAGAGCGAATCATCTTGTCCCACAGGAGAGCGAATCATCTTGTCCCACAAGAGAGCGAATCATCTTGTTTCAGTGCGCACCACCAGGGGAGGGTGAGTCACCCTGTGGTCGTATGTTTCTCCAATAGAACTGCAAGCCCCCCAAAGCTCCGAGAGCTCAATGTATGCAGCATGCAGGACCCTTTTACAAAGGTCTCTGGACGACACCAAGTCGTTCGGGAAAATCACAAATTTGATTATTCCTCAGGGCTCTGTCCTGTACATCATCTCAGTGTGATGGAGCCTCCTTGATCATCGATTTACCATATCCCAGATAAGGCAGTAATTGATGTCTATCTGCTGGAGCAATTGTCAAATACGGGATTCCTCAATAATCGAATCCCATCCCTGGTTGTCACAGAGATTCACAGTGGTATTCATCATGTGTACAAACAGCTCACTGAAGAGCTTCAGCAACCAGACTGCCTCACAGAAGGCCATACTATCAGCAATGTATTCTGCCTTGGTGGTGCTCAGAGTCACCGACATCTCTGCTTCCTGCGCATCCAGGATATCAAGGCAGATTCCAAACAGCACTGAGAAGTGCTCTAGTGATCCTCCATACTTCCTGCCCACTCATCATTCGAATAATCATGTGGTTTCATATTCCCGGCAATGTATCTCAATTCATGAGAGATTGTGCCCTGAAGATATCTTAGAAGATTCTTGGCACCAATCTAGTGAGACTCAACCAAATATGAGCTCACCATGCTAACTGCAACACAGATGTCCGGACGGAGGTTCTCCAAGAACATCAACGTGAATGAGTTTATGAAACTCAGAGGCACTTCTGATCCGACATCATTACCATGTAACTTCTGAGAGTTAAGATCCTCGAGGCAGTCACAAGCTTGCAGCTTATCTTCCCACATTCAGAATCCAACTCCCTCTGTCTCCTCTAAATGAGAGGGTCTGCACCTGTCAAACATAGGTGCTGGTATGAGAGGTTTATCATCCACAACCTTCGAGTAATGGTTTGGATCGATTTCTCTCCTACTGAATTTCAGCTGCATTAGACAGCTATCAATCCTCTCATATTATGCCTGAGGTGTTTTTCTTCAAACCATAGAGGGCTTTCTTCCACCTGTATACATGAGATTCCTTGATCATGATTCTCAAACTCCTCGGGTTGTTCCAAACCTGTGAACCTGCTGCATGAGAGGAATGGTCCCCTTATAATATTTTCCTTCGGTACATTTCAGACATGTACCTTCATGCTTCTTTTTGAATTCAGGCATCCTAGTCACCATCTGTCTCACAGACCTCCGGTGCTCAGTCAATGGACATGGTCCCCAGTGGACTTCCTGCAACTTGATACAACCCTGAACTCAAAAAACATCTTTAAAAGATCTATTTTCAAACACGTACCTTTCCATCGATAAGTGCCACCTTGTAACCTTTGACTTCCATTTCCGAGACGGACATCAAGTTCGATCAAGTACATAAAAGAGATTTTGGGGTTCCTTGCCTTCGAGGAAGAGTCGACCATTTCCTTGATGACCTGCATTACCAGTCATTCTTTTGATCATTGAAGATGTCCCAGGAATGATTGTTATCTTCATCAAGAGATGTGTCTCTGCCATTCGGACACTCCTTCGCATAACGGCCGAACCTATTTCAACAAGGCATCCACCATTCCTTCCACCCTTAGATCCGAACTTCCCAATGAAGTGATCTTAAGATGGACCATCAAAATCTTCCGCTGCGCCATTCTAGTAACATTCTCTGCTTCGACTTCACCCTAGGCGAATTTATGAGGAACCCATTGATCCTTCTGTCTTCTCCCAACTGTCTTCGGTGATTGCTCTTTCACTCTTGCTTGGGCATTGTCTTCACCTCAGCTCTGATACCATGTTAAGATTAGGTATGTTCTATGCTAGAGCAATTTATTTAAATTTTCACGGTTAGAAATCACATCAGCATTACGATAAACTGCAGATAGAACATAAATATAAAACGCAGAAGATAAGCCAAGACAAGAGGACACAAGATGTGGCGCGAGCCAGGGACAAACCCCACAATGTGTGGGGAAACCCTTTGATCAAATCTTCTTTTATCTTCAAAGTTCAGCAGAGAAAGAGAGAGAGAGAGAGATAATACATTTACAACAGAAGTCAACACTTTGACTTATCTAGATCTAGCATAGATCATTTCTTATAACGATGAGATCAGTTGAAGACATTTTGCTTCAACTGATACCTATCATCATGCTGCATCTCGTTCTCTAGTTGCACCACTGCATACTACCTCATGCGGCTGTCCATGTCCATGATCTTATCCATCATAACGCTGCTCAAACTAATGTGCATCATCATCATGCTGCTGCCCCTGCTAATGTATCATTGTGCTGCCCATGCACATGATCTCATAGTGCTGCCCATCATGCTACTGCCCATGCTCCATGTATTCGTTGCACAGTCCATCCCCAATATATCATGTTGCTGCCCATCCTCCATCATGCTCGATGTCATCACAGTTGCATCATTGTTGCTCCCTTACTGAGATCATGCTTGCTATACCTTTGAAGTTGTTACTGTTGCATCTTTTATATAATGACAGTTTCATCATATAAACGCTAGGATCATCAATGTATTACTGTTGGGGGTATACGAGCTAGCAGGAGCACAGATCAACACAGGTTTATATATTGATAGATATGTTAATACACATACCTTTTTCATCCATCCCAGATGACATCGAGATCATACCTTCATTCATGGCATCCGAGATCTACTCCTTTGATCGAGATCTCAGAGAAGGGTTTGTTGTCAACAAGACTGAAGCTTACCATTTGAAGTCTTGTCTATCTGTGATTGAGCAGGAGAATGTCCGAGGCAAGTCTCCTCTGACTGCGTATAAAGCCTTGTCTCCATGACTGCGTAGAAGATGATTTCCTGATAGCGTAGGAAGGTATCTCTATTACAGCATATGTACATATATTGCTATTGCCTGCAAATATATCTTGTTGCGTTGAATGCCATTGTTGCGTTGTATCTTTATTGCCTGCGTATGTACATATATTGCCATTGCCAGCAAATATATCTTGTTGTGTTGAATGCCATTGTTGCGTTGTATCTTTATTGCCTGCGTATGTACATATATTGCCATTGCCGGCAAATATATCTTGTTGCGTTGAATGCCATTGTTGCGTTGTATCTTTATTGCCTGCGTATGTACATATATTGCCATTGCCGGCAAATATATCTTGCTACGTTGAATTATTTTCTCTCTGCCCTGTGTATATATATATATATATATATTCTTATGTATTGCTAACGATGAGATCAACATATAATGGCATCAATGTACAGCAAACTCTGCGTATTAATGTCATCAATGTACAGAATACATAAGTCACTCCTGATCTGCATATGTACAGCATACATAAGTCTTTCCTGATCTGCGTATGCCTAAACCCAAGATTCACGTGGATTCTGTTTTGACTGCGAGAACAACTGTGATTCTAATGTCTGCGGCTTCACTTCATGCTGCGGCCAACTGTGCTTCACGTGGCTACCATGACTGCGTCTTCATGCCTTAACACATGACTGTGACTTTATACCTTGACAGCGGTTTCATTTGCGTGTGTTGGATTTGGGCATCATCTGCAGCTAGGGCATCATTATTAGACCAACGTACTCTTTTAGTTCCTCTCCTTCTCCAAAGACCCAAGACGTGGAGAGGAGATCACATGAAGAGTGAGTTACCAAATGACTTCAAATCCTCCTTTATTTATACTAAAAACGTAGAGGTTGAATAGACACGTCGGCTGGGGTTCTAGAGCCTACATAAGAGCTGGTCGACTTGATAATAATTACATAAACAAAATAAATTCATATCTCCATAAATACTTATCGGAATCGGATGATCTTTGGATCAATCCTACACCTCTCGACGAGAGGGATCCAATAAAAATATCAGCTGCCAGAAATAAGTTGACCCACATGGAGTTTGGCCCTAGTTGCCAATTTAACAAGAATGTGTTGGGTTTATTTATTGAAGAACAAATCTGATGCTTTTCAAACATTCAAGAATTTTCATATATGGATTGAAAATGATGCACAATCTCATATTGGGTCTATTCGCACTGATAATGGAAAAGAATATACATCAAATGAATTTGAAAACTATCTTCGCCAACATGGGATCAAACATCAAACAATTGTGCCTTATAATCCCCAACAGAATGGTGTAGCTGAAAGAATGAATAGAACAATCTTAAATATGGTACGATCCATGTTTTTCTTCAAAAATGTAAAGATAATGTTTTGGGTTGATGCTATTCTATGTGCTGCATATATAAAGAATAGATGTCCATCTAATGCTATAAGAAACAAGACTCCTTATGAATTGTGGTATGGACATGTTCCTTCGGTAAAACATCTCAGAATCTTTGTTTCCACCTGCTATACTTTGATACCAAAGGTACATAGAAACAAACTTGGTGCTAGAAGTCGTAAGTGTATCTTCCTAGGGTATTCAACAACCTCCAAAGCATACCGCCTCTATGATGAAATAAATAAAAAGTTTGTTGTATCTAGAGATGTAATTTTTCTTGAATCATCCAAATCTGACAATGTTGTTGAGCGGCAACTTGATCACTTGGATAGATTCGCAAAAACGAAATCATTTCAAGAATTTGATAATCAAATTCCACATCTTGAAAGGGGGATTCCTATACTAGATCAACATGTGGAATCTTCTTCTGAAGAACACTCTCCCCCGGATGAAACTCCAACAACGGATGATGCTTTAAGTGATGTAATTGATAGAATTGGGAGACTCAATCTTGATTCAGTCCCAACTCAATCAACAGAGCAGCCTGGACCATCTCAGAAAGGTCCCCCAAAGTGGCTAACAAAGACACTTGAAAGTGTTCATCCCGATGAAATTGGAAAAACAAGAACCAGAAATTCAAACCGACAAAATGGAGGTGATGTAGATGACTCTAATTCACCTGTTGATATGGATGTTTCTTATGATTGTGAATTGAACTTGTCTACAGATTTTGAACCAACTTCCTTCAAAGAAGCTGCTTCTCATGATGAATGGAAAGAAGCGATGCAAAAGGAGTATGATGCCCTCATAAAGAACGGCACTTGGAAGCTGGTTGATCCTCCATTTGGAACCAAACCAATTGGCTGCAAGTGGGTCTACAAGAACAAGTACAAAGCTGACGGCTCACTTGACAAGCACAAAGCTAGGCTTATGGCAAAAGGTTTTGCACAAAAGGAAGGGGTCAATTATGAGGAAACTTTTGCCCCCACAACAAAATGGGCCACCATCCGGACACTCTTTGCACTAGCAGCTCAGAACGGTTGGAAATTCCATCAAATGGATGTAAAAACTGCCTTCTTGAATGGAGATATAAAAGAGAATGTTTTTATGTCCCAGCCTAAAGGATTTGTTGTGAAAGGACATGAACAAAAAGTATGCAAACTTGTGAAGTCCTTGTATGGCCTCAAACAAGCACGCGAGCCTGGTATGAAAAACTAACTGAGCATCTTCTGAAACTCAACTTCAATCATTTTGATCTTGATGATGCAACTTTATTTGTCAAGAAAGTTGGCAAAACAGTTGTATATCTTGTGGTATATGTAGATGATCTTTTAATGACAGGGAACAATGAAAGCTACATTGCATCCATAAAGAAGGAATTGGGGAAAAGTTTTGAAATGACTGATTTGGGCTATGTTCATTACTATCTTGGCATTGAAGTAACCCAACATCCAAAATCCATATTTCTTTCTCAAAAGAAATACATTGGAGATTTGTTAAACAGATTTGGCATGACAGAGTGCAATCCCCTTTCTACTCCAATGGAACAAAACTTAAAGCTCACATCTATTGAAGGAAAGGAATTTGAGGATGCAACAAAGTATAGACAGCTTGTAGGAAGTCTCATCTACCTCACTACTACCAGACCAGACATTTCATTTGCTGTTGGAATCCTCTCTAGGTTTATGCAAAAGCCTTGTGAGGGACATTGGTCTGCTACAAAAAGAGTTCTAAGGTACTTGAAGGGAACTCAAGACCTTGGAATCAAGTATACACAGGTGGATGACTTCAGCTTGATTGGATACTCTGATTCAGACTTCGATGGAGACAAAGAAACTGGGGTATCTTCTTCAGGATATGCTATGAGTCTTGGATCAGGAGCTGTCTCTTGGAGATCACGCAAACAATCAGTTCCAGCAGATTCCACAACAGAAGCAGAATACGTGGCAGCAGCTGAAGCAACGAAAGAAAGTGTGTGCCTCAGGAAAATTCTTGAAGATTTGCAGGTAAAACAAGTACAAACAACTCCACTCATGATTGACAACACCTCTGCAATAAAGTTGGCCAAGAACCCAAAGTTCCATGATCATACAAAGCACATCAATACTAAATATCATCTGATCCGACATCATGTTGAGGCCAAAACAATCCATCTCCGTCATTGTTCCACAAATAAGCAAATTGCGGACATCTTCACCAAAGCGCTTGGAAGAGAAAAGCTTGAAAGATTCAGAACGATGCTTGGACTCAACAACATCCCTTCAGATTAAGGGGGGGAATGTTGACACCTAATCCTCTGCGATTGGGTGAATTTGGAATGTGAACAGTCATCAGAAGATGAACTGAGCAGTCACATTCTTTGTATATAACAATAGCTACCTAATGAAATAAATTGTATCAGTTTTCTGCCAAACTGGAGTTACTCCTGGCCTGACATAGGCTACGCAGATCTGTGTCACAGTCTCTGGGCTCTACGTCACCTCCTCCTCTAATCTCCTACTGGCTGGAACTTCGATCCTCTGACCCTCCAGTCTCACACCTCGGCTTCTGGCTTTGGAAGTCGACTTTCCCAATTGAATCTCGGTCTCCCTCTGAAGCTCTGAGCTGCCTCTGCGTGGCACTAGGCTACCTCTTTGAACCTCTCTCTATCTTCTCTACCTTGCACTCCCCGGATCTGGAAAACTCCCCTCCAACCTACTATCCCTTCCCCTCTCTCACTACTTCGACTTTACTAAGTCACTTCCAGCAACTCATAGCTGCTACTCAAGAAATCGACTTCCCAGCAAAATCGAACTGCACAAGTGTTCTCCAAGTGCCCATCGAACTCCTTATAATCCCTCGTTGGAGCACCAATGGCCAAGATGAAAACATAATCAATGGTTAAGATTAAATGGGAATTGATCCTTGTCTTCTTCTAGAAGATTCACACCTGATTTAATTAATACCCTTTAATTAACCGGATTTCCTAAGTTTAGACTTAGGGAACCATTTTAAAAAGTTAATTATTTTAATTAAATCATCTCTAGGTGGAATTTTCTCAAATGACTTATGGGTATTGGAGAATGCATGTGTCTTAGCCTCTCTACCAAATCTTGAGGCAAGAGCACATCCGATGCTATAGAAATCAACATCCATTTCATAAAGGAGGAGTAACTCGCATGCTAAGAGGAGAGTAACTCATGCCCATCTAGGAAATGTAACTCATGTGATTAAGAAGGTATGAATGCCTTTGTAACTTATGCTTTTAAGAGAGAGTGTAACATATGCACGAAAGAGTGCGTAAGAGGAATCTTTTATGATGTGCTTTAATGTGTAAGAGAGTGTAAAAGCATTAATGAGTGTGTAAGAGGAAGATGTCATGCCAATAATGAGAGTGTAAGAGAACATTATTGAGAGCCATGATTGAGTGATTTGAATTTCTTTATAATAATAATATAATAGTATCGTAAGAATAATGATAATATTGATGATTAAGTTGAAATTGAACTATTAGGATTGATTGATGATCAGAAGGGATTTTCCATAAACAATACTTGATTACCAATTGACGCAAGGTGATTTACTCTCTTGAGATTTACTGGTCTATTTACTGGAAGATCGAAGTGTCGTTGGGTCGAAGTTCCATTGCAGGTCAAAGTTCTGCAGCTGGGAGAAATTTCCTCTGACTTCTTGAAATTTGGCAACTCAGGGAGAAATTCCCTCCATTAGGAAGCCTTCCTCCTCCCGAGAAGATCCTACTAGCCCTTGGAAGAATTTAATTTGGTAAAGGAAAAATACTATTTTTAATACGAAACTCACATGTGCACTAAAGTACAAGTCGGCCTGGGCAAGGATATTCGAACTCCTAAGTGACATATAAATACACATCATGTCACATCACTTGGAGGACATCATCACACATCACATTCTTTTCTTGTATGGTTCGTATAGCTCTGAAATTGCAGCTTTGATCTCACACGTGCGAAGGGAAGGAGGAGATTTCTGATTGGTGTGTTGACTTTCTATTGGGACAACGTTGACCAGCCTTTCACTATCTTTGACTTGGGTTCGTTTGACTTGGAATTATCTCTGTTTTGGAAGGCCGAATTGATTGGACAAGAGATTGAACATTTCTGGGCAAGTTGACCTACTTGGACCGCAAGCTTTAACCACAATTGATCGCAGATTTGCTGAAGTTTTACCGCAGGTTTTATCTCTCCTTTGACCGAGTTTTGGAGTGTGCTTTGACAGGGTTTGACTAAGGAAAGAAGGCCAAGTTCCTCGATTGTTTGACTGAGCCTTTTGAAGGTTGATTTGACCGTTGACTAGGACTGTTTAGCGGACAATTGACTACTGTTGACTTTGACAGAATTTGCAGATTTGACTTGTTGACTAGATTTGACTTTTGGGCTCCTCTTGACGTTGACTCCTTGTTGATGAACTTCAACATTGTATCTCTCTGATGAACATTTCATGAAAATCTAATAGAAGAAGAATTTGGAAAGGATTTCCCCCTTGTGGGATTTTTTCCCTAGTCTTTGACCATACACTGTGTCTCTTTTGTTCTTGGCTGTCTTCTATTGTACATTGGTTTACTGTTCTATCTACAATTTCTTATTATTGCTGGAAGATTGAATTCTATTGGATAAATTGATTGCTAATTGAAGAAGAATTGATATAAGTGATTTTCTTAAGCATAGAACAATGGAAAATTAACACGACTTATATAAAAATGCATGCGTTGAGAGGTAACAATCAGCAAATGGATGACACTCCCCCGGTAACAAGATGCAGCCTTCTCCTAATTACTCCCCACATATTATTGGCATCAGAGTTGCGGGGGAGCCCCCCCCCCCCCCCCCGAACCTGCTCCCAATCTGCGCTCCCGATAAAAAAATTTCTGCTCCTTGCCAAAATCGGGATCGATCTCGGGAGCGTCGCTCCCGTCGCTCCCGAAGCGAAAATTAAAGCCCAAGAGCGATTAGGGAGCGATTGCTCCCGATCGCTCCCGAGCTTTTAATTTTCGCTCTTAGAGCGACGCGCGCGATGCCAGGGCAAAATGTGCAAAAAAAAATCCGCAGACGCCAAAAAAAATTAATTTAAAAAAAAGAAAATTGTTTTAACAAGGCTTGGGGGGCATTTTTTATTTCATTGTGACTTGAATGAGTTGAGAAGAGCCAAGGAGATTGAGCAAAGGAGCGAGGCGAAGCGAGGAGCAAGCGCTGAGCAAGGAGCAAGCCTGCAAGGAGGTTAGTAATTTAGTAGTTTAAACTTTAGTTACTTAGTAATTTAGTAATTTAGTTTAGTTTAGTTAGTAATTTAGTAAATATATAACTTATTTAGTAAATAAATCATGAATCTAAATAAATTAAATTAATTAATCTAAATAAATTAAATTAATTTTCTCATTCCTATTCCCATTCCCATTAAATTTTGCAGATTCAATAGCCTACAAATATCAAACATCATGGACCCAGTTATATTTCTTGGCATTTTCCTCTTCTTGGTCCCTTTTCTGGTTATTATGGTGCTGGAGAGTAGGAAACGAAGGGGCCAAAATGAAGAGGGGGATGAGGAAGCTGGAGAAAGTGGATTTGATGAAAACCCCGGTGAAGAGGAGCTGGAGGAGGGTGAACATGACTCTCAAAAAACTAAACAAGACAAAACCCCATTGTGGAAATATGTTACAAGCCTGAAGCAGGGAAAGGGGGTGGAACCACTAAATTTCATTGCCCCCATTGCAACAATAATTACACAGGTTCATACACCCGTGCCAGAAAACACCTCTGCGGGAAAAGGCCATGGGATGGAGATAAACAAATAGGAATCAAAAATTGTGCAGTTGCGTCAGCAGCAGATAGAGTCAAATACATAAGGGAAGAGGAGGAAGCCCAATACAAATCTAAACAATCAAGGGGTTTCTTTGAACCAAGCTCACAATCACAAGCACAAAGAACTCATTCAGCATCCTCCCAAGGCAGTGGATATGGAGGCACAGGGTCACCAACTTTAAGGCGTAGAACCATATCAGATTTCCTTGATGAGGGGTGTAGGAATGATGTGGATTCAAAAGTTTACAGGTTTCTCTATGCATGTGGGATACCATTCAATGTTCTTCGCTCACCTTATTGGCACGAAATGGTTTCTGCCATAAATGATGCCCCTAAAGGATACAAGAGCCCTGGGTATGATAAGGCAAGAACCGTTGGACTTGATCATGAAAAAGAAAAAATATCACATTCTTTGAATAGAATGACAAGTTCTTGGACTGACCATGGGGTGTCCATTGTATCTGATGGATGGACAAATGTAAAAGGCAAGCCATTGAGAAGTGTTCCTGCTGTGTCTGTTAGTGGTGGCATCTTTCTAAATGCATATGATTACTCAAACAAGTTCCAGACCACCATCAACATTGCAGAAGCATTACTTGAAACAATTGACCGTATTGGGACATACAATGTCTGAAGCGAACAAAGTTCCTTCTAAAAATTAATTACTCCAGAAGACTTGGAATGTCAAGATATCCATTTAGGATATAAATATTATATTAAAATGAATAAGAATAGAATGAATGATTTACAAATGAGAACGAGAGGCTTGCTTATATACCAAGCAAGTGTCTCTTCATGAAGAGTCATTTCCTATTAGACATGCCTCTTCAACCTAATTACTAGCTTAACTAACTATTATTTATGATTATTATCTTTTACATTATATTTATATTATTTATATATTTTATTCGTTACATTGCCTCCTTCCTCAAAAAGCTTTGTCCTCAAAGCTTGTTGATGACAAAAGGCTTGATCTCTTTTTTGGCTTCAAGCGTCTTTCTATCTTGGAATAGTCATCTTCGTCGATACAAGTTGATATGATCTTCTTAGAGACAAACAGAATTGTTGCACTGAGACGGATTAGACCATCCTAGATTAATCTTCTGTGTAATATCCTGATCACTGGAATTTTGTAAAGACTTGTTAGCATAAGACGGGATTGAGGTTACATCACTATTCTCTGGAACATCAATTTGTTGTTTCTGGTCTGAACGGTCCTGATACGTAGCATGGTTGAGTTGTCTACTCTCATGATTCGGATGTCGATATAAAGTTTTTAGATTTTCTTCTGGCAAAGATGTTGTTGAATTGGTTATGGAACATTCACTTGGGATGTCTATTATCTGAACTGCAACATCTATGTGTGTCGTTTCTTCAATTGACTTGTCTTCTTGAGTTGTCATATTCACGGGGTCGGTATTCGTTCCCTTATTTTCAACTTGAACGGTTGCGACTGGAGATTCTGATACTTCTACTTGAGTGACTTGTTCCAACTTATCTTTTAATGCTTTCTTATCCTCCTTAAGTTTCTTAGTTTGATTGAGCAGACTTTGATTATGGTTTCTCAAACGTAAAAGTTCTTTGGTTTTTGATTCATCAACCTTATTTTCAGTGTTTTGAATTTTAAGTTTTTCATCTTTTAGATCTCTGATTTGTTCTAATAAATTTTTATTAATGTTCTTTAAACGCAAATTTTCCTCTTCTTGTTCTAATAAATGCTGCTTGAGTTCTTTCTTTGAGACTTTAGTCTTCTTCACTTGTGCAAGTAATTTTTTGACATGGTCCTTGAGATGAGAAATTTCTTCATCCTTTTCCATTATTTCTTTGTAATGTATATCCACAAGATTTTTATGTTCGCATTCTAACACTTCCTTGGTTTGTTGAATTTTGGCTATTTTTTCATTCTCTTGATCTTTTAACTACACTTTCTCGGTACACTAGATAACATCATTCTGTGGAAGTGACAATGGATATAGAGAATCGAAGAAGGAATTCATTTTCTTTCTCTCCTCAGCGCGTCGCTCCATTCTTGTAATTAAATGTTCTATATCTCTTGCGATTGATTGTTTTTGTTCCCAACTCAGGGATTCCATATTTTTTTCTTCTTTTCTTTTTTTTAAATTTACTTCTCTCTTTTAAAAATCTAATATTAATAGATATATTTATATATATTTCAAATATTATCTTCTTCTTCTTCTTCTTCTTTTGTTCACTCTTTTAATAAAAATTTTATATAATAATAATTTTTTTAATATATATAATTATAAATTATATATATTATATAATTTTAATTTATATATATTATAAAATTATAATTATATAAAATTTATATATACTTTTTTGAAACCCACTTTTCCTTTTATATGTAACTATATAACGCTTATATAGTATCCTTTTTTATAATTATAATAATATTTTTTTCTCAGAAAATTTGGATGAGACGTGACTCTTGGTACGGTCACAATCTTTAGATTTGAACAATTAAAATTATTTAGATCACACATTTTTTCTCCAATGTTATCAAAATATCTTTTACTTTTAAAATACCATGGGTTGTTTTTAAAACCTCCTGTAAAAAGTAATATTTACCTTTCACGTAAGAGCTTTTGTATCCTTGTTTTTTCTTTAACTTTTAAAATACCACAGGCTATTACCATGGGTTGTTTTTAAAACCTCCGTTAAAATGTTCTCCACAAAAAAGTAAAATGTATTCCTTTTGTTTTTTGTTTTTGTTTTTTTTTCTTTAACTTTTTAAAATACCATGGGCAATTACCATGGGTTGTTTTTAAAACCACGAGCTTCTCCACATAAAAAGTTTTAAATATACTTGGTATGAGATTTTGTATCCGTTTTGATTTTTCTTTTACTTTTTTTCTTCTTCTTTTTTTAATTTATTTACTTATATATATATATTTTTTTTCTTTTTTGGTTAAATTTTTTTTATAAGGGAAAAGGCCTAGAAAAACGGAGAAAAGGAGAAACTCCCAAATATTGAGCAAAATGCTTCAATTATTACGGCAACAAGGTTGACGAATTTTGATAGTCAAAGACTTGGATCGGAGAACGAGCTTTGTGCATAGGTCAAACAACCTAGAGGACCGAACTGCTCTGATACCAAATGAAGCGAACAAAGTTCCTTCTAAAAAATGAATTACTCCAGAAGACTTGGAATGTCAAGATATCCATTTAGGATATAAATATTATATTAAAATGAATAAGAATAGAATGAATGATTTACAAATGAGAACGAGAGGCTTGCTTATATACCAAGCAAGTGTCTCTTCATGAAAAGTCATGTCCTATTAGACATGCCTCTTCAACCTAATTACTAGCTTAACTAACTATTATTTATGATTATTATCTTTTACATTATATTTATATTATTTATATATTTTATTCGTTACAATGTCATCCAAGTCATCACTGATAATGCTCCTAATTGTAAGGCAGCGGGAGCAATTATTGAGGATAAATACCCCAACATATTTTGGTCTGGGTGTTTGGTTCACACATTGAACCTTTTGATGCATAATGTTGTTAAGAACAAAAGTGCACAATACAAATGGATTGGTGATTTGTACAAGAAAGGCAAACAAATGATAAAATTTATTACAAATCATAGCAATACCCATGGCCTTTTCCGCAGTCACTCAAGATTGGAGTTGTTGAAGATTGAGAAGACTAGATTTGGTGGCTATTACCTCACCTTCAGGCGCCTTTTGAAGGTAAGAGATTCATTGGCTAGCATGGTCTCAAGTCCACACTGGCATGTATTAGAGGAAAGGGCTACAAATGCAGCTGACAGGCGAGGTTTTGAATTGGTGGAGGAGGCCGCTCTTGATGGTATGTTTTGGTCAAGTGTGAGGAAAGTATTGGATTTCACCAAGCCCATTTATCACATGATTCGGTTTGCAGATACAGATAAACCAGTGATTGGCGAGGTGTATGAGCAGATGGATACCATGTTGAGGCAAATAAAAGATACTGTTAATAACAAAGATCCTGGCTTGTACAAACTAATTCACGATTGTGTGTGTGTACGGTGGAATAAACTTAATCTTCCACGACATTGCTTGGCGTATATCCTTATGCCAAAATACTACTCTACATCTTGGTTGGGCCAACCTGCGCCAGGGGGTGGGATTAGGACCAAACCCCATTTAGATGCAAAGGTAACTAGAGGATATTTGGATGCATTAGAAAAGTTGATACCTGACAGGGAGGAATGTGCAATTGTGCGCCTTGAAATAGGCAGATACTTCAGTGGCACTGGTTTGTTTGGTACCTTCCATGCAATGGAAGACAGAGACAGATTTGATTCTCTCACATGGTGGGAAACATATGGCGGCCACGGACTTTTGCCAAAATTGGCAAAAAAAGTTCTATCGCAGGTTGTAAATACTTATTCTGCAGAGAGGTGTTGGAGCACCTACAGCTTCATACATAATGTGAAAAGAAACAAACTCAATGAAAACTGGGCAGAAAGCTTGATTTATGTGCACTACAACTTGAGGTTGTTGAGTCATTACTGTGATCGGGCTTATGAGGATCCCACATATAAAATTTGGGACAACCACCTAGAGGATGACAATTTGGAGGATGGCACTATACATCTTGAAGAACTGGAAGAGTAACTTATAAGGGATGAAGATGAAGCAACTGTAGCAGCCATGCCACCTCCACCATCCAGTAGCAATGCTCGAGTTCCGAGTCTTGTTCCTTTGCTATCGCCACCTCCATCTACACCCTCACGTGGAGGGCATGTGCCTTCTAGTTCTGGTCGTTGATCTGTGCGGGAGACTCCTAGAAGACCACCACGACCTGCTCATATAGGAGACTCTCTTGACTCTTGACTCTTTCATATCATAATGATATTTTTTGTAGACAATATATGACTGTGACAATGAAAGTTTGAAGTTTGAAGTTGGCAATTATAACTCATTGGTAATGATTGTGAATTATGAATATGATGCTTCGTGAAAGACTAAAGTTGTTTCATTTCATTTCATTATTCATAATTCATTTTATAACATTTCATTTCATGTTAACAGTTAGAACTTAGAAATATCTAAGATATTATTTCCTATAATGGTTAAACTTAGCTTACAAGTACAACTTTGGTGATCAATGATGATAAATGTTATATATTGAATTTTCAATTTTGAAAGCTTGAAGTTGAAACTTTAAGATTGAATTTGATGAATCATGATTCACGAGACTCAATATGTTGCAGTTGTAATATGTATGTTACTAACTTGTGGACATGGTTGATAAAGATTATAACTTCTAGATGATTGATGCGATATGGTTCAATGATCAATCTATGTTTTTTATGTTTTTTATATCTAATTCATCATTTTACATGTTTTTGTTGACATATATGTATCAAAAATTAATATATATATATATATATATATATATATTTTTTTAAAAAATCGCTCCGGGATTCGCTCCCAAACCGGGAGCTTTCGAAAATGTCGCTCCCGCTCCCGCTCCCGCTCCCCTCTTTCGCTCCCACTCCCAAGTAACATTGGTTGGCATTATAGTTTCTTGGTGTTTATGATTTGGTTGTTTGCATTTTCAGGACATTATTACTCTGGTATTTTGGACATTGCCTATTAAACCTCTCTCAAATCTCTATTTGGGTGTTTTTACCATTAGCCAGCCCACATTTTAGAACTTTGATAGTTCTTTCTCCTAGTCCCCATGGAGGTTGTATGTATGACCCACATTTTTTGTTTAAAAAATATGTATGTACTGTTTCGATTAAAAGTCGAATGAAACTTTACTATTAGGGAAAAAGCAACAGTGTGATACATCTTTTCTAAAAAAGACAAGAATGCACAGTGCACAGAATCATAGCATCCATTTTCCAGTTTTATTGTCTGCAAGTGAAGTGAATGGCCATTATACTAGATAGGAATTTCAAAGAGTGGCATTCAAATATGGATAACTCAGATTTGCTTAGGAATCTTGCATTTCAAAATGGAACAGTGAAAAAAGTAAATCACATAAGAGTTACTGAAAGAAGAAAGTATATATGTCTTATCCCCAGATCCTGAATCTCTTACTAAGTACTTCAAATCTATTCAATCAGTTATCCAAGAATAACAGAGTGAAATAAGGAAAAATCTTGCCTTTGCTGCTTCAGCCACAATATTAGGAAGTTCACTTGCAGTCACATCATTAAGAGCAGGGAGGGAATTTGCAACAAGGACAACCTGCGAGCAGTAAAACTGTATTCAGCAACATCCAACTCACATCCTCAATTATGTTCAAATTAGGGTACAAGTTTTGCTGAATTTATTTCCTTATTTCATATGACCAAGTTTGCAAAATGAAGAGCATATACTGTGCAATTGTCCTAAATCAGAACATAGGTACCAAGATGAAGATTAACTGCACCTAGTAACAGGTATTATATATACCTGAAATGTTAGAATATTACAAAGTTACAACAATTATCTATTTTTCTCTGAAATGAGTTCTTTCACACAATACAAGGAAAAGTTATACAAATAAGACTACATAAATTATCCATGGTGCTCACAAATAAGCTGAGCAAGTGATTCTACAATACTTGTACGTTAGCAACTTAGCAGGTATTATGAAACTATGTTCAACTGTAATAAATGGTCTAGTGTCTGTAGATGCTAACGTAAGTTAGTATGCAATGCCAAATGAAAAGCCATGCATCAACTACAACATGTTATATTGCGAATGTTATTCACTACATTCAGCAATATTTATTTAAAAAAGAAATTGTTAAATCTCAATCGCTGGTAGATTTAAACCCAAATTTGATGGGAACTTAATGGTGAATTGATTGGTGGATTTCAAATTTAATGGCCACGCCATTATTTATATAAAATTTCTTAAAATATATTTGCATCTACAGTTTCTATGTTATCTTTCAAATAAGCATTCTATATATATATATATATATATATATATACACAGAGAGAGAGAGAGAGATGTCTCTCCATTTATCTAAAGATACATATACATATACATACATACATGTATGTACACACACACACATATATAATGTACACACAAACACATGCAGATGAACATATTACAAATAAGTATCTTTTAGCTAAGTAATAATAAAACATTTAATCAATTTTCTTCCAAACGGTTTCTCTTCTTCATGTGAATCTTCTCAAAGATAGACCAATTGCGCTCACACCCAGAAGCACTGCAAGTTTGACTCAAAATACGGTTTGAAAACTTTTGTAATTGAGGACAATGGCTACCAAATTCCTCCCACCATTGTGCTACAAAAAACATAGTTGCGTAATGAGTTAGCTTAACAAATTATATCCAACTTTCAAATTATAAACAATTTAACAAAATAAGAATTTGAAAATTGAACTTGTTTACCTAGCTCATCTGCTTCAATTGCAATCCTTGCTAAGTTCTTGCCACAAGTACCTATGGCTCTACTAAAACAAGTGATCTGTCGGTGTATCTCCAGCGGGTCACAATCCTTAGGAACTGTTACCGCTCAAACTAGCAAGGGGCATAAAAGGGACCACTACTAGATCAAGGGAAACGGTGGAGGCTTAGCCCAATCACCTTAGCTAAGACACCCTACACTTTACAAACTTTCACCAATGGGAGGAGACCCAATATATTGAAATTCACTTGCGAAGCATGAATCAACCAATGGATGTGAAGTGACCTTAATGATCCTTTACCTGGAAAGGGGGTTAAGAATAGAACTTGCTTTTTAAACAAGGTATAAAGATTTCTAGGGTAAGGAGGTGTAATATTCCTAATTGGAATTTAACAGTTAATACCAAGCAATGGACTAGGAACAATAAATAAACTGGAACTCATACACAATAATTAAAACACCAAAATGTCCAACAACACAACTTGAGCAGTTTTATTAATTTTATGATAAAAGAGTATATAAAATGAGTTGAAATTTTGGAACCTAGGCTTGCTATGCAAGCTATGCAAACCCCATGTAGTACAACTCTGATCTGGAGGAAATATTGGACCAAACTGGTATTGTGCACTACCCACAAAATTATTCCTACTGCTGCTAGAATGGGACTGAAGATTTTGCCCCAAAGAATGCTCGGATCACCCTAAAATTGTAGCCACAGACTCCTCTCCAAAACCCTAGAAATACCCAGAAAGGGTTTGGCCCAATCCGAAGCCAAAACTGAGCCCACCAAGTGATGCAGATTCCCCAACTAACTAGAAATTTGCCTTGCTTTGGGAATGAGGATCTCAGGCCCGAATATTCCCCAAAAAATTCTATAAAATTAGTCAAAGACTCCTCTCAATAAACACACAAAAACCCAGAAAGGGTTTGGGCTGAATCCAATGTGCCCTGGTGATCCCAAGAAATGTGCATGGTTCTAACTAGCTGGAAAAATGCCCTGTAGAAATAATTTTGTTGTAGAAGGCCAATCAGTTAATGGAAAAACTCCTCCAACCCCTGCAAATCACTCCTCCAAGCCTCTTTATTTCTCCTTAGCCCAAACTCCCCAAATCTCCCTGTCAAAATGTTTGCGCAGTAGTTGTCCAGAAACCCCTGAAATAGATAAATTCGGCCCTCCAAAATGCAACACTCTTAGCCCTGCAAATCACCAAGGAAAAACTCGCCCTCCCTATGGATAAATCTCTGCAAATTCTCCAACCAAAACTCCATTGTTTGCTAGCTTCTCTCAGCCCCTTCGAATTTCCTTTTGTGCCCTAAGAGAAGCATGCTCCAGCTGGAAATGGTCTACAATGTAGCTCCTAGAGAAGCCCTAAAATGGACTCCTCCTTACTCCCCTAGGGTGACACTCAAAGTTCACTGAAGGTAGAGGTGGAATTCCAGCTCAGAAATTCTTTATGTCGAACAGCACAGTTGTCTTAGCTAAGTAGCTCAAGAGAACTAATGTTGAAATTGTAAAATGACCAAAGATAATCCACAAAATGATTCCATCCTCGCTTTATAATTTCTCTTCATGCCTCTAGACTCCTTTTCTAATATTATTTTATTGGTGGGGCCATCTTTCACTAAGTCACTTTTGCCACCATTTAATAAAATAATAATTTGCCTCTATTCTTCGATAAAATAATACTAGCCACCTTTCTCCAATAATATTTGCCCCTTTTTAATTAATATTACTAAAATTGGGCAAAATTCCTTAGTGACTCCCATGCTCACAAAATTGGGGATATTATAGTCCTCCCCACCAAAAATTGTTTGTCCTCAAGCAATGCTCGAACAAGCATTCTCTCTCTCTCTGCTGACCAAACTATCACTGCAAACAATACTGGGGTCCCAAATGTGCCACTGAGTCACCTTGAATCCTTGCACCATCCTGTCATAAATGAATCCCTCGATACCAGGGTCCCATGCTAATCTCAAAAAGATGCCACCATGCCAACACTAAGCCACTATGATTACAATTGAGTGCCCATCATGCACATAATATATCCTCCTCTCCTGGAACCCAGTGGTAAAATACTGAAAAATAGACTAATCCTTTAGATAGAAGGGGACTATTGTTAATTTTAGATAACAATGGTATGTTCTATGCTTAGCACAATTTACTTCAATGTTCTTTTAGTAGCCTAATGACAATTTCCAATTATTTCCAGTAGAAATCACATTAACTTAATAACATTGATAGTAAATGCAGATAGAACATAAAACATATGCATAAGACAAGCCAGGACAAGAGGACACCAGATTTGGTGGATGCCAGGGAAAAACCCCTATGTGGGGAAAACCCTTTGATCAAATATTCTTATTATTATTCAATAGTTCAACAGAGAGAGAGAGATCACAAAAATCAAATTCACTTGCCCAATACAAACTCAAATTAGCCCTGTCAAATTCTGCAGTCAAATTTAAGCCCTAACTAGAAAGTTAACGATAGTCAAAACAGCAGCAACCCTTCTCCAATGCAGCTTAGACTTCCTTGGTCAAACTCGACCTGAGTAGGAGGTCAAATGCAGCCCAAAACAGCTCAGTCAAACTCGATCAAAGCAAAGATAAAATCTGTTGTAATTTTTTGCGGTCAAACAGAAGCCAACGCAGGTCAACATGCCCAAAAAATCTCGGTTTTAGTGCCAGTCAATGCGGCCTCCCAAAATCAAAATTTTGACCCTCAAAATGCAATCAAACAAAGTCAAGAACCCTTCGGTCAACGATAGTCAACACTCGTCTGAAGTCTGAAATTTTCAACCTGCAATCTGCCTCAAAAACGCGTCCTCCATCCACACGTGTGAGACAGAAAGAGATGATCTCCAAGCTGTACGAACCAATCTGATTAGGAGAGAGAACAATTAATGAGTGAGTGTTGTCCAAATGAGCTGAGAGGTCACTCTTAGTTATACAATTCATTAAGGGTGAAAGGACTGTGAAAATTTCTAAATCTAACTAGTCAAAAATCCTACTGCAGTAAATTGATTTGCATTATCTACTTGTATTCTTCATTTAACAGGTTATTTTCAGAAATGTTCAGAAAATATTAATGTAAATACACTGCAATCTACACCACTATACAGATCAAGTACTGAAAAATAAATGAGACAATCATGCAAAGGACACACTTATTTCTTGGACTAAACGTCCCTGAAAAAGCCCAATGCGGGAAAACCAGTGCAGCAGCTCTGAGGGTTTCCTATTATTAAGCCGAAGTTCTAAATACAAATGTTGGTTACCCTCCCGGCAAACCAGTGACAGAGAAATACAATGGCTGAGAACCTGAGTGAGTTTTACCTCCCTTCACCCGGTAAAATCCGGCTGATCCGACAGCAAAACTGGCTGGCCCTGGCGACAACTTCGCTGCCCCTTCGCAGTAACTGTGTGGGCCTGCGTGGAGCTATCTGAGGCTCTGCGTCAGCACTTCAGCTTTCTCGACTGCTCAGGCAGTTTCTGACAGCTCCTCGACTTATTGCGTGGAAGGCAACTCTTCCTCTGCACTGGCCCTCCTAGCTCTGCGTGAAGGTTGCGTGGGCCCAGACTCACCCAGTGTCAGCTCTTCCGGCTACTGCACTGCCTCCACAAGCTTCTCTCCACCTCTCTGTCTGTATTCCCGAACTATCATTGCCCCTCAGCTGCAAGATCTCCCCAATCGATTTCCCTCCTGAGAACTTCTCACCTCATAAAATTGATTTCCTCAATCTCTCTATGTGTTTTCTCCAACTAACCCCAAGCCTCCATTTATACTTTTTCCTATTGAGAAATCAACGGTCGTGATCTAATCTCTAATAAATAGCTAAGATTAAATTAGACTTGATCCTTGTCTCTTAGAAGCTTCTCACCCATATTTTCATTAATACTCATCAATATTTTAATTTTTCTAAGTTTAGACTTAAGAACCCCATTAAAAATATTAATTATTTTAATAAAATACAATCTGGGTGCAATTTCACCAAACGATTTCTGGGTCTTGGAGATCTCATGTGTTTTAGCCCCTCCACAAAATTTCGGAGCTAGAGCACATTTGATGCTACCCAAAAATCAACACCCCCTCTTAGCGAGGAATGTGCTCTAGCAATACTTTCCAGCATAAGTATCACACTGATCCATGACTATTGATTTTTGGTAGCATCGGATATGCTCTAGCCTTGAAATTTCGAGGAGAGGCTAAGGCACATGAGATCTCCAAGACCCATAAATCGTTTTGAGAAATTCCACCCAGATGAGGAGTTATTAAAATAATTAATATTTTTAATGGGTTCCTAAGTGTAAACTTAGGAAAATATAAATATTAATGGGTATTAATAAAGATAAGGGTGAGAAGCTTCTAAGAGACGAGGATCAAGTCTGTTTTAATCTTAGATGTTGATTAGGAACTTAATCTCGGTTGTTGGTTTGTCAATAGGAAAAGTATAAGAGAAGACTTGAGGATCATTTTGGGGACACACTGACAGATACTCAGTCTCTAGGAAAATCGATTCTCAAGTAAAGGAGATCGATTTCAAAGGGACAGTTGCAAGGTCGAGGAAGAGGTAGGCATCAGCAACAGGCAATGACTGAGGAGGAGGTGACGCAGGGACAGAGAGAGACGCAGTCCAGAGGAGAGACGTAACCCTCACGCAAAGGGACGCAGAGCCACTTAGGGCCACGCAGAGGTGACGCAAGAGTGGGAGCAGGGTCTCTAAAGTGTCAAAAAGTCTCAAAATGAAAGTCTCAGGTGTTTTCTTTCAGTTTCTCTGTAAAATCATTCATTGTAACAACAATTGCTGCTGAAGATTAATAAAGCCCTCGTCTTCTGCACCAGTTTTCCCACATTGGGTTTTTCCGGGGACAATTGTCCAAAAACAACTGTGTTGATGTGATGGTTCTTATGCATGTATTTTTCTTTGGGTAATTGTGTGATAACTATAGTAGAATTTATTTTAATATTTGTTGAATGGATTTCGTAAATAACTTATTGTGGATAATAAGTAGGTGAAATAAATCAGTCGCTGCAATAGAATTTCAGTTTAGAAATTTTCACATGGTATCAGAGCAGAGATCTAACAACAGGAGGGAAATCAACTATGGGTCAAGAGCATTATGCAGAGGCATCCACTCAAGGGGACTCGCACCAATTTCCAGAAGCATCAAAAGGGTCATGAATTCTGATTATTCTATGTTAGCTTCTAGATTGGAAGAAGAAGGTGCTTGCTTAGCAAGCTATGCCTCCTCTGAGGTTTGGTATATAGACAGTGGAGCTTCTTGGCATATGACGGGAATCTGGGAATGTTTCTTAGATTATTAGGAAGAAAGAATGAATTTTAAGATCACCATGGGAAATAAGGAAAAGTGTACTCCAGTAGGAAGAGGTACTGTGGTCTTTCAAACCGAAGCAAGAGAGCGGCTTCAAGCAACCAATGTGTTGCATGTGCCAGGATTAGGGATGAACTTACTCTCCATATCTCAACTACAAAACAAGGGCTATGACATTTTCTTCACTAAGGAGAAAGTATATGTCAAACACCCGAGTTGGAAAAAGAAGGCCCAGATTGGAATTAGAAGTAACAAGTTGTACAGGTTGTAACTAGAATCACCAAATAGCACTGATAGGCAGTAATGGAGACAAATATTTCAATGAACTATGGCACAAGAGGATGGGACACTTACACCATGGGGCTCTGAGAATTCTCAAGAAAACAGTACCAAGAGTTCTAGAACTAAGTACCAAACGAGATGATGTATACAGAGGGTGTGCTCTGGGCAAGTATGCCAAAGCAGCGTTTTCCAGAAGTAACAATAGGGCTAAGAGTGTGCTAGGATTGATATACTCAGATATTTGCAAACTGATATCCACAAAATCTCTTAGTGGTGCTGAATAATTCGTCACCTTCATCGATGACCATTCCAAAAAGACTTGGATCTACTTTCTGAAAACCAAGGATGAGGTTTTTGGTCGACTCAAAGAGTTCAAGGCTCTAGTGGAGAATCTGACAGGAAAGAAGATAAAATTATTGTGTTCAGACAATGGTGGAGAGTATGTTGACAAGGAATTTACCAGTTTTTGTGCTAAGGAAGGCATCAAAAGAGAGTGGACAGCTCCCTACAATATAGAGCAGAATGGAGTAGCAGAAAGGAAGAACAGGACTATTGTGGAAGCAACTAGGGCAATGCTATATGACCAGGAAATGACTAAATTTTTGTGGGCAGAAGCATGCAGCACGACAGTTTATGTCCAAAACAAGACTCCACATAGAGCATTGGGCAAAATCACTCCGGAGAAGGTATTCACAGGGAAGACACCTGAAGTCAGTCATTTTAGGATATTTGGGAGTTTAGCGTATTGTCATATACCCAAAGAAAAGAGAAAGAAATTAGATCAAACTGTTGAGAAAGGATATCTTGTGGGAAATAGCAAGAATGCTAAGGCATATACAATCTATCTTCCAGGGAGTAGGAAGGTAGTAGTTCGGCGGGATGTAAAGTTCATGGAGGACAGAGCTTTCAAGAAATCCCGAGAAATGCCTTTCGAGGAGCAATCGAAAGACGAGCCATTGATCAAACCACTTCGACCAGCGGAAACTAGTACGAGAAATTCTCCTGAAGGCAAAGCTTCAAAACAGGAGGAATCTCAGGAAGAGCAAGAGCTGATAGATGTGCCTACTACTAGTGGAAGAACAAGTCAGGAACTCCGACAGATTCTATGGGATGCAGAGGACTTCATTGGTGCACCTAGGAATAATAAAGGGAGAGAAGACAGCTAGATAGATACCAGGCCTTAGTAGCTCAGGTTGGGGAACCTTTTAGTTTTCAGGAGGCTATTCAGCATCAAGTATGGGTAGATGCTATGGTGGAGGAATACAACTCTATAATGGTCAATGATGTCTGGGAAGTGGTACCTAGGCCTCAGGACAGATTAGTGGTAGGTTCGAGATGGATCTACAAAGTCAAATATGTTGCAAAAGGCAGTGTGGAGAAATACAAAGCCAGGTTTGTGGCTAAGGAATATCCCCAGAAGGAAGGGATAGATTACGAAGAAACCTTCACCCCAGTAGCCAGGTATACTTCTATCAGAACTGTGATATCTCTAGTAGCACAAATGGGGTGGGAGATTCATCAGATGGATGTCATGACAACATTCTTGAATGGGGTAATAGAAGAGGAAGTATATATTGAACAGCCAGAAGGTTTTGAGACACATGAGAAGAAATTTCATGTATGCAGATTAAAGAAAGCCTTCTATGGGCTTAAACAGGCACCTAGAGCATGGTACGGTTCAATTGATGGCTACTTACAAAAGATGGGGTTCGTCAAGAGTGACGCAGACCCTAATCTCTACTATATGGTCCTAGAGAATGAGCCTCTAATCCTAGTGTTATATGTGGATGATCTCTTTCTGACAGGATAATCCAGGCTCATCAAAGACTGCAAGAAGAACCTAGCCACAGAATTCGCCATGAAGGAATTGGGGCAAATGCATTATTTCCTGGGGTTGGAAGTTTGGCAGCAAAAGGTGAGATCTTCCTTGGACAAGGGAGATATGGTATAGAAATCTTGAAGAGATTCAGGGTGCAGGACTGTAGACCTATGGCTACTCCAATGATCACCAACTAGAAGAAGATTGATGCATCAGAAGATAAAGACATTGATCCCACCTTGTACAGGCAGCTTATAGGGTCCCTGATGTATCTGAACAATACCAGGCTAGACATTTTTTATGCTGTTAACACCGTCAGTGAGTTCATGGTGGAACCTAAGAGGGCGCACTGGGCAGCAGCCAAACATGTTTGCAAGTATATACAAGGAACAGTCGAGCATGGACTATTGTACACCAAAGGCAATGACATCAGGCTAAGTGGGTTCACTGACGTAGATTGGGCTAGAAGTTCAGTAGGTCAGAAAAGTACAACTGGGTACTGTTTCAACATTGGATCAGGAATGACCTCCTGGTGCAGTAGGAAATAGAAATCCGAGGCTCTGAGCTCAGCTGAAGCAAAATATATGGCAGCTAGCACAGCTTCATGCGAAGCCATATGGCTTAGGAAATTGCTTGTGAATCTATTCAGGAGAAGGATGGAAGCGACCAAGATCATGTGTGATAATCAGAATTGCATCAAGCTCTCTAGGAATCCATTATTTCATGATTGGTCGAAGCACATTGATATCAGGTGTCACTTTGTCAGAGATTGTGTCCAACGAGGAGCAATACAGTTGAGGTACACTCCTATAGGAGATCTAGCAGACATCCTCACCAAGGCTCTAGGAAGAATAGAGTTTGTTTATTTCAGGGAGAAGAGGGGATTGGTAAAGAATCCATTTCGGTAGCAGAAATGGATAAGTGTCAAGAGTTGCAGTGCAGTAGTTAGCAGTGGCAGTGCTATGGGCAGCGTGATGCAACATGTTGAGAGGGAGTTGCAGCATAGGTACAGTAGAGGCATGGGTTGTATAGGAAGCAGCAATCCAGGGGATGTGAGGCAGCAGGCCAAGCATTCGGACAGATACCGATGCAAAAGATCACTGTGATGTTTCTATAGTGAAGCATTGCTACAGCGTACAGCACATTCCTCACTAAGAGGGAGTGTTGATTTTTGGTAGCATCGGATGTGATCTAGCCTTGAAATTTGGAGGAGAGGCTAAGGCACATGAGATCTCCAAGACCCAAAAATCGTTTTGAGAAATTCCACCTGAATGAGGAGTTATTAAAATAATTAATATTTTCAATGGGTTCCTAAGTGTAAACTTAGGAAAATAAAAATATTAAAGGGTATTAATAAAGATAAGGGTGAGAAGCTTCTAAGAGATGAGGATCAAATCTGTTTTAATCTTAGCCATTGATTAAGGACTTAGTCTCGGTCATTGATTCATCAACAAGAAAAGTATAAGAGAAAACTTAAGGATCATTTTGGGGACACATCGGCAGATACTCAGTATCTCTAGGAAAATCGATTCTCAAGTTAAGGAGATCGATTTCAGAGGGAGAGTTGCAGGGTGGAGGAAGAGGTGGGCATCCGTAGCAGGTAGTCACTGAGGAGGAGGTAATGCAGGGACAGAGGGAGATAGCGCAGAGAGAGACGCAGTCGAAAGGAGAGACGCAGCCCTCATGCAGGCTTACGTAGAGGGACGCAGAGTCACTCAAGGCCACGCTGAGCCATTGCAGAGTCTTTTAGTTTCTCTGTAAAATCATTCCTTGTAAAAGCAATTGTTGCTAAAGATTAATAAAGCCCTCATCTGCTGCACTGGTTTTCCCACATTGGGTTTTCCAAGGCACAATTGTCCAAAACAACTGTGTTGATGTGATTGGTTCTTGTGCATGTATTTGTCTTTGGGTAATTGTGTGATAACTGCAGTAGAATTTATTTTAATATTTGTTGAAGGGATTTCGAAAATAACTTATAGTGTATAATAAGTATGTGAAATAAATCAATTGCTGCAGTAGAATTTCAGTTTAGAAATATTCACAACGGCGTCGATCCTCTACGTCGTTGATGCTCGGCTTGCTACCCCTCATCCACTACGCTGCTGCAATCTGTACTGCTGCCCATGACACTGCCACTATCACTTCTACTTTTGTACGGTGGCTCCCTCTCAATATGTTGCATCATGCTGCCCATAGCACTGCCACTGCTAACTGCTGCACTACAACTCAGTTGTTGAAAAGTAAGCAACTGAAAATTCACCCAAAAGGTTGACATGCTAGTCAGTGAAGATGTCACTTTGATGTTGAAGCTACCTCTGTTGCTAATCTGTGCTGACCCTCTGATGCTACTGCATTATTGTTATGCCTGCTTTGTGCCTCCTGCACTGCTGCAACATTCCACTGCACTGCTTCAGACTTTAGCACTCTAGCTTTGCCACTGTCGCTCCATCATCCCTCGTACCAACTGACTCCCGTCATTCTGCTATTGTCATTAAGGGCTCCGTAGTTGTATGTGATCCAAAAGTTTGGGCACCTCAAGGATCTTGCCCTTAGTGTAGTCCTCCCGATTACAACTCAATATCGTCCCACCTCTTCTCTAGAGGTGCATGAGCACTCATGGCACAATCATCATCATCACCCTCTTTGTCATCTTGCGCTAAAGCAGCCTTTGAGCCAGACTTCTCTTATTTGCCCTTCTTCCAAGGGCACTATGTGGCGAAATGTCCCATTTCTCCACATTTGAAGCATCTGATTTTAGATATGTCTTTATTTTTCCTCTTTTGTTGCCCTTGTCCCGCTGATGCAAGAGTTGCATCCTCCTCTTTCTCCTTCTTGGCTCTGATCCCTTTGTTGCTGCTTCCCGCAATGGTCAACCGTCTGATCTCTTCCTGTCGAAGAGCTATCCACATCTCCTCCCATCTAGGGAGAGAAGCCCTACCCAATATGCTCTAGACAAAGGTTTCCCAGTCTTTAATGACTGCATTCAGGGTAGTCCTGACCATGAATTCAGGATCTGGTGTAGAACCTACGGAAGTTAGCTGGTCTCGAATCCCTTGCAACCTGAGAAGGAAGGGATCGATTTCTTCTCCCTTCTACATCTGAAACTGTCTCAGCTGACTCTCAAACAACATCTTTTGTTGAACGGAAGTTCCCTCGTACAAAGTGGTCAAAGCCTCCCACATTTCCCTTGTTGAGTCTTTCAGCAATATGTGGTATCAAATGATATTTGACCCCGTCCAAGATCATGCAGTTTGCTTTAGCTTGAGCCTCGTATTTCTTGAGAGGATCAGCATCAACCGGAACAGCAACTGTCTTCAAGGCATAATCCTTGATGCGGTTTTTGTCCAAAACTGGCAAGATCCTGGCGTTCCAGATGACGAAGTTGGATGCTCCATCCAACCTGTCCTCCTCCCTCAGTCGATTGACGACCATTTCTACTCAAATGAATGTTGATCTGGTTCTCTTCTCCCTCTTTCGTTGTTGCCCCAGCGAAACTCGGATCTGGATTTCTTTGGCACTAGAAATCCTCTAAGGAACAAGCTCCCTCTGAATTTCGATTCCCTTCATGGAAATCCTTCTACCAACAACTGTCGAACCACCCCTCTGATCTCTCTTTGTTGCTGCTTAGCACTGGATCTAGATTCCTTGGCAAGAAATCTTATGAGGAAGTAATTCCCTCTACTTTGCTTCTGCCCCACTAGGTACTGTTTTGCACCAACAGAATCAGCACCCCACCAGCAACTCCAGATGAAATCTGTGTTACACCTCTAGCCCCAGCAACTGGAAGAACGAGACTCAACAGTCTCTACATTGGCCCAGTAATCATTACGTTGCCCTCTGCAGCAACAACATCACCCAATCAAGATGACGCAGGGTCTGCGTGAGCCTCCCTTGGTGACTGCGTCACCCCTCCTCTGCTCTCTTGGCCAGAAACTGCGTTGTCTCTCGTGACAACTGTCTTCAGCACAGATTTTCCTCTATCCTTTCGTTGATGGCTTCAGTCCTCCTTGATCTGCAATCGCTCTGATACCATGTGAAAATTTCTGAATCTAACTAGTCAAAAATCCTACTGCAGTAAACTAATTTGCATTATCTACTTGTATTCTTCATTTAACAAGTTACTTTCAGAAACGTTCAAAAAATATTAATCTAAATACACTGCAGTCTACACTAGTATACAGATCAAGCACTGACAAATAAATGAGACAATCATGCAAAGGACACACTTATTTTTTGGACTAAATGTCACTGGAAAAACCCAATGCGGGAAATTCGGTGCAGCAACTTTGAGGGTTTTCTATTATTAAGTAGAAGTTCTGAATACAAATGTCGACTGCCCACCCGGCAAACCAGTGAGAGAGAAATACAACGGCGGAGAACCCGAGTGAGTTTTACCTCACGTCACCCTGCAGAATCCAGTTGATCCGGCAGCAAAACTGGTTGGCCCCGGCTACAACTTTGCTGCCCCTTCGCAGTAACTGTGTGGGCCTGCATGGAGCTCTCTGAGGCTCTACGTCAACACTTCTGCCCACTGCGTCAACTTCCCTGGTTGTTCCTACACTTTCCGGCAGCTCCCCGGCATACTGCGTGGAAGGAAACTCTTCCTCTACGCTAGCCCTCCTGGCCCTGCGTCAAGGCTGCGTGGGCCCAGAGTGGCCCAGCGTCAGCTCTCCCAGCTACTGCGCTGCCTTCACAAGCTTTTCTAGACCTCTCTGTCTGTATTCCCGAACTATCACTGCCCCTCAGCTGCAAGATCTCCCCAATCGATTTCCCTCCTTAGAACTTCTCACCTCAGAAAATTAATTTCCTCAATCTCTTTGTGTTTTCTCCAACTGACCCCAAACCTCCATCTATACTTTTCCTGTTAAGAAATCAACGGTCGTAATCTAATCTCTAATCAACGGCTAAGATTAAATTAGACTTGATCTTCATCTCTTAGAATATTCTCACCCATATTTTCATTAATACCCATTATTATTTTAATTTTCCTAAATTTAGACTTAGGAACCCCATCAAAAATATTAGTTATTTTAATAAAATACAATCCGGGTGGAATTTCACCAAACGATTTATGGGTCTTGGAGATCTCATGTGTTCTAGCCCCTGCACAAAATTTTGGAACTAGAGCACATCCAATGTTACCCAAAAATCAACAAGGACATGTCTATTAGGCTCCTTGAGCCTACATTAGGCTAAGGCCAACCTAAACAATTTGTACATGTGAGTGAATAAATTCAAAATTTCACTTTTGCTTGTCCGAATGAGATGACCTTTATATCTAACTTGGACCTCTCAAAAAGAAGAATCCAATGCAATAATCATCTCCATCATATGAGCTGTCCCAAGGTGGAATTTGGCCCTAGTTCCCAATTTTAGCAACTGCCTTAGGAAGAAAACTAAATAATTCTTCTGCAAAATACCTTAACACATAGTTGTAGGAGCCATGCACATACTTTGAAATATCTTTAGTTCACATCTATAGGAATACTCGATGACAATACCAACGAATCCCTTTAACCAAAGAAAAAAGATCTTAAAAACGTTTCTTTAAGGCTGAAGGATTTGTGTTCTAGAAGTGGCTGAAATTTCATATGTAAATCTGGCTTTGAAAGGGAAGTACCAATGCCCTGGCAACTCAGAACTTCTTCAACATATGCCCTACCACAGGGCCAAATCAAGTTGCATCGACAGTGCACTAGAGATGTCTTAGACGTCCTCAGATCAACATCAAAAAACCACACTAGTCCAGCGAAAAAATGTCCCTAGTTAGGGTTGCAACAAGATCAAAATTTTGATGAATCTAGCACTGATCATACCAATAGTTCCGTGGATAATCTGTGAATGGGTCAGCTTCCAAGGAGAAGGCCAAATGGCCTTGAATTCCTACGATAGCCCTGTGACAAGCAATCAAGATGTACCAATTTTACTTCCCATTAAAACTCCTTCACTGGTCTTTGAGATACACAAGAGCTGCAAAGATATATGAGAATAGATGAGTAAAACCAGCAAAACACTTAGCCCCAAGTCAATTGATCAAGTTTTGCTACTTTGACCTTTCTTAGGATGAATCAGGCCTACTCTGGCAACAGAGGATTTCAAAGCATGTCTTTGTGATGTTCGTTCAAATCAAGCCATTTGGCGAGGGAGATAAGTCTCCTTATATACATTTGAAGAGACCACTTTGAGGTCAGCGGACTTCTGCATTTGTCATGTCCCCATTTTTATTCTTCTTCATAGTACAACCAGGGTGGATTTCCAAGGCAGGAGATGGCCAGGTCAATGGAGCAGGTTTATGTCATCAGGGGTCTCGATGGGGTTTTGAGGAGTTTTTATGGGATTTGATGGCATTCGCTTGGCATATTTCATCACCTACATAGTTTACCTTTCGCTCTGTCACATTCCAACAACTTTCAGAAATCATCATTATTATTGGGCATAACTTAATTAATTATGCTCGAGGTGGCATTCCAGGGAGATTAATTGATGGAACACCTCAGCGTAATAGCCCGTTGAAACCGGAACGCAAAGATCTATAGGATGGGATGCTGAGAAGAGACTCACATTGGCCGAAGAGAGTATGGTGGGCGATTTTCCATTTTCCTTAGTTAAAAATGACTTTAATTAGTCATTTAATTAAGGAAAAATAATTAATTGGAGAAAAAGGGCCAAAAGTGACTTAAGTGAAATAAAATAAAATTAAAGGTCACTTAAGATAAAGTCAATGGAGGAGATTCTAGAATAATAATAAAATAAGATGCTTCTAGAGGCTTGGAGATCTATCCATCAAATCTATAAAAGGAGAGGAGGAGATCACTTGGAGACATCTTGGATCTTGGTTTTGACATTGTTTCTTGTATATGAGGTTGAGAATCGGGTTCTCTACTCCAACAGTAGCCCCAGGACGGAAACCCTCAAGTGATTCAGTGAGAATGGGCGAGCACCCATCTCTTCCTTTGCTGAATCCATTTAGGGTTCACAAGTTGCAATGTACTGGTTTTTTAGTTTGTTTTGGAGGTCGATTTGTGGCAATATTGTAGATCTATTTGAGGCCAGCTTTTCATCTCAACTACATGGGTTGTTTGTGCATGTAAAACCCTAGCTTATCTAATATAATAAAGCTGAGAATTTTCTTGTTCAGTGTGTTATGGATTGCAGTGCTCTGTTGTCTTTAATTTTACATGGCAATCTTCTGTTAAATGCATGATTATTTTTATGTGAAGTGCTTGTTCCAAATTTTCTGCATTTGGGACATTACAGTGGTATAAGAGCCTTGTTCTTGGCTCAACCGTGGGTTATCTTGAAAGGCCAAGTTCAAGGGCTTCAAGATTTCTTTCATTTTTCCCGAGTCATTATTTTGTTGCACAAGAAATTTCTTGCAAGGCGAAGATTGAGTTTCATATAAGAAGCTAAATTGTCGAATGATTAAAAGGGCACATCATTCAAAGGGACCCATTATTATTTCGCAAAGTTGCTGATCAAATTTTAATTCTAAAGGGGCCGAAACATTAAGTGTGTCATTGTGTCGTCAAGCCAATTTTTACGCTGAAAGGGGGTTCGTTATATGCTTTGAAGGTCATTTGGCGAGGATATAGTTTCGGGTCGCATTTTAGTGCAATTTCAAGCACGTCATCGAATTGATTTCCGAAAGGATCAGCAGTGAGTAGATTGTCTCCTCGTCCAAGCGATTAGTAGTTCGCATCCTCGATTACTGTCGGAGCTTCTGGGTGCATTAAGTGAAATTCACACCTGTTGTATGTAACCATTGACGCCCAGGTGCGTGTGATCAATGCGATCAAGGATCGAGGAACTGGTAGGCCCCAATCTGCCTAAACGGGTGTCTAAGTGGAGTCACGTATTAGGGGCTGACTCTTTGATTTTGTGAAAATCGTCTAATTTGTTGAAAGGGATTTTTTCCAAGGCCGAGGGACCAAGCACTTTCTTCACCAACGCTGCAAAGTCCAACTTTAATCAAATACCCATCCGTTGAGAAAATTCCAAATGGTCGTATTCATTCCAAGTGTCGAGCTTGAACTTGCCGTCAAAGAGTTCAAGATCGAAGGTCGTGAGCAAAGTCTATCGGAAGCCGCGGCTATGGGGCGTATTTCTCGAATCATCAAGGCCGAATATATTTTTGAATCATGGCCATTTGGTTGCTCGATGTTTATTGTCTAAAGACCGATTTATTTTTATCCTCAAGCTTAACCAAACTACAAAGATCGAATTCATTAGACGCATCACTAAAGCAATTCATGGCAACCGGAATTGGCAATTAGAATCAATTTTCTGGTAGAACACTGACCCTATTACGTGTTGGGGTGAAAATCAAAATATTGAAATGGTGGATCGATCTGAGCAATGGAAGTGCTGAATCAAGTTCATAATAGATGAAGGTCGTCGCGTGCTCCGATTCCATTTTCTGAAGATAGACCGAGTCACTTTACAGTTGTTATCACGACTGGTAGAGCCATGTTACAAGTACACGTGGAGCGAGATTGATTGACTGCATTTGCCACAGACCAAACTAGTGAAATATTAGCACTCACATCCATCAATCACGAGGTTTGGGTTGATTGACATGATGCATTGTTCACCTAGAGTATGGGAATGTTGACCTGGGCGTAAGGCAATCTATTGAAGCGATGTTTTGGTGCTCAAATCTGGAGGGTCGCAGTCATTAACCAAGCAAGTTACATGTGGGTGAGGCATCAAAGCTAGCGTCATTCTCAAGACTTGCAAGAACTGTGTTGCATACTAGTGGGGCCTCTCCATAGACGCATCACTAGAATTTAGCATTAATCCAACATTATTATCAAAAGGTTGAGACAAAATTTTGACTGGGCAGGGAGACTACGTGGGTTGTGTACTCTTGGGCATCGTATCTCTAAATCAAGTTGTTGGAAGACAACAATGTTTCTATCGGAAGCTATCTTTAAAATGAGGTTCTCTCCTTTTATTCCTTGTATTGAATCACTACTCTATTGAGGTCTAACATTGCAAGAGAGAGAGTAATTCTCAAAAAATCAATGTTTTGGCTTGTATAATATATTAACAATATTGGTGTCGGTTGATTGAGTGACAGTTTGGCAGATTGTTGGGTAACATTGTTGTGATATGTCTTGTATAGTCATATTGTTGATGAAGAGTAGCTACTTGCAATATACCATTGGCGCGCTATTTTGTTGGTCAGATTATAGAAATGTCATGATTGAATGTCGAGCATATTGTTGAGTCTTATTTGAGTGTCCTTGGGTCTGTCTAATGTCACGAGCAAAGTATATATATATATAGTTGAGTCTATCTTGACGCCATTAATGTTGATTGTATGATTCAGAACTGTTTGTCAGCTTAGAGTTGCTTGTTGTAGCTAGTAAAGTGTCTTATTGTCCTTGTAAATATTGCTAAAGGTTGTGTTGTGAATTGAGGAAAGTTTGTCAGTCAAAACAACTTGATGTACCTATCATTATCCAGCAAAAACATGGATCAAACCTTAATAAACTCCCTTCATAAACCAACAACAGAAGTCAGTAGACCCTTCTCAAAAGGGCTCTATGCCATTCTTTAGAAAAAATAGCAAAGAGATGTGCAGGAGGGGCAGGAAACAAGACACAAGATTTATGCTCTTGGGACAGATTTGAAGCACATGAGGGTCACATGGAAAGTTCTTTTCAAACTTGATGAACTAGATGCACTCCTTTCCAAAGTGAGCCAGCTAGAAGGGAAGAAACTAATTTGGGCTCTAAAACCAGCCATGCTTGCTCTCATACAACACAAGTTCTTGGAGGAACCTTGTGAAGGGCTAGACTTGCAGTTGCATCTTGTCTTAGTAACATCATGAGACTGACCGCCCCCATAGCTCCTTACAATGATGATGTTATCAGTTTTCGGACTACTTATAGAAACTTTTTGAGACTTAGACAACAGTGCAGGATCTACCTTTGGGAAGAAGCTTGATATTTTAGGAGGCATGGCCATGACTAGGACTTATGAGATCATGTTTGATCTGGAGTGTGACGATTTGATCTTACAGATGTTCCAATGCTTCTTCAGCATTAGGAAACATCATTCTAACACAATCGTAACACACATGTAGTCCATCCTGTCATCATGTATGAGAGGCCGCGATGCCATTGCCAAGAGTTGTAGTCCCAATTGTTGTCTGTTTGGAGGAGAGAACAGTTGGTCTCACCTGCCGCTTATGAACTAGTCGAGAGGTTGGTTGAGTAGAACATTGGGTCGTTCAGGAGACAGTTGACTAGGGAGGAGCAGCTCAGGATTGGGGGATCATGCAGCAGAAATGAGATGAGGAGGAAGGGACTTTGCTTTATCTACAAAGGACTTTCCAGACCTAACCACTCATGCTTGAGTGACGTTGGGGAGATGACAGAGGTAGAGCAAGAGGAGATTCCTTCTGATTTTTAGGGTGAGGACTCTTCGTTGGACGAGTCCATGGGTTCATACGATGATACCTTAGAGGGGCAAAGCAATCATGTGGATTTGATGACAATAGCCCAAATATGCATCCATGTGTGGTAGAGAGAGTATGAGGAGCAACTGATTGTTCCCATGTGGGAAAGAGATCAGGGAGTAGATGAGCGGTTGATGATTCATCATTCAGCATAGAGAGCACATAGAGGAGCATGAGTCATGTCGAGTCATTAACATCAGACCAAATTCATATGATGAGCAGTCTGTGGGTCCTAGGAGAGACATTTAGGATAGTGTGTCCCCAGTTATGAGTCAGCATAAGCAGCATATGATGGAGCATGAGTCAACTGATGAGGATGAGGCGCATAGTATGCATGATGAGCCTTTTTGGGAGAGCCAGTTGGAGGTTCATATTGAACCTGTGATGGTGGAGGATGAGCAGCCACCCTTGGGGTCAACCATTGATGGGGAGCAGACATATGTATAGACAATTGGCAAGGTGATAGTATTCGTTGACACTTGTCCTCAGGAGATGTTGGAGTATGATAGGACAGTTTGGCACGAGATTGATGGACTGGAGGAGCATGGAGTTTCCTACCAGGAGAGGGAGATGGTAGTGCATCCATCTTTGGGACTACCCATTGATGAGGTGCAAATAGATGTAGCAGCAGCCAGATGATCTGCAGCATTTTCAGGCAACAACCCTCTCCAGGAGTACATAGACAGGCCTTGCAACACGGTTTGCCCACTTTTTCCCATTAGAGGGAGAGGGGCAGGATTTCTTGGACATGTTTGGATTGTTCAAGTAGAGCATCAGGTGCTGAGCATGGACTAATTTCAACATAGCAAACATATCCCTTGCACATGTGTCCATGCATTGGATTGGCCAGAGATCATGAGCTGGTATCCTTTTGATGGAGAATCACTTTTAGTCAGGAGCATTGTATTGCAGGAGCCCTCAAAGTTAGCAGCAGGATGTAGGCTGGCCACTCATCAATATTTCAGCACGACATCAACATGATGAGATTGACCTTGCTCTATGCCAAGGGTTGAATTGGAGAGAGGTGATGAGTTGGTACACGGTGGATGGAGCAACATTCACAGCCAAAGTTACAGCACAACATGAGTCGCAGAGCATTGATGCTCCGTCTTGGTGGCATTGGGATCTAGGAGGACTTGTTGATGACAGGTTCCGTCGGAGATTGGTCTGGGATCCAGGCATCGAGGAGTCCGTTCATGGTGGGTTGACACAGGAGCAGAGCATCACCCAGTGGTTCGTATGGGATCCTAGCATTAGGTCTCAGTTGCGTCGAGCCACCAGATTGGTCCACAGATTTGGATTGCTTGAGGGCAAGCAATCTTGGGGCAGTAAGATTGTCATGTCCCCATTTTTGTTCTTCTTCATAGTACAGCCAGGGTGGATTTCCAAGGCAGAAGATGGCCAGGTCAATGGAGCAAGTTTATGTCATCATGGATCCTGATGGAGTTTTGAGGAGTTTTTATGGGATTTGATGGCATTCGCTTGGCATATTCCATCACCCGCACAGTTTGCCTTTCGTTCCGTCGCATTCTGACAACTTTCAAAAATCAACATTATTATTGGGCATAACTTAATTAATTATGCTCGAGATGGCATTCCGAGGAGATTAATTGATGGAACACCTCAGTGTAATAGCTTGTTGGAACCGGAATGAGAAGATCTACAGGATGGGATGTTGAGAAGAGACTCATGGTGGGTGATTTTCCATTTTCCTTAGTTAAAAATAACTTTAATTAGTAATTTAATTAAGGAAAAATAATTAATTGGAGAAAAATGGCCAAAAGTGACTTAAGTGAAATAAAATAAAATTAAAGGTCACTTAAGATAAATTCAATGGAGGAGATTCTAGAATAATAATAAAATAATAAAATAAGATGCTTCTAGAGGCTTGGAGATCTATCCATCAGATCTATAAAAGGAGAGGAGGAGATCATTTGGAGACATCTTGGATCTTGGTTTTGACATTGTTTCTTGTATGTGAGGTTGAGAACCCAGTTCTCTACTCCAGCAATAGCCCCAGGACGGAAACCCTCGAGTGATTCAGTGAGAGTGGGCGAGCACCCATCTCTTCCCTTGGTGGATCCATTCAGGGTTCACAGGTTGCAGTGTATTGGTTTCTCAATTTGTTTTGGAGGCTAATTTACGGCAATATTATAGATCTATTTGAGGTCAACTTTTCATCTCAGCTACATGGGTTGTTTGTGCATGTAAAACCCTAGCTTATCTAATATAATAAAGCTGAGAATTTTTCTTGTTCAATGTGTTATGGATTGCAGTGCTCTGTTGTCTTTAATTTTACATGGCAATCTTCTGTTAAATGCAGGATTAGTTTTATGTGAAGTGCCTATTCCAAATTTTCTGCATTTGGGACCAATGTTGCACGAAGCGGGGACGAAATGGGAACGTTTTTTGGAAGCGGGGACGTGGAAGCGTCATTTTCCAAAAATCTAGGAAGCGAAGCGTCTGCTATATATATATATATATATATATATATATATAGATATATATATATATATATATATTTGCATTTATACTCAAAACAAACATTCCAAATACCAAATTAGTTGTAGAAGACATGAAAACATGCATATCTTTTCATAAATCAAAATGGATATAGCATCCATTGTACATTAATGATTAATTATTCGAGCATCAACCATTAGATGCATCAACCATCTAGAATCTAGATTCTTCTCCTCTTGTCTAGCCTTTGCCTCTACCTCGATTGTCTAGGGATATTAGTCAACATTGCCCAATTTTGATCAAACTACCTAATCCAAGACTTAAAATATGGTAGAAAAAGCTTAACATGCTTGATCGATGATTTTGACTTGATTGAAAGGTAATTTTTTTCTAAGGGCATGACAAAGGAGTTCAACAATTAACACCAATAACACTAGGATATAGGGCTTGGTTCTCTTGATTAAATGCTAATCGCATACCTTCATACTTGATAGAATCTAATGAAATGCCACAATCCCATTGATCCTGAATTCCTAAAAACTGTTAAGTCTGCTGAATTTTGAATAGGATATGAAATTCTATTTTCTCCATATGAAGTCCAATGAGGCTGGAACCACTCTCAAACATCCTAAGTCATTTCATGGTAATGTTAAAAATTTAAGTAGAAGGATGAAAATGAAAAATAAAGGAGAATGTCACTTTTACTTTAAGAATTTAACATTACCATGAGGGAGCATCTGCTATATTTATATTTTTTTTGCCTTCATTCCTCACCCTAACCCAAGGTGGACACACCCCCAATATGCAAACTCACCTAAAATAAAATAAAATTAAATAAATAAATAAACAAATAATAATAATAATAGTAATAATTTCGATTTTCTAAACAGCGCGGCGCTTTTTCCGGTAGCATGTACGGAACCGTGCAGGAACTGTATGATTCGCCCTCCGAAGTGCCGCGCTTCGTACGACCGAAGCGCACTTCGGAAAGACGCTTCCGGAATTTCCAGGAAGCATCCAAAGCAGGCGGAACCGCATCTCGGAATTTTGGAGTCGCGCTTCCGGGGACGCTTCCTGGATGAATCCATACGGGACGTGCTTCGGGCATTAGATCCAGGGGGGGGGGACGTTTCCTGCAACATTGTTTGGGACATTACACATTAGGAGGAAAATTTTATTTTGAAATTTAAATTTTAAATTTATTTGGTACCAAAAACTTTCCCTCCAATTTAAAACAATTTGGCTTTTCTTCTAAGATAGGATCATGATAAATTTGTGAGTATAATTTGACCGTATTAATAAGATTATCCTTATAATGAAGTAGTCCAACAAATATAATGTTGACACATCATCATACTTTGGGAATTTTGAACATGAGGGGCTTCATTTTCAAACAGGCATGTCTCTCAAACCATGAGGACCCTCATGACATGCCATATACCATTCGAATCAGTATGACGGGGAGCATCTAATGATGGTGATTTGAGGAGCAACCTTAATCTTTATCTTCAAAAGCTTCAACAAGTGCAGGGCTTCTAGGGATTTTCAGAGCTTCACGACATTTGGAGCTTCTAATTGATGCAACCCAGACAAATATTAAGAGCATTCATGAACCGACATTGGCATCAATGACAACACCATTCAACAGAAACTACACCTCATGACAGTTTTTCCCTTGTTAACCTTCACGGTGTATTTTGCATGGTGTCTTGATCATTAAAACCCTTAAGACTGGAACTCACCCACAGTCACAAATTCTAATAGCAGCCCAATTTGTTGAGAGGTAATTTCTCACGGAAATGACATCTCCAGTAATTCCCATGCAAGCAATGTGTCACAATGGTTCAAACTGGGGATAGCCTTAAAAAATCAGGCTTAGTCTACTCTCTTTGGCACTTTCAAATGTGTGCCGACTCCTGTAACAATGCTAACATCACCCTTTTCTTGTCACAATTATTCACTCCTTTTTCCTAAATTCAATAGATAGTCCCACTCTGATACAATACCAGATTGCAATACACATAATTCATCTCTCTATTATAGATGTCTTGCTTCTAACCAAATGTGTGTGATTGTAATCCCTTGGTAACTTCTCTGGTCATAGCAATCCCTCAGTTGTGTCACTTGCTTCCTTGCCTGTCATCACCGTGGCCCTGATACCATGCAAGTTTTACACACATAAGCATGGACAGCTATACAAATTAGAATGAGAAAGAGTGGATTCATTCATATGTCATTACATCATGCAATATCTAATTACAAACAAGGAAGAAACACCCCGAGTCTGGCTGGGACACAACGATACCCTGAATCTACAAATTAAAAGGTAATCATTCAAGCAGTACTCTGTGTAGTCAACCTTAATTAATCTGATGTTAAAATTCTTTTGAAAGATACAATGGATCAAGTTTTGCAGCTGAATAACATTTTGTTGCTAAAAATGTTGTCTTACTAATATTAATATACTTGTTAGCATTAAAAGCCCTCATGTATGGTGTTAGAATTTATGGCCCATCTGTGTTGCTGAGTAAATAGAAAAAACACTGGCTGTGGACTAAGATGACAATGCATCCTCATGAAGGACAAAAAACAGAAATGGCTGTATGCCTATGGCTTTTTTATTAATGACCGCTACTTCACATTTAACAATTCATAGATATATAGATATACAGATTAAGATAATATGAAAAAAAATTACCTCTGTCCCACGACGAAGAAGTTCACGTGTTAGAGGCAACATCCCAAGGACAATGTCAGCACCGGAGTTGTCTACAAATAGAAGTGCTCGTTTATGTGGTTTGGGCTTCTCTTTTCCAGACCCCAACATTCTTTCTTTGAACATATCAAAATTATCCACCTGCATAAAGTTGCAAAAAAAATGGCAAGCCTAAAGGACTAAATAGGTTCACGAATAAAAAATAGAATATCCCAAAGAAGCATCCCTATATTAACTGATCTAGCACAGTAAAAAAAGAGAAATATGCTTTTGAGACGCAAATTATTTTTCAAACTCTTGGATCATGATTTACCCGCCAGGGACGTTGCATCTTTTTGCGACTCATGCGATAGATTTCAATAATTGTGCCTTTATGGTACAGATCAACACAAGCACGCGAACCCCAATCAAAGATGTTAGCAGCAAGGACACCTTCAATAAGAGCTAGCAATCTCTTCTCCTGTAGAGAACATACAGCACACATTTCATATATCAGTTCACAATGCAAACAATCTACAGCAATATGACAAAACAACAAAAGTTTAGATAAATATTATGAAGAATTGTAAATAAAGCATCATTTAGATTAACTTCAACTAACATCATTTTCCAAAAGAAAGTAACCACCAAAGAGAAGAATTCAGACGCCTCTAGTTAAAAAACTAGAAGACATCACAGTGCAATGGATACACATTAAATAGGACATACATAAATAATGGAATGAATAATCAATTTGTATGAACAATAATGTACAAAAGCGGCCTCATGCAATATCTACTCACGAAGCTCTTCCATCCACACAAGTTTGCTCAGATGTCTGCTTTGGAAATCACTACAGAAAATTTTTCCTATACATTGAAACCACAGGGGCAATTAAAATGATCCTCAACAGATGATAACGAGATTGTTATCATAAAAAAAACCTGTTATACTCTTAAGTCATTATACAACAGCAAATAGCATTCAAGTAAATCCTCTAGGATGGTTCATGTTGACCACTGGAGTGGCACCTGATGATTATATGAAGACTCCATGCCCAAGGATGATCCAGAGAACACTTAAACCATCAGATATCATCAGTCAACAGAGTTTTTTAACTCTACTTCTATCTTCTCATCATCTTTCTTGTACCCATATTCCACACCCTGCAAGGAATTGTAATAAGTGATACTAGTAATGATGAGTTTTGAGTATGTAATAGACCTAGGATGTTGGGACTCGATCAGTGAATGAGTACACCTTGGAGTATTTTTTTTTATATGGTTAATTATCCTTTCTTTTTCAAAGAAGGATAATTTTTGGGGTTTTTTCACTCACTTTTTGCCCCAAAGCCAGGGTGACGGTTTGAAGGTTGAGCCCCTAACACATTTTAGTATCTAAAGTCGATGTATATTACCATACTAGATCATACAAAAAATTTCATAGAATTTGGTTACGTATAGGTAGTCATTTTTTAATTTTTAGATTTCCCATAGGTCAAAAATTGCAAATAAAATTGTACTTGTAATGTAATAAGTGATATCTAGAGAAGTTGTATGGGGTATGAGTAATGAAATTTATACATCTCACCTTCAGCTTTCTACTATGACACACTTTGATGGGTTAAAAATGTGTTTTGAACCCTCAAAACCCATTTTTCCTAAGTTTAGTGAGAAATCTGGCAATTAATTAAGCCAGAAATTAAATAAATGGAGAAAAATAAATATCCACACATGATAAATGTTGTGGAAATGAGGTGGAAAATTATAAAGGAGTTAAAGCAGTGTTCCACGGGGACGCATCCCCCAGGGTCGGGTGCATGCACCCCTCGCACCCCACACACCCGGGACCGAGGGACATCTAGGGAAACATTTCCACACGTCCCCCTTTTGGGGAGACATGGGGAGACGCAGGGGGGACGTTTCCCCAATGTGGGGGACACAACTCCCCATTCCCCTTAACTTTGCTTGTAAACAATGATTTATGATAGGGGAAACTTAGTATTTGACCATATTTCCCTACTAATGCTATGCAATTCATGGTAATGTTAAATTCTTAAAGTAAAAGTGACATTCTCCTTTATCTTTCATTTTCATCCTTTTATTTAAATTTTTAACATTACCATGAAACAGTGTGGAAAAAGTCTGCAAAAAATCCCGATTTAATCCTAAAAACGCGATTTTTTGAACTAAACGATTTAATCCCCCGACTTTTTGTCGAATTTTTCACAAAGGAAAAATCGCGATTTTTTCCTTAAATCGGGAGTCGACCCAAAAAGTCTGCCTCCCTTCCCAGGCTGCGAATAAAGAGGCCGCAAAGGTGAAAAAACTGTAAATTGAAGGTTCCATCCATGCAATTTCAAGTTATTGCATTGTATTGTTTGTCATACTTCTTGCGAGCATAGCAGTCTCATTTGTAATCTATTAGTTTTGAGGTTAAGATACGTTTTTGTTTTCGAAGGAAAACCAAATCTTTATACTTCATATTTCTAGTTAGAAAGCAAAGTATACATTGGCTAAGCCTCCAGGCTTTCAGTGATCCAGACACTAACAGCCACTACCCCTTCAAAAGATTACAAAAGTACCAAAAGGACATGCATACAACAATCTTCCGTAGAAAGAACCCCACACCATCAGAAACATTGTTACAGTTGTTGACTGCTTCCAGAAGAAACAACAAAGAGTAGGTCATGAAGATCAAATAGCAACAAACTGTCCAAAAAAAACAAAACCAGTGCCTCAAAAAAGAACCCATTTTTCAGACAGGAACAAAGTACCTGTGAAATCTTATGATAACAAAGATCCTTCCTGCAATGAGAGCACGTTTTGAAAGGGAGTCTTCTTTAGTGGTGAACTCCCTGTAAATGTGGGGAAAGGTTATGTATCAGAAGTGGATTTTACCTCCAAGAGTTTTTGAATAATAGATGCCAAGGCTAGCTTAATAATCTGACATCTATTGTTTTCTCAGAAAATAAGCAGCTTGGAGTCATCAAGCGTTAATTTTCACATCTACTGTGATACTCACTGTTAATTTTCATTGGACCTACCACCTGACACCTTATTACCCAAGCGGATTACAATCTACTGAATAGATGCATGACTTATTTCTTAATACAATTAGCTTAAACAAAAATTAAAAGGGGAAGAGGATCTCAGTGACTGATTACTTGATGACTTTTAGATGACCCATGATATACATTTATTATATTTTTGTTAATATTTTGACTCTTCAGAGTTGAGACTCGGACATGAGTCAAAATTCAGGAGTTGATTCACTATTTTGATATGTGATGTAGCACTAGACTTCATATACATATTATATATTAGCTTTCTTTACATGTTTATGTGGAAATGCATTTATTTGATGTTGTGGATCTAAGTTGCAGGAAACGCAGGTACAGGGTCCGTTTCCGTACGGAAACGAAACGGAAACGCGTTTCCGGCCGTACGGCCACGTTTCCCGAAACGGAAACTTGGCCGTACGGCCGGAAACGCGTTTCCAGGCCGTATGTGCCAAGTTTCCCCAAAAAAAACACTTGTCTTTTTTTCTTTTTCTTTTTTTTTTTTTTTTTTTTTTTTTTTTTTTTTTTTTTAGGGTTTCCAGGTAGTAAATGTGATGTAAATTTAATCTTAATGTTTAAATGTTTACGTAAGTAAATGTATCATTCATGCTTTATGATTGCACATATATATAATAATAATTTTTAAATATTTTTAATATATATATATATATATATATATATTATTATATATATTCGCGTTTCCCCGTTTCCAAAATTTGGGGAGGTCGCGTTTCGTTTCGCTTCCCCGTTTCGTTTCGCTTCCGCGTTTCCCCGTTTCGTGCAACTTAGTTGTGGATACTCTAGATGTTAAAAAAATAAAAATAAAATGAATAATTTTGTGTTTTTTTAATTTTGCCGACTTTTTACCGAATTTTTCAAAAAACTCCCGACTTTGACGAGTTTTTCAACTTTTGGACCCTTGTTGAATTAATACCGACTTCGACTTTTTCCACATTGCCATGAAATGACTCAGGATGTTTGAGAGTGGTTTCGACCTCACTGGATTTCATATGGAGAAAGTAGAATTTTAGATCTCACTCAAAATCCAGCAGACTTAACAGCTTTTCAGGAATTCAGGATTTCATGGATTGCAATGTTTCCATTGCATTTTGTCATGTAGAAGGGTATGGAATTAGTATTTAATCAAGAGCACCAAGCCCTATGTGTACTTTAGAGTGACATTTAGACTCATCACTCCACTGTTTTTGAGTTTTAGTTATATCAATTTACTATTCCAATGTTCAGATTTCAGTATCTATTATAGTCTATTTTGCTTAGTACTAATTAGATTCTAGAATGATGAATGATGAATTTTAATTTTAAATCAATTTAGAATCTAGAATGATGAATGATGAATTTAATTTTTAAATCAATGTAGATTCTAGAATGGTGAATAATGAATAATGAATATGGATCAAAGTATTTCATTATTGAATCTCATGGTTTATGGATGAATCATGTATGTATTAGTAAGGATGATGAGTATGGATCAATGTATTTCATTATTTAATTCAATTATGTATGTGTCATTGTATTTATGCTTTCATTATTGAATATGAATTTGATATATATATATATATATATATATATATATATATATTAAAAAGGAAAAAAATTATATACCCCGACGTCCCCCCATCCCCCCTAAATTTCCCTAAAATTTGAGGGTACTCTGACACATCCCCCTTGTGTGTCTCCCCACACCCGCGTCTCCCCGTCCCGGAGTCTTGGTGCAACATTGAGTTAAAGTGAAGTCCCAAGGTGATGTGGACTCCTAAAATCAAGGAAAGGACATGTGCTCAAATAAAACCGAATTTCTGGCGTTAAAGGAGAACGTTGCTTACTTGGAAATTCGAATTTGGAAAGTTAATGCACATTTGGGAGGATTTGGGAGAATATTTGGTGGAGATTTTTGTGGGAAATTGTCCCCACATGGGTTACCACCCATATACAATTGTCATTCTATCATAAAATTCAAATTTAGCACATAAGGGAAGAAGAAAATGATGTCCACTTTCCAGAATTCGATTATTACACTTGGCATTGGAGCTCCATTCAACAAATTCGAATTTCTCTTCAAGGTTGTCACCTCATGCCACTTGTTTAATCACTTCTACATTGGGATTGGCTTCAATGTCATTTGTCATCGTCATTCTTCATTGGGATTTGCTCCCAACTCTCTATATAATAAAGCCATGGGCTCTCACATTGTATCATGTAATATGAGCTATTGTGCTTGAGGAGACTCTGTGAGATTGTATTCACTACTTGCAATATAATACAACAGTCTTTGGGGTAAAGCATGATGGTGTTCTTCTCCTTGCATGTGGTAAATTCTTGACTTGTTGTTATGCTTCTATTTATTTCCTCATGTCATTATTTCTTTCATGCTTGTTTCAAGTTATGTTAGTATGCAGCTATCTCATATTAGCATAAGAATTAATTATTTGCTTTAGGAAAATAAATCTTTTAGTGGATAATAGATGTATCTCTAGGAATTCTTTCCACTGCACTTATTTAATTTCATGTCGATTTAATGATTTGTGGTGAAGTTTTGTAGATGAATCATTATTTGGTCAAGCTTTTCAAGCGTGAGGGGAAATTCTCGGAGGAATCAACCCATTCTTGAAAAATATTCAAGGAGAACCCACATGTTTTGAATTCCAAAGTCTCATCTATATCTTATTTGTGTCTTGCAGGGATTCTTTCAAGTTTCTTAAAGCTTTTATTTCTTGCATCAAAATATCAAACTTGGAAAAATTTATTTTTTACGTATTGTACTTCATTTATCAATATCTGGCTATTTCAAAGAGCTAAGTCATGGCTAGTCAAAGAGGAGAGCTTGCTCATACTCTTTGGCCTAGCCTCTTGTCAGTCATTTTTGTAACATACTTTGTTGTCATCTTGGTCTAATATTTAAGTTATTTTCGTATCCTTTTGAGCAAGATAGTTTCCATGTTTTGATTTGTAGACTTATTCATCTTGAAAGCATTTATAATATCTTGTGCTAGCAATTTAGTGTTTCACTTTTTAGAGTTATTTTGGCTTTCCATTTGAAAGCATTTCGCTTCATTCTAAGAAAATACAATTTCATTTCTTAAAGAGCAATACTTTGAAGGCACTGGTTGTTTATGTATTTCATGCTTATCTTATGTATTTATGATTATTGCTCATATCAGTTTTGCTTATAAATCTTGAAGAGAATTTATTTAACTCTAACAATTCTCCTAGAAACTCACATCTTTTTTAAATTAACTTTTCATTAGGGACCACCCCTCTTAGCTAACCTAGGAGATAGCTCAAACGGAGAGAGTCGGGATTAGTGTGACAGCCCCTTCTCTAAGTTCCCTGCCACCAACCACGCTTTGTGGGGTTGAAGGCTTTTCTCACTGACTTGTAAGTAGGTGTAGGCAGCAGTGATAAAAATTCATAATGGCACATGTGTCACAAGAATGGTGACCTCTGATCATATCTTAATAAGATAATTACAGATGTGACCTAGTCATGTTCTAATCACCTCTTTCACCTTGTGTTGCATGTTCAGTGCATGTCTTAGTTGTGAGTGTCGTTTAGCATGGTGATGCATTTGCCTAGTGTTTCACCAGTTTAATAACATTTCCATTAGTCCACCTGGGTAATTTGTGTATTACAACCATATATTCAATTTTTCCTAAGTTGAAAACACCTCATCATTTTACCTAGGTAGTTTGTGTATCACATTACACTTCCACCTTTTACTGAGGTAAAATCCACATCACACTTACACTTTGACCACATTCCATCTCCCAGGAGGTGCATGACGTCATTTTCTTATATTTCATACTATCCCCTCATTTCTCATATTTCCAGTTTTTCCAATGTGAAGAAACCTAATTGGTTTAGGATATTTTAATTAAACCCTACAATGTTAGATCATGTTGAATTATTAGTCTACTAATATTCTAATCATATAAATCTTCATTAAGGCTCATTCCCTAAGACTTATTGTTGATTTATCACTAGGGAATGCAAGCTTATGTTCATTAACTAAACACATCAAGATAATCACTCCCCCTTTGGCACAAATGTTGAGGCAACCCACTTAATATTTACATTATGCCTACCCTCATTTTATCTTTGTTTACATGTGCTAGCCTATTCATATCACTTCCTTATCTTTTGGCACATGTTTTGAGGAGGTTGTTGACCCTTAGTTTGACTAAGGAGCTAGCTATGCATGCACTCTAGACTTCTTCCCATCCACCTCACCCACCCACTACATCAACTCACCCAACCACATAGGTGCATACTTTTCTAGGCCACTAGAATATGCATCCCTTAGAAGGTTCCACTTTGCATGAGCTTGTTCACAACCTGTACACATTATAAAGTGACCAGCTTGACTTGTTCAAAGGACGTCCACCTGCACATTCTTTAAGGAGATAAGATGGACTTGATGTGGACCCATTTGCATATATATCTAGGTTGCACATCCTATGGTGCTTGCTTCACTGTTGACATGGTCAAAGGTAACAAATATAAAGGGTGCACTAATCTCCCTCTTCAAGGAAAAATTCATATGTAGAATATTTTATCATATTGATACCTTCTATGTTGAAACAATTTACTTTTACCTAGGTTGTACTTGTTTGAAGACATATTTTATTGCTACATTCTAGTTAGATGGTCAAGGGTGCCCACATTCCTAGGATGCACAGGTTGGAGAGTACTTTTTATTTTCTTTCACCAAAAGTGTTCTAGAGCAAGTGCCCTAATGAAGACACTTGGTATTTGCATGCAAGCATAGAGAAGCTCTCTCATGAGTTGTACACTTCGCAATTACTCTGCCTACATTTTCCCTACGTCTTTGACTTGGCATTTCCATTTTTATATTGACGTGGTTATTTATTGAGGAGTGCCTTTGCACATTGTTGAAATTCTATAGCATGCGTAGTGGAATACAATTCACTGATCTAATACTTACTTCCCAATGATTTTCAAGTAGTATTTCTCATGCCACTGATATCATTGAATAATTAGACACAGAAAATCTCAATTGTAAATGAAGCGAAAACAATAAAGATCATAGAAGGTCAGCCACGCACAGTAGACACAATATTTCTCACCTAGGAAACTCAACCTTGGGAGAAAACCCAACAATCTTCTCTTGAGGACAAATTGTCTTTTTCAGCAAGGTTTACAAATAAGAAATTTGTCTAGAAATATGAGCCAACGTTACAAGTCAAAACACCAGGATAAGTTAGTTAAACAACTACTAGTCAACGTTGGTCCAACCAATCAAAATATAAACTCTGGTCGATGCTAGTCAAACTAGACTTGAGATCAAATTCGGCCTGGTCAAACTCAGCATGCAGTCAAATTTGGCCTACGGTCAACCCGCACATGTGGCCCTGCAGTCAAATTCAATCAAATTTACTGCAATCAAACTTGGTCTACTATAGTCAAAGTCTGTGCTCAGCTGTGGTCAAAATTTGTGGTCAGTGCTGGTCAAAACCCTCACACATGTGGCTGTATGGACTGGTCAAACTATTTGGTCAAACTCAGTGAACTCACACGAGCAGCCTCCAAGATACATAGAAAATGATAGATAACAGAGTTTTCCTTAGCTGGATTTCTCCTCCACTAGTGATTGAAGATTAGCTTGCTATGTTGATTAGTGTCTCCCCACATGCATGTCTATTTATATAGATCTCTAATGTTCTATAGAGACCCAATAAGCAACCCCTCATCACAAGAAGCCCCTTCACTTATTGAGCCTACATTACAACTCAACATTAGACTAGAATTGCTTATTGCATTAATGAGTAGAAGCCCCATTAATTAAACAAAACAAACCCGCTCTGTAAAAAATAGATCACTCCATCTTGGAGCAGGCAACATGGGTATTGTGGGCCAATCTCCTCGAGCCAGACACCAAAGATAATGGGAGAAAAACTACCCCGAGCCATTCACCCCTAGCCAAATCAACATGACCCCATGGGTGAATGTACCATTCTCCCTTAGCCAAATTAGCATGACCCCGTGGGAGAATGTCTATTGGATGCTACAAAAACATCAACACTCCCTCTCAACAAGGAAGACATTCTGCATCATGCCAAGCTTGTCTTTGAAGTATACAAACCTCCCCCTAGACAAAGGCTTGGTGAGAATGTCCACAATCTGCTCGTCTATAGATATTATTTAGAGCTTCACTGCTCCCCTCTGCACTCGGTCTCAAATGAAGTGATATTTGATCTCAATGTGCTTCAACCTATCATGAAATATTGGATTCTCTAAAAGCTTGAAACAACTTTGATTATCACAATATATCATTGTCATCTCTAGCAATTGATCAAATCAAGGTTACTAGGGAGGAGGAGCAGAAGTGAGAGCAGGGAGCAACATTTTCAAAAGCTCTTAGTTTGGGAGCGAATCGGGAGCAAATTTTTATATAATATATATTTTTATATTTTTTGATGCATATATGTCTACAAAAGCATGTAGAATGATGAATTAGATATAAAAAGCATAAAAACATGGATTGAACCATATAATGTCAATCATCTAGAAGTTATAATCTTCATCAACCACGTCGACAAGTTAGTAACATACAACATATCGAGTCTCATGATTCATCAATCTTAAAGTTTCAAGCTTTCAAAATTCAATATATAACATTTATCATCATTGATCACTAAAGTTACCATTACCAAGTATACAAACTATAACAAAAAATATCTAACATGAAATGAAATGCTTCAACTTTCAACTTTAACAAAGCATCATATTCATAATTCATTACCAATGAGTTATAATTGCCAACTTCAAACTTCAAACTTCAAACTTAAATTGTTGTATATTGTTTATAAAAAATATCATAATAAATATGAAAGAGTCAACAGTTATAAAAACTACTAGAAACTCGAAAAGACAAGTAAATATATTATATATTGCTAATGGTTGGTTCTCTTGCCACGAGAAATGTCTAATTTCTGAGAAGGTTGTGGTGGTCTACTACTACTAGGAGTCTCCTCCCGCATAGTCGAACGACCAGAACCAGTAGCCACATGCTCTCCACGTGAGGATGTAGATGGAGGTGGCGACAGCAAAGGCAAAGATGTTGGAACTTGAGCACTGCTACTAGATGGTGGGGTCGGGCGTGGCATGTTTGGTCTTGCTTCATCATCATCTATCAAAAGCTATGTTTGCAATTCTTCTAGATGTAGAGAACCATCCTCGAAATTATATTCCTTTGGGTTGTTGTCCCAAGTTGTTTATGATGTATCCTCACGAGCCCGATCACAATAATGACTCAACAACCTCAAGTTGTAGTGCACATAAACCAAGCTTTCTACCCAGTTTTCATTGAATTTGTTTCTTCTCACATTATGGATGAAGTTGTAGGTGCTCCAACACTTCTCTACAGAAGAAGTATTTACCAACTGTGAAAGAACTTTTTTTGCCAATTTTCGCAAAAGTCCCTGCCCACCATATGCGTCCCACCATCTGATGGCATCAAATCTATCCCTATATCCCATTGCATGCAAAGAAGCAAACACTCCAGTGCTAGTGAAGCATCTTCCTAATTCAAGATGAAGACTAGCACACTCCTCCCTGTCAGGGACCAGCTTGTCTAATGCTTTCAAATATCCCTCTCGTACCTCTGGATCCATATGGGGTTTGGCATTAACCCCACCCCCAGGTGCACGTTTGCCAAACCAAGATGGAGAGTACTATTTTGGAATAGGATATACACTAAGGCATGTGGTGGAACATTAAGTTTATTCAACCGTACACACCAACATTTATGAATAATATCATACAAGTTGCGATTTTTTTCCTGAACAATATCTTTTATTTGCCCCAACATGTTATCCATCTACTCATACACCTCCCCAATCATTGGTGCATCTGTATCTGCAAAACGAATCATGTTATACATAGGCTTGATGAATTGCAAAACTTCCCTCACACATGCCCAAAACACACCATCAAGAGCGATGTCCTCCACCTATTCAAAACCTTGCTTGTCAACTGTGGATGGAGCCATGTCCTTTAATACCTCCCAGTGTTGACTTGATACCATGCCAGCCAATGACTCTCTTACCTCCAAAAGGCAACTGAAGGTGAGGTAATAGCTAACAAATCCAGTCTTCGTAATCTTCAACAGCTCCAAACTTGAGTGACTGTGGAAAAGCCATGGGTATTGCTATGATTTGTAATAAATTTTATCATTTTTTTGCCTCTCTTATACAAATCACCAATCCATTTGTATTGAGGGTTTTTGTTCTTAATAATATCATTAATCAAAAGGTTCATTATGTGAACCAAACACCCAGAGCAAAATATATTGGGGTATCTATCCTCAATAATTGCTCCCGCTGCCTTACAATTAGAAGCATTATCAGTGATGACTTGGATGACATTGTATGGGCCAATACGTTCAATTGTTTGAAGTAATGGTTCTACAATGTTAATGGTGGTCTTGAAATTTTTTGAGTAATCATATGCTGAAAGGAAGACTGCACCACCTCTAGACACAACAAGAACACATATCAGTGGCTTGCCTTTTACATTTGTCCATCCATCAGATACAATGGATACCCATGCTCATTCCAAGAACTTGTCATTTGACCCAAAGGATGTGCTATTTTTGCTTTTCCATGATCAAGTCCCACGATTCTAGCCCTGTCATACCCAGGGATCTTGTATCCTTTGGGGGCATCATTAATGGTGGAAACTACTTCATGCCAATAAAGTGAGCGAAGAACATTGAATGGTATTCCACATGCATAGATAAATCGGAAAAGTTTTGAATCCTCATCATTCCTACACCCTTCATCAAGGAAATCCGATATGGTTCTTCGCCTTAAAGGGATGTTTGTTCATATGCCTCCATATCCACTACCATGGCAGGATGTTGATGGAGTTCTTTGTCTATGTGATTGTGGGCTATCATGTTCAAATTCACCCTTTGATCTTTTAGATTTATATTGGGCTTCCTCCTCTTCCCTTATGTATTTGGTTCTTTGTTGTGCTATCACACTTACACAAGTTTTGATTCCTCTTTGTTTACCTCCATCCCATGGCATTGTCCTACAGAGGTGCTTTTCAGCATAGGTGTATGAACCTATGCAAGTGTTTTTGCAATGGAGGCATGTAAACTTAGTGGTTCCACCCCCTTTCCCTGCTTCAGACCTAGAAACATTTTTCCACAGTGGGGTTTGGCTTTCTTTTGTTTTTGTGCCCTCATCTCCACTCTCCTCTTCCTCCTCACCAATGTACTCCTATTCTCCAAGGTTTTCAAATCCACCACTACCCACTTCATCGTCTTCATCATTATCAACCCTCCTTCTACTCTCCAACACCATAAGAACAAAAAAAAGGAACCAACATCAAGAGAATGCCAAGCCATATAGCCACAATGTTTGAAGTTTTGATTCTTTGAACTTTGGTGGAGTTATAGTTTCTTGCCCCTAATAAAATGGAGGAATGGGAATGGGAAAGAGAGAAGAAAACATTTTCATTTAACAATGAACATATAGAAAACACAAATGCTAGATTAGAGTCAAGATCCTACCTCTTTGGCCTTCAATCCCGAGCTCCAATATCCCTTGCAAGTTCCTCAAGCTCCCAAGCAATCCTCTCAATCATTTTCTCAATCTTCCTCCTCAACTCAAGCTCTAATTCCAAAAGTCCTCTCTTGCTCTCTCAATGCACAAATGGTGAATTATGGGAGGGGAGGAGGGCCTTTTATTTCTATTGGCCCTTCCCCTCCCTCCCTTTTCGCCACGTGGCCCACACATTTCGCCCTCAGGGAGCAATTTTTTTAAGGCGAGAGCAATCGGGAACAACTGTTCCCTAACTGCTCCCACCTTAAAAAGAAACGCTCCTGGAGCGAACTGTAAATATTCCACAACAGGAATCCCTACTACAACAAACTGATGTTACTTCTCCTACTTGTTAATGCATACAAGTTATTTACTGTGTTCTAGGACGAATATCAAAGTAAATACTACTGCAGCCTTCACTTAATTAAATTATAAGTGGAAACAAGATACTGAGCAAGAAAGAAAATACAACACAATAGACATCGTTATTTTTTGGAGAAATGTCCCCAAAAAAACCGAATGCAAGAAAACGGTGCAACAATTCTGAGGGTTTATTATTATTAAGCAGTAGCAAATTCTGAATACATCTTTGAATACCTCTCAGGTTATTCAGTTACAGAGAGAGAAATACTAGCAAAAAACCTAGTGAGATTACCTCACACTATCACTGGAAATCCTGACTAATACAACCCTGGAATGATTTCCCCAGCTTTTCTGGCCGCCTCTGCGTTGCATCTGCACAGTAACTGCATCAACCCAGTGTCAAGCTCTCTGGGGACAGCGTCAATCCTCTGGCTGGTCGATTTGCTGCCTAGGAGATTTGATTTTTGCCTCCCAGTCTCACACCCCGGCTCCTAGATTCTAAAATTCGAATTCCCTCTGCAAATTTCAGACTCCCTCTTGGCTTTTGCGCTGCCTCTACGTGGCTCTGCGTCAGCCCCTCTGGCTCAGCGCTGCCACTATTGGATTACTCTCTACCTCTCTCTGTTGATGATTCTCCGACCGAGAAAATCTCTCTCTCCGGATGCTATCTCTACCCCTCAACTGCAAGAAATATCCTCAATCAAATTTCCTCCTGAGAACTTCTCACTTCAGAAAATCGATTTGTTGATCTGTCTCAGTGTGTTTTCCAAATGACCCTCAAGCCCCTTCTTATATCTTCCTGTTGGACAACCAACGGCCTAGATTAACTCCTAATCAAAGGCTCCGATCATTTTGACCTAATCTTCGTCTTTTTCTATAAGTTACACCCAAAATTAGATTAATATCCATTAATATTTTAATTTTCCTAAGTTTAGACTTAGGAACTCCATTAAAAATATTAATTATTTTAATATAATTGTCTTTGGGTGGAATTTCCCAAAACGGTTTCTGGATTCTTTGGAATGCATGTGCCCAAGCCTCCCTGCAAAATTTGAGGCCTAGAGCACATCCGATGCTACCGCAAATCAACACTCCCTCTTAGCGAGGAATGTGCTCTAGCAATATACTGTTGTTGCATCCTACTTTGACTCTAAAGCGTCATCCTCTACGTTGTTGATGTCTGACATGCTATCCACCAACTACTACGCTATTGCTGCAACTGTACTGTTGCATTTGACACTGCCAATGCTACATCTGTACTACAATTCCTTCTCAAATGTTGCATCTGCTATGCTGCTAGCACTTCCACTACTAACACTGCATCCATACTGCAACTCAGTTGCTGAGAGAAGCAACTGAAAAAAACATCCAAAATTACTGAACTAACTGTGTTCAGTATGACACCATGTGAATGTTGGAACTGACCGCTGCTAGTCTCCGTGCTAACCCTCTAAATCCATTGTGTTGTTGTTGACCTCTGCTTTGTGCCATCTGCACTGCTGTCAACTCTACTCTGTGCTGCTCAAACTCTGGCGCTCCTAGCCACTGCAACTCTCTTCGACACTCCTTGGCACCATCTGACACTAGTTCATCACCACTGCAAAACTAGGCTCCCGTAGCAAGGTATTGATCCAAGAGGTGGACTCCCCAAGGACCATGCCCATCTATAGCTCTTTCGAACTACAACTCTAAATCAGCCCACCTCCCTCCTGGAGGTATCTCGGTTGTCCTGGCGAACTCCTCTTCGATCTTTGCGGCTGCAACCTTAGGATCACACTTCTCATCCTTGTCCTTTTTCTTCAAAGGACATTGGGATGCATAGTGGCCCATCTCGCCACATCTTAAACACTTCACCTTGGAGACGTCCTTCTTTTGTCTCTGTTGCCCCTATTGTCCCTTCGATGCAAGGGTTGCATTATCCTCCTCCTCGTTGGGCTTCGACCCACTGATGTTGCTGCTTCTGTCAAATTTGACCTTGACCATGTTTCTCCTCAACTCCTCTTGTTTTAGAGTTGCCCACATCTCATTCCAATTAGGCAATGTTGCTCTGCCCAAGATACTCTGGACAAAGACTTGCCACTCATCTGAAACAAAATTGAGGGCCAGTCTAACTAACTCTAAATCTTGAGGTGTATGCCCAGCAGCAGACAACTCATCTTGGGTTTCCTTCAGCTTAGTGAGGAATGGATCCACACGCTCTCCTTTCTGCATCTGAGTAGATCTTACTTTCCGTTCCAAGTACATCGTTCGCTGCTCGGAAGATCCCTGATATAACGTGGCCAAGGCATCCCATGATTCCCACATCTCCTTAGCAGTTGCTCTACCAGCAACGTGACACACTACATGATCCTTGACTCCATCCACGATCATCCTCTTGGCCTTTGCCATCTCAACATTGTACTTTTTCCACGGATCTGCATCCGCAGGTTCAGCCACCATGCTATCCACGTATGTCTTGAGGGCATGCTCATCTAGAAGGAAAGACATTCTAGCCTTCCAGATGACATAGTTAGATGCTTTGTCCAACCTATCCTGATCCCTCAAGCCATTGCTTGCCATATCTGCCAAAAACTGTCGAAAATCCCCTCTGCTTCTCACTGCTACTGCTCAGCCATTGAGAAAATGGACTTCTCGGCAGGAAGTCTGCTAAGGAAAAGTTCCCTCAAGGTGCTTCTCTTCCTTCTTCTGACATTTATCAGCCCAGCAATTTGTCTGCTGAAAATTTGTGTCCCACCAGCTCTCTCACGCTGAGGCTTCAGTGCTGCTCCCTCTGCCCCTGCAAAAATTCAAACAGGAAGTCCTTCTCTCCGTTGACTCACTCGGATAGAGACTACCTCAAAATCTGCACTCTCGGCTTGTAACTACGTCAGCCCTTTGGAGTTTCAAACTACTGCCTTCTACAGCTTTTTCGAACTCCCTTCTTCTGCTCAACACTGGATCTACTAGCTCTACTCTTCTTGTTTCACCTGCACCTCTAATACCATGTGAAAATTCCACAATAGGAATCCCTATTGCAGCAAATTGATGTTACTTCTCCTACTTGTTAATCCATACAAGTTATTTCTTGTGTTTTATGGTGAGTATCAAAGTAAATACTATTGCAGTGTTCACTTAATTAAATTATAAGCGGAAACAAGATACTGAGCAAGAAAGAAAATACAACACAATAGACACCGTTATTTTTTGGACAAAAGTCCCAGGAAAAACCCAATGCGGGAAAATCGGTGCAACAGTTCTGAGGGTTTATTATTATTAAGCAGTAGCAAATTCTGAATACATCTTTGAAAAACTCTCAGGTTATTCAGTTACAGAGAGAAATATTGGCAGAAAACTTAGTGAGATTACCTCACACTATCATTAGAAATGCTGACTGATCTAGCTCTAGAATGATTTCCCCCGGCTTTTCTAGCTGCCTCTACGCAGTAATTGCGTCAGCTCAGCGACAAGCTCTCTGGGAACAGCGTCAATCCTTTGGTTGGTTGATTTGTTGCCTAGCAGATTCGATTTCGGCCTCCCGTCTCACACCCCAGCTCCCGGATTCTGAAACTCGAATTCCCTGTGCAAATTTCGGACTCCATCTTGGCTTTTGCGTTGCCTCTGCGTGGGTTTGCGTCAACCCCTCTAGCTCAGCGCTACCACTACTAGATTACTCTCTGCCTCTCTCTGCTAATGATAGTCGAGCTGAGAAAATCTCTCTCTCTGGATGCTATCCCTACCCCTCAACTACAAGAAATCTCCTCAATCGAATTTCCTCCTAAGAATTTCTCACTTCAGAAAATCGATTTCTTGATCTTTCTCGATGTGTTTTCCAAATGACCCTCCAGCCCCTTCTTATATCTTCCTATTGGACAACCAATAGCCTAGATTAACTCCTAATCAAAGGCTCAGATCGTTTTGACTTGATCTTCGTCTTTTTCTAGAAGTTACACCCACAATTAGATTAATACCCATTAACATTTTAATTTTCCTAAGTTTAGACTTAGGAACTCCATTAAAAATATTAATTATTTTAATAAAATTGTCTCTGGGTGGAATTTCCTACAACGGTTTCTGGGTTCTTTGGAATGCATGTGCCCAAGCCTCCCTGCAAAATTTGAGGCCTAGATCACATCTGATGCTACCCCAAATCAACACAAACGGGAGTGGTCAAGGAGCGGTTTTTTTTAAGGGAGCGCACTCCCAAGGTTGCTCCTGAGCGAAGCATGCTTCAGGAGCGGGTTTGAGGGTGGAGGAGGGGGGCGCACTCCCCCACAACCCTGGATCAAATAGTCTTGCAAGAAGCTTTTGACGCCATACTACTTCTTGACTAGAGACACTAGCTGTGATATACTTTGCTTCTACTGAACTAAGTGCGACAAAAGTTTGCTTCATGCTAATCCAAGATATCATAGTAGATATGAAGCAGAAGCAACACCCCGAGGTTCTCTTTTTGTCTACTACACTCCCGACTTGATCAAAATCAACATATCCTTACAGCCTCACTTCACCACCTGAGACATATCTCAAACCATATCCAACTACACCATGTAGGTACCTCAACACATGCTTTGCTGCAACCTAATGTACATGCCTCGGCTGAACCATTAACTGGCTCAGGGTGTTCACTACAAACATATGTTGCCAGGAAACGTGGGTTCGGGGACGGGGACGGGGACAAGGAAATCATTTTTTGAAATAGGGTGCGTGGGTTCGTCGGGGGTATATTATAATTTATATATATATAATATAAATATTATATTTTATAAATTATAATATATGTGAATTTGTATATTTTTCAACTTTAAACAAGAAAACTAAAATACTTATGATTTAAACTTTAAATAGTTAAACATGCACATCATTGAACATTCAACATTCACAATGAAATTTCAAAATTTTTAGTGTTATATCAAGTGCAAATTGGAGTTTACATATTAATAAGAATCATGATATATGTCCATTGTCATTCTACATTCAAAATTTGCCTTAAGGCATCTCCAAACAAAAACAAGGAAATTTTAAAATACTAAAATAAAAATAGCTAATAGTGAACAATGGCTTCCTCAAGCCATGTCATCAACATCACTCAGATCTTCAGTTAGCATGCTCTCCAGGTAGGAATCACTCTCATCTTGAGGCTCTTTCTCATCCATAGCAATTGGAGGTAGCTCAATAAGACCATCTGGTTGTATCTCTTCGCCCACACACGTAGCATCATCTGTGTATTGGTCCCATCTCTTGAAAGGACCCTCTCTATAACCAAGATCTTTTTGAGATATGAGACAAAGTGTGCTATGAATGTACACTAAGTTCTCTGCCTTCTTTGAGCCCAACCTATTTCTCTTTACTGAATCGATAAAGGCATGAGTACTCCAAATCCTCTCGAAAGATGCAAAACTAGCTACTTGGAATATTAGGCAAAGCCCATTAAATTAATTAAAAATTTAAAAATAAAAACTAAAATAAACTCCAAAGAACCCAATTTTGGGGTTCCAAGTACCCATCATTAGGGTTCTTCATACCTGTCAAGATAAAAGAACCCAAATTTTTTTAATGGAGAACCTGGTTCTTCATAGAAGAACCTGGTTCTTATGGGTTCTTCTCAGAAGCACCCGTACCAGAATCTGGTACTTGGGTTCGAGAACCCCACCCCCGGGTTCGGGAACCCGTGCAACATAGCTACAAACCAAATATCTAGCCTACTGTTATTCAGGTACACAATGTTAGATTATGTAGCTCCAACAAGTGTTCTAGTCTTAGGAGGTGTCATTGAGGCTAAGAGCACAAGAGAATAAAATGTCTCCAAGCCCAGGAAATATTTCTAAGGGAAAATGTCTTATTTAGATTATTAACCAGTTTTTAATGGTTTTCCTAAGTATAACTTAGACAAAAAGGTTAATTAATCAGTATTAATTGAGACAAGACAATTTCACTCTAGTGACTTCTAGGAAAGGTACTTGATAGAGTCAAGACAATCTTAACCATCGATCCCGATTAGATCTTGACCGTTGAATTCTCAACAAGAGATTATAAGAGGAAATCGACAAGCATCCTCGAGATCAATGAATTGAGGTGCAAAGATAGCATGGGGTTTGACACCAACGATGGTTTCTGCAATGATTGAGCGAAAAGCATTTTCATAAGGCTTCTTCATCAATTATTCTTACAACTTCTGAGATCCAGAGGAAGAGTATTTGCAAGAGATTTCTATTGTAGAAGGGTCCAAATTTTCAGAGGGCCGTAAGGGTTTTCTGAAGGGTTGTATTCACCCAGATAGGCAACATGTGTGGGGTTTAGAAATCGTTTGGAGGGCCAAAAGCTTCTAGGAGCCGAGAGGCAGGGCCGAGGCGATTGTTGGAGGAGGCCGAGTTTGCCAAGATGCTGTTAGGTCATATCATTTGTGAAAAATCCACGATAGCAATAACTCGAAACTATTCTTCTAACTAATAAAGATTAGATCTTGACCGTTGAATTCTCAACAAGATATTATAAGAGGAAATCGACGAGCATCTTGGATATCAATGAATTGAGGTGCAAAGATAGCATGGGGTTTGACACCAACGAGGGTTTCAGCAGTGATTAAGCGAAAAGCATTTTCAAAGGGCTTCTTCATTAGTTATTCTTCCAGCGTCTGAGATCTAGAGGAAGAGTATTTGCAAGAGATTTCTATTGTAGAAGCGTCCAAATTTTCAGAGGATCGTAAGGGTTTTCTAAATGGTTGTATTCACCCAGAGAGGCAGCATGTGTGGGGTTTAGAAGTCATTCAGAGGGCCAAAAGCTTCTAGGAGCCGAGAGGCAGGGCCGAGGAGATTGTTGGAGGAGGTTGAGTTTTCCAAGACGTTGTGAGGTCGTATCATTTGTGAAAAATCCATGATTGCAATAACTCGAAACTATTCTTCTAACTAATACAGTTTATTTGTCTTCAATTAATTATTTTAACGGAAAATAATGAATAGCTCACTATTGCAATCTTCACAACAACAAAAATTATGCTGCAGAAAATAAACTAGAAGCCGAGAAAATAATGCACACAATTAACACAGTTATTTTGGACTAATGTCCCCGAAAAGAACCTCGAAGGGAAAACCAGTGCAACAGATGAGGGTTTATATTATTATTATGCAGTAGTAAAAAATTGAGTATAATAATCTGGATGCCTCACTAGCAATACTCTGACAAATAATCTGGCAAAATAATTTGGAGAAATATTCTCCCTTCTGCAATAATTTGTCCTCCCTCTACCTCTGAAATGAAGTCGCTCTACCTTCTAGAAAATCCTCTGGCCTCCAGCAACTAAATTGACTTCCTTTTCGGCCATTTGCACTAGGTTATGGCTCACTCACACTGGCTATACGACCTTCTCTACAAAAATATTTGGCTTCCTCTCACCTACCAAACTGAAAGTAAAGAGACACTGGAAATTCTTCGGATCTCTCTGATGTTGCTCCCTCAATCACTGATGCTCCTCCATTGGCTCAAATTCTTCCCTCACTGAATCACTATGCACTGGGAAATTTGCACTGCCTAGATGCTTGCTCCCTCACTTGTGTCTCTCCTCATCCCATCGATCTGCTCTTATAATCTCTCGCTGGAGCTTCAACGACCATGATTAAATCCTCATCAACGACTAAGATCATCTTAGACTCAATCCATGTGAGTCTCTAGAGCATTCTCGATCATACTCAATCTAAGTCACCTAACACGGGGATTCGAGATTCGGGATTCGAGATTAATGATACAAATTTATTGATTTCAAACATAGATCTTCATCTATAGCATGCATAGTACATACAAAATTCAAATACATGTCAGTGGTACTGGTCACATAAATCATTATTCATAATTCATAACTGAAAGACAACTTACAACTACAAAATAGTAAGATAAACACACTAACAACACATTTCCGTTTAAAGCAAAGTGATAAATATCTCGAGGCATTGAAATCTAATATTGGTGGAGAGTACAGCACTAATGAGATTGACTCATTTTGCAGAGAGAATGGTATCAAGTGGAAATTCACAATCTATGCCGGAGCAGAGTGTGATTGTGGAGGCATTAGGTCGATTCTGTTTATGTTTCTAATCAATGACCGGGATAAAAGGATTTAAATTACCCCAGATTTTGCAATGTGGGGCAAGCCTCAATAGCATGTTATTTCACATAAAAGTTGTAAACCATACACACGCTGCAACTTTGTGCATAGTTGCGCCTAGAAAAGATATGGAAACAAGAAAACCAAGTCCAATCAAAGAGAATGTGAAACATTCTATTGAAAATTTGGATGATACATGTAGAAAAGGAAAAATAGAAACCACCATTAATGACTTACAAATAAAACGGCTATCTTGTGATCCTATAGTTGAAAGATTCCTCAATCAAAACTTCTCGTTCAAATAACTTACTTGATGGACATCATCATGAACAAAACGTTAATAAGTACATCCTGAATATTTACTCAAATCTGACTTCCACTATACATTTAGGATTTCCAGTATACATCTAACCATGTTACACTATATCTTGCTAGAAATAAAGGGAATGCAACCAGCAAATATCTTCCAAAAGATGGTCCGGACAAACACAGGTCACTTTTCCGCCAAACGAATCCTATACACGCTACCAAAAATCGGGACACGCTGGTGAATTTCATGACACGCTTGGGATTCGACGTGTCCTGATAGGATTCGACATGTCATGTTTTTTGGACACATTGTCCGACACGCTGGATTCGGACACGTGGGCCCTATATAACGAATCTGGTTACTTAGTACTCAATTAATTCCATTTGATTAATTAATTTACCTAAGCCAGACTTAGGCAGTTTTTAATTATCGATTAATTAATTTGATTGAGTGCTCTCTAGGTGTTTTCTCCCGAAACCTTTTCTGGGTTTTAGAGATCTTGTGTTCCTTAGTCTCTTAGACTAGAATCGAGACTAGAACACATGTCTGATGCTACTACATCATAAATCGCTAGATCTCAATTCCTACCTTTTAGGTCTTTCTTGGAGAGCCATTAAGCTTCATTGAAGCAAGAGAGCCTTATATTGAGCCTCTCCTTTGAATGGGCCTTGTAAATCACTATAGACCTCTTCATTGATCCATCATTCTAAGTGATTTCCTGCATACTAGGACTCATCCAATCGGTGAAAATCCGAGAAGAGGAGGGGACTTAGGCTGTGGTGACAGTGGGCCTTGGTCCCGAACTGTTGTTATGCTTTCTATTTTCAGCCTACCAACTAGGCCTGCTAGTTTGTGCAGCAACAGGTCTCAAGAGGTTCCATACAAATTTGTGATCCATAGTCACATGCAATGTCACAACTCTTAAACAGGGTTGCAGAAATTAAATGTCAACGTTTCTTTGGCTACAGTTACAGAAAGGTGGTTGTAAGTTCATACAGTAGGGTAACAGTTCCTTTCCTTCTTTCTAAAGAAGCAAGAACATCGAATGCAAGCCAGAGATCTCAAAACTTCATATAACAAGGGGCCACAATAAAATGAATAATCATAACCCCCTATGGGGAAATGTGCACATTGTAGTGCAATAAATTCCATCAAAAAGTGTTATAGCTTACCCATAATTGCCAATGGTTCCTCATGGGCATGATGTCCCATGCAATCATTGCATCACAATATAAGATAATTTAATGAATAATTACATTTTAGTATGATGATGACCTCATCAAAATACAAATTAAATCATATATTATGAGCACCCGTCTCCCCCCCAGCATAAGCCATCCTGGCCCTCTTAGCCTAGGTTATTCTTCATGAAACATCCTCAGGGTTTGAATTGGTGTCTTACAGTAATTGACAAGCACTCAAGCTCCTCTACTGATCCTGGTGCAGATTAGTGTTCTCCCTTTCTTTGCAAGACTGGCCTATATTTAATTGTTTAGGGCTTACCACTTCATATAATTTTTTAACTTCTTTCCAGGAGATGCCTTTGGCACTCCCACATTGCCATCATTGCTCCGACATACTTTACAATTTATGTTTGATGTACAGTCCATTTACCTATTTTGGTCATTCATGGACATTCTTAAAAATTCTTTGCTTCTGTGACATGTCTTTCTTTATATGTATTTATGTTCTCATTTCTTAACATATACTGTGAAAATGATCATAGGTTTTACACCTCAACTTGGATAATAGACTTATAACAGAAACCTTTATGTAGCAACATGTTGGAGCTCATAAAAAAAACTCAGAGAAAATATTTTTCTACAGTTCTAGAAAGCTAGAGATCCTAGGAACAACAGAATTAACAACAAAATCATTCAGAAAAGCCTCATTGACATTAACAAGAGTTGACTAAAGGCTTGTAGTAGAACATAGAGCATCGTTGATTAATAGGATGCAAGCACTCGTTTCTGGAGAACAGTCTTCTTTTTCTTTTACAAATAGATATTTATTACTGTGTTTATTATCATATTATGAAGTATATAAGATGTACTAGACTGCCAATTACTGCTAGCAGGATCATGTTATGAGTAAATATGAACAATGCCTGCCTTCTAAATGGAAGTTCTATGACTTGCTTTCATCTATATAAATAGTTTTGTTCTTAAAATAAGGACATGTTCGGGGAGAGAGATACCTCATCCATGCTATCGAGCTCCATTAAAAGATCTGGCAAAACAGCAAGTGATGCTTCATTTTCCCTATAAAATAACAGGAATGACAATTCAAAGCCATTAAACGGTAAGATACGTTGCCCAATGCTTTCTTCATCACAACTAAAACTTCACCAAAGCATAGAGTTCTTAAAAATGAACAAAGTTGAGTTTTCAGGACCAGATAATCAAGGAAAATTAAACATGCAACAAAAACAGATAGACAGCTATTAAGAGTTCCATTTCAAATACTCGAATGCTTATGAAAACAGTATATGATGTAAAACTCTATCGATTTCAAAGGAGCTATTGACGAAAGCAAAGTGCACAGTCAACTGTATAATATGATGACTGCTTAACAGAATCTTGAGCTATTGGTTGCAAAACAAGTAATCGATTATATACCCAAGGTCACTCTTTTGTGAATGGGATAGTGACTGCAGTTTGATCATACATCTGGAATCACTGCTGCCTCCAGTATATGGAGAGCGACAGAGCACTTATAGACTAGACTACTAATATAAGCTTTGTATTAGATAGTTTTAAACTTCTACATTATGCAAAGCTCTTATGAACAGATAAAAATAAAAAATGGCTCATGGGAACTGTTACCCGCCAAAAGTGGGTAAGCCATAAGAGAAAAATTTCTCCTTATTTGTCTGTCAGCCAGCCAGCCAATATCCCTAGGATGGCCCACAGATACCATTACATCAGAGATCTCCACCTATGCTCCAGTGAGTGCTTTCTCCCATCTAGCATGGTTCTTAAAGGAAGGTTAGTCATCTATTGGAAGTTGCACTAACCATTTTTGTATTCGTGTGCTTTCATTTAATGTTTTGGGGCATATCGATATGAATCACAGGCCAAGCTGGATGATTGACTGCTCTTGATTGTACCCTTGTTCCCATGCTTCACCTAGGAGATTATCCATTGCCCCTAGTCTAGTGTGACCTCCATTGAGGTCCTTCCTTCCCAAGGGGCACTAAATGGAGGCACCGATTGAAGTAGTGTGCCCAAGGTAATCCATACTTGACAATTTCCATATTTCCCTTATTATCCACATCCATTCTTTGGGGTTGATCGTCATTTGTCATTGGAATTAGTACTCTTTAGCTTCATCTCTGAGTTGTTGAATTTCCACACACTCTAGGTTCGGTCTATGACTTAGCTAAGCACATAAACACGCTAAAGATACCCAACTATAAAGCACTTTGCACAGTGGAATATAACAGTAGAGAAATCAACAAAGTACACAAGAATTATGGCCCAAACACATTCCTTATTAGTCCATCAATAAGAGAATCATAGGGCTCCTGTACCAGGGATTATGGTCCTTTACAATCCATGTACAAAAGCTAATATACAACAAAAAACAAGTCTATCCTTTGACTATTAGAACTAGGGTTGAGGCCTTATCCTTTAGGTCCTCATCTGCTTATAAAAACAAAGAATAAACAACTTAACTTACTTGTTATTGTTGTTCTTGGCAATCAGGCTACCAGCCCTTTCAGTCCTCTTCTGTCCACAGAGATCAACTCCTTTAGACCTCTATGCAACTACTGTTCACCAGTAGACTGCTCCCTTCAGCCCACTGTCCTGTTGTTCCAATCCTAAACAACTCGGCAAGCCTCCTTACAGATCTTTGTCCCACCATTCTAGGCAGGCCTCCTTACAGATCTTTGTCCTACCATTCTAGGCCTTGGCTACCCTCTTGTAGGTCTTGGCCTACCCTCGACAACCTTTGATCACCTCTATTCGGCTAATTTCCAACCTCTGTTTTCCCTAACCAGGCCTCGGATAGGTCTGTTTAGCCCTTGTAATGTCTATGGTCTACTTTTAGCCTTATTGCAGATAGCCTCTACCACCTTCGACCTCCAAATCTGCGACTCGACTCTTGAATAATACTATGTTACAGCTACATGGAGGGTCTTCTAGGCCTGTTCAGGCCTCAGCCTCCTCTAAGAACACTCTACCCTTCCAAACAAACCCTTAAACCACACAGTACAGACCCTCAGCCTACTCCAAACTGGCTGCGGCTTCTCTCCCTTGATAGATAGTCCACCCGGCCCCCTTAGAATAGACTTCTCCTCTCCTTGTTGAGTTGCGTCTTCTCTCTATGGTCTGCAACCTCCTCGACTCTCTTCCTTGCACAAAATGAAGTCACATCTCACTTGTGTCTAGCCTATCCTTTGGCTTATATTTATATCTCTCCAATAGATGATTTTAGAACCCTCTTTATCCTGCAAGAGACCCCATTATACAAATTAGAATATTAAATTCATTATCTAATTTGAGGTAGCATCGGATGTGCTCTAGGCCTCAAAATTTGCAGGGAGGCTTAGACACATTGCATTCTCCAATACCCAGAAACCGTTTTGGGAAATTCCACCTGGAGATAGTTTTATTAAAATAATTAATTATTTTTAATGGGAACTTAAGTCTAAACTAAAAAATATTAATGGGTATTAATCTAATTGTGGGTGTAACTTCTAGAAGAAGACAAGGATCAAGCTAAAATGATCTTAGCCATTGATTAACTCTTAATCTGGGTTGTTGAATGTCAACGAGAAGATTATTTAAGGAAGCTTGAGGGTCATTTGGAAAACACACCGAGAGATCAAAAGATCGAATTTCTGAAGTGAGAAATTCTTAGGAGAAAATTCTAATCGAGTAGATTTCTTACAGTGAGAGGCAATGAATATCCAGAAGAAGGAAGTTTTCCTGGGCTGGAGACTATGAGGCAAAGAGAGGTCGAAATGACGTCCAAAGTGAGGCAGCCGCTAGCCCACGCAGAGCTGACACAGTGGTAGCGCAAGCCTTAGAGGGAAATCAAATTCCTACTAAGGAAATCGAGTTTCAGTAGTCGGGAGAAGGGGTGTGAGACCTGGAGGCAAAGATTCAGATTTTCCAGCCAGCAGAGGGTCCAGAGAAGAAGCAATGTGATACCCAGTAGGGGTGACGCAAGAACTACATAGTTGTGACGCAAGAACTTCATAGGAGTGACGCAGTTCTATGCAGAGGGTACACAGAGGCTCTAGTTCAGCGTGATCAGGCTCAGATTCTCCCAGTGACAGGGTGAGATCATTTCACCATTCATTTTGTCCAGTTTCTCTTTGTATCGGATTGTTAGTTGAGCATCCAAGAATTGTACTCAAATTTTCTCCTGCATAATAATAAAACCCTCAGATCTGCTACACCGGTTTTCCCGCATTGGGTTTTTCCGAGGACATTTGTCCAAAAATAACGGTGTCAATTGTGTTGTATTTTCTTTCTTGCTCAGTCTCTTGTTTCCGCATATAATTTAATTAAGTGAATGTTGTAGTAGTATTTACTTCGATATTTACCGTGGCACACAGCAAATAACTTGTATGAATTAACAAGTAGGAGAAGTAACATCAGTTTGTTGTAGTAGGAATTCACGTTTAGGAATTTTCACACCAAACAAACCCTTAAACCACACATTACAGACCCTCATCCTACTCCAAACTGGTTGCGGCTTCTCTCCCTTGATAGATAGTCCACCCGCACTCCTTAGAATAGACTTCTCCTCTCCTTCTTGAGTTGCATGAAAAACGAGAAAGAGCATGAAGACCATTTACGGATAGTATTATCTTGCCTCAGAAAACACCAGTTATATGGAAAGTTATCCAAGTGTTCTTTCTTTCAGAAAAAAATTCATTACTTAGGTCATATCATATCAGCCTTCAGGTAAAGGAATCTCAGTAGATCCTGAGAAGGTAAAGCCTATCATGGAATGGCCAATATCGAAAAATGCACACGACGTGCAAAACTTTATGAGTTTAGCCGGTTACTACCGAAGATTTGTGGAAGGGTTCTCCAAAATCGCAAAGCCAATTACAACTCTTCAACGTAAAGGTGTTAAGTATGAATGGACTGAGGAATGTAATAAAGCATTCTCTGTACTCAAAAGACTGCTGATCAGTGCACCAATCTTAAGAGTCCCGGATATGGACAAAGATTTTACTGTATGTACTAATGCATCCAAGCAAGGATTAGGTGCAGTATTAATGCAAGATAAATAAGTAATGTCGTATGCCTCAAGAAAGTTAAAGCCTCATGAAGAACTCTATGCCACTCATGATTTAGAGTTAACCGTTGTAGTACTAGCTTTAAATATATGGAGACACTATCTAGTAGGGCGAAGCTTTATGCTTAAAAGTGACCATCAAAGTCTACAGTATTTGTTCACCCAAAGAGACTTGAATGCTAGACAAAGATGATAGAGTGAATTCCTAAGTGAATATGACTTTGAAATATCATACATTAAAGGAAAAGAGAACGTAGTGGCAAATGCTTTAAGTAGAAAACCTCGAATATTTTCCCTTATACCTATCAAAGTAGACTTAAGACAAGGAGTAGTAGAACATCTCATGAGAGATAGTTGGTATTTAAAGATAAGATCTAGTCTTGATAGTAAAAAGCCAAAAGAACCTAAGTTTGAGGGATATGAACTAGAAGATGATGGAATCTTATGATTTAATGGAAGGATGTATATTCCTAATAATAGGGATCTCTGAGACACCATCCTTAAGGAAGCCCACAGAGCAATATATTGTGTACATCCCAGAGTAAAGAAAATGTATACTGATACCAAGAAACTCTTCTTCTAGTCGGGCATGAAGCACGATATCGTTCAATTCGTTGCAAGATGTTTGGAATGTCAACAAATAAAAGCTGATCATTGTCATCCAACAGGTCCCCTACAACCTCATGACATTTCTATGACCAAATGGGAAATCATTTCTATGGATTTTATCACTAGACTACCTCTTACTTCTCAAAGACACAATGCTATTTTGGTGGTAGTGTATAAATTAACAAAAAGCACCCATTTCATTCCCGTAAGAGATACTTACAAAGTTGTTGACGTAGCTCGAGTATTCATAAATGAAATTGAGTACCTAAGAAGATCATATCAGATAGAAACTCACGATTCACTTCAAGATTCTGGACTTGCATGCAATCAGCCTTAGGAACTCAACTAAATTTGAGTACAACTTATCATCCTGAGACTGATGGGAAAACAGAAAGGGTAAATCAAGTACTAGAAGATATGTTGAGGATGTACGTTATGGATCAGCAATTGCACTGGGAAAAATACTTATCTTTAGTCGAATTTGCATACAATAACAGTGACCATAGTTCAATCGGAATGCCTCCATTTGAAGCATTATACAGCAGACCTTGCAGAACGTCGTTAAGTTGGGACAGGTTAGAAGATCGTGTGATAGTAGGGCCAGAATTAATCCAAGAGATGGAGGAACAGGTAAAACAAATTAGACAGCGGTTAAAAGAAGCACAAGATAGACAGGGAGTTATGTTGATGCTCACAGAATTGACAGGAAGTATGAAGTAGAGGATCAGGTTTTCGTACGCATCAAACCAAATAAAAGCACTATCCGATTCAGAAAAGGGCCAAAGTTGTCACCCTGATTTATCGAACCATTTAAAGTCATGGAAAGAGTTGAACACGTCGCCTATCATCTTGCACTGCCACCTCACTTGCATAAAGTTCACAATGTATTTCATGTATCTGTATTAAGGCATTACATAGCTAACAAATCTCATAACCTTTATTGGAAGGAACTACAAGTATCGGACGAAGGAATCATATCGGTCGAACCATTATGTATGTTGGAACGTAGGGTTCGACAACTCAGGAATCGTCTAGTAGACTAAGTTAAGGTCAAGTGGGACAAGTATAGCCCTGGATCAGCTACTTGGGAAGATACAGAAATATTATGTCAAAAATACCTCAACTTGTGTCAATTTTGAAAAACGTTAAGCCATATTTTGTATATATTTACTTTACTTTAAATCAGAGACTCAAAACCATTTTTGGAAGGATCACATATAAATATGAATTTTTATGTTACTGAAATATGATATATGTTATCTGCTTAATTCTACTGATACATGGATACCAAGATGAAATATGTTATTTAAATTAACCTTATTGAGTTATGAATACCAAGATGAAGTTCAATATTTGATTAACCTTGTTATAAAATCTAAATCCTGAATTATGATATTATAAATTTTGCTTCATTTATGCATATCAATATGATTAATGAGATAGAAATAAAAGAATGATTACAATTTCAATATGAAAGCCAATAACATGAGCAGGACATGATCAAGTATGTTATACTGTAGATAACAACATGTATGAGCTATACAGAAATTGTTTATTTTATAAATATTGATGCATGTGTTATAATATATGGACAAGTGTTTACATTGCAGGTTACCAAAATGGCCACATGATGACAAAAACTTCAGTACAATTAAGACTCAATGAGGTTCCATGAGAGAGTATTAACTCACGTCCCACTAGGAGGGGTGGAGATATTGCCCACCGTTTATCCTCCAAAATCTGGAGTCATGGGAGGACTGTGCGAATCACGCTCCCCTAGACATGTGATGATGACTGCCAAATGCCTATTGGGCAATCAAGTTGATATAATCGACATTGATACCCTTGAGAGCCTATGAACGGTTAGTCAGTATAGCTAATGCCATGGCACACTCTAGTAGATAATGGATAGGATGGAAGCAGAAGAGATTAGGAAGGACAGGGTGATTCTAAAATAGCTAGGGAACCAACTGGGGCAGAACATGAATATTATAATTGTAAAATTTTAAAATATTGAAGAAAACAAATTTTAAGTACCCATATAAAATGAATTCAATCTTGAAATATAAAGGCTTATATACTCACATTAATCATTAATATATTTTATATACCCTAACTTGGGGATGAAGTTTTTGGAATGAGGGATGTATGTAATGAACCACCTATAACTATAAATAAAATACAAGTATTAGCATACATACGAGACCTCCATACGATAGCTACGTATGCATGGACCCGCATGTATCGCACTATATATATGATAAATCCTTAAACTAACAGAAAATGTTAATTTTAATTTACAAATTAAAATTTAAAATTTAAAATTAATAAAATAATAAAATTAATTAATTAAAATTATAAATTAAATTAATTCATTAAAATAATAAACAAACTTTATCAAATCAAATCTCCATATTCGAATAAAATCAACAAAAATCAAATAAGATTTGGTTTTATAAAAATTACACGTATCAAAATAATGACACGGAGATGGGAGGAAGGTGGTGGATGGGGAATAAAAAGGAGGAAGGAAATCTTGAGAAGGGGGAGGAGGAAAAACAGAGAGAGATTTCAATTTTAACACAGAGATACAGACACTCTAGAGTTTTGAGTTTGAGTTTTGAGTTTTGATTGTACTGGAGTTTTTGGGCACGGGGGATCAGATTGCTTTGACTGGAAAGCATTCTGAAATTGTGTACCCAGGTTGTACTCAGTTCGGCAGGGTAGTTTTTGGCCATTTTGGTAACAGCCGGATAAGAATTGTAGCACAGCAAACAGATTTTCAGCAAAGCAGATATCCGAACAAGAATTGCAGCAAAGTAGTTAGATTTTCAGCAAAGCAGAAAGGTTGGTATTCAGTAAATTAATTTTTTTTAATTTTGTATTTAAAATTTCATGTTCTGCTATTTTGAAATTAGCTTGAGATTAAGGTTTCTTACATCTATCTTCTTTCAAGAAGATATTTATTCTTTCCTAGATTAAATCTCAAATTAGTTTGAGATATTTTGTAATAAACTTGTGTATAAATACTTCATAATTCGAAGTATGTGGGGTGGATTCTATTAGGCATTTTTATCAGAAGACCCAGAAGGTTATTGTATCATTTGTTGTGTCAGCAAGATGGATTGATAAATAAAGATCAGATATTTCCAAGAATTCATGTGTTGAGCGAATTTCAGACAAGTATTTTCATGTGTTATTGTTATTTTTCTCAAGGTTATTCATAATCTTTAATGTGTTTCTCAATCTAAATGTTATAACTGGAATAATACTTCAAAACTTGTTTAATTACACTGTCTTAACAGTTAAACATTTAAATGTTTTCTGCTAATATCTAAATTAAAGAATTCTTAATTGCTCTTTGGTTTAAATTGATTTCTTGAATATCCAAATCAAAGGATTCTTAATTGCCCTTTGATCTTAATTACCCCTTCATTCCTCATTCATTATCCGGGTCTGAGAACCCTTACCTACTCTCTCACCCCGAGTGAAACCCTTTTGCCCCTCTTTCTCAAAGATCTAAAAAAACACTTTGCTATCTTGCCCTTTGGACATTCCCTTTAGTGAGTTAGTCTAGTTTTGCTTCCTTATTGTTGGACTCCATAGCCCAATGGTTTAAAAGATATCATTTTATCCATTTGTCTAAGTGATCCCACCACCCAATCTCAAATACAAATCAAAAACCCCTTGAACAATCATAACTAGCCTAAAAGTATCTTAACTAAAACAAAGTTAAATTTTAAACAGAGAGCCCTCTCTGAGCATCAGGAAGGCTAGGTCCTGATCTCCAAAAGCGGTTTGTGGTTACCTTTGGTTTTTCTTTTTTTTTACTTCAAAAGAATTATCAGGGTGATAACACGTCTAACCTATCTTGATCTCTCAGTCCACTCACAGCCATTATACTCCTCTTCTTCCGACTACTCCGAGGCTCTCTACTTCCCTCCTAGAAGTCCTTGGTTCGACTCCGTCTGAGTCTCAATTTCCCTTCTGGAAATCCCTCCTCCTTGGCCTTGCCCTGTTAGGTACTATTCTGACCACAGTACCCCACCATCTTCGCTCCGAAAATTATCGCAGCCTCCTTTACCCCAACAACTTGAAGGATTAAGCCTCTAGGCTCTGTGCAATCTCGACACCGGCAAAATCTGCACCTCTTGGCCACAGCGTCAATCCAACCTGACTGAGAAAGATGACTGGGCACTACGTAGGTCAGGTCTGCTCCTCTCTGCCTCTGCGTTGATCCTCCTCCTGGCTCGAATTGATGATGCAGGCCCTCTGCGTCACCCCTTCCTTGCTGCTTTCTGCTAGGAACAACTTCTGTCACTCGGGACAGTTGTTTCTGCTGCTACTGCTCTGCTCGGCTGATGCCTTCAGTTATCCTGTGATCTGCAACCACCCTCTGATACCATGTTGGAATTTCTAAGTTTAACCCGTTAGAAATTCTTCCTGTACTATCTGATTTATTTCTTCCTACTTGTTCAATTACTTAACAAGTTATTTACCATGTAAATACTGAAAATAAATACAAGTACAGTATCAACACATACAGATCATCAACTGAAAGTAAACAAGCACACAAGTGACACTGTTGTTTTTGGACTAATGTCCCCGGAAAAACCCAATGCAGGAAAACCGGTGCAGCTATTTAGAGGGTTTTATTATTATGCAGTTTCAGAATACAACATGGGTGCCAGAAATGGCTCACCCAACAGAGAATGCCCTCGGCAGTAGTACCTCTCAGTCGGAGACAAATATTCTGGCTAAATCACTGGATGAACGATCCCACAGCAACAATGCAGCTTCTGCTGCTCTGCGTCACTCTGATAGGGACTGCGTCACCCTATCTGATTCTCCATCTCCCAGTCTGCCCCACGAAATCCTCCAGCGCTGCCTCTATGCCCTGTGTCAGCCTCTCTGGCCTCTGCGTCAGCTTCTGGAGCCTCTGTGTCAGCCCCTAGACCCTTTGTGTCTCACACGCTAACCTCTTTGTCTCTGCGCAGCTCCTGGCTGCCTCTGCGTGGCCTCTAGCTAGCTCTACCTCTCTCGGTTCTACACTGATCCTCCTGGCACTAACTCTGCCTCTCTGCTATGTATTCACCGCCCCTCAGCTGCAATTCAGATCACTCACTCGATTTCTTGAGCAAACCCTACCCCAGAAAATCGAATTCTTGATCTCTCTCGGTGTGTTCTCCAACTGACCCTCAAGCCTCCTCTTATTCTTTTCTCGTTGGTCCATCAACAGCCGAGATTAAATCTTTAATCAACGTCTAAGATTAGATTTGGCTTGATCCATGACTTTTGGACCATTCTAACCCAGTTTTATATTAATACCCATTAATATTTTATTTTTCCTAAGTTTAGACTTAGGAACTCCATTAAAAATATTAATTATTTTAATATCTCCCAAACCGGTTAGATTCTGGCCAAACCATTTCTAGGTCTTGGAGATCTCATGTGCTTTAGCCTCTCCACCAATTTTCGTGGCTAGAGCACATCCGGTGCTACCCCAAATTAGCAGGCCAGTTTAAATAGAACCTCCCCCCTAATTGTTTTGAGAAACAGCGTTAGGGTAGGTTGTGAAATGGAAGCCAACGGAAAGCAGGCAGTGCCCTGATTAACGATACCTCCCCCTATGTTCCAACCACTCAGTGCTTCAGCGCTGCAGAGAATGTGGCTCTGACGACTGCAAGGTCACTGTGTTAAGTTGTTAACCACTGAGAAGAGTTGAATCCCTCAAGCTAATTGGAAGAGGATTGCCCTAGATCTCTATCAACCTAACTTATGCTAAAAGGTAAATTTTAATGCAAGCTAGAACTAAGATGGTTGTGCAAAAGGTTACTAGTGAGACTTTTAGGTGAGATTACTTAAGTATTTTTTTAAGTCCTTATTTATATTTTACCCCAGTTATGATGTTAGGTACTTCACAATGTTTAGAAAGGTAATCTCAACCAAACGACAAGTGTTATATTTCAACAGTGCCAACAAGAGATAAAGATATCCACCAGATGCAATTTCTCGAAAAAATATAGATCCACAATAGATAAATAATAGAGCAACAATTAACCAATGATTCAATATGATAAGCTAATGACCATTATCCACAAAAGACAATAAGTGTTTTTAGCCAATATTAGATGTGATCTAGATCCTCACCAATTAGAAGCACAAATGAAACAAGTTATTTCAATACTAATTCGATTAGAGAGACTCGAGGACAACTTATGTAACTTAAACCAAAGATTTGAAATGTGCTTAGAGAGTGCACTTATTAGATGTGAATTTCAAACTTTATAGCATATAAACTGACAATGAAGACATAATGTTAGCTACTTCCACAATATAAATGCTAGGAACAAGTAACAACAAAATATAGAGCTATGTAGACACTCGTGCACTTTATGTTCCAATGATCCTTTTATAAGCAACAAGTGACTAATATGACAGCAGTAAGTAAATATCAATACCACAGTACATATGTTTGCCTAATGTCACAAAGAATAGCCCAACTATCAAGTAAACTGAGCGAACTCAAAACTTAGATGTATTAGCCCTTTTAAGATGTATTTTCAGAGAGATTCCATATCTGATGTATTTATTACAGCAGTAAATAAACCACAAACCAGCAAGTTAATGATGTTAGAAACAGTGCCCAATATGCCCAAAAATAGAAAAATTTCATTGAAACTAAAAAAATCAAGTTTTTTGACCCTCTTTAAGTGAATGATTCAGAAATTGCAGATCTGATATATTCAGTTATGCAGTAAATTCCAGCAAGAAGAAAGTTAGATCTAGGCTAGATCTAAGGTGTCCAAGTGGCCAAAATTTAGTAAAATCAATATTTTGCTATTTTGAACAACTTTGACCAATTTGCATGTGATCTTAGGGCCTATAATCATTGTTTTAGCTGTTGTAATGAAACAGAGAGAAAGTAAGTGTTTAGAGGTCAAACCCTAGGGCCAAGGCTTTGTAGATGCACTTGCCTAAGTGACCCAAAATTTTGAGAATGGAGATGGCCACCTAAAAATCAATTTTTTAGAGACGAAATACCTGCAAAACCACCAAAGAATCAGTCCTGAAAAATTCAAAGGAGGGTTTAGGGAAAACAAGAGCAGAAAAGACCAAGGAAAGCCAACACTAGTCCAAGGAAGGCCAGCGTTGAGAGAAGAGGAGCCTAGGAGGGTAGATTGGGGGTCAAAGAGGCAAGAAGAGGCCAAAAGGATGCAACACTCGAGGGAGAGAGGCCTAGAAGGCTTGACATTGGGGCTTTTAGGGCAGATCATGGCTTCAAAACCCCACAGCCAACCTAAGGGGCAGTCGTTTGGGGGAAATAAGGGAGGTCGAGGCCTCCTAGGCCCACGGCCAGCCCTAAAAAGGGCCTAAAACCCCAACACATAAACAAGGATGGGAGGTCGGGGCCTCTAAGGCCTACGGCATGCCCTAAAAGGACCAAAAGAGAATGACACAGTGCTAGAGGAAGCCGAATCCAAGCCCGAGAGGCTTGAAAAGTAAAAACGCTTGTCTCAAAAAATTGTCTCTTCAGGATCTGAATTTTGCTGCAAAATCTTCAGTGAATAGCCCTGCAAAAATTTTCTAGAGACTAGATCTTACCCTCAAGGGCCTAGATCTAGCTCTTCTTCAACTTGATCTCTTGATCCAACCTGCAAAAATAAAAATAAAACACCCAAACCCCAAATATATACAAAATACTTAAAACCCCAAAACCCAAGTTAGAAAAAATAATTTACAAATTAGATTTACAAAATTATTTACAAGATCTACAAATATACAAGGGTTTTGAAAATTTAAATTTTGAGAAAAATATTTTTATGGCTTTTCTTTGATGAATGGCTAAAAATACTTTAGAAACCCCAATGTATACTATAGCCTTAGTGAAGATTTAATCCACCATACAAATATTTGGGATCCAAGCAATAGTGGTTCCTGCCCAAGTTTGTGAACTAGAGGCCAAGGACTGAAATACCTGCAAACACTATGTATTTATCTCAAAATAATCTGTTAATCACATGGGGAATCAAACCACCTAAGATTAGCTCAAAACTACAATAGTATGATTTTATCTCCATCTAATGAAAAGACATATCTTACCAATATTCAGCACAACATAGAGATGTTCGTAGTCAATCCATATGACAAATCAATAAGCAAGAACACCTTGAATTGCACCCCAAATTCTTTATTATGATAGAAGAAATAGTTCCCAATGGGACAATAACGTTACAGAGATGCTTCAACAGCAATTTTATAGCCAAAGATCATCCAGCTAGAGACTCAAATGACTCTAATTTATAGATCAACCCTCCAAGTCGAAAAATAACGGGGCTAGTTTCTTTGATCCTTGTCAAAATAATCTTGGTCGTTGAAAATTATTTGATTATCTTTTAATCTTGGCCACTGATTTTTTATTTTCAAAGAATTTTCGAATTTATCATTTAATTCCATTTTTATTTGCTCAAAATTAATTATTTTGAGCTAATTTACCCAAAAAATTAACTTTGACTTAACCACCAATGTTCAAGCATCCAAATATTCTTGAAATATACAATATTCCCTTGGTGGAAGACCTTTAAAAATTGGTTCCTTTAAGACCCACGAATTTTCCCACTCGGAGAATTAATTTTCCTGAAACAACTTAATTTGACTCTAGTTAATTAATTTTCTAGCTTAAAATTTAGTTTTATTTTCCCAAAAAAATTAATTAATTTACACATAAGGGGAGTTAATATTTTTTCCACCCTCTAACACATAAAATTTTTACATTTACAACCCTCATAGGGGGAATACACATTTGACTTATCCCCTCAAAACACATACCCCATCTGCGACACAATTTGAGCTTGTAGACCAAATGATTTGTAATAAAATAATTTAACTAATTATCTTAAATTATTCCCAAATCACTTTTACATAGAACTCGACTAAAACACTAGGACTCACCTAAGATTTTGGCAAAGAATTACACCCTAGCTTTGGGGTGAGGCTGGAGGAAAAAACTCTGCCAACCATCTGTGTTTAAAAAAACACATGAGTTAGTGAGACGAAAAACCTCCTAGGATGAAACTTTTTGCCAAAATAATAGGCTTACCTAAGTTGTTACATATATTTCAGGTCTTACTAGCATCATTTACATTACATAACTTGCAGAATGGGTTTAGAATGACATGTAGACTGCAAATAGATGACCCGATCTTGTTGAAAAAAATTGCACTTTTGTTTCCTTGGAACTCTGACAAATTGAGTGTAACAAGATCGAATGTTGAAATTTGGGCAGCTATGGGATGAATTTCCCCATAGCCATAGAAGAAGCCCAACTGCCCCAACAGAAGCCCCAAGGAAGAATCCAAATTATACAAAGGAGATTATTAATTAGTTTATTTAATGTGGCTCGATTCATCTAAGGCAAGCAAATGGAAATATATATTTAATATTAATTTGGTCAAACTTTTATTAAAAGAAAAATGTATTTGAAAAGAAATTCAAATTAGTAGTTCCCTCCAATATAAGAAGTCGGCCTCAATTGGCTCCAAAGGGGCCTCATCAACTTATATAAATAAGACATCATGGTTCATATAAAAAGCACCCATACATGCTCTATGGTACACATTAGTTATTCGGATCATAACCTCTGGCTCTCAATTGTGGCTCTCACGTTCTATGACTTTACATCTGAGGCTCTGTTCTCGCACTTTGTGGCTCGGATCCCTCTTCATAGTGGCATGGAATCAACAATGGCTCGGTAGCATACTATACTTCGGGTAATGTTGTATGGCAAGAACATTTCGTATAGCACATCCCTGCGGATTCATATCTCTGCAGTTTTGAATATTTTATTGGCTTGCATCCATTGGTTCGCTTATCTTCTTTGAATCTCGCAATAATCTTTGAGGTTTGCAAATCATTTCTAAGGCTCACTATTAATCGATGGTTTGTTCTTAGAGGTCCGCACTCTATATATATTAGCTCGTATTATGTTTCTAAGCAATTCGAATTATCTATGGCCCACATATGTTCTATGGATCGTCTATATTAAAAAATGACTCATGTTAAATCTCCATTTATGGCACACATTGAACTTCCAGTAGCTCCCATCTATGATTTACATAGCATATGGTTCATTGCATCCCTGAAAAGTTAGTCAAAAACCAGGTCAAAGAAGACTTATTCCCAACTACGACGCCAGAAAATGTTGTCAACTAAGATGCACACCTCAATGTGGGCAAAGTCCTCAATCCCACCAGGTGTGGTCTTTAAGGCGCAATGATCAAAAAAGGGGTTGTCACCTATTCCCAACTCTCTCCTAGCTAAGTCAGGGGGGTGGCCCCTAAAGATAAAACTAAAGGAAAATATTTTAACGATAACAAGGCCTAGGAGATAAAGGGAAAGGCAATCACCATTCAATTATAACTTGAATTTAAAGATTAATTAGCAAGTATGAATATTAATGAGCATGTAAATATTAATGAGATAGATTCAATAAAATCAACAAGACATCCAACAAGATAAAATATGAGAGACCAGTTGCTTTAGATAATGTTCAAAGATTAATTATGATACTTGCAAATATAAAATTCATTCAAGTTACAAGAGCGACAATGCTACGAGACAAATGTTAGAAATCTAAAACCACACTAGATTATATATCAAATTTCAATTTGAGATATGAGAAACAAGATTTGAAAAAATAGATCTTGCAAGAGAAGAATGCTTGTACTATAAGTAAAATATGCTTAATTATGATATAACATTTAAGGGACGATAAGCATGAAATTGTGACCAACAAGTGTCTATTTCAGATTGGCCAAATTTCAGACCTATTGCAGAGCGTTGATTAGCATTGAGTTGGTTGTGTTTGGCATTTTTTTACTACATTTTTGGGTGGAATATCTTTGTTCTTGCACTCCGCATTTATTGGGACATAATTCAAAGCAATCTGGGCACTTTGACCACATACCTAATTGCAAACTCTGACCACAAACTTCTATGTGTTGACCAAGTTTGACTGCTCAGAATTTGATTGTTTTGACTTCTGGTCGACAAGCTAAGGAGGCCAAGTTGGAAGACCTTTGACCGAGCTGCTAAAGGATTGTTTTGACCTTTCACTGTTGACTGATTAGGGCACACATTGCTATTGTTGACTGTTGTTGATCCGAACAGATTTGCACCAGAGTTGACCTTTGCTAACTATATCTTCTTGTCTCTATTTTTGGATAAATTACTTGGCATATTGACTTGGTTGCATATTAGATATTGGATTTGGATATTGGCTAGTCAAAGCTTGACTTTGACTCTTGGATGATGTACTCTCTTTGTTGAACATTTGAAGACAATCTAATAGAAGAAGATTTGCAAAGGGTTTTCCCCCTTGTGGGGTTTTTCCCTGGTCATTGACCAAATATTGTGTCTCTTGTCTCTTGGTTGTCTTTCATTGTGCATTTGTATAATTGTTCTATCTACTATTTCTCTATTGCCATTAGTTAACTGAAGAAGTGAAATTGTAATTTGGATGTTATTGGAAATTGTTGAAGTAATAGTTGCAGCATAGAACAATTCTTGTTAAAAAATTAACATCCTGCACTGACACAATTTGAGGCATTATCGGTGACAACTTGGACAACATTTTCCTCACCAACCTCTTCAATTGCTTCATCCAAAATTTGAAAAATATATTCAACTGTCTTCACTTGATCCATTGCATTAACTGTCTTAAAAAAAACACCCCTTGAGGGCAAGAAACAAGTACATTAATCAATGGTCGATGGCATAAATCTGACCAACCATCACTCAAAATAGTGCAACCTGTATACTTCCAGGACTGTTTAATACAATCCAACCTCTCTGTCACTCTTTCCTTTGTTTTCTTTAGCAGTGTGGTCCTTAAAGCCTCAACCCAAAAGGAACATAACCCTTTCCAAAAGCAACAGCCTTTTTGAATGCATTTTTAAAATATGGGCTCCTAGCCACATTAAATGAAATTCCACATGCATAAAAAAACTCAGCAACAACATCATCAACTTGTTGCTTCTCTACAAGTTTCCAAAATGCATTCAAGGTTGATGCTTCACTTGTTTTTGTTAGGGTGGAACTGGAGCCAAACAAGATTGAGGTGACAGGAATGTTATTCATGTTAGCTGAAAAAGACATGGCAATTTCCCTTTGAATCCGTTGCCACTTGATTTCCTTTCTTCCCTTCCTGCTTTTGATTTTTCATAATCTTGTTGCACTACATCTTTCAACACATCAGATATAACTAGGCATCCCTCCACATGACCTCCATTTCCATTTGTTAAAATTGGCAACCAGGGAAAAACTTCATGTGGGTCATCTTATTCATGGCTGATAATATTTTTATTAGATTCCTCTCGTCGAGAGGTGTAGGATTGATATAAAGATCATCTGATTCCGATAAGTATTCATGGAGATATGAATTTATTTTGATTATGGAATTATTATCAAGCCGACCTACAACTCATGTAGGCTCAGAAGCCCAACAGTCGCATCTATTCACCCACCAACATTGTGTATAAATATAAGAGGAATTTTCCTCATTTGGACTCACTCATCTCATCACATCTCTCTCTCTCTCTACTGCACAGATATGAGTCTCTTCTCTACTACGCTGAAATGGGTCTCTCTCTCACACATGTGAAGCCGGAAGCTGCTGAATTTGAAGCTGCAACTGCAGAAGTAAAGATTGACTTGCGTGGCCTAGAAGATCTCCTCTTTGGAACTGTGCTGTAGGTTCATCTGAACCTCCTTTAAAAGCCGCAACTTTTGGTGGTGGAATGAAGTCAATCCAACGAACGGTTTACAAGATATCGACTGCCCTAGTTTGAAGCCGGAAACTGCTGAAACTGAAGCTGCAACTGCAGAAGTAAAGATTGACTTGCGTGGCCTAGAAGAACTCCTCTTTGGAACTGCGATGTAGGTTCATCTGAACCTCCTTTGAAAGCCGCAAATTTTGGTGGTGGAATGAAGTCAATCCGACGAACGGTTTGCAAGATATCGACTGCCCTAGTTTGAAGCCGGAAACTGTTGAAACTGAAGCTGCAACTGCAGAAGTAAAGATTGACTTGCGTGGCCTAGAAGATCTCCTCATCTAAACTGCGCTGTAGGTTCATCTGAACCTCCTCTGGAAGCCGAAACTTTTGGTGGTGGAATGAAGTCAATCCGACTGTCGGTTTGTGAGATATGGTCTGCCCTAGTTTGATAATGAAGCCGCTAATGCTGATGCTGCTGATCTAGGGTTTGCTACTGCTGATATGAATCAGATTTATTGTACTATTTCTCTCTGCTGAATTATTGAAGATAAAAGAAGATTTGATCAAAGGGTTTCCCCACACATTGTGGGGTTTGTCCCTGGCTAGCCGCCACATCTTGTGTCTCTTGTCTCGGCTTGTTTTTTGTCGATCGTTTAATGTTCTATCTGCACTTTACTTTATGTACATGTGATTGCTAATCGGTGGAATATAATAAGAAAAATAAGTAAATTGTTATAAGCATAGAACATACCATAACTTAACATGGTATCTGAGATGAGGTGAAGACAAAGCCCGAGCAAGAGCAAGAGCAATCATTGAAGAGAAGATTGGCAAGGCTATCCTAAAAGAACTATGGGGTCCTCAACACTCTTTCCTGCCGAAGACAAGCTCCGTGAGAAAGCTGACTATCACGGATGGAAGATGTCTATCGATCTAACCCTTGAAGATCAAGGAGTGCTGGACCATGTAAGAGGCAATAATGTTGAGCCTGCATCTGCTGCTGCCTGGAACAAATGAAAAAATGGAGAAGTCAAAACAAAGAAGATCATCTGGGACTCTATCGACAAGCGCTTGGTGGCCTACATCTCTGATCTAGACACCTCCAAGGAAATCTACGACAGACTGGTGAGTTTATTTAAAGTTAATGATGCAAATCAAGTTTTGTTTCTTAGAAATAAGTTGAGGGAAATCAAGAAGGGTAAAGATGAAAGTATGCAAGCATACTTCTTAAGAATCACCGAGATCAAGAACGATCTCCTATCTATTGGGGAAACCATTACTGACAGAGAAATGGCACCCACAACTCTCGGAGGATTACCATCTGAATGGTATGTGTTCAGGACTACTCTTCTGAACAATAATTTAATTCCTAGTTTCGAGGAATTAATGGCTAGATGCATTCAAGAACAAACAAGGATAGAAGAGCAGGAAATGCCCTTGCCTAAAGGTCCTCCTGCTGCTTTTTCTTCTCATGCTAAGAAAAGAAATAATTCTGGGTCTAAATCGAAAAGAAAGGCTGGATTTAAGGGTGGAAGAAAATGACGATCTTACATTTGCGATAAAGCAAGTCACTATGTATGAGATCATGAGCATCATGATGAATGAAATCATGGACATATAGGATAGCATGATGATGATGCACACTAGTTTGAGCAGCATTATGATGGATAAAATCATGGACATGGGCAGCATGATGATAATCATGATTAGAGAAGCATGGTACAGTATGCAGTGGTGCAACTCGAAATCCGTCTAAAGGCAATCAAAGGAATGACAAATTCAACAGCAAAGGTAAGAGGAGAGTTGGGAATCAAGGAAGAGGACAAGCATTCAAGAAGGCTAGAAATTCCAAGATGTATTAAATGCACCTGACCTCAAAAAGAACCTAGTGTCCATCTTGGCAATGGAAGACAGAGACTACAAGGTAACCTTCAGCAATGGCAAGGTATGTATATCGAAAAATAATGTTAAAGATGCCTTTACTCTTGGGTTTAGTGTTGATTCATTATATCAGGTCGATGGAAGTTCGCTAGGTGTCATGTCTTGTGACACAACTCTTTAGTCCGAACTTTGGCATCGGAGGTTTGCCCACCTTCATTACAAAGCTCTACCGGATGTAAGATAGATGGTAACAAGGATGCCCGAATTCTGAGTACAGAAAGAAGGTGTATGTCCAGGATGTGCCGAAGGAAAGCTCAAAAGGGGACCATTCCCCTCAAGCCAAAGCAAGACCTCCGATATTACAATTGGTTTACTCAGGCATACTTGATGTTGGCATTAAGAGGGAGACTACTACACCACATACTCCTGAGCAGAATGGTGTGGTGGGAAGGAAGAACCACACGATGATGGAAGCTGTCCGGGCCATGCTACATGATCAAAGTCTTCCTAAGTTTCTATGGGCTGAAGCTGCAAACACTGCCGTATATGTACAAAATCGATGCCCTCATCAAGCATTGGGTTCCAAGACTCCTGAAGAAAAATTCACCGGTAAGAAACTTGATGTTTCTCATTTTAAAATTTTTGGAAGCCCTGTATACTTTCATGTGCCGAAAGAGAAAAGAAATAAATTGGGAGCATCTGGAAAGAAGGGAATTTTCGTGGGCTATGGTGAAAATACTAAAGGCTATAGAATCTATGTAGCCGGTCAAAGGGAAGTCATAATTAGTCATGATGTCACCTTTGACGAAGATATGGCTCTCAGCAAGGTGGACAATTTGCTGACTTTGAGTAGCTCTCAAGAAGCCAACACCGGGGAACCAAAAGAAAAGGATGATGAATCAATGCCTGATGTAGAAGAACCCATGGATCCAATTGATCCTCATCCACATGAGCCTTCCTCTTCTAGGAAGAGGCCTTCATGGCTTAGGGGGATACTTGATGATGCTGAAGGACATGCTGCACCCTGAGGAACCTTCCATCAAAGTAAGAAACTTAACAGGTATTAGGGATACCTGACCATCATGAGCACGATCATACAAAATGAACCTTCATCATTCTCAGATGTCATCAAGCATTAACTATGGAAGGATGCTATGACCATAGAATATGAGTCTATTATGGAGAATGATGTCTGGGAAGTAGTTCCCAAACCCTGGACAAGACAATCGTTACTTCAAAATGGCTTTACAAGATAAAGCATGCAGCAAATGGAAGTATGGAAAAGTATAAGGTTCATTTTGTTGCTCGTGGTTTATCCCAGAAGGGAGGTATAGACTATGATATTTGCACCTGTTGCCAGATATACGACCATCCACTTGATCATAGCCCTTGTGGCTTCACAAGGATGGAACCTACATCAGATGGATGTTAAGACCGCGTTCTTGCATGGTTCTATCAAAGAAGAGGTCTATGTGGAGCAACCTGAAGGATTTGAGATTTATGATTGAAAATCTCATGTATGCAGGTTGAAGAAGGCTCTCTATGGGCTGAAGCAAGCACCCCGAGCATGGTATGAGAGGATCGATAGCTACTTGATGAAGCTGGGATTCACTACGAGTGAAGCTGATCCTAACCTTTACTTTAAGGTTGAAGATGACAAGCCTCTCATACTTGTGTTGTATGTGGATGACCTATTTCTAACAGGTGCAAACCCTCTCATTCACAAATGTTAGAGGGAGATGGCTTTTGAATTTGAAATGAAGGACCAAGGACTTGAAGTGTGGCAGAAGCCAAGGGAAATTTTCCAATCTCAAGGAAAATATGTGGTAAATATTGGAAAGATTCGGTATGATGGACTGCAAGCCTGTGACTACCTCGAGGATCTTAACTTTTAGAAGTTATATGGTAGTGATGTCGGACCAGACTTGGGAAATGCCTCTGAGTTTCAAAAACTCATTCGCATTGATGTTCTTGGTGAACCTCCGTCCGAACATATGTTTTGCAGTTAGCATTGTGAGCTCATATTTGGTTGAGCCTCACTGGATTGATGCCAAGAATCTTCTGAGATGTCTTCAGGACACAATCTCTCATGGATTAAGATACACTGTCGGAGATGTGAGACTACTTGGATATACTGATGTTGATTGGGCAGGGAGTGTGGTGGACCGTAAGAGCACTTCCGGGTACTGTTTCACCTTGGGATCTTCTTCGATATCCTGGATGAGCAGGAAGCAGAAGTCGGTAGCTTTGAGCACCGCCGAAGCAAGATATATTGTTGCTAGCATAACCTCGTGTGAGGCAGTCTGGTTGCGAAAGCTCTTCAGTGAGCTGTTTGGATTTACATTGGATACCACTGTGATTCTCTGTAACAACCAGAGGTGGGATTCGATTATTGAGGAATCCCGTATTCGTCAATTGCTCTAGTAGATAGACATCATCTGGGATATGGTAAGTTGATGAGCAAGGAAGCTCCATCACATTAAGATGATGTACAGGTTGATACACCTTGTCAAAGCCCCGAGGAAAGATCTAATCTGTGATTTTCCAAAACGACTTGGAGTCGGTAAGAAACCTTTGTACAAGGGTCCTGCATGTTGCATACATTGAGCTCTGGGAGCTCTAAGGGCTTGCGGTTCCTACTGGAGCAACATATGACCACAGGGTGACTCACCCTCCCCTGGTGGTGCACACTGGAACAAGATGATTCGCTCTCTTGTGGGACAAGATGATTCGCTCTCTTGTGGAACAGGATGATTCGCTCTCCTGTGTAGCAGGATGATTAGTTCTCCTGTGAGGCCTAGATTGATGTGTTCTCCATGACAGCCTGGATTGATGTGTTCTCCACGGCGATTGTAGCAGGATTGATGTGTTCTCCTATGAGGCCTGGATTGATGTGTTCTCCATGGCAATTGTAGCAGGATTGATGTGTTCTCCTGTGAGGACAGGATTGATTAGTTCTCCTGTCGAGTCATCCTACCCATGCAGTCTGGGACTCATGGGAAGTACCTCTCATCTGATCAATGAGCAGGGAAATGAAGTTAGGGACCATAGTAGTACCGATGGACGCATCGTTGTAACTACCGTACTCGCTACGCTAGGATGACCTCCATTGATCTGGGATCAATGATACTGGTCTGGGACCAGTGGTAGGAGTTGTACCATACTATGACGCTGACTTCGGGTCGGTTGAAACTGGTCTGGGATCAGTGGTACATACTCTGAGACTGACTTTGAGTCAGTGGAGGATGATATTGGTCTGGGACCATTGGAGTTGTACTCACTATGACGCTGACTTTGGGTTGGTTGAGACTGGTCTGGGACCAGTGGTACATACTCCGAGACTGACTTTGAGTCAGTATGATACATCCTCGATGATTTCTTCTTCTTCATAATTCGGACAAAAGCAGAGTAGAACAGAACAATGCAAGAGCAGAGCAGAACAGAACAAAACAGTACAGACCAGTGCAGGGCAGAACAAGACAAAGCAGAACAGGCAAAATAGAGCAGAACAGGGCAAGGGTCAGGATGTACAGGGCAGTGCATTTGATGGATGAATAGTAACGACCGATAGACAAATTGCAGATGAAGTTCTCCATGGTTGAGAGGGAGTGTTAAAATTGGCAACCAGGGCAAAACTTCATGTGGGTCATCTTATTCATGGTTGATAATATTTTTATTAGATTCCTCTCGTCGAGAGGTGTAGGATTGATATAAAGATCATCCGATTCCGATAAGTATTCATGGAGATATGAATTTATTTTGATTATGGAATTATTATCAAGCCGACCTACAACTCATGTAGGCTCAGAAGCCCAACAGTCGCATCTATTCACCCACCAACATTGTGTATAAATATAAGAGGAATTTTCCTCATTTTGACTCACTCATCTCATCACATCTCTCTCTCTCTACTGCGCTGAAATGGGTCTCTCTCTCTCACACATGTCAAGCCGGAAGCTGTTGAATTTGAAGCTGCAACTGCAGAAGTAAAGATTGACTTGCGTGGCCTAGAATATCTCCTCTTTGGAACTGCGTTGTAGGTTCATCTGAACCTCATTTGAAAGCCGCAACTTTTGGTGGTGGAATGAAGTCAGTCCGACGAACAGTTTGCAAGATATCGACTGCCCTAGTTTGAAGCCGGAAACTGCTGAAACTGAAGCTGCAACTGCAGTAGTAAAGATTGACTTGCGTGGCCTAGAAGATCTCCTCTTTGGAACTGCGATGTAGGTTCATCTGAACCTCCTTTGAAAGCCGCAACTTTTGGTGGTGGAATGAAGTCAATCCGACAAACAGTTTGCAAGATATCGACTGCCCTAGTTTGAAGCCGGAAACTGCTGAAACTGAAGCTGCAACTGCAGAAGTAAAGATTGACTTTCGTGGCCTAGAAGATCTCCTCATCTGAACTACGCTGTAGGTTCATCTGAACCTCCTCTGGAAGCCGAAACTTTTGGTGGTGGAATGAAGTCAATCCGACTGTCGGTTTGTGAGATATGGTCTGCCCTATTTTGATAATGAAGCCGCTAATGCTGATGTTGTTGATCTAGGGTTTGCTACTGCTGATATGAATCAGATTTATTGTACTATTTCTCTCTGCTGAATTATTGAAGATAAAAGAAGATTTGATCAAAGGGTTTCCCCACACATTGTGGGGTTTGTCCCTGGCTAGCCGCCACATCTTGTGTCTCTTGTCTTGGCTTGTTTTCTGTCGATCGTTTAATGTTCTATCTGCACTTTACTTTATGTACATGTGATTGCTAATCGGTGGAATATAATAAGAAAAAAGAGTAAACTGTTATAAGCATAGAACATACCATAACTTAACACCATTAGAGATAATAAGAAAATGTTCCACTACTCACGTTAAGGTACCACTGATCGTTTTCCACATAAAAGGCATATAAATTCAAACCCTTCTCTCTTCATATGTTTCCATGCCTCGCCAGTGGATTTTTGAGGTGCCATTATTGAAGTTTTTCTCATTGTGCCCTGCTTCGCTCTACTCACTATCCTTTGCTCAAAAGTTTGAGTCTGTAAACGTTTTAAATTGTGTTTTAGTGCTAACAAAAAATAAAATTTGATGAACAGAAGCACAAAGAACTAAACAAATCTTTACACAGAACTTCATGCAGGGCCCCCATAACTTAAAAGCTTTAAAATTAAACGTATAAACTACAAATTTCAAATTGAAACCCTTTGGTCGCACCTGAAATTTGTGATTCTCTTGTTGCAGACGGTTGTGAAATATTGCAAATTGCAATTCAGATACAACCACTGGACTACCTAGAATTAAAAGAACCACCATTAGAACGTGTTTCAACAACCAGACCATCGGTTCCACTGTGCAAAAGAGCACAGGAAAATCTATAAATTTGGCTTCCCATTCATACCATAATATGAATTTCAAAGTTGTTTAGAGAGCAATATTTTTCACTTATCGTTTTAAATTGCAGGCAAATCTCTTGAGCTTATGTTTAAATGGCAGTCTTTGCATTGGGACGGAAAGTAGCGAGACAGGTACTAGCACCTCCAACCTCGATGGCAATGAACATTCATCGTTATAACTTATTAACAGCCCTGTGTAGTTCGAGACTTCATGTCCAGACTCCAGACAAATTACAATCGCATAGAGACAGAGTATACCTTAGATGAGTCGGAACTGGGAATTAGTTGGGAGTCCCAAAAGTTTTAACTTTTACGATTTTCATTTACCTCGTGTCTGGAGGAGGGAAAGGAGAAAATTTCGTTCCCACTGCCCGCACTGCATCCTCGGGTGTACTGAAAACTGTGGATCCCCAACGAAACCACGCGGATTGGATAAAACCACGAAAAAAAACTTGCGCTTAGACTATTGCATCTGCCGCCTTTGTCAAATTTCAACGCCATCACTGAATTTTTCCACGCACCAGACTACAAATTCGTCAAATTTATTTGACCAGAAATCGAATTCGAATTCGACACAAAATTCATTTTTGAATTCGGCGAATTTAATTCGAATAGATTCGTCCCCCATTCAAATTCGGCGAATTTCGAATTTTTTCCTTGAAAATCACCAAATGCAGTGACACAGATTGGCGGCAACATCCAACCTGTCTTCTACTCTAAGACTTGGCACCATTTTGACAAGAGATATAAAATCCAATCAAGTTGTTGAATATTGTCTCTTGGGTTGACTTCAATGGAGGATCATTCAACAAAGCTCTAATACTATGTTGAAATTCTATGACAAGTGCAGTAGAATACAATTTTCTACCAGATAATTACTTCATAACGATTTTCAAACAGTATTTTTATGCCAATGTTATCATCTTATACTCGGAAAATCTCAATAGTAAATGCAGCGGAAACAATAAAGATCATAGAAGGACAACCATGCACAATAGACACATAAATTTTCACCTGGGAAACCCAACCTTAGGAGAAAACCCAACAATATTTTCTAGGAGAATTGCCTTTTTCAGCAAGGTTACAAATGAGAAACTTGTCTAGAAATATGTTCCAATAATCCAAGTCAATATACCAGTCAATCCTGGTCAAACTTTAGCAAGTCAATGTAGGTCAAACCAACCAAAATAATATGAATTCCATGTTGGTCAAATAGTCCACTTTGTGTTCAACTCAATCTAGTCAACTTTAGACCTGCGGTCAACTCGGTCTGGTCAACTTTAAACCTACAGTCAACTCTGCGACCAGATCCACACGTGCGGTCGGCGATCAAACCCATACGTGCAGCATGCAATCAAACAGCGAAGTCAAACAGTCAAAGTCTCACATGTGAGACATCCAAAAATCTAGTCAAAACTTGATCAAAACAACTCGGTCAACTCTAGTCAAACTTGCCTTCTTTCTCACATGTGCGACCCAGAGAGATAGAAATGAAGAAAATATGATCTCAGAACCGATTTCTCCTTTGTTCACTTTCTCGTCCACTAGAAAAGATCAATGAGCTTGCTATGTTGATTGATTTGCCTCTCACATGTCTATCTATTTATATAGAGCTCTAATGTGAGTGGACACCCATAGAGGTGGCTCTTCACCCCCTCACTTATGGAGCCTACATGACAACTCAACATTAGACTAGAATTGTTACCCCACTAATGGGTAAAACCCCCATTAGATAAACAATTCAAACCCACTCTATAAAATAGATCACTCCACCCTGGAGCTAGCAATGTGAGTACCATGGGCCATTTACCCCTAGCCAAATTAGCATGGCCCCATGGGTAAATGTATCAATCTCCCCTATTCAAATCAACATGACTATATGGGAGAAAGTTTGCCCATAGGCCATTCACCCCTAGCCAAATCAACATGGCTTATTTGGGTGAATGTATAATTCCCCCACTAGTCAAACCAGCATGACCCTATGGGAGAATGTCTGCCCAATACTGCAAAAGCATCAATAGCCTACGCATGGATGAAGTTAGCATTTTGGTTCATAAGTGTGGGCATTTCACTTGGTTTTATTTTTTGGCTAGTGAGTTGGCTTATAACACAAATCATCATTGTAGGACAATAGGATACAAGATGTAGGTGATCATCTAGGGCCAAAACCTCTCAAACTGAGAGCAAAGCCCATCATAATTCTTCTCTTCTTATAGAACTTCAATTGACGAATTCCAAGACCTATAAACCTTGACCACGATCCTCCAAGACCAAGTCAAATTTTTCCTTCTTAAACAGCTTCCAGCAACAAACTTCAACCTTCTGTTGGAATTTCTAAGTTTAACCCGTTAGAAATTCTTCCTGTACTATCTCGTTTATTTCTTCCTACTTGTTTAATTACTTAACAATTTATTTACCATGTAAATACTGAAAATAAACACAAGTACAATATCAACATCCACAAATCATCAACTGAAAGAAAACAAGCACACAAGTGACATTGTTGTTTTTGGACTAATGTCCCCAGAAAATCCCAATGCGGAAAACCAGTGCAACTATTTAAAGGGTTTTATTATTATGCAATTTCAAAATACAACCTGGATGCCAAAAATGGCTCACCCAACAGAGAATGCCCCCGGCAGTAGTACCTCTAAGTCGAAGACAGATATTCTGGCTAAATCATCGGATGAACAATCCCACAGCAACTATGCAGCTTCTGTTGCTCTGCGTCACTCTAATAGGGATTGCGTCACCATATCCAGCTCTCCAACTCCAGTCTTTCCCACGAAAATCTCCCAGAGCTGCCTCTAGGGCCTGCGTCAGCCTCTCTGGCCCAGCGTCAGCCTATCTAGCCCAGCATTAGCCTCTCGAAGCCCTGCATCAGCCTCTGGAGCTTCTACATCTCACACACTGGCCCTCTCTGGCTCTACGCAGCTCCTGGCTACCACTGCGTGGCCTCTAGCCGACTCTGCATCAACCTCTCCCAGCTTCTGCGTTGATCCTCCCGTTACTAACTCTGCCTCTTTCCTATGTATTCACTGCCCCTCAGCTGCAACTCAAATCACTTCACTCAATTTCCTCAGCAAACCCTGCCCCAGAAAATTGAGTTCTTGTTCTCTCTCGATGTGTTCTTCAACAAACCCTCAAGCCTCCTCTTATACTTTTCTCGTTGGTCCATCAACGGCTAAGATTAGATTTGGCTTGATCCATGACTTTTGGACCATTCTAACCCAGTTTTAAATTAATACCCATTAATATTTTATTTCCTAAGTTTAGACTTAGGAACTCCATTAAAAATATTAATTATTTTAATATCTCCCAAACCGGTTAGATTCTGATCAAACCATTTCTGGGTCTTGGAGATCTCACATGCTTTAGCCTCTCCACCAATTTTCATGGTTAGAGCACATCTGATGCTACCCCAAATCAACACTCCCTCTTAGAGAACATTGTGCTCTAGTAATACTCTTCACTGAGTATCACCCTGATCATCCAGCATTTGTCCCTATTTTGATGCTAGGCCTCTCCGCCCAACATCCTCTGCATTGTTGCATCCTGTACTATTGCCCATGGCCCTGCCGCTGCCATTGCTGCATTTGTACGGCAGCTCCCTCTGCATCTGTGTTGCTGCCACTGCCATTGTTGCATTTGTACGGCAACTCCCTCTGCATCTGTGTTGCTACCACTACCATTGCTACATATGCACTGCATCCCCTCATCATGTTGCATCGTGTTGCCCATAGCATTGCCACTGCTAACCACTGAACTGCAACTCAGTTACTGAGAAGTAAGTAATTGATCCTCCCAACTCTGACATCTTTGTCAGCCTCGAAACACTCCCGACGCTGAAGCTCCCTCTGTCGCTGACAAGTGCTCCCTCTACTGACCTCTGCGCTGCTGCAACAACTCCATGCATCTTGCACTATTGCCTCACGCTGTCCCGGGACTCCTGCACTGTAGCACCCTCTGTCACTCCATCCGCATCCGTCTCTACCGACATCCACTAGTCCTGCTACTTCTCTTCGGGGCTCCCGTAGCAAGGTATAATCCAAGAGGTTGGGTACCTCAAGGATCCTGCCCCTCATCACCTGTAGTCTTCCTGACTACAGCTCGATGTCTCCCCACTTCCTCTCAAGTGGCGCATGAGCACTCATGGCACAGTCGTCATCTGTCTCCACTTCTTTCTCCACCCTCGCTGGCGCTGCCTTGGTCTCAGAAGCCTCTCCCTTACTCTTCTTCCTTGGACACTGGTTCGCATAGTGACCCAGTTCCCCACAGTGGAAGCACTTGACCTTGGAGAGGTCCTTCTTCTTTTGTTTCTCCTACTTTCCTGCAGATGCTAGAGCAGCATCCTCCTCTTCCTCTTTCTTGATTCTGACCCCCTTACCGCTACTCCCTGCCTTGGTTAGCCGTCTGATCTCTTCTTGACAAAGAGCCACCCACAGTTCCTCCCAATCCAGAAGGTTCGACCTACCCAGTAAGCTCTGAACAAATACATCCCAGTCCTCTGACACTGCATTCAGTGCGGTCCTCACCAACATCTCCTCATCTAGCGTGGCCCCTATGGAAGTCAACAGGTCCCAGATATCTGTTAATCGTCCGAGGAAGATATCTACCTACTCTCCCCTCTGCATCTGGTATGACCGCAACTGATTTTCTCGAAGCATCTTCCTCTGCACGGAAGTATGCTGATACAACTTCTTTAGGGCATCCCACATCTCATTTGTCATACCCTTCTCGGCAGTATGTGGTACCACATGATCCTTGACCTTGTCAAGGATGATGCACTTAGCCCTGGCCATTGCCTCTTTGTACTTCTCATTTTCACCCGGGTCAACTGGGATCGCTATCATTTTCAAGGCGAAGTGCTTGATGCGATACCTATCTAGAATGGATAAGATCCTGGCCTTCCAGACTACGAAGTTGGAGGCTTTGTCTAGTCTATCCTCATCTCTCAGCCCATTCACTGCCATTTCGCTGCTCCTCTTTCGAGACTCTCTACTTCCCTCCCGGAAGTCCTCTGATCGAATCCTGTTGAGTCTCTCAACTTCCCGTCTAGAAGTTCTCAGGTTGACTCCCTCTGAGCCTCGATTTCCCTTTTGGAAACCCCTTTGCCAATGTCGAGATACGCCACTCTGGTCGTTTGTGCAACTGCACCACTGATCTAGATTTCTTGGGTAGAAATCCTCGGCAGCAACTCCCTCCTCCTAGGTCTTGCCCTATTAGGTACTGTTCTGACCACAGTACCCCACCAACTTTGCTCCGCAAATCACCCACAGCCTCCTATGCCTCAGCAATCTGAAGGTCTGAACCTCTTGGCTCTACGTAATCCCAGCACCAGCAAAATCTGCACCTCCTAGCCACATCGTCAATCCTTCCTAACTGAGAAAGATGACTGGGCACTACGTAGGTTAGGTCTACTCCTCTCTGCCTCAGCGCTCATCCTCCTATTGGCTCGAACTAATGACGCAGGCTCTCTGCGTCACCCCTTCCTTGCTGCTTTTTGCTAGGAACAACTTTTATCACTCGGGACAGTTGTTTCTGCTGCTACTGCTCTGCTCGGCTGATGCCCTCAGTTATCCTAAGATCTGCAACCACGCTCTGATACCATGTTGGAATTTCTAAATTTAACACGTTAGAAATTCTTCTTGTACTATCTGGTTTATTTCTTCGTACTTGTTTAATTACTTAACCAGATATTTACCATGTAAACACTGAAAGTAAACACAAGTACAGTATCAACATCTACAGATAATCAACTGAAAGAAAACAAGCACACAACTGACACCATTGTTTTTGGACTAATGTCCACGAAAAATCCCAATGCGGGAAAACTGGTGTAACTATTCAGGGGTTTTATTATTATGCAGTTTCAGAATACAGCCTGGGTGCCAGAAATGGCTCGCCCAACAGAGAATGCCCTCAGCGGTAGTACCTCTCAGTCAGAGACAGATATTCCGGCTAAATCACTGGAAGAACAATCCCATAGCAACTATGCAACTTCTGTTGCTCTGCGTCACTCTGATAGGGACTGCATCACCCTATCTAGTTCTACAGCTCCAGTCTATCCCACGAAAATCTCCCAGCGCTGCCTCTAGGGCCTGCGTCAGCCTCTCTGGCCCAACGTCAGCCCAGCATCAGCCTCTCGGGGCTCTGAGTCAACCTCTGGAGCCTTTGCGTCTCACACACTGGCCCTCTCTAGCTCTGCGCAGCTCCTGGCTGCCTCTGTGTGGCCTCTGGCTGCCTGTGCATGGCATCTAGCTAGCTCTCCGTCAACCTCTCCCGGCTTCTACGCTGATCCTCCCAGTACTAACTCTGCCTCTCTGCTATGTATCCATTGCTCCTCAGCTGCAACTCAGATCGCTTCACTCAATTTCCTCAGCAAACCCTGCCCCAAAAAATCGAGTTCTTGATCTCTCTCGGTGTGTTCTTCAGCTAACCCTCAAGCCTCCTCTTATACTTTTCTCGTTGGTCAATCAACAGCCGAGATTAAATCTCTAATCAACGGCTAAGATTAGATTTGGCTTGATCCATGACTTTTGGACCATTCTAACCCAGATTTAAATTAATACCCATTAATATTTTATTTTTCCTAAGTTTAGACTTAGGAACTCCATTAAAAATATTAATTATTTTAATATCTCCCAAACCATTTCTGGGTCTTGGAGATCTCACGTGCTTTAACCTCTCCACCATTTTTCATGGCTAGAGCACATCTGATGCTACCCCAAATCAACACCTTCCAACAACTTCGATCCCAACAACAATTTATGCAACTTCGACCTTGATGCAGCTTCGAATTTGCAACTTCACAGCTTCGACCTAGAAGCAGCTTCGACCTAGAGGCAACTTCATAGCTTCGAATTTGCAACTTCACAGCTTCGACCTTGCAACTTCACAACTTTGATGCAACTTCAAAGCCTCGATGCAGCTTCCCAGCTTCGATGCACTTTTTGAATTTTGTCTTGCCCAATAACTATACAAACCGTAACAAAAGAGAGAGAGAGAGAGAGGCCCAAAACTTCGAACTTGTTCTTCTTCTCCTTCTTCGTCCTTTTCCATCTTCTATCTTGTGGAGATCGAACTTGCTTGAGTGAGGGTCCAAATGAGGTTGAATTCCTTCTTAATTATAGGCTTGTGAAAGGTACAAATTGCTATCTTGAGGCTAACTTGTCCCTTTATGTAGGCCGACTTGATCTTTGAGCCATGACGAGGTCTTGGAGGGTCTTTTGACTCAATAATTTTTTCTTTACAATATGTAACATGCCCAAATGGGTCTTTAATACATGACAATAACTTAATTGACTTTTTACAAACCTAGAAGCACTCAATGGGTGCTTGACCTAAAAATAAATTTCCCTGGAGCATGAAACCCATGCCTCAAGAACACAAATAGTAAATTTATTTTTCTCTTTTCATTAAATACATAAAATCACAATTACATATGTCATTGTGAAGACCGAACCTAGTTACATATTTCAACACTCCCTCTTAACTAGGGAGGTATTCATAATCCATAGAAGGTACTTGGACATTCTCAATCTGAATAATTCTCACAAGAAGAGTCAGATTGGTAACCCATCTGTATGGCATCATATGATCCAGCATTGTCACATAGCAAGGCCTTGACCAACAACTCTATCTCTCCACAAGATCAGAGCACAATGCTAGTGAGACCAATGATTTATAGACACCCTCATCATTGTCTCTCTCAGAACATACCCCACTTCGGTTCTCTCAAAGTATGTTCGACCAAGACTATTCTTCTGTTGGATTCCCAGTCCTCAATGAATATCGGTCCTCTACGACTACTCTTATCTTGGATGCCCTACCACATCTTCAAAGAGTATCAGATGCCAGATGCTCACCCAATCCTCCATTTTATCTTCCTAGGTGAATACAAGAATGATGTGTCCTCTCCTCATGGCCTTCACTAAGACTTATGTCTATTAGTCCTAGTCTAGTGCATGACACATGAAGTAAAGAACCATATTTGTCACTCCCTCTTATTCAGCGATGACCAACCCATTCCATAAAAGGAATGTACCCAACGTCCCTCTTAATCAAGGACTTGCTTCCAGCAGCTCTCTAGGTGGAGATCATGGGACAACCAGCTGCTTGTAGGACTCCCTCTTTTGATGTCATGAGTTTCTTCTTTGTTATGGAGCCTACATCTTTTGGGACTTCTTCATAGGGCATCGACCATCCATCACTTTCATTCATGAATCATGTCAGTCATGTCATCCTTTTTTTCATTGGAAAGTGATCCATTAGTCCATATCTGGCCTTTCCTTCATACCTTGCTACCTTCTTCACATCATGTTTCCTTCAGGATCTTTCATCCTACCACATGAGTATTAGTTGTAGATGACATCTACAACTCTTCCTTTGGTAGCCCTGCATTAGCCCATCCAGATATTGTTCAAAAATCAAGAATGAACATTAAATCAAACTTACCTTTGTGATGGTCTTTTCATCATGACATCTGCTTGTTGTCACATCAACATCCTGCATACATATTGACACATCTCCAAAAAGATATACAACATCAAGGGTCTCTTTCTTTTTCAGACTTTATCAGGATCTTCATATCTTTCCCATGGAGATATCATAGTCAAATCTTCTAGTCCTTGGATGTTGATTGCCTTCTCCATAGTTGCATTTTTCATGATCTCTTCCTTTCTTTATTCACACATTTCCTCCCAGGAACTTCCAATCATAGTTCCTTCAACTTTGTCAACCACCTCATATTTCATATGAGGACATATTATGTTGATTTCATCTAGTCAATGTGTGAACCATGCCTTCATGCATCCTTTCACAGGAGGAGATCCTTTCTTTTGATCATGCTCTTGAGGTAGAGCACTCATTCATGATATCTGTAACCATATGACATAACTATTTTATCAATTACAAGCACACATTCCTCATATCTTTCTTTTGGTCATCCAGACTTCCTTCAGCAGCTTCCTTGATCGAAAGAACTTCAATCACTTGACCTACTTCACTTCTTTTTGACATCATACCATCATCCCATGAATCCCATACAAGTTGGAATTCCTGGCGAGACACTTGCTTCTTCCAGTAGGTGAACCTTTCAATGAAGATTCCAATGGAGGATCTTGATCATCCTCACTCTGCAAATGATCCTTTTGAATGATGTATGATGAGCTCTATACTAGATGACTTTCTTTTTCCCATAACTACTACTTATGCTTCTAATGAGGTTACCAAAAGCTACATCCTTCTATAGGTGACAACCATAGACTATTATTTCAGCTATCTTTCAAGCTTCTTTATGATGATGTCACGAGCTCTTGCTTTCAATCGAATGCTTCTATGATGCCATCTCCTAACATGATGCATCCTATCATGTTTCTCATGATAGTTATACTTTACAACAGAAAACCTGAAACATAAACTTGAGAAGAACTAGGTCAGGAAGACTATCTCAATCAGAGTGGACATCTTTTACCTTCTCCTCCTTGGATTTCTTATTTTGAGCTTCTTCCACTTCTTCGATGATATGGGCTTCTTCCCTTCCTCTTTCGTTGTTGTCCTTCTTGAGCTTTGGACAATCTCTCTTGTAGTGCCCATATTCATGATAGCCATAACATTGAACCTTCAACATGTTCTTCTTATTTTTCTGAGGACCAAGCTGTGAAAATTCCTCAACCAGAATCCTTACTACAACAACTGATGATATTACTCCTTTTATTAAATTCCTTTAAACAAATTACTTGCAGTTTCCTACAGCAAATATCGTAATACATACACTGCAGCCTTCACTTAATTAAATTATATGTGGAAACAAGAGACTAAGCAAGAAAGAAAAATATAACACAAATGACACCGTTATTTTTGGACAAAAGTCCCCGGAAAAACCCAATGCGGGAAAACCAGTGCAGCAGATCTGAGGGTTTATTATTATTAAGTAGTAGCAAATTTTGAATACATCTCTGAATACCTCTCGAGTTATTCAGTTACAGAGAGAGAAATATTGGCAGAAACATTTGTGAGATTACCTCACACAATCACTGAGAAAAATCTCGGCTGATCCGAACACTGGATGTGGTGCCTCTAGCAAGCTCTACGCTGCCTTTGCGCAATCCTCACGCAAGTCCCTGCGTCAACCCCTCTAGGCACTGCGTCACCCAGTGTGCTGATCGATTTGCTACCTTGAGTCTCTACTCTCAACCTCCTGGTCTCACACCCTGGCTCCAAGGTTCTAAAACTGACTCTGCCCAACCAAATTTCGGACTCTCTCTCACCCTTTGTGCTGCCTCTGCATGGCCCTGCATCAGCCTTTGCGTGAGAGTTGTTGGATCACTCTCTGCTGCTCTCTGCTGATGATTTTCCGGCAGAGAGTCTCTTTTTCTCTCCGGATGCTATCCTTGCCCCTCAACTGCAAGAAATCTCCTCGATCAGAACTTCCTCCTGAGAACTTCTCACTTCAGAAATTCAATCTCTTGATCTCTCGATGTGTGTTTTCCAAATGACCCTCAAGCTTCCTTAAATAATCTTCTAGTTGACATTTGATGGCCCAGATTAAAAGTTAATCAATGGCTAAGATCATTTTAGCTTGATCCTCGTCTTCTTCTAGAAGTTACACCCACAATTAGATTAATACCCATTAATATTTTTAATTTCCTAAGTTTAGACTTAGGGTCCCATTAAAAAATATTAATTATTTTAATAAAATTGTCTCTAGGTGGAATTTCCCAAAACGCTTTCTGGGTTCTTTGGAATACATGTGCCCAAGCCTCCCTGCAAAATTTGAGGCCTAGAGCACATCCGATGCTACCCCAAATCAACACAAGCTTTCCAAACTTCCTTTTTTTCTTCTAGCCATGGTAGAAAAAGCTTGAGCTTGCTCGCTTGATCCTACATCGATTTTTGCCTTCAGCTTGGTTTCTTTGATTTTTCACAATGACCATAGTTCATTGAATGGAGTAGCTTCCTTCTTCCCATAGATGCTTGATGTGAAGTTGCCCCATTCCTCTGGTAGTGCATTGAGCACTATGGTAGTCATTTCCTTGTCAGACATTATTTCTCCCAACTCTTGGAGTTGGTCTCTTATTTCTGACACCCTCATAAAGTATGAGGCTATTCCTTCTTCTTTTGATATCTTCATCTTGTAGAGCTTGAGCTTCTTCTTTTGGTGGTTCAACAATTAAACCCTTAACATGACCAATGACTTCATTTTCTATGAGGATCAAATCTATCCTCTTCTTCCATGCAAGAAAGTTTGACGACCCAACCAATTTGTTGCTCTCCTTGCAATATGAAGTCATTTTGACATATTCAAATATAGATATAAAAATACTTACTTGTCAAGTGAAGATACTCCTAGATGATGAAATCTTCAACTTGATGCCTTCTTGATTTTGATGATGATGTAGATAATAGAAGATGTCTTCTTGGTGAAGATGTCTTTCTTCAAAAGTGATCCTTGGCTTAAAGGGAGATCACATTGATTCCTTGATGATGACAACGCTTTTTCCTGTTTTTCTTCCTTCAAGTCAACGCTAGTCAAACTTGTTTCACAACCTCAAATTTTCGGCCCTTCTTCAAAATTTTGGCTTGTTGTAGGAGGTCTGCAATTTCAGCCCTTTTGCAGAAACCCTAGGTCACATGTGTGGTTGGAATATGGATAGATTTGCCTCCTTTTGACTTTGCTTGACCTTGACTCCTCTTGACAATTCGGCTTGCTAAATAGTCCTTCTTTGACCCAAACTTTGGCTCCTTTGAGTGACTGCAATTTTCAGCTTTCACTATTGCAAATGATGCCCTAATTTTCACATGAGTGGAGGAGAATTAACCCAAAACAGATCAGAAAATTCTTCGCTCTTCTTTATTCTTCCTTTGTTGGGTATTAGATTCCTTTCTCTTCCTTGATCGAACTCTTCTTGATGATTGATGCTCTTGATGTTTCCAAGATGATTTCTTCATACTTTGGCCCTTGAGTATCCTTCTTTGTGTTGCCCTTCCTTGATGAAGTTACCTTAACTCTACTACCATCTTGAGAAATATAGGGCGGGTAGATTAGGTGTTTTCTCTTACTTTGATAGTTGCTTGTGATGTATTTTTAATTTACTTGATTAACTTCTTCTTTCCTTTATTATTATTAGTGTTCTTTATCATCAAACAGCTAACAAATCATAAAGAACAGAGAGACAATAGGACACAAGATGTAGGTGATCAGCCAGGGCCAAAACCTCTCCAACTAAGAGGAAAACCCATCAAAATTCTTCAATACTTACAAAACTTCAATTGACGAATTCCAAGACCTATAACCCGTGACCAAGACCCTCCAAGACCAAGTCAACTTTTTCCTTCTTGAACAGCGTCCAGCAACAAACTTCGACCTTCCAGCAACTTCTCCAAAAATTTCGATCCCAGCAACAATTTCTGCAACTTCGACCTTGATGCCGCTCCAGCAGCTTCGACCTAGAAGCAATCGCGACCTAGAGGTAGTGTCATAGCTTCGACTTTGCAGCTTCACAACTTCGACCTTGCAGCTTCATAACTTTGATGTAGCTTCACAGCTTCAATGTAGCTTCACAGCTTTGACCTTCCAGCTTCACAGCTTCGATGTAGCTTCCCAGCTTCAATGCAACTTCACAGCTTCGATGTAGCTTCAAAATTTTGTCCTGCCCAGCAACTGTAGAAACCCTAACAAAAGAGAGAGAGAAGCCCAAAACTTCGAACTTTTTCTTCTTCTCTTTCTTCATCCTTTTCCAACTTCTAACTTGTGGAGATCGAACTTGCTTGAGTGGGTGTCCAAATGAGGTCGAATTTCTTCTTATTTATAGGCTTGTGAGGGTTACGAATTCCTATCATCAGGCTGACCTGTCCCTTCATGTAGTCCGACTTGATCTTTGAGCCATGACAAGGTCTTGGAGGGTCTTTTGACTCTATTTTGACTCAATAGATTTTTCTTTACAATATGTAACATGCCCAAATGGGTCTTCAATGCATGACAATCACTCAATTGAGTTTATGACAAATCTAGAAGCATTCAATGGGTGCTTGACCTAAAAATAAATTTCCCTTGAGCATGAAACCCATGCCTCAAGAACACAAATAATAAATTTATTTTTCTCTTTTTATTAAATACATAAAATCACGATTACATATGTCATTATGAAGACCAAACCTAGTTACATATTTCAACAGTTTGGCACCCAGAGCTGGAGTTCGGACCCTTGGAGGTGTTTTGAATCTTGATGTATGATTTGGGGATTTTCTCAAATGGAGGATGATCATGATGCTTGGAGACATTCTCAGCCCTATTTTTGCCTTGATGGAGCATTTGGAGCCCAAATAGGGCATGAAGTCATCACATTTTTAGCCCTATGACACACATATGTGGGTTTATAATGGAAAATTATGCTATATAGTGGGTTGGTTTGTAACCCTAATTTACTTTTGTCCTCTCAAAATCAAACTTGCGTAGGGACTTCTTAGCTAGAAATTAGGTGAGGTAGACCTCATATAAATAAAAGGTCACCTCACTCATTTGTTCATCATCACTTGTGTGGAATTCAGCCTCTCTTAAGGAACTCGACCTAACTATTGTACTTCGCTACTTTGTGGAGATGTGATCTTATGTGGATTTTTGGTTATTGCAAACTAGTGCTTGTTTCCGAGACATCATTTTGGAATTGAAAAAAATCTTGTTCTTGGATATATTGTGAGTAAATTTTGATGAATAAATATCATTTATGATTATTCCATGTAATGAATATTGCTAGGGTTTCTATGTTCCATGTCTAAATGCTTATATTTAGCCTAAATGCTTAGTACATTTTGCATGCTTTAATCTTGTATCCTTGAACTCCCTAAAGAACCTCCTAGTGAGCTTTTCTCTAGTGAATTTCTCCCCTCGTAAAGTGATAGCTAGGGTTAGCAAGTTAAAATGTATGGTTTTCCACCTTACTCCCTTCAATGGTTTGATATTTCCATGGTCAAAATCCCTAAGACTCCATCACCAAATTAGATAGAACGCACTAGCAACCACCTTGATGATCAAAAGCTTCAAAATCTCATCCTTTTCTTCCCATCCTAAAATTTTGTCCCTAAAATTTCAGGCCCTAAAATTTTGGCACGTCAAGGCAAGTTGCCAGGGTTAAGGTTTTAGGAAAAATACAACTAGGGCAAGGGTGTTGAGCTGATTTGAAGTCGTTTCACCTTGTTGAGCCTTAAAACATCAAAATATAGCAATTTGCATGGTTGAAAGTGCTTCCCTAGGGCTGATGTCATCAACCAAGGTAATTCTAGGGCTTGAAGAACCTTAATTCTGCATTTAGACTTCAACTTAGGGTCATTTGAAAGTTTGCTTCTCTTGTTGTTAATCATATCTTTCAAGCAAACCTTTTCCTTCCTCCTTTATGCCTAATTGTGTTATTTTTGAATCATATTTTGAAAACCCCAAGCTGCAAGCTTCACCTTATAGGCCTCTTCATAGGTACGCTATTCCTTAGCACATAGAATTGAGCCTTGTTCTTAGCCTACGTACCTTGACTAAACCTATTGAAGTGTCACCTTTGAACTTTTGACATAGAATATCCTTTAGGTGACCTATATTGGGAAGCCTCCCATGTGGTGAAATTCTACTAAAGAGTAGGAGGTGGAGTGTTGAGGTGACAGTGGCATCCACCTCATTGTTTTGTCTTAGCCTGGGTTTTGTCTTCGAAAGACTCCCACAAGACCTACCAGATTTGAGGCAATGGGCATTGCTCAAGCTTTGTTATGGCTTTTGATTTTTCTCCTTTCTATTTTTCGTTTATTTAGCTTTATATTTATTTAGTTGCATTGACCTCAAGCTCTTAGCTCTTTCGAGATGAGGGTTTCCTTATTGGACTGCGAAGCACAAATATTTTTGTGACATAACAACCACCTATTAGTGGGAAAAGGGAAATTGGAAAGGATGGAGAGTGTTAAGTGTGGATTGGGATTTGGACACATTGCACCTTTCAAAACCCTAGGTAGTAGACCTCGACACGAGTGACAATACTTATCCAAGAGATGACTATGACCCACCATGGCAAAATAAGGAAAATGACATAAATTTAGAATGTTAAAATCCATCATCTAACCACCAACGATCACCACTTCCATGACAAGTACGGAAGACACTAACACCCAATATGATACAATGAGGTAAAATATAACAGTGCACAATATATATCAAGCCTCATATGCATAACCATCAAATGTGATTGAGCTGAGAGAATGTAGGGAAGCATCTCTAACCAAGTGTCCATGAAATGACCATAGATCTCATCTACGGAACTACCATCTGCAAGTGAAAAAATCTCCTCTAATTATCCCTACATGTCAAGGGGCAACAACTCCCATTATATATTTATTTATTTATATCCTAAGTACTAATAAATCCCACAAATCTCAAAACCTAGAATCAACTATGATATAATTGAGACAAATAAAATAGATGGAACTTTTAGAATACAAATAGCAGCATAAAACCCTAAACTATATTGTCCATGGACTAATTACAAAGCAATCTATGGTTGATATAATAATCATGTCTGGTTCATTAAAATTGATCCCCTACCAAATTGAACCATTTATCAATAAAAAACAAAGGACAACATCTTGATCATCAAATATAAGTTTTCAATACACAATATGACATACAGATTTATCATTTGACATATCAGCTAGAAGAGAAACTAATTTGAATAAACAGATTAGTTTACTATAAGCAAAACAAAATTGACCTTTGTTTAATTGTTTTATATGCATCTGAGAAGTGAAATTCTCTCAAACATTCCTCTCTGAGCTCCAATAGGTTGGCCAAGCCCAACTTTCCATAAGCTGCAGGTTCCTCCATTAACCTGAGAATTATTGATTAGCATGGCAGTGTAGTTAATGAATAAACAAACATTTATTAGTTCAAATTTCAGCAAACGTTATTCTAAACGATCACCATTCACGGCGAATATTACATGTAATGGCAAATTCAAGTGACATCGAAACCATCACATAAATTGCTACCACTATGGTTATTATAGCAAACAATTTTGATACATCTAGGATTGAATAATAGGTTAGTAGGAGAGTCATCTTTCTACTTTGATATTTACCCATAAATGCATGCTATCTTATAGTGAATGACAAAACACTACTCATGCTAGTCAGTTTTTATATCATATGCAAGTACCATACCACATACCTTGCAAGGTGAGCCCGAAATGCATGAGCAAAAGCATCTCCCCTCCTTTTAGCATCATCAGTGCCACCTTCACTAGCTACAGCCTATTGAAGAATAATAATATCAATATTTCAAACAAAAAATAGAGTGAATATAATTAGATAAACCACTAACTTTAATGACCTTCTTCTCAAAACATTAATTACTTATTTTGAGCACTAATTTGCATCATCTACCAATCTACTAGCATAATATATCTAATATGTAAAAGTTAATTATTGTAAGGAAAAGGACAAGGCTCTATTAGTTCCACGCACGAATAGAATATATTATACCCTTAGAGACAAGAGGTAATATGGATACCTCTATAACTTTATTTATTACCTACTAACATGGCGTTATAATAGTTCTGAACATGATGCTTTAAAAAAAATTTAAAATTTATTCTGCTATTCAAGAGTAATAGATTATTACTACTTTTAGCACTTCATAGTATGAAGCCTTAAAATCATATTTAACACCCAACTGTGTTACCAACTCCAAACCCAAATTGTATTTGAACTTATCTAGAACTATACAATTTTTAATAATTCATACGAGCCTTGCAAGGTTCTTGTTCACTAAAGTTCTTTTTCCTGGAAATATATCTTATCATTATTATATAATTGCACTTTAAAAATAATAATAATAATTAAGTTCAAGGCAAAAAAATCAACTTGCCAAGTAGCAACCACAGAATGTCAGAAACTGCCCGTCACAACATATGCAAGGAGGGCTAAGTACATTTTCCTTAGCCCTAATCTCAAGCAAGTGAACATGCCTATGGCAAATGCCACTTCAAGGTGAAACCCAAACTGCCACTTCTACTTTGAATATCTTGGTCTCAGCCAACTGAAAGATGGACACGTCCCCATTAAATGTGCATCAACATTTTTTCCATCAAAAGGAGATCCATATCAACATTATAGTGTCCAATAATCATCTACCATATCGTTAGATCATCCACCTATCTCCTAAAATGAATCCTTTCAAATGCAGACGATTAATAAAAGATTACCTTACTCAAACCAATCAATCCACGAAAAACATGTAACTCTACACTCCAAGAAGACATGATTAACAATCTCTTACAACAAATCACCAAACAGTCACTTGTGAGCAGGGAAAAGTTTAGGGGCAAGATCACCCATGGGCCAATTAAACATGTTTTATTCCCAACAAAAAAAAAGATTCACCAATTTTCACCCATGGGCAAATTTTCCATGTTTTATTCAAAAATAACATCACCAATTTCCATTTTTTCTAAATTTGATTCACTTGAAATCTATAGGATAAAACATTTTTTCTCGAAGTTGGCGGGGATGTCCACAACCTTCTCAGTTGTTCTTTATATGGGAGAATACAACATGGTTGAGATTTCTACAACCTTTTGTAAATCATTGTATTTGACCTGCCAGGTATCATTGTTTTTAGACCCTATGAGCATCAAACAAATTAGGATTTAGAAACCTCTGAATCGACCAAAACCTCATAGACCAAACTGACGCAAGTGTGAAAATCAATCTTGTTTTTGATTTACATATGCCATGCTCAGACTGCAGAGCAAGTATAAAAAGCAGCTGATGAAGGAACAGAGTTTTAGGAGCACACAAGAAATTGCACCAGAAGACAAAAAGCACAGAAAATATGAAAACCATTAGAAACAACAGGGAATAAACTGAAATCCATGCATAGCAGTTTCTCTAAATTCATGTCACGGGAATGAAATATTTGGGCCATCCTACTGTCTTGTGCACTCTGGAACTCTGCATGTCATTTGTTGCTCCGATCTGACAGATCAACAGGGAAGTATGAGGCAATCGGCATGGTCATCCTAGGGCAGGGCACGGCATGAGAAGCTAAGATGTGGCTGAAGATCTCCCTAATGAAAAGGGATAAGCATCTCTGGTCCTGGTATTGAAAGTAAGTAGATAGGGCGCCCCCTGAGTAGCACTAAAGGTAATGACAGTGTCCTCTGATCTCATAGTATAGGGGACACCAAATGTAGAGAAGGGTAGGAAGAATAAGCTCAAAATTCATGAGCATTAGGTTTGCTTTCATCTCCTCCTTGGCATTATTAGCTTATGCCTGATGTAAAGCCAAATTTTGGAAAATTTTGTGGTGTGAACATTATGATCGAGTGATGTGGTGTTTAGGGATGTTGATATTGATCCATCACACCATATATATATATATATATCGGTGGTTATTTCTAGCAAGTACATGCCAAGACTACAAGGTTCTCATGCACCCCCAAGAAAAGTACACATTCCCAAATTTGAGCCAATTGTTACCCCCCATCTTGCATGAGACCCACACTAGTGAATTTTTTTTACTACACTTGTGATTTTTTATCACAAATGCAGGTTTACAAGTTGATGGAGCATTGGATGGCTTAGGGGTACATACATCCAAAGATACATGTGCTTGATTAGACAATTGATCTTTCACTCAATAGAGTGGTGCTTATTTTATGCCATGGTGTATTGCTGGTGATATGGTCATGGATATCTTGATTATGCTTTCATTGCCCTATTGAGTTTTAACTAGTGTTGCGAACATCGTGATAAAATCATGATTTTTGAAAAAATCGCTATTTTTTTGTGGTGCCCATAAAATCGGCAATTTTTCCGGCTTTTATAGCGATTTTGGAAAAAATCGAGAGTTGACCTGAAAAAATCACCGGGCCGCACAGCAGAGCGATTTTAAAGGTAAATTTAGATTTTGTTTCTTCTCATTTTGCAAACAAAGGGCAGAGGTGAGAACTAAGAAGGAGAGGAACTCATCTGCAAGGGCAAGAGAGGAGAAAAGTTAAGGAATTTAGTATCCCAAGCAAAAAAAATTCAAGTTTGAACCAAGTTTCTTCAACAGGGCATGGTTTTCAAGTATGGGCATCAAATTTGGCTCTATTTTTTTTGTTTTTTTCTTGGTTTTCCTTAGGTTTCTATCACCCATATATTTTCCATCATTTTTGCTTGGATTTGAGTGTGTGTTTTTTTCATTTTTGTTGCATTCAGTGGAGAGGGTTTTTTTGGTCAAAAATGAAAAATCTTCATTGTTAGTTTTAGCTGTTTAATTTCTTGTGCCCTAGTTTTTTCCATGATTTTTGCTTGGGTTTGAATGTGGTTTTTTTGTCATTATTGTTGCATTGAGTTGAGGGTTTTTTTGTCAAAAATTCAAAATGTTGTATGTAAATTTTAATTTCATTTGTTTAACTTGCAATTCTTCTTGTGCCCTAGGTTCAAACTTCAAACTTCAATCTTACATTAAAACTCAAGATTCAACAAAGTTACAAAAATGCCAAGGATATTGGACCCTTTGTGGGAATTTGGTGAACCTGATGGAGGGTTTGACAGATCAAACTTGACTTGCCAATTATGTGGGCATCATGTGATAGGGGGGTATACAAATTGAAGTTCCACCTTGCACAAATTCCTGGACATGAGGTAGGGCCTTGCTTAAATACAAATCCAAAAATCATCTGAAGAGCCCTCAAATCATTGGAAGAAATAGAGACAACCAAACTGTCCAAGGCAGCTCTGAAGAGTCAAATCACAAGGGATGGAGTGGCAGGATTGGGAAGTGACCGTGAGAGTGGTACTAGTTCTTCTTTACCATCAACATCTACACCCAACCCCATAACTACCTCATCATTTTTTGTTCCTAAAACCACACCTGGTGCACAACCATCTATCACGTTAGTTCTTAAAAAAAGGGAGAAAGAAGAAGCTGACAAGTTGTTGGGCAAGTTTCTTCTTTGGAGTGATATTACTTTCAGCATTGCCAGGAACAATCCATTTTTCTAGCCCGTGATTGATGTTATTACTATTGTTGGCCCAAGGTACAAAGCCCCTTCATATGATGACTTTAGAGGGCGCATTCTTCAGAATGAAAAGGTTGACTGCACTAAGAGATTGGAGGAGTTTAGGGGATCATGGGCACACACAGGATGCATTGTGATGTCAGATGGTTGGACCGATCAAAATGATGAAAGCCTTATTAACTTCTTGGTTAATTGTCCTAAGAGGACAATGCTTATGAAATTTGTTGATGCATTTGCACATATCAAAGATGCGCGATTATTATGTGATTTGTTAGACGTGTTCATTTAGGAAGTGGGCCCTGTTGTCCAAGTCATAACAGGCAATGCTGCAAATTATGTTGTTGCTGGCAAGATGCTTATGGAGAGGCATCCTAACTTATTTTACACACCTTGTGTTGCACACTACATTGATTTGATGTTGGAGGACATAGGAAAAATTCCTTTTGTCAAGGATATTGTTGAATCATCAAAAAGTAATACAAAATTTATATAAAATCATGCATTTGTGCTTCATTTGATGAGAACATTCACCAACAACAAGGAGTTGGTGTGCCCTACCATTACACGGTTCGCCACTAATTTCATATCTCTTCAATCGCTCCTGAATTCTATGTGGGATGTGAAAAGAATGTTTCTTTCAGAGAAGTGGCGTGCATTGTCATATAGACACAAACTAGAAGGAGAGGCAATATGCAGGTTAGTTTCACACCAAGAAATCTTATGGGCGGCAATGCAGGAGGTGTGTATCATCACTGAACCTTTGGTGAAGGTTCTTCGATTAGTTGATGGAGACAAGCCCGTAATGGGCTACTTGTATAAGGCCATGGATAGGGCCGAAGAATCCATTCGCAGCTACTATGATGATAAGGGGGATGAGGGGTTTGAGAAACAACAACTCATATGAGAAGTGATTGATGAGCGATGGAACAATACACTCCATCGTCCCATTCATGCTACAGGGATATACCTGAACCCCACATTTTTTTACTCTTGTGGTTTCTTATTCGTTGTTGAGGTCATGGATGGATTCTTCATTTGTGTTCACAAGATCGTGCCATCTTCAGCAGAACGTGCAGAAATCTCCAAAGAAATGGAGATATACAAGATGGCAAGTGGCACATTTAGCTTTGACATGGCTATCCATGATAAGAAGACTACAATGCCAAGTAAGATTTACTTTGTTTCAAAATTCATTGTCTCTTCAAGTTCATAATTTGCTTCAGCTTTCAAATTTCATTTTTTTCCTATTTTATCTTATTTCTTATACATGCATGCTGGAGAAGTTACGATAGTAGAGTACCCAATCTCCAAAGGCTTGCCATTCGAGTGCTCAACAAAACATGTAGCTCCTCAGGATGCAAGCGCAACGGGAGTGTATTTGAAAAAATACACACAAAGAAGCACAACATGTTAAAATATTCCAATTAATTTTTTGAATTCATTAAATAATATTTTTTATAATTATTAATTTATTATTTATAATTTATGACCCTTGTACAGGTTGGAGTACCAACGATTTAATGACATGATCTATGTCTACTACAATCTTCAATTATGGGTGAGGCAACTTGAGAGGACACCTGATGTGGAGGCCATCTCATTGGATGGGATTGATACCACTGCTGCATGGAGGGTTGAAGCCAAGAGGCCTATCATAGAGTCAGCCCTAATTGGTTAGAGCAAGAGGTAGTGGAGGAGGTATATGAGGAGGAGGAGGTGACACCACCTACCCCTGTCACCAGTAGAGGACATGGTCTACCTCCTCTATCTCCTAGTTCTTCAGCTTCTAGAACACACCAAAGTCCACTGCCAACTGGTGGGCTCCAGTATTGTAGCAATAATGCTACAACTCCTGGAGCTTCCTTCTCTAATTTTATCAACCCGGTAGTTCGTAACAAACTTGGAAGCGACGATGCTGTATGCACAAGTACTAGCTCTTGTCACAGCTGTCACTTGGTCAACTGGCACAAGTCCGCTAGGGCTCAAGCCAACTTCTATATGTTCTCAGAAGAAGCTTTTTAAGTGATGAACAAAAGCTATCTCAAAGGAAATTAACCTACTTTGCAAGAATGAACTGAAAGCCAACAAAGCATGGAAACCCTAGTAAACCCTAATCTGACCAGCTTAATCCTTATGATGCAATGGTGGGAATGCAACTTCTAAAAATGATGCCATTACTTCTAGTGAGATGAGATGTATGAGTTTAAACTACTTTCATCTGAAGAGAACATGTTCTTATATTTTTGCTCAAGTGGTTGGAGTTATTATGACTGTGCTTCTTACTGGGTCTTGACTGTGCAGGGGTAGTTCAAGGGGAGGAAGGCTTGGGAAAGGTCAGGAGGACTCTGAGAGGTTCCAGGCAGTGTTTTTAAAACCGGAACCGGTGACCGGACCGGTCCACCTAATGAACCGGTTTACCGACCGGAACCGGTCTAACCGGGACTGGTTTGGTCTAAACGAACCGGTTTTTAAAAAATACATTAAATAATTAATTTTTAATGAAACAAAACTATTTTTAAGATGTAAAACCATGATTCCAAGCCAATAGAGACAAAATATGCAAAGTTTGCTCATTTATATACCATGCAAAGGTGAATATATCAAAATGGCACCGAGTGCAATACATATCATCGACAAAATAGCAAAATACATAAGAAATGAGGCTCTAAATGGCCTATAAAGTCCAAAAACAATGCTGCAAGCTATGAGGCCATTGGCCTACTACAAGTCTACAGTGTACACATGATCAATCATCAAGTCCATCACCACTACTAGACACAGGATCATCATCAGGAGCTACATAGACATCATCTGGTTCAGAGTCTGAGGATGCCTCTGCCTCATCTGCAACATCAGTATCAATGCCACCAATGACAATAGAAGTGGACCTAATGGAAGCACGAGTTTTTCGACCTGCACGACTAGTGCCTTCCATTGGTTCCTTGCCTTTCCTTGATGCCGCTACTGATCCTGGTTCTGATGCCGCCACATAATCTGCCTCATCCTCCGCTAAAGCCATGTCGATATCAAAATCAGCCTCAAACACAGGATCTTCAGTCTCCTCCACCCATTCTGATGTTGGATCAATATCGTCCAACACAATGGGATCTAGATCAGGGGATTTGCTCATCATTTGGTTCCTCCTCAGTCGAAGGTTGTATTGCACAAAAACAAGATCATTTAACCGTTTTTGTTCCAAACGGTTTCTCTTCTTCGTGTGTATGCGCTCAAAAACAGACCAATTGCGCTCACAACCTGAAGCACTGCAAGTTTGACTGAGGACTCTAATTGCAAACCTTTGCAATTGAGGACACTGGCCACCAAATGACTCCCACCAATGTGCTGCAAAGAAAAAGACAATAATTAGTAACTTAGTTTATAATTTGAATTGTAAAGAACGTAAACAATTTTAACTTGAAATGAAAAAGAAAATGGAAATTGGAATTGCTTACCTGGTTGGTCCACATCTCTTGCCATCTTTGCCAAGTTTTTGCCAAAAGTACCACTTGCTTGATTGAAAATAGTAAGCTGTCTATGTATTTCCAACTGGTCTACATGGTTAGGGACCATGCGCTCCAAGCAATCAATCAATCCAGCTCTGACCTCCCCATCATGCTGATCTCCTAGCCGATTTTTATAGTGATACCTTGGGTTCAAAAAATACCCGGTTGCATGTATAGGACGATGGAGTTGATTGTTCCATCTGTTATCAATGATCTCCCATATACGGCCATATTTAGCTAACCTGTCATTGTAAGCTGCCCGTATCTGCTCCTTTGCCTGATCCATAGCTTCATAAATGTAGCCCATGGCCAATCTTTCCCCATCCACCAACCTTAGCACCTTATCAAGGGGCTCGGTAATTTTCACAAGCTCTACAGACCTTTTCCAAAAATAAGTGTCTAACACTTTCTTTTTGGTGTCTTTTCCATCTGGTCTACGAGCCCACCGAGATTCAGACCATTCTTCAGAGGAAAACATTTTCTGCAAGTTTCTATGTTGACCATTGAGACATTGCAACGTGAGGAAGTGAGTTGCAAATCTCGTAATTGCAGGCCTAACAAGCTCTTTGCCTCCAGTGTGTTTCCTCATTAGGCTCAATACCCATGAGTGGTTGTAAATGTATTTTGTAATGCACTTGGCATGCTCTACAGTGTTTTTTACCCACTCCACTTTGCCTATATCCTCAAGCATGAGGTCTATGCAATGTGTAGCACATGGAGTCCAAAATATGGTCTTATATTTGGCCTCAAGCATCTTTCCAGCAAGAACATAGTTTGAGGCATTATCAGTGATGACCTGCACAACATGCTGCTCCCCAACTTCCTGAATAATGTTATCCAAAAGCTCAAATAGAAGGCTTGCATCCTTTACCCTATCAGATGCATCAACTGATTTCAAAAACATGGTTCCTTGAGGGCAAGAAACAAGGAAATTAATGATAGTCCGGTTCTTTCCATCGGTCCATCCATCTGACATAATGGAACAACCTGTTTTGAGCCATGACTCTTTAAACTCAACCAAATACTCATCAATGGAAGATATCTCTTTTTGCAAAAGAGCTCCCCTCAAGTCATGCATACTAGGGCCTTTGAAGCCCTTTCCTGCAGCTATAACAGAGTCCCACATAGCTTGGTAATAAGGTGAGCGAGCAGCATTAAATGGGATATCTGAATCATACCACCATCTAGCAATGTATTGGTGAGAAGTTTCTTTGCATTGTTTTTTCCAATGTTGATCCAAAGTGGGTTGAGAACTTGGCTGGGAGGAAGTGGGATTAGATTTAGAAGAGGCAATGTTGGCAGAAGATGAGAAATAACTTTGGATGTTTGGTCTCTTTGCTCCTTTTGATGGTTGGCCAACTCCAACAGAAGGATGAACATAGTGAAAGGGGTCATTGGTGGAAGGGATAGAAGTGGAGTCTTGAATCTCATAATCATCATACCCACTTTCTTTCATAAGATTCATGGCTTCCATTAATTCCCTCTTCCTTGCAATTTCATCTTGGATGGCCTTCTCCCTAGCCTTATCCTCATAAAAATTTTCAAGCTTGGCAATGTATTCTGCCCTAATAGGACCTAACAGTTCTTTTGGTGCATCACATGGCTTTACTTGGCCTCTTACCCCAGCCAAGTGTTGTTTCAACCTAAGAATACCCCCACCTCCAATAGATTTATGGCATAATTTGCATATCATTTTTCCCTCAATTACATCACAATGAACCCATGCATTGTCCTTTCCTTTTGGAGCCATGTTTGCTTGAAATAATAACAATTTGCAAAGGAATCTGCCATTTAAAAAAAAATTGCAGCTAAGCAAAATGGAAAACCAAAGATAAATGTAGGAAAACAAATGCACATGCAAGGCTCAAGCTACAAAATTTGATAGCATAGAGGCTTAGAGCTAGAAGTAGAGAGTTTATAGCATACATGATAGATGATAGATCATAGAAGTGAGAAGTTTATAAGTATAACACATTAAAAAAAAATTCATGGACAGCAGACTCAAATGAGGAATTATCAAGTGCAAATCCTTACCTGGAAATGCAAACTAGCTCCCTTAGCCTCCTCTTGAAGATGGCAACTCCACTGACAGCTACACACTATCTCCAAAATAGCTCCAAATCCAACTCCAAGATGACTACTTCAGCAAAAACTCCACACTCTCCAAGCTCACAAACAAACTCACAAACACTCCAAATCAGTTGTGTGAGACAAATGAGAGTGAGAGGGGTGTCTTATAGCAAGTGTGAGGGTGTTTTTGGAGGGAAAATACCTTTCCCTGCCCCCCAAAACCCCTAAACCACCCCTAAAACCAAAAACCGTTGCGCTTTTTCTTTTAACCGGCGGCCTGTCCATAAACCGGCCAGTTTAGGACGGAACCGGCCGGTTCCGCCCTAAACCGGCCGGTTTTTACCGGTTAGGGCCGATTTTTGGGCACATGAGGGTGTAAACCAGGTTAGATGGGCCGGTTCGGACCGGCCAGGCCTCCAACCGGCCGGTTAGGCCGGTTACCGGTTTTTTCCGCCGGTTTTTAAAACTATGGTTCCAGGGGATCCCTAACATCATTCCACAGAAGTTCACAACGTTTAGGTGCCTGGCAACCGTGTTTGCAAGCTTCTACAGGATGTCTGTAGGGGATCCTACAGGAAGCTCGGGATTTCTACAGGAAGTCTGCTAACTTCTACAGGATGTTCTGCAGTCGGAGTTTTGGGTGATGGAGGAGTGAATGAGTTGTATGGGTGGATAGGTAGGATGATAGAGGAGCTTGTGATGGCCTATGGACAGAGAGATGAGATGGAGAGAGGGTGTGTAAAGCTGGTTGGTCAATAGAAGGGTAGAGGCAATGGAAGGCCGAAAAGATAAAACAATGTGGATAACAGAAGAGATGGTTGGCAAATGATCTAGCTGGGGAGGTAAGGAGATGGCTTAGGCACGGCTGAGAAGGATAAGGACGTGATAGAGTGGTGTTGCGCAGTGTAAATGGAACAAATCACCTCTATCTTGCACAAAACCGAGAATTCATCAACCTATTCCAACTGTTGTATTAAAAACCCAAAGAACAGCGATGGAAGTTAAGATAGAAATCGTGCATGGTGCTGAAACAAGGAGTTATTGCTCAAGATCTAAATGCATGGACACTTCTATCAATGGAAATATGACTTTAAAGCATGCATGAACATGTAAAACTGCGTTTTTTTTTGTGGTTGGCACGGTCTACACTCCCAATCTCTAAACAGAGGTGGAAGTGAGTGTACGATCAACCTTTCTTGGAACTCTGATGAATTCTAATCCTCCTACTCTAATCTAAGCTGCTGAAAGCACTTTATCCATACAACTAACCTACTTAATCACATCAAGAAGTTTGAATCAGCAGACTGTGTTTTCCAAATGCATGTCAAAGCAAAGAAACGAAATGCTGAAAGGAAAGACAAGTAACAATACAAAGAAAGGAGGCCTATTGCTCTCAGGTTGGGCCCAAACCTGAGAGTTATAGCTCCTCTAAGAACTCAGGATTGAACTCAAATCTGCCTGCCTTTTATTAAAAGATCATAATCATAAGTCTAACAACATGCCAAAAATGGCTTACAAAGAGCAAAACAGAGCTATAGCTCGTGATTCAAAATCTGCAACAAAGGTTCAAAAGTCCCCATCGAAGGCTACAGCCTCAATATTTATACATTATGAGGGCCAAGCTGGCCTCCTAAATTAGTGGGGCTTGGCTGTCCAACTAAAAGTAAACTGTTGTTCCTGTAGAATCCGTTGGCTGCCTTCTAGCTCGGTGGTGATAGCTGTTGGAGCTCGGAGTTGGGGTGGAGATCACGAGGAAGGTCATTCAAGGCTGTGGACAACCTTCCTATAAACCCGCAATGCCACCTTGGATGTCTCCTTGCCTCCATCTGCGTGGTTTTTGCTCCATTTAATGTCAAAAAAACCTGAAATAAACATGTATTAGCCACATAAGCATAATGACTGCCCTCCTTCCTACAAATAACATGAATATACTAAGAAATGATGCATAAGTGATAAAAAATGAAGGGTTGAACAAGGTAAGTAGGCCAAATGAGCCCAAAATGTTACCAAAATTTGGTGCTCATCATCACCCCCCAGCTAAAATATTTGCTCATCCTTGAGCAACTAGTCCAACTCTTCATCCTTCATTGCCTTTACTGCTACCCTTACATCCCAAGCCTCTGTAGTAGTGTCCTCCTTGCTGATATGAAACCCAGCCCTTCTGTTTACCTCTTCCCACTGTTCATTATCATCTTTCTCTGTGCTGCCTTCCATCAATCCTAGCAGCAGTGGTGGGCTTAGCTTAAGGCCAATCCAGCTGGCCTGGAGGTTTTGCATGGATTTCTTATAGAGGGCCACTCGTACCAGAGCTTCCCTCATCCGAGTTGGGGTATGGTACTCTCGGATTTTCAGACTGTGGGCCAATGTATTCCATCTGCGGGTGCACGCTTGGACAGGGTTGTCTCCTAACAGTCTCTCCATGTCCTCAAAATGAGCTATGGCTTGGGCCTGTTGATCCATATATCTTAATGAAGCTTGAGGGTCAGTGGACAAATGTTGGTGTGCTGAGATTAGTGCAACTGGATCCCCTGGTTCTGGTCTGATGAGCAATGGCTCGTTCAGCTCTCGGTTCATGACTGCTTTGGCTTTTGCTGCTCTTTTGTCCTCATGGTTCACCCATGAGGCAAATGCCATTAATTGCATATCTCCCAAGGCCGTGTTGGGATCCCATGAAACTACATTAGGCAGGGCCAGATTGTGGAGGTAGAACTCCGCTAATTTGGCCCTATCCTCTGATGAACTAGTATTGCATACTTCAGCGAATTGCTGCGGGTCTTGGAGCTGAGAGATACCTCTTTGCGCCAAGGTATTGATTTGAAACTGCAGCCATTGGTCTTTTAAGTACAGGCCATAGGATTTGGCCGGCTGTCTGCATTGGATAGCATCCATGGCCCAGCTGGCCATGCAGGCCAATTGTGCCTCTTTCTACTACAGCTGTTCTCTGAGAGCTTGCACCTCAATTTGTGCTTGTTGTTCTGCTTCCTGTAGATGTGTAGTGGGCTCCCCAAGACCGGTGTTCAGTTCCTCTTTGCCTTGCTATTCTGCTATGGTGTCCTTGGAGGATGTGCCTGTCCCTGCCCTCAGCTCCTGTAGCTACAATCTCAGCTTTTGGTTTTCTTCTTGTAGGAACACTCGTTGGCAATTTGCCACGTGTTTAGCCATGGACAATTCACTTCTGGCTTCCTTTAGCTGCTCCTGCAAGGGACCTATGTCCGCCACACCCTTTGACTTGGCTATTTTCATCCACGTGTGTGTACGGACTCTTTCTTCCTCCAATGCAAAAAACAGTGGCACAGTAAATTTCTGAGGTATAATTTTGCCAGCCTCTAAAAAGTTGTAATATGAACTCAGACTTGGCTGAGGGCTGGGCTCTGGTATATGCTCTGTCTCCACTTCTTTTGGTGGCTCTACTTCGCCCTCCCTCGGTGGTGATAAGGGTGCTTCTCCCTCCATTCTCTCAGTTTCTTTAAGTCTGGCTAAGGTTTCCTGTAGAGCATCTTCAACATCCTGTAGTCGAGCTTTTGTAGTCAATTGGTCTAACTTTTCTTGCCACGTAGTTTTCTTCGGGCTCCCCCTCTCATAGGTGACTGATATCCTCGAGGGGGACCTTTCCTTGGGCGAAGTAGGGGCATCTTCAATAATGATTGGGCTGCTGGACGGAGGCTGTGGCTTGCCCGTCTTTATTCTCACACTTCTTCTAGCTTTAAAATATAGAGGGGTCTCCCTCTTTCTCTTCTCCTTTGGCTTAGGAGGTGTGCTGAGGGCGGCCAGCACAGCTGCTGCCTCCCTTGCAAGAATGTCAGCTTTCTTCTCCTTGGGTTTCACTTTTTCAGGGCTTCCTGTAGAAGACCCTGTTTTAGTTAATTTTGGGCTTTCTGTAGAAGACCCTTTTTCAGTTAATTTCGGGCTTCCTGTAGAAGCCTGTTTCGGTTTTCCTGTAGAAACAGGTGTCACCGCTTTGGTTTGTTTTGCTGCATCAGTTTTGCTTTTTGATTTGGTTGCAGTTGTTGTCGAGGCACTTTTGCTGATGTGGACCTTCTCAGTCTTGTCCACTCTGCTCTGCAATCTTTTCTCTCTTGCCGTCAAAACGGGTGTGTCATCTTTCTCTTTGTCACCCTTTTTCTCTTGTTTCTTCTCTTGCTTTTTCTTCTGCTCCGTGGTCGAAGTCTTCTGACCTCTTTCTTTCTTCGCTGCGGGCACTGACTCTTTCTCCTCACTGCTAGATGAACCAAGCTCTTCGGTCAGCATCTTTATATCACCATCCCTGGTCAAATTTCTGAAGGCTTCCCATGAGAGAGGAACCTTGTATGTGTGGAGCGCATCCTCCACAAGGAGTTTGATGAGTCCATGGTGGGCTACCTGGTCTGGTGTACCTTCTTTCAACTTGGTTGCACACTCAATTAGAGACTGTAGTAGAAAGTAAGGGAGACTGAGTTTGTTTTCTACAGGTAGATCCATCTGGTGCCGTAATTCAGTGAGTAACTGAAAATGGTACCCATATACAATGCTAAAACGGCCTTCGCAGGTGATGTACTTCATAATCTGCAGGCTAACTTCATTCCACGGTGGCAGTAAACTGGTTCTACGAACCCCATTTTTATCTTCTGAGAATTCCTCCTCTGGTGGAAAGAATTCTTTCTTAGCTTGTTGGCCCAATTTCCTTTCTTCTTTATCCCATGGTAATCCCATTGGGAGCTCAGTAACTCGGCTGATGAATTGTGGGGTGAGTCTGAGACTCAATCCCCTGAAGTTAACGGTGGCCAATGTTTTGGATTTCGGCCTCAGAGCTTGCAAAAACTCCTCTGCCACCTCGTCGTCATAGCCCTGTAATTTATCACAGAAGGATATCCATTGCACTCGCGTAAAGAGCTCCACCACCTCAAGATTTTCTCTTAACTTCATTGAATCAGTCGATTCCCTTCTGATGAACCCACCCGGCATGGTGAAAAACTGCTGCGTTAGCTGGAGGTGGCGAATGGGGAAGAAATTTGGCCTACTGGGACAAAGCGTAGAATTACGCCTCTGTCATGCATATAATTCACGAAGCCTATCTCCTGAGGACCTTAACACAGCTTAATTACACTGACATCCTATAGGATGACAATTCATGCAACGGCAGACAATATTTGCAAAAAATTTCTACGACCAGACTGTAGACGTCGATTCTGCCACCCTCAAAACCAATTGCATGGAGAGTTCAGGCTTACCTTTTTAATCCGCCACCTTCTGACGTGAGGAACCCGATTTCCTGTAGAAACAGCTTTCCTGTAGGAGCAGCGCGCGAATTCCGGAGGATACTGCAGTGGGTCTGCGCTCTTGGTGTTGCTTCACAGGCGTTCGAATGGCCAAAGACGTGGACTGTCGAGCTGCAGAGGGATCCGGATAATCACTCGAGTTTCAAACGGTGAATGATAAATGCATGGGGTGGCAATCTAGCCGATTAGATTTGAATTCGGCGGAATCCGTGGCGCGGGGGTGAGTTGTCCCTGCCGGACCGTTGGACGACGTCACTCCATCATTCGTCCGCGAGTTCCCTTACTACCGCATCATTCCCCGCAGATCCGCCATCGTCTCTTCTGTTTAAAACTCGTTTTTCCCGACGGGATGGCTCTCACGTGTGCACTGCCCATTCCTTTTTGCCACGACCACCGCCCAAACATCCGACTAGACCACTAACTGGTCGACGTGGCCAGTCGAATGGCCATACAACCGCTCAACCCATTCACTTCACACTTGCAAACATTTTCAAAGTAAAATTCATGCAATTCGATGGAAGAAAGGGTCGAGGCACTTACCTGTGCGGCCGCAACACGATTTTTCGGTTCTTGGACGACGATGAGTGGGTTTATTTGCTGCTGGTGGATTTGCACAGGCCCGGAGGTTCATATGCACAGGCCGCTGACGATGAATTTGATGCTTCGGCTGCATGCGCCCGCATTTTCATTGCATGTGGCAAGCGCTGTGAATGGTGTACACTCTAGTGGGCCTAACTGTTACGGGACTCCTGCAGGATGTCTTGTAACAGTTTTTTTCCTCCTCGGGTGCATGCTGCACCACGAAGGCAGTGGCCTCACGATCACGCTCACAGAGCTCGTGGATGGCTGGGATGGATATGGTATGACATCTCAGCGTTTTTTCTTTAAAAAAAATTGCTTTCTCTTGATAACTCAATGATCTGCTTTGATGGTGCAGGTATCTTCATTGCATGTCAACAGGGGTGGTAGAAAGAGGTGACAGCAGTGTGTAGGGGTGACAACAGTAGCTTGCATGCGTCCAAACCGATCCTTGATCGTTAGATCTCCTCATATAATGAATTCTGGGCCGTCCCAAACTTCTACAGGAAGTTTCCTGTAGAAATACAGAACTTCCTGTAGAAAGTTTGCACCTTCCTATAGAAAGTTTGCACCTTCCTGTAGAAGACTTAAGCTGTGATGCAATCATGCCCATACCTTGGAGAAGATGAGTACTCTTGGAGGAGGTGCTAGTGAGGTCCCCTGGCAGCATGATAAGGATCATTGGCTTTGAGTTGAGAGGCCTCCTCTCCTCCATAGAACACCTGCAACCTGCATGCATTTTCACATTATAAACTTGTTGTCCCTGTCTTTTTTGCTTATTGTCTTCTCTTTTTTTTCTTTTCTCTTTTTTTTTTTTTTTTTGAAAGATAGCAGGGGCGCCTCAATGAGGTTTTCACCCTTGCCATCTGCCTTAAGCGCCTCAGAGAGGTTTTCACTCAAGGATCTTTTGTCAAATCCTTTTTCTTTTTTTTTTCTTTTTTTTTTTGGTTTTTTTTGAAAGATAATAGGGGCGCCTCAATGAGGTTTTCACCCCTACCACCTGCCTTGGGAGCCTCAGAAAGGTTTTCACCCAAGGGTCTTTATTTTTTTTTTATTTTTTATTTTTTATTTTTTTTTAGATCTTTCAGGGTATGCCCAAAGCAGAGGCAGAACCCTTCTCTATGACCAACACTGATTTCTCCATAGTTTTGATGAACTCTTGTTTTGAAAGAGGTTTCCTGTAGATCTTCAATCGATGCCCATTGACAAGCATGGGGATGGATTCCTCATCAATGGTTCGAATAAGAACAGATCCATTGTCATGGCATTTTTCCACTGCATATGGTCCTAGCCATCTGGTTCTCAGCTTCCCCTTGAAATCTTTGTACCTGGAGTCATACAACAATGCCCAATCTCCTGGCTGGAATTGCTTGTCATGGAGGTGTTGGTCATGCCACACCTTTCTCTGAAGTTGAACCACTTCTGAGTGAAGGAGGGCCTGCATCCGGTGCTCGTCCAGTCCATTCAGCTGCAATAACCTTTCTTGTTGTGCATGGCTGAGATCTAGATCTAGTTGAGCTGTCATCCTCAAAGTGTTGTATTCAAATTCAATGGACAGCAAAGCTTTCTTCCCATAGACCAGCTCATAAGGTGTGAAGCCGGTGGTGGTCTTCCAGGTGGTGTTGTAAGCCCATGTGGCCTCAACCAGGCAATCTGCCCAATCTTTCCTATTGCTGCTCACCACCTTAGTCAAAATCCCTTCCAATGCTCTGTTGGTGACTTCCACTTGCCCATTTGCCTGTGGATGATAGGGGGTGGAAGTCCTATGCTTGATTTTGTGGTGAGCTAGTAGGTCTTCAATCAAGTTGGATGTGAACTGGCTCCCTTGATCGGTGACCAGCTCTCTTGGGTAGCCAAATTTGTAGAAGATGTTCTCCCTTAAGAACTCAGCCACCTTTTCTTCTGTTGCTGCCTTGATTGCTTTAGTCTCTGCCCACTTTGTCAGGTAGTCAGTGCACACAATGATGTAAGACCTTTGCCTCGAAGGAGGGTTGATGGGACCCACAAAATCCATACCCCACTTCTCAAATGGCTCAAGAGTCACTTGAGGTTGGAGAGGCATCTCATCCCTTTGAGTCGGTCTCCCCATTCTTTGGCATCGGTCACATTGGCTGATATACCTTCTGACATCTTGATGAAGTGTGGGCCAATAGTAGCCTGCCTGCAGGATTTTGAAGGCAGTCCTCTTTGCTGCAAAATGTCCTCCACAAGGCCCATCATGACAGGTGAGGAGGATATCAAAGACTTCCTCCTCCCTTACACAACGCCTTAAGATCTGATCAGGGCCAAGCTTGAACAGATTGCCCCCGATCCAAGTAAATGAAGCACTTTTCCTGATGATTCTGCTCTTCTCTCTTGAAGATAGGTGCGGAGGGAACTGTGCTGAAACAAGGTAGTTTGCTATATCAGCAAACCATGGAGAGAGTACTGAGATAGCAAACAGATGTTCATCGGGCATCTGGTCATCCACTGTTCCATCCTCATCTGCAGACAAATCCAATCTAGATAAAAAGTCAGCAACAACATTTTCTTTACCTGGTTTGTCAACAATGGTCAAATCAAACTGCTGCAACAAAAGTAACCATCTAATGATACGAGCATTCACATCTCGTTTATTCATTAAATATCTAATTGCAGCATGATCCGTATGTACAAAGGTTTGATAGCCAGTAATATAATGTCGGAACTTGTTCAGTGCATGGACCACAGCCAAGAATTCTTTCTCGATTACAGTGTAATTCAGTTCAGCTTTGGACAAGTTTTTGCTAACAAAGTAAATGGCATATGGAAGTTTTTGTTCAACTTGTCCTAAAGCTGCCCCTATGGCTTTGTTCGAGGCATCAGTGTGGATGTGGAAAGGTAGGGCCCAGTTTGGACCTCTCAAGATTGGGGCTGACACCAACTTGTCCTTTAATTCATTCAAAGCCCTCTGACAATCGTCAGTCCATTTAAACTCCACATCTTTTGCCAACAGGCCAAACAATGGCGAGGCTAGCTTGCTGAAGTCTTTAATGAATCTCCTGTAATACCCTGCTAATCCTAAGAAACTCCGGACATCCCTTACCTTTTGGGGAGGTGGAACCTTCTTGATGAGAGCAATTTTGTTAGGATCCACTTGTAACCCTTGGCAAGAAATGGTATGGCCTAGCACGGTCCCTTCAGTCATCAGGAATTCACACTTTTCAGGACTAAGGGACAGGTTCATCTCAATGCATTTAGTTAGGACCTTTCCCAGATTGGACAATGCTTCCTGGAAGTTGGACCCATAAGGAGTGAAGTCATCCATATAGATTTCCACCGCATCATGGACCAGCTCCGAGAAGATGCTCAAGACAGCTCTCTGGAAGGTAGCAGGAGCATTGCATAGCCCAAAGGGAAGGACTCGGTAGGCAAAGGTACCCCAAGGACAAGTGAAGGTGGTCTTATCTTGGTCTTCCGGGCTGATTTGGATTTGGTTGTACCCGCTAAACCCATCCAGGAAAGAGAAGAACTTCTTTCCTGCCAGTCCATCCAACACTTGATCTATGAAAGGTAGAGGGAAATGGTCTTTCTTGGTAGCTTTGTTCAGTTCTCGGTAGTCCACACAGATTCTCCACTTCCCATTTTTCTTGGGAACCAACACCAGAGGGGACACCCATTCACTATCTGAGATGGGGTAAATGAATCCGGCATCCAACAGCTTTTGCAATTCTTCCTTGACAATGTCCTTAAGGGCTGGATTCATTCTCCTCTGAGGTTGCCTAACCGGTTTACAATCCTCTTTGATGTATATGTGATGGGTACAGACCAAAGGATGGACTCCTTTCATCTCCTTATAGCTCCAAGCAAAAGCATTTAGATGACTGGCCAACAGGCTACACAGCTCCTTTTCCTGGGAAGGAGATAGGGAGGAGCTGATCTTTAACGTTCTCTCAGGGCCGAACTCCACATTCTTGACTCTGGGAGTGACAGGGTTGGTGGCACAAAGGTCCACTAAGGTGTTGGCTTGGGCATCCTCCACCAATTTCTCTAAGGATAGCGCACTGGAAGGTGGATTCTGGATCAAGGTCTCAATCAAGTCATCCTCGGTTGGGGGGTCTGTTCTAGTGGTGTCTAGGGTGCACAAAGGTGCTGAGTACACCTCATCCTCTTCTCCTTCCTCCAACCACAGTGGTAAGTCATGCTCTAAGGAGGGTTGGGCAGGAGGGTATAGGACTAGCTGCTTGGACATAGGACCATTTTTGATGGTCATGTTTCCTGCACGGCAACTTATGTAAGCATCTGCAGTGGCTAACCAAGGCCTTCCCAAAATAAGAGGATATCCAGTAAGCTTTACCTTGGGTTGCAGAACCAAGAAATCTGCAGGGTATTCCCAAGAGTCGACAGAGACCAGGGCATCCTCCACAATCCCTTCGGGAGTCACAGTGGAGCGATCTACTAGTTGCAGGACTGTCGAGGTCTTCCTCAAAGAACCCTGAAGATTGAGTTTGAGCATGGTATCTCTGGTCATCACATTAATGGCAGCCCCCAGATCAATCAAGGTGTGAGGTATGATGGTGCCATTGATGTGGACATCTACTACAGGACTCCCAGAATCTAGGTACTTTGGGCAGATGACTTGTCCTAACATAAGGTCAGACAGTTGTCCTAAGACATTGATGGTTGAAGCATCTCGCTTTCGCCTGCCTGGGTGTTTGAAACACTTTTCCTTAACCAGTTTGTTGTATATTGGCACATCCTTGATGGCTTGGAGAAGTGGTATTTTCACACACAACTGCTTGAGCTCTCCCAGAAGCTCATCCTCCTCTGTGTTGGGTTGTGGTGGCTCTTAGTCTCTCAGGAAAGGGTGGAATAGCCTTTGGTTCACTTTCCTGTTTGTCTTCCTCGTCCTCTGGGGGAGGAGGTTGGCGATCCGGAAGAGTCTTTCCAGATCGAAGATTGATCTCCTGGATCTCCACAGCATAGGTAGGGCATAATGTTTCCCCAGTGTATACCTGTTGGGCCTGTCTATTGTTGGGGTTCGGGTTCGGTTGAGCAGGCATTTGAGGTTGCCTTGGAGGAGCAGGAGGTAATGGTTGAGGTTGAACTGGTGGTGGAGGCAAAATGGCGGGAGGAGTGTTGTACTGGGGCCTCCACCCCAACTGAGGTGCATTCCACTGACGCTGTGGCTGGGCACGTGAGTGATATGAATGAGTAGTGGGCTGAGTAGGGTACTGAGGTGGATAAGACCATGGAGGAGGCATGGACCAGGAAGGATGAGCAGGGGGACCCCAGGAAGGCATAGGAGTGGATTGGTTGGGGCTGTAATAAGCTTGAGGTGCCCCTTGCATCCCCTGCTGGTAAGGTCTAGGTCCTTGTGGCCTCCTTTGGTTGAGGAAATAGAGAGGTTCAGTGGGGGCTTCTGTCCCTTGGTACATGGCTTTAAGTCCAGGTAAGGTTGGGCATTGATTTGTGGGATGGTCCTCCTCACAAACGAAGCACACTTCAACCGAATGCAATGGGCATTCGTTCTTAGGGTGTCTCCTTGTACATCTAGGGCAGAAGATAGCCAAGGCCCTCTCAGCTTCTTCCTTCTTCTGCTGGATCCTGAATGTGTCAAGTTGCATGGCAATTGTCTGTCTCACCTCACTCTTGAGATCTTCTAATTGATTTGCAAACTCATGCTTGGAGAAAGGAATACCAGCTGAGAGAAGGTTTCCTCTACCTCGTTTCCGGGCTGCCCTAGAGTGGTTTCTAAACACAGTCTTGATGTCCTCATAAGGCAGTTGGTAAATATCTCCCCCAGCTAACATGTGAAGGGTATCTAAGAGGTCTTCAGGGACTCCTCGGAGCAGGACCAACTTGAGGGATTCAGGGTCAAGTGTGCACCTGGCCCGTTTATAGCTAAGTTGGAACCTCTCCTCATAATCCTCTAAGGACTCATCATTTCCCATGGTCATCCGAAAGATTTCCCCCTTGGTTTCCTTGGACCTACAGTAGTCTCGATACTTGGTATTGAAAGCTTGCTGCATCTGAGCCCAAGTGGTGATACTATTCCCAGGTAAGCCCATGAACCAACGTAATGCTGCATCCTTAAGAGTCGAAGGGAAGAGTTTCAGCTTCTGCTCATCTTCAGTATAGTCATAGGTTCGACAAAGGACAGCAAACTCAAACAGGAAGGTATCAGGATCTTCAGTAGTCAGTCCATGGAAGTGAGGTAGAGCGGAGGGACTAATGTTTTTCATTTTCATGTCTCCATTGGTTTTTCGGATGGGGAAGGCACCTTCTATTCTCTCATCTTCTCCTCTATTGTTAGCCATAGCTTCAGATGGGATGGTCTCTAATTCTTCTTCTGCTATAGGATCTTCGTATATCTCAGGAGGTTCACCTATAGGTTCTTCTGGATCACTGTCACCGAAGAAGAGAGAAGGGTGACTCAGTGATGTGGTGGGGGTGTTGGGTAAGAATTTGCCTGTTTTATCTCGATTCCTACGAGGCATGAAATGGAAAGACTTTTTTTTTTATTGCTTTTGTTTTTTTTTTCTTTGGTACCTGCAAAACTGAAACAGATTGATCTACAACTAACTATATTGCTGAAATAAAAATGCAGAATTGAAATGAAAGCAGGAAAGAACTAATCTACTTTGCTCAAATGGAATTGCAGGAATGGAAATGCTAGTCTACGCTTGCAAAATTGAAATTGCGGAATTGAAATGCTAATCTATGAAAGCAGGAAATGTCTATGCTACTTTTGCAGAATGGAAATGAAATAAACTTACTTGGCAGAAGGCGAGAGTAGAAAAATAGAAGAAAAGCAACAATTACTAATACTCTCACGCTTCCCCGGCAACGGCGCCAAAAAGATGGTGGGCTCCAGTATTGTAGCAATAATGCTACAACTCCTGGAGCTTCCTTCTCTAATTTTATCAACCCGGTAGTTCGTAACAAACTTGGAAGCGACGATGCTGTATGCACAAGTACTAGCTCTTGTCGCAGCTGTCACTTGGTCAGCTGGCACAAGTCCGCTAGGGCTCAAGCCAACTTCTATATGTTCTCAGAAGAAGCTTTTTAAGTGATGAACGAAAGCTATCTCAAAGGAAATTAACCTACTTTGCAAGAATGAACTGAAAGCCAACAAAGCATGGAAACCCTAGTAAACCCTAATCTGACCAGCTTAATCCTTATGATGCAATGGTGGGAATGCAACTTCTAAAAATGATGCCATTACTTCTAGTGAGATGAGATGTATGAGTTTAAACTACTTTCATCTGAAGAGAAAATGTTCTTATATTTTTGCTCAAGTGGTTGGAGTTATTATGACTGTGCTTCTTACTGGGTCTTGACTGTGCAGGGGTAGTTCAAGGGGAGGAAGGCTTGGGAAAGGTCAGGAGGACTCTGAGAGGTTCCAAGGGATCCCTAACATCATTCCACAGAAGTTCACAACGTTCAAGTGCCTGGCAACCGTGTTTGCAAGTTTCTACAGGATGTCTGCAGGGGATCCTACAGGAAGCTCGGGATTTCTACAGGAAGTCTGCTAACTTCTACAGGATGTTCTGCAGTCGGAGTTTTGGGTGATGGAGGAGTGAATGAGCTGTATGGGTGGATAGGTAGGATGATAGAGGAGCTTGTGATGGCCTGTGGACAGAGAGATGAGATGGAGAGAGGGTGTGTAAAGCTGGTTGGTCGATAGAAGGGTAGAGGCAATGGAAGGCCGAAAAGATAAAACAACGTGGATAACAGAAGAGATGGTGGGCAAATGATCTAGCTGGGAGGTAAGGAGATGGCTTAGGCACGGCTGAGAAGGATAAGGACGTGATAGAGTGGTGCTGCGCAGTGTAAATGGAACAAATCACCTCTGTCTTGCACAAAACCGAGAATTCATCAACCTATTCCAACTGTTGTATTAAAAACCCAAAGAACAGCGATGGAAGTTAAGATAGAAATCGTGCATGGTGCTGAAACAAGGAGTTATTGCTCAAGATCTAAATGCATGGACACTTCTACCAATGGAAATATGACTTTAAAGCATGCATGAACATGTAAAACTGCGTTTTTTTTTTGTGGTTGGCACGGTCTACACTCCCAATCTCTAAACAGAGGTGGAAGTGAGTGTACGATCAACCTTTCTTGGAACTCTGATGAATTATAATCCTCCTACTCTAATCTAAGCTGCTGAAAGCACTTTATCCATACAACTAACCTACTTAATCACATCAAGAAGTTTGAATCAGCAGACTGTGTTTTCCAAATGCATGTCAAAGCAAAGAAACGAAATGTTGAAAGGAAAGACAAGTAACAATACAAAGAAAGGAGGCCTATTGCTCTCAGGTTGGGCCCAAACCTGAGAGCTATAGCTCCTCTAAGAACTCAGGATTGAACTCAAATCTGCCTGCCTTTTATTTAAAGATCATAATCATAAGTCTAACAACATGCCAAAAATGGCTTACAAAGAGCAAAACAGAGCTATAGCTCGTGATTCAAAATCTGCAACAAAGGTTCAAAAGTCCCCATCGAAGGCTACAGCCTCAATATTTATACATTATGAGGGCCAAGCTGGCCTCCTAAATTAGTGGGGCTTGGCTGTCCAACTAAAAGTAAACTATTGTTCCTGTAGAATCTGTTGGCTGCCTTCTAGCTCGGTGGTGATAGCTGTTGGAGCTCGGAGTTGGGGTGGAGATCACGAGGAAGGTCATTCAAGGCTGTGGACAACCTTCCTATAAACCCGCAATGCCACCTTGGCTGTCTCCTTGCCTCCATCTGCGTGGTTTTTGCTCCATTTAATGTCAAAAAAACATGAAATAAACATGTATTAGCCACATAGGCATAATGACTGCCCTCCTTCCTACAAATAACATGAATATACTAAGAAATGATGCATAAGTGATAAAAAATGAAGGGTTGAGCAAGGTAAGTAGGCCAAATGAGCCCAAAATGTTACCAAAATTTGGGGCTCATCACCAACCCCGCCACCTTCTTCATTTAGAGGGAAAGATGTTACATTTTCTCGCAAGAGGGGCAAAGGAAATCAGTAGTAATAATTATTTTGTTCATTTCATTGTATATGACATTATGACTCATGATATGTGTTAAAATTAGCAACTACAGCCAAATTCCACCTTGGGACAGCTCATTTGATAAAGATGATGGTTGCATTGGGTTCCAATTTTCGAAAGGTCCAAGATTGATATAAAGATCATCTCATTCAGACAAGAAGTGTGATTTTGAATTTATGACCACACGTGCAAATTGATCAGGTCGCTCACACATTCTTCTCTCTCTTCATCAGATTGGTTCGTATAGCTTGGGCATTTTCTCTCTCTCACACACGTGCGGCTAGGAGGACAGAATTTCTGGGCTAAATCACAGAACCGAAATTGCAGAATTTCAGACAGTTTGACCAGCGTTGAGCGAGCCTGTTTTGACCAATTTTGATTGTAGTTTTGAGGGCAGAATTTTGATTTTCTTGGGACACATTGACTGGCACAGAAATTAAAGTGTTCTGGGTTGTTGCACCTGCGTTGACCGCAGGTTAACCGAGTTTGACCAGAGTTTTGTGACTATTTTGGGTTGACTTTGACCATTGTTGGAGGTCGAGTTTGACTGCCTTTGACCAAGTTTCAAAGGAGGTGTTTGACTATTGTTTTGACCAACGTTGACTTTCTAGTTAGGGCTAAAGTTTGACTGCAGAATTTCGCAGGGCCGATTTGACTTTGTATTGGGCAAGTCTATTTGACTTTTGTACTCTCTCTCAGTGAAACTATTAAATAATAACAAGAAGATTTGATCAAAGGGTTTTTCCCTGGCACCCGCCAAATCCGGTGTTCTCTTGTCTTGGCTTGTCTTCTGCATCTTGTTTTATGTTCTATCTACATTTATTGTCAATGTGATTAATGGTTAATGTGATTGCTACTGAAAATAATTGGAAATTGTTTGGGCTACTAAAGGAACATTGAAATAAATCGTACTAAGCATAGAACATACCATTTTTATCTAAAATTAACATGGTATCAGAGCCCAGGTGAAGACAAAGCCCAAGTAAGAGTGAGAAAAGCAATCACTAAGGAAAGTTGTTGGACAAAAATTTTGAGCTACCTTCAATGACGACTACATCATACTTAAAATATGAAGACAAGCTCAAGGACAAATCCAACTATCATGCTTGGAAGATGTCTCTAGATTTGAATTTGGAAGAGAATGATGTTATGGACTCTGTAAAGTGAAGAGTGTTGGAGCCTCCTTCAAATGCACCCACTACTGCAAAAACAAAGTACAAGGAAGGTGAGTTCAAAGCTAAGAAAATTATTGTAGATTCCATTCACAAGCCTTTGGTTGCCTATATTTCTGATTTGAAAACATCTAAAGAGATGTATGACAAGCTGGTTGGGATGTTCAAAGTAAACAATGCAAATCAAGTCCTCTTTCTCAAGAACAAGTTGAAAGACATCAAGATGGATAGAGGAGAGTCCATTCAATCCTACTTCATGAGGATTACCGAAATCAAGAATGATCTCCTATCTATTAAAGAAGTTGTTGGTGACAGGGAGCTCACTCTTATTGCAGTTGGAGGTATTACAAGAGAATGGGCTATGTTTAACACCACCATCCTCAACAATGACAAGATTCCGAGCTTTGATGAATTATTGGCTAGATGTGATCCAAACTTAAACAGGAACGCAATAAATCACTAATATAACCATAAATACAGAGATGCGGCAGAAATAACTCTTCATTTCATCAATATTAAAATATTGAAATATGCTTACAAAAATAATGGAAATAAACTTGCTCATGCGATGGTAGCTTATTTATGAGAAGAGATGTGGTGGCTACATGCCTCTGAACTGTGTTACAATGAGGTTCAAGGGCCTATTTATTATTGAACAACAAGGGAAAACCCTAACCCCGGGAGATATAATGCCAAGAGTTTGTGGGCCCCATAGGGGTTAGTTGGGCAGCAAACTTCCTGGGGTCATAAGTTGGTCATATTATCTTCGTTTGGCACGTACGATACCATGTTCGAAAGGTCTCTCCAAGTACTACGGGATTTGCAGCCTGCGAACCTCAAAAAAAACGTCGTTTAGGGAGTCAAAACTAATCCAGAATTTCAAGACCCAAAAACTGCTAAAAATAGTAAATGCTAAAATAAACAAGGAAACAGATGAAACCGACTGGAGGTCTAGGTGGAATAGGTAGGTGGCCACCAATATCCACCTGGATCAATCCTCCCCCCTTAGGAAGCAATGGTCCCCATTGCGTGCAGAGCCTCCATGAGGTGAGGAAATTTCTGTTGAACTTGGTCCCTAGTGAACCACTTTCCCTGGTGAAGAAGTTGGTCTGCTTTGACAACTCGATATAGTTGGATCCTCTGTTGGCGAGTGTTCTTGATTTGCGTGTCCATGAGTTGATTAGTTGTGGCCTGTTCCATGCAATCTGGGTTGAACTCTGTTGGTGTGAGTTGTTCTGCAATGTCAGATGTGTCCAACAACAGTGGAAAGTAAGGCCGAAAACAATCTACATTGAACATTGGGTGCAAACCAAGAAACGGTGGGATGTTGAGCTTGAAGGCATTGTCACCTACAGCCTTGCTGATGTGGCGAAGCTTGCGGTGGGGTCCAGTGAGGTGCTCCTGCAAATGTAGCCAAACTTTGTCATCCACCTGAAACTTGTGCGGCACTTGATGTTGATAATGGCGTTGCTTGTACTTAGCATCGACTTTGTCCAACATATCATGGACCTGCCAGCGGATGTGTTGAATGCGCTCAATGAAGCTATTAGCCATGTCGACATCGGACTGGACGTGAGCCGAATTTGCCTAAGTCGCTGCAAATGGTATGGCCACATCAATGGGACATAATAGCTGAAATCACAGCCCTACCTGAAAGGGTCTATGACCCGTTGAGCTATGGAGACCTCTGTTGTAGCTGTGTTGAACATAGGGGAGCCTTTCATCCCATGTGCATGGATGCTTCGAGTTGTATATACACAAAATGTGTACGATCATCCTGTTGACGACCTCTGTTTGGCCATCAGTTTGGGGGTGGAACGTTGTGGACTTATTAAGTTTGGTATCCAGCATCGACCAAAGACTTGACCAAAATGCACTTAGGAATTTGTTGTCCCGATCTGAAATAATGGATTGTGGGATCCCAAAGTGTACCCACACTTGCTCAAACAAGAGCTTAGCAGTGGCCTCTGTTGTGATACTCTTCTTCCAAGCCGCCATGATGGCCATCTTAGAGAATCTGTCGATGACCACGAAAACACAGTCATTGTCGTGCTTAGTAGAAGGACGGCCCGACATGTAATCCATGGTGATAGATTCTGAAGATCGACTAGGAGTAGCTAAAGGAGTATATAGGCCTTGCTTCTTGATGGTTGGTTTGGAAATGGCGCAAGCGGTGCAAGATCTAATGTACTTCCCAACATCCTGACAAAGTTTCGGCCAATAAAACTACTTCTGCAGTACCGCCACCATTTTCTCTACTCTGAAATGTCCAACGATCTGACTGTAGTGCGCCTCCCAAATCTTCTTCGCATGCTCGCTTAAAGGAACACAAATGTGATCCAGGTTGCATAACAATGCATCCTGAAGGTGAAAATTTGGAACTTGCTTCCCTTCCAGGAGTGTTTGGTATGTGTTATTGAATTCTGGTCCCTGGATCGCTCTGGTAAAGATGCAGCCACCCCAAAGTCCCATGCCCAC